>CAJGYO010000001.1:40204241-40925043 GCA_904845875.1 Miscanthus lutarioriparius
CTCGGCTTGGAGTATTCCTCGGGCTCCAGATGACCAACGGGAGTTCGACCAGCCATTTCTTGCCAAATTTCTTCAACCGGTTGTATATCCTTGGCTTGAGGCCTTGTAGAATCATGCCGTTGGCGCGTTCTACTTGGCCATTCGTCCTAGGGTGTCCTACGGCCGACCAGACCACATGGATGTGGTGGTCATCGCAGAACGTCATAAATTTATGTCCAGTGAATTGTGTACCATTATCGGTGATGATGGTGTTTGGAACCCCGAACTTGTGGATGATATCAGTGAAGAACAATACCGCTTGCTTGGATTTGATTTGAGTGATTCGACGAGCCTCGATCCACTTGGAGAACTTGTCAATAGCTACCAACAAGTGGGTGTAGCCCCCAGGGGCTTTCTACAGAGGCCCAACCATGTCTAGTCCCCACACGGCGAACGACCATGTGATGGGGATGGTTTGGAGGGCTTGAGCTAGGAGGTGCGTCTGCCGCGCATCATACTGACATCCCTCGCAGGAGCGTACCAGCTTGGTGGCATCGACAACCGCCGTTGGCCAGTAGAACCCTTGGCGGAAGGCGTTTTCGACGAGCGTCCAAGGCGCAGCATGGTGCCTGCAGGCTCCCGCGTGCAAGTCCCAAAGCAGGGCTTGGCCTTCCTCGGTGGTGATGCATCGTTGGAGGACGCCAGATGGGCTTCGTCTGTACAACTCGCCGTTGCTGACGACATAAGTTTTGGCTCGTCACGCCAGCCGTTGGGCCTCAGTCCTGTCCACAGGAAGCACTCCTTAAGTGAGGCAATCAAGGAGGGGGACCAGCCAGTCCGCCCCTCGGTCGGCCTCGGGAGGCCCTGCATCGACTTCCATAGCCTCGGGCTCGGCCGCTGGGGTCTCGATAACAGAGGGGGCCTCGGGCCCTGTGGTGGGCTCGACCGGTGGGCCCTCTTGTGCCGCCGAGGCGTAGTCCACCGAGGGCTTGTGAAGGTCTCTAGCGAATATGTTCGGGGGGACCGGAGCCCATGCCGATGCCATCTTTACCAGTTCATCCGCGGCCTCGTTGAACTTCCATGAAACGTGGTTGAGTTTGAGACCGTCGAACTTACCTTCAAGGCGACGTACCAGTTTGCAGTATGCCTCTATTTTGGGGTCGTGACAATTCGAGTCCTTCATGACTTGGTCGATGACGAGCTGTGAATCACCCCGCACGTCGAGACGCCGCATTCCAAGCTCAATGGTGATCTGCAGGCCATTGACGAGAGCTTCGTACTCGGCTGCATTGTTGGAGGCAGTGAAGTGGAGCCGGATTATGTAACACACATGCACTCCGAGGGGAGAGATGAAGAGCAGACCCGCGCCTGCCCCAGTCTTCATTAGAGACCCGTCAAAGTACATGGTCCAGCATTCCGCTTGGATTTGAGCAGGTGGCAGCTGGGTGTCGGTCCATTCAGCCACAAAATCGACTAAGACCTGGGATTTAATTGCTTTCCGAGGTGCAAAAGATAGGGCCTCCCCCATGAGTTCAATAGCCCACTTGGCTATTCTACCCAAGGCCTCCCGCTTTTGGATTATCTCCCCCAGAGGGAAAGATGACACCACGGTCACCGGGTGAGATTCGAAGTAGTGACGCAGCTTGCGCCGAGCCAAGACTATGGCGTAGATCAGCTTCTGGATGTGGGGGTAGCGTGTCTTAGTTTTGGAAAGTACCTCGCTGATGAAGTAAACAGGTCATTGGACGGGTAGAGCGTGCCCCTCTTCCTGCCTCTCGACTACTACGGCCGCGCTGACTACTTGGGTCATTGCGACGACGTAGAGTAAGAGGGCCTTGCCCTTGGCTGGCGGTACCAGGATGGGAGGGTTGGTGAGCAGGGCTTTGAGCTTGGCGAGGGCTTCTTCGGCCTCGGGGGTCCAAGAAAAGCGTTCGGACTTTCTCAAGAGACGATACAGAGGTAAACCTTTTTCGCCAAGGCGCGAGATGAAGCGGCTCAGGGCCGCAAGACATCCCATAACTCTCTGTACTCCCTTGAGGTCTTGGATTGGCCCCATGTTGGTCACGGCCGAGACTTTCTCCGGGTTGGCCTCGATGCCGCGCTCTGAAACTATGAACCACAAGAGCATGCCTCGGGGGACCCCGAAGACACACTTCTCGGGATTAAGCTTGATGCCCTTTTCTCTGAGGCATTTGAAAGCGATCTCTAGGTCGCTGACGAGATCAATGGCCTTTCTGGACTTGACCACGATGTCGTCCATGTAAGCCTCGACAGTTTACCCGATGTGCTCACCGAAGACCTAGGTCATGCACCACTGGTATGTGGCCCCTGCGTTTCTAAGACCGAATGGCATGGTCACATAGCAGTACATGCCGAACGGGATGATGAAAGAAGTCGCGAGCTGGTTGGACTCTTTCATCTTGATTTGATGGTAACCGGAATACGCATCAAAGAAAGATAGGGTCTCGCATCCTGCAGTGGAATCAACGATTTGATCGATTCGAGGTAATGGAAACGGAACCTTTGGACATGCTTTATTTAAACCGGTGTAGTCTACACACATCCTCCATTTTCCATTCTTCTTCTTAACTAACACAGGATTAGCTAACCACTCTGGATGGGACACTTCCTTGATGAATTCGGCCACCAAAAGCTTCTGCACCTCCTCGCCGATGGCCCGGTGCTTCTCCTCGTCGAATCGGCGTAGGCGCTACTTCATCGGTCTGGAGCCGGCCCGGATGTCCAAGGCGTGCTCGGCGACCCCCTCGGTATGCCCGGCATGTCCGAGAGACTCCACGCGAACATGTCGGCATTCGTGCGGAGAAAGTCGACGAGCACGGCTTCCTATTTGCTGTCGAGGGTGGCATTGACCCTCAACGTTCGGCCATCGGAGTAGTTGGGGTCGATCGGGACGAGCTTGACGGTCTCTGCGGGCTCAAAAGTCCTGGCGCGGCGCTTGGAGTCGGGTACTTCGCTATCGAGTTGGTCGAGGTTGACGATAAGTGCCTTGGCCTCCATGATAGCCTCGGCGTACTCGATGCATTCGACGTCACAGTCGTATGCATGCTCATACATGGACTCGACGGTGATGACGCCGTTGGGGCCCGACATTTTGAGCTTGAGGTAGGTGTAGTTTGGGACCGCCATGAACTTGGCGTAGCACGGGTGCCCTAGAATGGCGTGGTAGGTCCCCTTGAACCCAACCACTTCGAAGGTGAGGATCTCTTTGCGGTAGTTGGAGGGAGTGCCGAAGCAGACCGACAAGTCAATGCGTCCGAGGGGTCATGCGTGCTTCCCTGGCATGACGCCGTGAAAGGGCGCGGCACCACCTCGGAGCCGCGACTGGTCGAGCTCTAGGAGCTCCATGGTGTTGGCGTAGAGGATGTTAAGGCTGCTACCTCCGTCCATCAGCACTCTAGTGAGTCGGGTGTTGCCGATGATCGGGTCGACGACGAGCGGGTATTGCCCGGGGTTTGGGACATAGTTAGGGTGGTCTTCCCGATCGAAGGTGATCGCTTCCCGAGACCAGTCGAGGTACTGAGGAGTGGCCACCTCGACCGAGAAGACCTCTCGGTGCTCTCTCTTTCGCTGACACGACGTGAGGCACACTGAAGGCCCGCCGAAGATCATGAAGGCATTGTGCACTTCGGGGAACCCATCATCCTTGTCGTTATCTCCGTCGCTGGCGCCCTTCTTCCTGGCATCGTCATTGGGGAGCCCGATCTTGGCGTAGTAGCGTCGGAGCATGGTGCATTCTTCGAGGGCATGCTTCACCGGGCCCTGGTGGTAAGGACAGGGCTTCTTAAGCATATCGTCGAATACTCCGGGGCCTCTTGCGATCCGCGGCTGCGACGAAATCGGCCTCGAGGGCCTCTTGCTTCCCCGGGCGTCCCTTTTTCTTTTTCTTAGGGAAACGGGAGGCCAAGGCCCCAGGGGCCTCGTCCCTCCGCTTCCCCTTTGTGTCGCCTTCGGGGAAGATGGCCCCGACGTCCTCTTCACCTGAGGCGAAGTTGGTGGCGATGTCGAGGAGCGCGGCCGCTGAGGTTGGTACGTTCCGGCCTAACTCTCAGACCAGGTCTCGACAAGAGGTACCGGAGAGGAAAGCCTGGACCACTTCCGAGTCACCAACGCTGGGCAACTCAGTACACTACTTGGAGAATCGTCGGATGAAGTCTCGGAGAGACTCGTTTGGCTTTTGGCGACAACTCTTGAGGTCCCAGGAGTTCCCGGGGCGCACGTATGTTCCCTGGAAATTCCCGACGAAGATCTTTACCAAGTCGCGCTAGTTGTGGATCTACAAGGGAGGGAGTTGTTCGAGCTAGGTTCACGCTGAGTCTGACAGGAATAAAGGGAGGTTGCGAATGATGAGTAGGTCATCGTTCGCGCCACCTAACTGACAAGCCAGGCGGTAATCGGCCAGCCACAACTCGGGGTTGGTCTCGCCGCTGTACTTTGCGAGGTTGGCCGGTTGCCGAAACCGGGCAGGGAATGGGGTGCCGTGGATGGCCTTGCTAAAGACTCGAGGGCCAGGTGGCCCAGGAGAAGGACTGCGGTCCTCGCCACTGTTGTAGCGGCCGCCTCGGTGCGGGTGGTAGCCTCGGGCGGGCCCATCATCGTCATGGCATCGTCGCCTGCTGACCACATCGTGGTCATCTTGCGCCTCACGTCGGTCGCAGAGGCGGTCATGCACTGAGGGGGTCCTGAGGCGGTCGTGCACTGAGGGCCGTTTCGAGGTGTCCTCACGCCGTCGAGACGCGGAGCTTTCGGCCTACTGTACCATGGCGGCCTACTGTCGCCCCTCCATGGTAGAGGGCTCGGGCATCGCCCGTACTAGCATTGCCGCTGCCGCGATGTTCTGGCTAGCGCGATTGAAGATTGGGGATTGCTCACTCCCCTCATCGTTGTTGATGCGGCGGTGTACGTTGTGGGCTCTTCGCCGGGCCCTTCCGCCACCACCGCGGCCTCGCTGCTCCTGCTCGAGAGTGTCTCGGAGCTACTGCAGCAGGAGTCAGTCTTGGTCGACCTTTGCCTGGAGTTCATGGAGCTGCTCCAGGTCCAGGCGTCGGAGTTCCTCGGGGGCGGCGTTCACGTTCCGAGCTGCCCGAAGTTCGACGAGCGGGGGTGTGGCGTCACCCACCCCTTGGCGGAGCGGGGAACGGTTGCCTGCCCCTTCATTCTCATTACTTGCCCCTGGCATTCCGAGCCCGATGTGGAAGCACTCTCGAGTGGGATCGTAAGTGCTTTCATCATCGGAGTCGGAGTAGCCGAAGCAGTAGTCGCTTGTGGCCAAAAAGCGATGCATAGCCTCCGGGTCATGAAGCCCGGAGAAGTCTGCTCCGGCCCATGCCTCGTCCTCCTCTAAGGAGTCGGTGTGGGTGTGGGCCGAGGTTGTGGCCAAAAAGTCAAGGGCGAAACATTGGTGGCGCCCTGAGGGTTCCGTGTGAGCGGAAGCGTGGGCGGAAGCGTAGGCGGAAGCGTAGGCGGTGGCGGCATTTCTCAACCCGAAAGGGTATGGAGACGGGGCCATCGCCGGGCCCTGCTCCGTCGGAGATGGCTCCTCAGGTAGTGGCGGTGCGGAACTTGACGATGGGGCATCGCTGCACATCACCGATGTCTTTCCCCTGCCCAAGCTTAGGCCAGACAGGTCCCCAGCCAGGGACCTCATACCAACAGCCGGGCACGGGATACCGGCGGAGCACGGCGCGTCGCCCTGAGGTCGTGCGGTGTCGGGGTGGTCGCGCTCGCGCCGGGACTGGCGAGCGCGACGAGAGCGGCGGCCCGGACGCCGCCTGCGCTCGGGCTGCTGGTGCGCGACGCTGTCGTCGGCCAAAGGGGCTCTGGGTGGGAGGAGTACTAGGTCATACTCACATCCCAAAGATATGAACTCTAGGCTCCCGAACCAGATCACCGTGGCGAGACGTAGTGGGCGTATGGGGTCAGCCATCCGGAACTTGTTGGGACGATGAAGCTAACACGCAGAGTGCCCCTACCTGACGCACCAACTGTCGTTGTTTCGGACCGGGGGGTCCTCAACCATCCAGTGAATTTGAACTGCGTGCCCCCAATCCCGGATGGTGATGCAAAGAGACACAAGGTTTATACTGGTTCAGGCAATTGGCGCCCTACGTCCAGTCTGAGAGATCGATCTTGTATTCCTTGCACCGAAGTGCTTGTGGTAGGGGGTTACAAGCTGGGTGAGAGAGGGAGCTAGTCCCAGGTCTCGGCGTGGAACGGTGTGGGCTGCTTGAGACATTGCTCTCGGGCAGCTTGGGAGAGCGTGTGTTACAGAGTGTTGCTTACGCGTTTGTGAGAGCGTGGTTCTTTCGTATGTTTTTCCGCCCCCCTGTAGGTCTATCCCTGGCTGCTTCCTTTTATAACTACAAGGAGGGAGCCAGGAGTACACGAGTGAGCTACATGTGGAGCCTACTGTAGTTCAGTCCTGTAGCAGCATGGTGTTGAGAATGGCGATCGGTATTTGACTTGGCGCGCCGTGCTGGCCAGGCTTGAGGTTGTTGAGGTCGTGGGGGTCCTGTTGATGTCTAGTCAGTATGGCCTCCACGGTAGGTGACATGTCGTGCCTTGTGGATTCTTGACTTGGTGGAGTGCGAGGGCCTAGCGGGTCTTGATGTCGATCGTGTCGAGGCCCGCTTTGCCGAGGCCTCGAGAGGTGACCCGATGTATGATGCGGGGTCTCGGTGGTTAGCGTCTGCACCGATTCAGGTGGAAAAAGTATGGAGCGGTGTCCACAGAGGCACGGTAAATCGCACCGTCGATGGGGATGGTAAAAGGAGATTTGACCGCCGTCCCCATCGCCCACATTCTTGTACGCACCACGCGACCGTGGGTCGACGTAGTAGGTGTGACCGCACGCACTTACACGGATGGGACGGCTCGCCCAGGGGCGGTTGAGGCGAGGCAACGAGGATGCGGGCGAAGTCCGGCCCCGGCCGAGGCGGAGACGATGAGGATGCGGGACAAGCCCGGTCTCGGCCGAGGCGGAGAAGAAATAATACGTCTGGAAGCCCTACCGGGGTCTCCGGTCGAGGCGGAGGACGAAAGCGGTTGGTCTTTTTCCCGCCATTTTTGAGACTACTGTGGAGACGGACTTGACCTCCACGCCGCTTTGTCCTTGGCGCAGGGGTTAGGTAGCACAGGCGAAGACGGTA
The DNA here is from genome assembly GCA_904845875.1 of Miscanthus lutarioriparius. Lineage (NCBI taxonomy): Eukaryota > Viridiplantae > Streptophyta > Magnoliopsida > Poales > Poaceae > Miscanthus > Miscanthus lutarioriparius. The sequence continues at coordinate 40,211,387 of CAJGYO010000001.1, forward strand.
TCGGCAGGGGCATGATGATGAGCACTGATGGCAAAGTAACCCCTATTGCGCCCGGTCTCTGTCCGTCGGTCGTTCTGCAGATCTTGTGCCAACGTCGCGGGTGACGTTATGGGAGTAGTTAGGCGATTAACCTGACGCGACGCGTTTTGTCAGAGGAGCCAGTCGGGATGGAGGTGACGAGGTTGTTGCCAAGCCCAACCTCGGGCGAATCGGAGAATTGGTATCCCGTCCGAGGCCTTGCGGGGCGGGGTCTCGGCGAGAGGGCCTCGGCGGGGCGGAGGGCTTTGGCCTTTCGTCTGAGGCCTTGACGCAAGCCTCGGGCGAATCGGAGAATCTGCCGAGACCTCGTGGTTGTCCTTTGGCTTTGATTTTTACAAGGTTTAAGTAATATTTTCGGTTCTTGTTTAGGGTACCCCTTCTTGTGGTATCCGATAATTCGTCTCGCTAATTACGGGCAAACTGTGCAATTAGTTATTCTTTTTACCTACATTTAATGCTCTATGCATGTGTCGCAAGATTTGATGTGATGGGAAATCTTGGAAAATTTTAGATTTTGGGTGGGATCTAAACATGGCCTAAATTATTTGTCGCTTTTGGTTTCCGTGCCACGAGTTGGACTCGATTTGTACAAAAATACATGTAATATTTATATCTCTAAATGTATTTATTAAAAAAACTAGATTCAGGAATCTTTTCAAATGATACTAATTATATACTATAGATATTAATATTTTTTAATATATATTTTTGTCAAAGTTGTTTCACGAAACGAAAACGATAAGATATTTTGAAACGGAGAGAGTATCTTTTCTTCTCTACTCCACCTCCGTCATCTTTCTTAGTACGTTCATTTGGCTGAACTTATTCGTTGCTGAACTGTGAAGAAGTACTGTTAACTAGTTTGGTTTGAAAGAAAAATATTGTTATGATTAAAAATTTACAATCATTTATTGGGAATAAGCCAACCGAACAGGCTACGGCCCTGTTTAGATCCCACCCAAAATCCAAAATTTCCCAAGATTTTCCGTTACATCGAATCTTACGGCACATGCATGGAGCATTAAATGTATGTAAAAAGAATAACTAATTGCACAGTTTGTCCGTAATTGGCGAGACGAATCTTTTAAGCCTAAATAGTCCATAATTAGACAATTTTTATAAATACAAACAAAAGTGCTATATTGTCCATTTTCCAAAATAGAAGGGATCTAAGCATGCCCTACATCTCACGTACTTTCAAGTGCGTGCGGGGCTCAGGCACTTGAAAGTTGATTTTGGCGTCGGTGCCTCGGTGGTGCAGAGTGTAGAAGAGACAACCACCCCGCTACGCATGCCGGTGCCGGGGCCCCCACTCGCTGCCCGGGGCGCCGGGAGGGCTGCATATGCCTGCATCGCGGGCCTTTGGCCTTGCAGGCTTGCACAGCAGGACTGGATGGGTGAGTACTGACGGACAGCGACGTTACCCGTCCGTTCGTCGTCCCTCGAAGCTGCTCATCCACCCGGCAGAGTGACAGTACAGCGGCGCGTGAAAGCTTTGAGCAGGCCGAGGGAGAGAGCCATGAGCCTACAGATGACAGGATGAGTACGCCTACTAGTACTAGTCCTTCTAGATGAAAACAACCCAAACTGTAGCGACGATAGACTATTAAAAGCGTTGAAACCAGTCCTTCTAGATGAAAACAACCCAAACTGTAGCGACGATAGACTATTAAATACGTTGAAACCAGTCCTTCTAGCACTCATTGATGAAAACAACCCAAACTGTAGCGAACGATAGACTATTAAAGTTTGGCCCCGTTTGCTCGGAGTAATATGGAGAATCCGGATGAACATGGATGACAGGAATCGGCTGGCTACCGTAAATTTCAGCCGGCTACAGTATTTTTTTTAAGCACCAGCCGAACGAGGCCAAATACGTATAAGAACAGTGGGAGCCGGTAGGCCGTAGCCGGTAGGGGATCTTCAATATTTAGGTCTGTTTGACTGCTTTGTAACTTTTTATATACAAACTGTATTTTAAAAAACATAATTCTAGATGCATTCTTACTTTTATGTCTAAAATTTAGCAAATATATGAATGAAAATATTAATATTTATGATACCAAATAATTATAGTATAAAATATATAGATAAAAATATTAATGTTTATGTATTTTTAGTTAATACTCTCTCCGTTTCAGAATAAACGCACATTTTGCTTCCCAAAGTCAAACATTTTAAAGTTTGACCAAATTTATATAAAATTGTACTAGTATTTGTGAAGTATAATAAGTATCATTAGATGGAGTATGAAGTATACTTTTATAATAAACTTATTTGGAGATACAAATATCGATACTGTTTTCTATATTCTTAATCAAATTTAAAAAAAATTGACTCCCGAGAAATGAGATGTGCATCTATGTCTCCATGTGGATGGCCGTGACGCCGAACCTACCACAGTCCGCAGGAGCTCCCGGGGCATGACGTCGTGGACCAACATGCTGGCGACCCGTGCTCCACCGTGACAATCACAAAGCCACCGCAGAAGGCGCTCCTCTAGCTTCCACTAGAGGTCGTAGTGCTGGCCGTCCACGGGAACCCAGAACTCCGCCGTGCTGTTCGCTGGGCCGGAACACCTCTTTCAGCTGGTAACGCACGCTGTTGAGCAGGTTGCTGGCAGACCATTCTTGTCCATGCTGTTAACGCACCCAGAGCTTCCACTAGAGGTCGTAGTCTGTGAAGTTGAGGTTCTGGTGTAGTCGTCGCCGTTGGATTCCAAAAGCGAGTTATTTGTCCGAGCCAATCAAGAGAGACGAACGGTAACAGTGACCCTTGAACTGGCGAGATCAATGGATCGCACACCGCTGCAGAGGCCTCGTCGCTGCCGTCCCCGTCCAAGCTTCGGGACAAGCTGCGCGCGGACCACACTGTCTGCTGCTTCAGCGGCGGCTGCAGCGTGAAGGGGCGAGGTGGCGCGGAGAGGGCGAGGTGGTGGCAGACCATCAGTTTGGCCTGGAGCTCGCGGAGTAGCTGCTAGTGCCAGGTAAACTCATATCGGCTAAAGTGAGAAAGAAGAAAAAAATGGTAGAGAAATTCGGCATGGTGCGGAGAGCTCGTGTAGCCAGGATCCACGGTCCGGTGTGATGGGGACGGGGCCGCGCAAGAAGGGAGGCGGCCAGAACCAAGGCGACCTGCGTCGAACAGCCGTCATTTTGTTTTACAGAATTGAGGAGGTATGTTTTATTTTACAACAGGTTTAGTTTAATCTGCATGTAAAATTACTGTGCTCACTGATCTTCCATACAACTAATTTGATTTTGGACCAAGTACGAGATTTCCAAACAGGCCTTAGGATTTAGGAAGCAACGGTTGCAATTTTTATGTAAAATCGATTGAAAACAACAATTAATCGTATGTTTCACCAAATCAAAGGTTGAAAACATTTTTTTGTCAGAAAACACCGTTCCACCTGATCTGACCCAACAACATATGTCGTCCATCTTATGATGTGTGGTAAGTGAGTTGGTCGAAGTTGAATTGGTTTGGTCTATTGGATGGGACAATGGATCTTTGTGCTCCACTTGGCTTCATGGTGACCCTCGGGTACAACCGACATTGAATCAATGTGCCACAACACTTTGTGGTGTGTTTCCTTGCATGTGTACAAAGTGGACTCTGTTCGGGTGTGCTTAGGTCGGGCGACCTAGGGTGGGATCACTCGACCTCCCTTTGTGGCTTCTTCAGCAAACACAACTTATATGATTTGATCCAGTATTTCACGATGTCCAAAGTCAACTTTGTTCTTTGCTTGGAATCATGTCAAAATGTCCAGATGAACCCTTACTTGAGTACCCTAGATCCTTTGGCTTTAAGGGATGTTGTTGCTCATCAACCGTTCATGGTATTTGTTCTCCAAATCATATATTTCTTGCAAAACATGTCGGGACACAAAATATCAGGATCGCCTCCTGATCGAATCTGTGGATTAGCTAATAAGTTGCCTTCCATTGGCATCACTTAACCAACCCTCCCAACTTGCTCGGTCATCCTGGTGCGCTACTGTCGGCGCGAAAACGTGGTAGCCGCGCCGAGTGGACACGCACAAGCTGGAACGATCTGGAGATCTGCCTGGCTTCAACGCAGGACCAGTCGATCCTGCGAATTCCCAAGAGCGTGCCAGTCAATTTGACCTGCAATTGATAAGGAGAGAAAGTTTATCAGTAATTTAAGGTGGAACATGCCGGTTTTTGCCCAGACAATTCCAAGTGTGCCGCTTCGGAAGCAGCCAGACGGAAAATCGACTAAATAACTGATACGAGAAGAAATCGACTGTTACGGACTGTAATGCTCGCGGGTCATGATTGATTGAATACAATGCACCCAATTTTAATGATCCTTTCCCTTAAGCTATTAACATGCATGCGTTAAAGATACATCACTGGCTAAATTAGATTTAATTAATATGTGGTGTAGAGCCAATAAATCCGGTGAAAAGGGATATGTAACGCAAACAATCGACTGTTTGATATCGACAGACCTACGAACCGTCTAGATCTAATCTATTATCGTCAACAGTAAGGTTCGACTGGATTGATGTAGCTATGATGATGATAGTCTAGAACCAAAAAATCCATAGAACCGACCATACTTCAACATGTTGATGAAAGCATGCCATATCTGTGAAAACACAGGCGAATCAACTAAAATAGCCGATTTAGGTAGAAAAGGGATTACAACATGTGAACAATCGACTATTTAATATGGACAAATCTATAAACTCATCAAATCTAACATGTTATCCTTAACAGTGGGGTTCAACCGAATTGATGACAGCTATGATAAAGATAACATATCAAACCTTTAAAGTAAATAGATCTATTCACATTTAACAGAATCATGAAGACACACTATAAGCGTTAAAGTACGGGCAATCGGCTATTTAGCCGATGCAAGCATAGCAAACAGCCAAGTTCACACCTGATCGAAAGCAAATCTACCAACTAGCATACTCCGATCTAAAGTGCTAACAGTGGGGATCGACCGGATCGTTATAGCCATAATAGCGAGCTATAGACTAGATTCAACTAGCTAGTAAACCCTCTCAAGATCAGACATGCCTTAGCCACGTACTATGCACGATCAAGATTGAAGTGGAATGGCTGATAAAACATAATCCGTCATTTAAAGTAAGAACCATCGCAATGTGACAAAATAAACGATGAACTAAAAGGATGTGAGGCCGATCTAGATATTGTTGAAAACTAATGACAACAAGAATATCAGCAAGATCGGTAACTTAACGAATCTACCCGAAGGATGCCACCCTTAGGTACAGCCGATAACTTGACCTTAATCTAATTCGAGCAGTAGAGGTCGAACTTAACCGATGCAGCCATACTTAAACTAGATAAGGATCGATAACTAACTTATACTAGAGCTCGTAAGAGGTCAGCCGGACCGATGCAACCTTATAAACAGAAGTATAAGCCATGACGATACTTACAGACAAGCCGAAGGTCGACCGGATCGATGCAGCCTTGCTTGTTGAAGAACTCGCCGAGATCTACAGTACTCCTACTCCTAAGGGTTGGCGTGAAGCCAAAAAAAGTAATTGGTATTGATTGATTGGATTCCTTTTTTTACAATAGCCGGGGTCCAATATTTATACCCGGAACCTAAACATGAATCGTACTCAAGTACGATTCATTACAATCTTTGGTATAAGAGAAAACATTCCTAACTTAAGATAACTTGGACCCTAATCTTTCCCTTTTTGTAGAGTCCGACATGTTTCCCCCCTCGATGCCATCCGTACGTAGTCCGTTGATATTGTCTGCTGATGTCATCTATAACATAGCCGATTCCGACACTACATCAAAACCAGCTGACCTCGATTCACACCCGATCGATCCCTTGATGATACAATTTTATAAGCCTTGAGTTCCTGCGTTCTTGTTTCCCAACTTTTGGTGTAAACACATGCCCCCTAATTTTGGGATAAAAGTAATTTTATTCCAAAATTACCACGTCTGTACCCCAGATGGGTCCGTAGTCCCGGGTAGAGAACCTTGATCTAGGGCCTACCAACATCCTTGCCTGCTTATGAGCCTACACTTTAAAGCTTCACGAGAGCACTATTGCTTCACGGGCGTTTGGATTTAATCTTCCAGACCGACTATAAATGCTTATTCGACCCTAGCGAGAGCAACCCAACGACTCAGTTATGTTTCCCTTCTGCTTGCCTCCTCGAGTGCCCTTGGCTCTGCTAGACCCTCCATGGTCTAATTCCTTACTATGAGGGTCTTGAGTGGTTAGAAGAATTCTTGTGCATAGGGCGATTGTGTCGCTCATTTCAGCGCCTTGTCGAGCAAGAGGATCAGCTGCTGCGGTTAGAAGAATTCTTGTGATGTCACCAGAGTTTTCTCACCATCAGCGCAGGAGCTGTTCTAGTGTTTGCAAGGGTTCAAATGTGTGGACACCTTCCCCTTGTTCACTCTATCAAGTGCTCATGTCGAGAAATCGGTTGGATATATGGGCATCTTTTTAGCAGGTGGCCTTTTCTCTCCCCTGGTGCTACTTCTATTAGCGGCCCGATATGACTCGGTCCATGATGGCCTTCGGTCTTGTGGGGATCCAGACTCCCTTCAATCCAAGGAAGCCTTAGTGGGTTGATCATTGGTTAATGTAAACTTTTTGTATCAATCCCATGGTATCTGTAATTATGGGAAGCAATAAGTCTGAATCCATTGTGCTTCCATGAATCATTCCCTGAATTTCTGGAGTGTTGATCCGTTTCCATAACTGACTTCAATTCCATACCCCTGACGAAGTCTTTCTTCTCATCTCCCGAGCTATATATACGGGCCATGGTTGTGGATCAAAAAACAACCTGCTTCGTCCTAAACCTTTTGTGCCTTTGGTGTGATTTGCTTTCTAATAGGCTCGAAGATATGGAGAGCGGCAAGAGGCCTGCTGAAGAGGCCCTTGACGAGTCTGTGCCACCACACCAGCGTCTTTGTCCCCAGGAGAATGTAACCCGTGATCTTGGGCGGATGGACTTTCATCTGAATGCGTTGTAGGACGCTCTCATCATCTCGAAACATGGGGCCAACTCCACTCAAGCGAGGCTGGCCGAGGCCAAGGCTAGAATTATGGGTGAGATATCCACCACAATTCTCCATTTCTTTTAGTGCTGTCTTCAAGATCTTGATTATCCCTTCCTTGAATCTTTCCAGACCTATTGGCCCAATTGGAAAGCCTTTGATCAGCAGCAGAGTATGTGGCAGGATTCATCAATGCCAGGGGTGCCATGCCGGTGGTTTGCCTATACGATGTCCCAAATCGCATAAGAGAAGTTGCCCTTCACGGTGTTTGTCATGGTGCTGCCATGGCATTGGCTGTTGCGCAAGCTCGCTCTGGTCATGAGCTTTGACTTCTTCCCCATGGTTTTCCAGCCACCGAACACCCTGAGGACCATGAGCGCCTGGTCAAGGACTTCTTCAATACCGCCAACTCCGTAGCCCTCACTTCCTAGGCCGAAGACATAGTGAACAAAGTGCTCTCCGGCCCTTAGTTTGTAATAGGAGAAGCTACCAAACAATTTCTTCATTTTAAGTGACTCCTCTTTTGCCCTGTACTCATGTTCCATGTACCAATTTGTATGCCGTTATCTGGCCTGTTGCGTGTCTCCTCGAGGCTCAGTAGAATAGCCGTTTCGGATTAGCCGATTTCAACTTGTGATTCGATCTGACTCGATTAAATCTGAAAATGGCTCTCATGGTAAAACTTTTCAAATTCCTCCCCGGTCATCAATCATCGCATTTTCCCTCGGTACTGGCAGAATTGCACTCCCTCTTCCATTAATTGGGCTTACCTTTGCATATTCCGAGATATCGACCATCTCGTCTCCATGGCTATAAACACCGGCTAAGGGCTCTGGCTTCAAGCACATCTATACTTGCAATCGCCTCTGTTCTCTGCACTTCACCGCCTTCACAAACCCTGTAGCAGTTTCCCTTCTTTTTCCACGATCTAGGCCAGCATCCATGGCAAGAGAAGATCACCGCGGCAAGCGCGCAGTGGAAGATCTCTCGGAGGAAGAGGTCCTAGTCAGCCAGCGGCTCCACCGCATGAGGTAAGACTGAACGCTCCTGTCCATAGCGAGAATCATCTACTAATGCATCTGTAGGCTCATAGTCAATGATAGCCTTCAGCCACTTCCTCTCAGGACTGGCGAGCCTTCTACCGCCACATCTGCTGCTGCCGCGTCGGACTTGTTGTCGGACTCCTCCGACTCCTACAACGGCGATGACGCCCGGCGTTTCCTCCAGGAGTGGAGGGTAGCCAAGGACCGTTACTCTGAGGCAACTCGGGAGAACGTTCAGCTTGAGAGCCACCTCGAGGCTTCTCAAGCCGCCCTCCTCGCCGCCGAGGAAGAAGCCAATGCTACTCAGGCGCTGTTGGCTGAGTCTGACGCCATGGTGGCGGGTAAGAGGAACTCCAAGAAAACCTTCGTTTCAATTTCCACTGTCTTTGTCTTGATAGCTCCTTTGTCTCCATGATTTCCAGCCTTGATGGTATAGTTGGAGAAACTCCAACTAGCGGCAAACACGGCTACGGCGGCTGTCAATGCGCGGGGCCCTCTCCTTAACAACTGCCTACAAGACGTCTCGGCACGCATTTAGGAGATCACCCTCTGTGGCGTTCACCGCGGTGCTATGATGGCTCTGGCAGCGGCGTAGGTCCAGACCGGGCATGATCTCCGCACCATGGAGCCGGGCTTTCCGACGGCCGATGACCCCAGCATGCATGAGGACCTGATCGAGCACTTCGAAGACACCGCAACGACCATCGTGGGCATCGCTTCAGCTCAGGATGTTGTAAACAGGGTGTTCGATTAGCTTGTACCTAGTACAAACTGATCAATGAATGAAATCCCTATTTTCTATGATCGCGTCTCAGTGAACTTCCTGCAATATTTTTGTATACATCATGATTGTCTCTGTGTTTGTTTTTGCTCTATAGGCGATACATATCCTCTCGGCTTTTATCCCTTCGGGTCTATTTTTTTGAACTAGAGGCGATACGCTTCTGGTACCGGCTATTAGAGCCGATGACTGAACAAATCAGCTATCAAGTATTAATCCAAACGTTAGGATAATATTTCTTTAGATACTTTCCATTGATTGCTTTGTTAAACTCCTATTCTGCTCCTAGTGTTTCTAAAATATAAGCATTGCTAGGCGCACATCGTTTAATCCGATAAGGTCCTTCCTAATTAGGTGACCACTTGCCAAACTTGCTATCTCTTGACCCGATTGGTAATTTCACCTTCCAGACCAAGTCTCCTTCAGAAAATTGTTTGCTCTTGACCTTCTTATTGTAATACTTCGCAATCCTTAGCTTATTGGCTTCGATATTCTCAAGAGCACGCAACCGATGGCAACTTAAGTCTTCTAAGTCATCCATCATAAGATTCTTGTAAATTTCGGCTGACATATCATTTTGCAACGTGGCACGCCTCGATCTAGTTTGAATCTCCTAAGGAAGGACTGCATTATGACCATACACAAGTTCATAAGGTGACGCTTTAATCGATCCATGATAGGCCATCCTATATGCCCATAATGCCTCATTAAGCGTTGAATACCACTTCCTTGGCTGTTCTTCGATCTTTTTCTTGATCAGCTTAATCATAATTTGATTGGACGCCTTTGCCTGGCCATTAGCCTGAGCATAGTAAGGAGAAGAATTTAATAACTTAATTCCCATACTGGCAGCAAAATCTCTGAACTCTTCTAATGTGAACATTGTCCTCTGATCAGTAGTAATAGTTTGAGGAATCCCAAAACGGTACACAATATGTTCCTTGACAAAATCAACCATGTTCTTTGAGGTTACCATCTTCAAAGGAATGGCCTCAACCCATTTAGTGAAGTAATCTGTTGCTACCAATATGAACTAATGTCCTTTACTTGAAGGTGGAAAGATCTGGCCAATTAAATCAATTCCCCAACCTCAAAACGACCATGGTTTGATTATTGGATTTATAGCCGATGCGGGAGATTTCTGAATATTACCAAAACGTTGACAATTCGGACACCCCTTATAATATTCAAAATAATCTTCTAGTATTGTTGGCCAGAAATATCCGGTCCTACGAATAATCCATTTCATCTTATAAGCCGATTGATGAGCTCCACATATCCCTTCATATACCTCACCCATCAACACTTTGGCTTCTTCTTGATTTAAGTATTTAAGCAACACCCCATCGACTGTCTTGTAATATAGCTGATCATCTAGCAAGACATACTTGGTCGATTTATATCTTAGTTGCCTGATAACCTTCTATGATGGATTCTTAAGGTAATCGGTTATTTTAACTCTCTAATCATTAGTCAAGGTTTCACTACTTAAGATCTCTTGAAACACTCGATAACCTGACGCACTTTGAGCTAACCGATTAGCCTCTTAATTTTGTGCTCTTGGAATGTGCTGAAGAGAAATATGAGAAAACTCCTTGAGTAACCTCTGGCATTCATCATAGTATCCCGTCAGAATATCATCTTTACATTCATATAGGCCGATCAACTGATTAATAATTAACTGTGAATCTCCAAATACTTCAATTGCCTCGGCCTTTACTTCATGAAGAAGTTGAAGCCCCTTAAGAATAGCTTCATATTCTGCTTGATTGTTGGTAGTCATTGGATTAGTTGGAAAAGCAAACTCAAAACTTACCCCCCGAGGTGAAATAATAACAATGCCAATGCCACCACCTTGCTTGCACGATGATCCATCAAAGAATAACGTCCAAGGTATCAGCTCTACATAGCCAATACTCGGCTTATGATGCTCAGTGACAAAATCGGCTATTACTTGCCCCTTGATTGCTTTAGCCGATTTGTACCTCAAGTCAAATTCCGATAATGCAAGAATCCACTTCCCCATTCTCCCATTTAATATCGGCATTGATAGCATGTGTTTGATCACATCAGCCTTAGAAACAACTGTACACTTAGCCGATAACAAGTAATTTCATAACTTAGTGCAAGAGAAATATAAGCACAAGCATAAATTTTCAATAGGAGAATATCTTGTTTCCGGATCCAAAAGCCTTCTACTTAGATATAAAACAACTCGTTCTTTTTCTTCAAACTCTTGCATTAAGGCCGATCCAATTGTTTGATTATCGGCCGACACGTACAACTTAAAAGGCTTACCTTGCTGAGGAGGGACCTGCATGGGTGGACATTTCATATATTCTTTTGTCTCCTCAAATGCCTTTTGTTGTACGTCACCCCATTTAAATTCTTGATCATTTTTCAACTTCAATAAAGGAGAAAACGGTAGAACCTTTTCTGACAAATTTGAAATAAACCTCCTGATAAAATTAATCTTTCCAAGCAAAGATTGTAATTCTGTTTTAGTAGTCGAAGGCATTGTCTCGTTAATTGCTTTCATACTTTTTTGACCAATTTTGATTCTTCTCTCGTGGACCAAAAAACCTAAAAATTGTCTAGCTGACACTCCAAATGCACACTTATTGGGATTCATTTTTAAACCATGTTTTCTTGTGCACTCTAAAGTCTCCTGCAAATTAGCTAGATGTTCCTTGTACCCTTTAGATTTTACCATTACATCATTAATGTAGATTTCAACAATCCTGTCGATCAACTTATGAAAAATATAATTCATCGCTCTCTGATAAGTTGCACCGGCATTCTTTAAACCAAAGGTCATCACAACCCATTCAAATAAACCGATTAGGCCAGGACACCTAAAAGCTATTTTTGCTATATCTTCTTCAGCCATAAAAATTTAATTATATCCTACATTGCCGTCCATAAAACTAATAACCTTGTGCCCGGCTACTACATCTACCAACATATCGGCTATCGGCATCGGATAACCATCCATGGGTGTAGCCTTGTTTAGATCTCTGAAATTGATGCAAACTCTTAACTTTCCATTTTTCTTATACACAGGAACAACACTCGATATCCACTCTGCATATCGGCATGGTCAGATAAATTTCGCTTCTAGTAATCTTTCAGTCTCCTTTTTGATATCATCAAGAACATTTGGGTTAAATCTCCTCAGAGCTTGTTTAAACGGCCGATATCCAGGTTTGATTGGCAACCGATGTTCAATAATTGATCGATCTAGATCAGACATCTCATAATATTCCTAAGCAAAATAATCTTTAAATTTCTTTAATAAATCTATCAACTCTTGCTTATACTTAGGCTCCAACTTAGCACTTACATACGTCAGCAAAGGCCTATCTCCAGGACAAATATCTATCTCCTCTAATTTATCAGCCGACGTAAAGCCATGTTCTAGTTTACTATATGTACCATCTTTTGGATTATCCATTAAAATAAACTCTCAGAGCCGACTGTGTGGATCGACTGTTGGTTTCATCATTGATTTTAATGAAGCCTTCTTCCCATAGCTTGCCAGAAAAACACTTGAAGTCTTCCAGTTCCCAATAAATTGGATCAGCTGTCGCTATACTCATAGAATCATCAGCATGAACTAGCTCAACATCATCTTAATGCCACTGAATCAAGCATTGATGCATAGTCGATGGTACACAACAATTTGTATGAATCCAATCATGATCAAGGAGTAAACTATATGAACCTTTTCCATCAACGATGAAGAATGTGGTGAGCAGAGTCTTACTTTCGATTATCAATTTGATGTTTATTGCCCCCCTAGTCTTGGATGCATTACCCCCAAAATTCTTAAGCATCATATCGGTCTCAATCAAATCTCCTAGTCCCTTGCCAAGCTTGCGAAAAGTAGTATAAGGCATAAGATTAACAGAAGCACCTCCATCCACCAACATTTTGCTCATCGGCTTCCCATCAATGAAACATTTTACATATAAAGCCTTTAAGTGCCGATGCTTGACTGACTTATAGAATATAGCTTGCTGTATAACTGTCAACTTGGCAACTATCTCCTCATACTCCAATTCATCAAAATTTGAATAGACTTCTTGGTCTATTGGAGCTCTAAATTCTGATGGCAACAGAAAAGCCATTTGAATATTAACCGATGGTTGACCCCTATCGGCTGTTTGTTTAGCAAGCCACACTTGACGTCTACCAGATGCCTGAGCCTGTTCTAACTCTCTGTTCCTTAGGCATTGTACTCTTCTTTTCTGGCTTCTTGTCAAACCTCCTGGTCACCATTGCCCCTCCTACCAAACATACTCTTCATCATTACCTTCTTCATAATCAGCCCAGTTTTGATCAACAACTCGCTTCCCAAGCCGATCATGAATACTTCTATTTTTTAAGCGCCGATCGATATTATTATGATGATACTCATCTCGAGCATGGATAGACCGGCGGTTGGCTTGAGATTGCCTAAACTCCTAATATTGCTCACTGCACTCTGGGCAATTATTACTAGTAGGCAATTTCAAACCTTCATTCCAATAATGTCTGAAGAAAGAACATTTCCAATGTGATTCAATTTGCTTTCTTTCATACCTCTCTTCCTCCTATTGACGCTGGTATTCTTTTTCTTCTGACCGACGCTGATAATCCTTTTCCTTCTGTCGCTTCCACTTATTCAACAAAATCCGAGATGTAACATGCGGCCTTATCGCCCCGTTCCTTGACCTCTCTCCCTGCTCAGATCGGTTCTTTTGTTGGTCACGATGTCTCTTAATTTCTCTATATTCATCAGCCGATATTTGCATCTTTGGATCAACTATTCTAGTTTCTTTGGCCCTAGTTGATGTTAGGACTTTAGTCTTCCCTTTGAGCAACTTAGCATCAACCATGTTCTGATCTCTTGAAAAAGGATTATTATCAACTTTCATCTTCAGAGGTGCATCAAATTTAAGCTTTCCCTACTGAATAGCCCTCTGTATATGTTACCGGAAAATTCTGCACTCATTAGTAGAATGAGAAGTAGCATTATGAAATTTGTAAAACTTCTTATTCTTCAACTGATTAGGAGGTAACATAACATGATTGACGGGGCAACTTGATCTGTCCTCTCTCAAGCAAGAAATCGAAGAGCTTGTCCGATTTTGTGACGTCGAAATCATAGCTCCCTTCAACTTCTTTTCCTCAAGGATTTGGCACCATTACTGTCTTCTTATCCCAATTCCATTCAGCTGCAGCAACCTCTTCTTCATCGTCCTCATCGCCATCATTAACTTAATATGGATTATAAGCTTCAGCAATTGTGGCATTCTTCTAGAATCGGGTATCTCTGCACATATTCTATAATTGACTATTGAGTGCTACCACCCATTGAGCCAACTGACCTAAATTGTGAAACTCTTGCCCAAGTAGCTTCTCCCTCCATGTTGGCAACATTCCTTGAACATCTAAAGCAGCTAGCTGATCATCAGTTATATTCAATGAGAAGCACAAATTTCTGGTCTCTCGGAACCTCTGAAGAAACTTGGCACCCGATTCGTTAGTTCTCTGCCTTATGGTCATCAAATCTGTGATTTTCTTTTCTCCTATCCCAATATAGAAATATGTATGAAACTTCTTCTCTAGGTCAGTCCAATTGGCAATGGAATTAACTGGCAATGATAAAAACCAAGTAAAGGCTGGTCCTGACAGAGATAAAGAGAAGAAACAAACTCGATGAGCCTCTTCAATGGATGCTTCGCCCAACTGTGTAAGATACCAACTGACATATTCTATTGTACTTGTGCTATCTTGGCTAGTGAACTTAGCAAATTCTGGGAGCCTGTAATTTGTAGGAAGAGCGACCAAATCATACCACTCTGGATATGGATGTTTGTATGAAAAGGTCTGTCCTTTTGGTTTCAAACTGAATTGATTCTTCATCGTCTCGGTCACTCTGAGCAACAAATCATCAGCATTTGAATCTAGATTTCTCTATAACTGTTGACCCATCTGCGGATTAAAATTTTAGGTACCTTGATACCCCGGATTTGGAATCATATGAAGGGTATTGTAATATGTTCCATAATGATATCCTTGTGGAAACTCTATCTGTTGGGTCCTTTACTGATTTGCTGCTTGAAGTCTCTAGTTGTAAATGTTAGGATCTGTATCTCTATGAATCATTTGAACTGATGGTGCTATTTTTTGAGCCAACGACAGTATTTGGCCTGATGTGCCAAAATTAACCATTTGATTCTGAACTTGCCCCGTCGGCTGTTGCACATACTACACTGATGATCCATGATTATTTTGTATTTGATTAGTAGTGGTACCTTGAACTTGCTTAGATGAGCTCTGAACTGCCTAGACATTATCATTACCAGTTAGTGCTGCTTCTCGATGGCTAGTACCGGCTTGATTAGTCCCCTGAGTCGATGGATGTGGAATGTTGTAATAAGCCGGTCCAACCTGATCAATTGGACATCCATGAAACACTTGTTTCATGGTAGTGTGGAATGTATTCAAGAAAGCTGTATTATGGTTCAACATGGCATCATGAACATATTTGTTTATAGCATCTACGAAGAAACGCCTATCATCAGCTTCGTCTGTATCTGACTGCCCATGCATCAAAACTCTTGGTATTGGATATTTCTGAACAACTTTATTGTCACGTGTCTTGGTGTAGGACAACAAACACTTGTTCTAAAATTCTTCTATAGCTTTACTGATGACATCTTTATCCACATCAGGTAGGTCTTCATAAGGTACCATAAGAATGTCCCTATTGTTGTGAGTTGCCATGACGATTGTGGGGTCCCACCGGGCATGCCAGAACACGTGTCGGCGTGAAAACATGGTAGCCACGCCAGGTGGACACGCAGCAAGCCAGAACAATCTGGAGATCTGCCTGGCTTCAACGCAGGACCAGTCGATCCTGCAAATTCCCATGGGCGTGCCTGTCAATTTGACCTACAATTGACAAGGAGAGAAAGTTTATCAGTAATTTAGGGTGGAACATGCTGGTTTTGCCCAGATAGTTCCAAGTATGCCGCTTCGGGAGCAGCTAGATGAGAAAATCGACTAAATAGTCGATACGAGAAGAAACCGACTGTTAAGGACTGTAACGCTCGCGGGTCATGATTGATTAAATACAATGCACCCAGTTTTAATGATCCTTTCCCTTAAGCTATTAACATGTATGCGTCAAAGATACATCACTGGCTAAATTAGATTTGATCAATATGTGGTGTAGAGCCAATGAATCCAGTGAAAAGGGATATGCCACGCAAATAATCGACTGTTTGATATCGACAGACCTACGAACCGTCTAGATCTAATCTATTACCGTCAACAGTGTGGTTCGACCGGATCGATGCAGCTATGATGATGATGATAGTTTAGAACCAGAAAATCCATAGAACCAACCATACTTCAATAGGTTCATGAAAGAGTGCCATATATGTGAAAGCATAGGCAATAGGCTAAAATAGCTAATTCAGGTAGAAAAGGGATTACAGCATGTGAACAATCGACTGTTTAATATGGACAGATCTATAAACTCATCAAATCTAACCTGTTATCCTTAACAGTGGGGTTCAACCGGATCGATGGCAGCCATGATAAAGATAATAGATCAAACCTTTAAAGTAAACAGATCTATTCAAATTTAACAGAATCACGAAGACACACTATAAGCGTTAAAGTACGGGCAATCGGCTATTTAGCCGATGCAGGCATAGCAAACAGCCAAGATCACGCCTGGTCGAAAGCCAATCTACCAACTAGCATACTCTGATCTAAAGTGCTAACAGTGGGGATCGACCGGATCGTTATAGCCATAATAGCGAGCTATAGGCTAGATTCAACTAGCTAGTAAACCCTCTCAATATCAGACATGCCTTAGCCACATACTATGTACGATCAAGATCGAAGTGGAATGGCCGATAAAACATAATCCGTCGTTTAAAGTAAGAACCATCGCAATGTGACAAAATAAACAATGGACTAAAAGGATGTGAGGCCGATCTAGATTGATCTCGATCGGGTAGGTTGATATTGCTGAAAACTAATGACAACAAGAATATCAGCAAGATCGGTAACTTAATGAATCTACCCAAAGGATGTCACCCTTAGGTAGAACCGATAACTTGACCTTAATCTAATTCGAGCAGTGGAGGTTGAACTTAATCGATGCAGTCGTACTTGAGCTAGATAAGGATCGATAACTAACTTATACTAGAGCTTGTAAGAGGTCAGCCAGACCGATGCAGCCTTACAAACAGAAGTATAAGCCATGACGGTACTTACAAGCAAGCCGGAGGTCGACCGGATTGATGCAGCCCTGCTTGTTGAAGAACTCACCGAGATCTACAGTACTCCTACTCCTACTCCTAAGGGTTGGCGTGAAGCCAAAAAAAGTAATTGGTATTGATTGATTGGATTTCTTTTTTTACAATAGCCGGGGTCCAATATTTATACCCGAAACCTAAACATGAATCGTACTCAAGTACGACTCATTACAATCTTTGGTATAAGAGAAAACATTCCTAACTTAAGATAACTTGGACCCTAATCTTTCCCTTTTTGTAGAGTCTGACATGTTTCACCCCTCGACGCCATCCATACGTAGTTCGTTGATATTGTCTACTGACATCATCTATAAAATAGCCGATTTCGACCTTTGCATCAAAACCAGCTGACCTCGATTTACACCCGATCGATCCCTTGATGATACAATTTTATGAGTCTTGAGTTCATGCGTTCTTCTTTCCCAAATTTTGGTGTAAACAGCTACCCATATAGCACAAACTATTGTTTGACCTTCATCTAGATCATTAGAGGAACTGTACGCTATACACATTACAACTCGCACCAAGTTCACATCACATTAAAAGAAGGTACTTAAGTTTACAAGCCATTGTTTTGACGCTTAGTCATCACACTTTACACATAGTCTTTGTGGAAGTCTTTGACTAAAACAACATAGTCTGATACATGTTTGTGGGCAAACAGGGCATGGTTGATATGATTAAGCAACTAGCAAAATGAAGCTTGATCTTCCACGAGTCCTTCAAACAACATCAGTCCATATCTAGAAGAATAGAACAAGTATATAGTTCAAACTCCATAGAGGGATACTTGTTAACCCCACCAAAGATAGTGGTCACAACCATACAATATATCGGTACACATAAGGAGTGACTCGTGCCTTAACCTTTTCCCAAGTCTGGCCAAACCACCCACAAACGGTTAGAGTGTGATCCAAGGTAGTACTAGCCCTTCTATCTAGCTATCCCTTGCTACTACCCATCGTGCCAAATCTACGGGAAATCTAAATGCAACAAAGTACTAGGGTTGCCACATCCATTCATGGAAAGTGGTTTGTAAAAGATTTGTTCAAATCTTACTGCCACAGATACATGGTCAATAATTAGTATAAAGAACTACATCATTCAATTCCTCATTGCCTTGCCATGGTCCAACCCCTCGTCGGTTCTCGATTCAAGTTATCCTTAAGCAGTCAAGTTTTAGGCTTTTGCTCCAACTTATGTTGTTTCGTGTGCAAAAAACACATATAATGTGTGAGAAGTGAGAAACCCATCACATCCTCAACTTCTACCATTGCTAAGCAATCTAAGCATGTGTTGCGTGATAGCCAATAATAAACAAGCATGATACAAGGTATATGAATCAATCACAAGGTATCAAGCTCAAGTAAGTAACATGAGTCACTAGGCATATTGTAACATAAATGGAATACTTAACATAGTCAATTAAATGCATTTGACGAGAGAGAGACATGCTTAGGAACTATCCTTGAGTCTCGGGTGTTGGTGCTACCAATTGGTGTTCAGGGGTCACATTGTTTTTCGGGGTCTCTTCCTCCATCACTTCTCCTATATGAATGAGTACAAATGAAACCATCATGCTTGTTATGATATGTTGTAACATGGTTATGCTTGAGTGAGATGAAGTCCAACATAATACTAGAGGTATACAACATATTTGCTATAGTGTAGATAAACATGTGCTATTGAGGTGTGATTGGAGTGTCAGGTGGATGTTGTTGAATTGTTCGATGTACCTTGAACTATTAGGTTACAAAACCTAAAATTGTCCGAAGAGATTGTGATATTTCAACGCCTAAGTGTGGAGTTGACCAGACCATCTGGTGAGTCATATCAGACCATCCGATATAACTGATGAAAGTTTCTACTGCTCTCGGGTTTGTGATGATAAATTAATCGAATTATCTGATGTGATTTGCCGGACCATCCAGTAACTCATGAACTTGGTTAATCAGGAAAACTCTAAGTGTTGGGTTTATCAGGTCATCTGATGGAGGACATCGGACCACCTGGAAACACATGCAATGAAAGGGCTGCTCTCACATTTTGAGAAAAGAATTTATCAGGCCATCCAAAGGTGTTATCGGACTGCCAAAAATTATAAAAGATGTCTGAAGAAGGTTTTTATGCTCGGGGTGATTCACCGGACCGCCCGATGGACTAAGCACATGTAAATCTCATGAATATTGTTAGTCCCTTAATCATGTTGTCATTCAATCCACCAAAAACCACTTAGGGCCTAGATGTACTTTCAGTATTGAGTGGTACTCCGATGCCTCAACCTCAGGTGATGATGAGAAGATCTCGCCCGCAACAAGTCCTCTATCTTTGACACTCCATCATGTCTCATGGCCATGGTCCCAAAGCTATAAAATGATGATAGTTATGGTAGTGATAGTGGTGGTGATAATGATAATGATAGTGAGGGTGAGGAGCCCTCTAAAGAAGAGCTAATTGAGCTTTTGCAAGAGGCTCACCACTAGACCAACGATGTGGGAAAAGTCCAAGGGTACCTTTGGTTGGGATTTTGGGAGGTGCTTTCGCTTCCAAAAATCCAAAAGCCAACCAAAGGGGTAAGCAGAAGGTGCTTTTTTAGAAGTATATAGCTGCTTTTGAATAGTACAGTTTCAAAAGCACCTTGGACCCTGCTTTTGGATTTTGCCTTTCTACTTTTTGAAATGGTGAAAATAGATAGTTGTTTCAGTGTTGTTTCAAGGGAGATAGAGATAGCAGGTAGATTTTATACTTATTTGTACCTAATAGTTTACAACTTTTCCATAGCCCACAGCTCACTACAACTTTTCCATAAGCCACAACTCAACCAAACACACCCTAAGGAATTGAAGAACAGATGCAAATCTCTTTTGCAATTCGTAGAGGAGCAAAAGATTGCTGATGAGAACCTTGTGGAATCTCATGACAATACTAGAAGTCAGCATATGTGTCCCGACCTGTAGTGGCAATGATGAATCAGCAATGAAAATAGGTGGACGGGCAACATGGAAACACCATGTGATGGCACCACCTTAGCATGCGTGCCTAGCCTAAACACATAGTAAAAAAAGTAGAGGCTATTGTAGTCGATGTCGATGTTGAGGTACTGTGCCAGAGGTCGACAGGTGGTCGGTGATAGAACCCCGATAAGTAATTGGGTAAACCAAAAATATATCAGCGATACGAGCAGCAATAGACCAAAACTTGGGTACCATTGAGGGAAACAAGGGAAAACTAGCCTAGTGGCGGGGAGATCTAGCCACCAGCCTAGAGATGGTGGAGGAACAAGCGCTGCTCGGCCGAATAGAAGGCGTGGAAGCCAATAAGACAAAAGTCGATGGGGTGGCTCAGTCATGGGCGTAGCCTGGCGATGTATGATGGGCTTCTAGCGTGGGTCACCAAAGCGCATGGTTGGGATGTGGCCTTGCCCGGCCCACACCATGGTGACATAGGGATAGTACATGGCTAGGTCCAGTTGCCACCATACGTGGCATGATGAGATGAATGAAGGAGGTTCTGGATCATAGATCTGCCATGGCAATAGAGGGGTACGTAATGAGGTAGGTGATCGTCTACTGCTATCCATACTAGAACGATAGTGAGAGTGGCAAATTAATAGGATCTGGTGCCTAAACAAGGACACTACTCATGGTAGAGATTAATCTCCTGAGGGCATGTGGTATGAAAGCGATGTCTTGTGCTGTTCAATGGCTTGAACTCATGATACCACATATATAGGAATAATAGAACTAGAAATTATACTCCGTGCATCGCTACGGAGATTGCAAAAAAAATAATAATGAAATTAAGTATTGATGTGTCAGAGATATGGGCCCAGGGTACCCTCACTAGCCATATATCTGGCCCATCAAGGACGATCGAGGAGGAAGCCCGCGAGGACTAGGCGCAACTACCAACTTGAAGATCACGACGTATCGAAGATATCTGCCACCATCATAACCATGGTAGGATAGAATTCTTCTGTTGTAACAAACTAGGAATCTAATCTGTAGCATCGATCGCCCTCCCTATAACCCTATCCCTCTTCCTATATAAATAAGGGAAAGGACTCCGCGATCGACATGTCCACTACGACAACACTCGCCATTCCAATCTACCTCGTAGCTAGGAGCAACAGCCCCTATAACCGAGTATAAATCCTTGTGTGTCGTGTGCTACCCTCTGGATCTATCTACGCGATCATGTTGCTAGGCATTGCCGAAGCTAAACAATCCGATAGTTGGCACACCAGGTAGAGGCCTTTCGTGTTCAGATTAATATTGTGTTTTAGATGCGAATCATCATCAACATCGACGACACCACGGAAAAGATGCGGCCAGGCGAGAGGATCACCTTCGATAGCCTGGACTTCATCGCCGATCAGTTTGGGAACTTGCATCTGTAAGAACCCGAACCGCCTGTGGAGGAGAAGGAGCAGCGTCCCCTGATCTATGCATTTTTTTGCTGGGTTAGAGGAAGCTGTGGATGTTGGGCCCTACGCTCTTGCCCAACACCTAAACCGCTACGGACGTGACGTCTTTACCGAGCTTGGCTAAGATAGCGATCTCGAGGCCGCCCTCCAACTCTGGAAAGATCCAAACTAGACTCCCCGATCAAATCTACAATCGCCACCCTATCACTTCCTTCCCAGTTTCCCGATCAGGCTAAGGAAAGAGGCGGCGACCTACTCAAGCTGGCTTCGACAAGCCCTGGTGGAACCCACCAAGCCTCGTACCGAGGAACGCCTCATCTACGGTTCCAACTCTCCCAAATACTTCGGCAACCTAGTTACCCAGTTCATCGGGATGGTCGCCAACGGCGACGAAGACATGGTCGACATACCAGAAGATTGGGAACACGCAAAGGATGAAGGGCTCACCCTCAATTTTGATTAGGATGAGTACGATCAGTTCCTCCTCGAAAATCCTAAATTAGAGGAGGAACCACCCAAAGAGGAACACGCTGAGCCCATGGACACTTCTAGAAATATCCACTTCTATGATGAATAGATTTCATCACTAAAGAAGCCAAATTCGTTATAATTTTAGTTTTATGACAAATTTATGATGAAAACCTGTTCATCATAGAAGTCGCGTCATTCTTGCATATCTGTGATGAATCTAACAAAATCGTCATAGAAGTGCTTTGATCTATGACGAAAAATAGATCCTCATAGAACTGTTTTGGCATGCGTGGTAGGGGGCTGCCACGAGGGTGGGTGCTTCCATTGGAGATGCTTTCCACATGTACATACTATAGCCCACGTGTACATGGTATAGCCGGTTGCATTGGAGATGGTTCGGGTACGTGTCACCTTCTTATTGCACAACGTGGCCATCTCTGGTTCTTGCACGTTTTTGGTTTTTATTAGACCACATGTCGTTTCCCTGTTGTTCCACATGTCAGTTTTCTACTAGCACACGTGTCGTGTTGCTATTGGATCACGTGTCACTTCTTTATTAGACCACGTGTCGTATTTTTATTGGTCCACGTGTCCGTTTCTTATTTGACCACGTGTCACTATGTTGTCCGTCCACGTGTGGTATTTCTATACATCCACGTGGCTTGATGATTTCCTTCCATGTGTCGGAATTTTAATAGCCCACGTGTCGTGCCCTAGCCAATTCAAGTGTCATGCACTGGTTCGTCCACGTGTCGCATTTTTATTTGATCACGTGGGCTATCCTGGTTCTACCGCGTGGAGTACAATCAATTCATCATAGAAGTAATTCGAGATAATCACTACTGCACAGACTAACTACATAACTATTTAGCCTGGCAATCAAATAACAACAATTTACATTTCATACATCAGCAGCAAACCACTGATGGAGTATCACCACATTAAACTAGCATACGAGCCCACACATCAAACCGGCACATGAGTCCACACATGAAACCACAAATGTTCACTGCATCAAGCCGCAGGAGTCAAAGACTGAGAGTTACTAGAAGAGCTAAAGCACGTGCATAGCTCACGGAGATTGTTGTTCTTCTCCTATTGCCATTTCTTGTATTCCTCAAGCTCCCTTTCAGTCTTTTCTATCTTCCTCTTTAGTTCATCCACTTGATCGACGAGGGCAGCGAAACTTTCCTGTTTAGCAGCAATCTGTTCCTAAAGCATTCTCTCTGACGATGTCTCTGTTCTAGTGGAGTTTGTCCGGATACCAGCATTCTTCAAAAAAAGGTTGTTGTCGCTTCCCTAGGATGGGGCCTTGCCCTGGTGGACGCAGAGGACCTTGCAAACAACATCAGCACTAGTAATTGGTTGCTGCCCATCAGGAACAGGTTCTGCTTGCATAATTTCCATAGGTTCCTACGAAATTCAATCAGTAAAACATTAGGTTACAGATAGTGTAAGAGGACTTTAATTGAAAACCCAAGAGATTGATTCATAACAAGTAAAACATAGGTCTTCCTCAGCCTACTGCTGATAGAGATTACATAAGCTCCAGTAGATTTTAGTAGATTTCCATAAAACTAGGCTCCTGCTATGTTTCCTTCTTTTTATGGCAATGACTTCAGTAGATTTCAAGGGAAGCAAAAGAAGGTACTTACAACTGCTGCTCTTGTAGCATCGCTCAGGCTATTTTTTGTACTAGTATGGAAGTCCCTGAAGACTTCCACAACTTTAATATCTTCATTAGGTGGACCATTTTCTTCTTCAAGTCCTTGATGTTGTTCTGCTGCATTCCTCTTGTTCTCCATCTGTTTATATTGCACATGAGTTCCAGTTTATATTTATTCATAGGCAAGAGTAACAATAAAACACAACCATCACTTACAAATTTTTGCATCTGGACAACATAGGAGCGAGATCCTCTAGCCTAGTGGTACTTCACTTTTGCACGGTTTCACTTGTTCTTCTCAGACATTTCCTATAGCTTACGACTACAATACAAGTAGACCATAGCAAGACTAAACAGGAAATCGATGGGTTCACACACATTGTTCTTAGCACTAGACCAAATCTTGACAAGTTTACGCCACTGTGCATCATTCATGGATGAGACATGAGAGGTCATATGGATCTGATTAGCAGGGACGCCATTGCAGTATGTTCTCTTCAACCTGTAGCGCTCCTGCCATACCATAGACTGCATTACATTCTGACAACCTTTTTTTTGGTGAGTGAGCACCGTTAACGCGTACCCTTCCCTACACATAGTAGTGTGAATGAAAAGTAAATCCGTTAAAGTTGCTCAAAGCAGAGTTGAATGTCAAGAGGGGATACCCATACATACATTTAGCCTTTCCACAAATCTTGTGCAATAGACGGTGCCAGTCTTCTCCCCCTTGTATTCTTTCCAGTGCATCAAAATTGGTACTTCCTTCCTGACTACTACACCTGCCTCTGAGGCAAACTTGGCAGCCAACACTGGATCATGTGGCCTTCTGTTCCCCTCAGCAACAGAGATGCGCATCCTCGCTCCTCCTAGTGATTTGCTCATTTTGTCAAGCATAATTCCATGAGTTTGACGCCTCGGCTTCCTCGCTCTTCCTAGCAATGGTACTACATAGTTTTCATACATTCAGATTGTTAGAAAAGTTACATGGATATCAAATAGCTAGTGCAAATTGATTGATAGACATCTATAAGGTAAGACTAATCTAGGCAACTTTCATTATTCTGTGGGTGGGGGAGACGGGAGTTTGCTGAGAGGGCTCCTCTTCAACAGGGCTATCATAATCTGGCCATGAGGAGTCTCTCTTAGGGCTAGGTAGGGTGTCGTCTTGACCAATGTCTCTAGTCAATTGATAAACTTAGAATTGATCCCTAGGTCCAGGTGTCAGTCGTGATGGAGAATTATGTTCACCTACTGCTGCTACCTCCACCCTTTTGCCAGCGGAAGACCTCTGAGTACAAAATCCATGAGCAACCTCTTCTGGTGGTGTTGACCTCACTCGCTTGGAGAGCCTTCGCCCAGGGCTCATGGCAGCGCTACCTTTTGTCCTGCTGGCAGAGCCTCCTCTATGGCTTCTTTGACCCAGACACTAAAATTGAAGATACAAATTTAATCAGCAAGCATGTACAAATTCCATTGATATCCAAACAGTAAAGCATTGCATGGTTACCTACCCCCCTGTGGCCCCCTCCACCCCCTAACAAAATACAAGATAGAACAAGCACCTCATCAATTGATAGGGGCACTGGCTCATCTTCTAAATTTGAATCTGATTCATCTATATTATCAAATCCCTCAATTACCTCCCTTGGTTCAGGGATATATTCCAAATCTTCACCGTGTCTACCCTTTGTGCTTGACTTTTTTGCCTTTGGAGACATAGGTTTTGGGCCCACACGTCATATTCCAAGTTCTTCCATCTTTCTATGATTCCATGTGATTTGTGCATCCCGTGCTCGTTCATAAGCAGTTAGTGGCTGTTCAACTAGATTACAAAGGCATTTATTAACTAAAGCTTCTATGGAATGTCAACATAGCAGAGCAAGAGTATGCAAATAAGCACCTAACTAGTAACTACAGCTTATACGGAATTCATTAATCCAATAAAGCACATGTCAGCTACACTCAACTATAGAAAATATGTAACCCCATCACTATCTACATATCCTTGGTTCATCCACTATAGTAGAGTACACATCATAAAAAGGAATTTTGGTACCTCTTCCTCCGTGTTCCTTGGCTTTGCTTTGTTGTCGACATCGCCGTCCTGTCATCGCAGTCGTGGAGCTGGTGCGGCCGACGTGGACGAAGGGGTACCAGATCTGGCTCTGGCTTGGGATCAGATCTAGTCGGTCAAGACAGGTGCTGAGCTAGGTAGGGGATCCAAATCTAGCTTGTACCATCATTGAGGTGGTCCTTCCGCCGTTACCTGATCGACCTGCTGTCAATGAATCGAAGGGGGCCCGCTCCGGCTAGGGTTCGGAAATGTATGAGAGAGGGTGTGGCTAGAGAGTGGAGAGGGAGTCAAGCTGCTGTTCCGATGGTGCCTAGGGTCTAGAGTGAAATGGCAGAGGGGGTGGCTAGAGAGTAGAAAGGGAGGCTGTCGGCACGAAAATGCGTCGACACACGGCAAGCCGAAAGGATCTGCTCGATGGAGGTGGAGATCCGTTTGGCTTCAACACAAGGGTAACCGATTGTTGATAGAATATCATCGGTAGTCCTCCAAGGGGTATCCCACGAAGGTAGATTGATCGGCAGAGATGCATATAATCGAGAACAAGAGGGCAACAGAGACACACGAGTTAGATAGGTTCAGGCCGTCAGTATGACATAATACCCTACTCTTGTGGTATGTTGGATTGTATTGGCTATCATATGATATTGCGTGTGTTTGGAGGGGGTCCCTGCCCGCCTTATATAGTGCGGGGGCAGGGTTACAAGTCGGTTAGATCTAGGAAATAACCGGAAAGTAATAACAGATTACAGGAATCATGGGATCATATGTATCCTAACAGATCTCATAGTATCTTCAGGATATCTTCTCGGTGCCTTGCGGAAGACACCGAGCAGCATTGTGCCCCACAAGGCTTCATCTTGTGGGCTGGGCCGCCCCTGGGGGCGCAGCCCATGTGGTATGCTGTGGGTATCTGGTTGTACCCCCCATAGTTAGTCCCCGAGCGCCTTGTGTCCGTTGTGCAACACCGTCTTGAGCTTGTTCGAGCAGGTGCAAACAAAGCCGAGCAGTCAAACTCATGGTCCGACCACCGTGATGAGTTGCCGAGCAGTTGTGAGCCGTCGCCGAGCAGCATGAACCATCGCCGAGCAGTGTGAACTGTTGCCGAGCAGCGTGAACCGTCGCCGAGCATTATGACCCGAGTATGGCTTGCCATAAGGGTGTAAGGAGCTCAAGTTCGGAATAAAAAATTTGCTCGCAGTGGACTAAGTGTGCCCACTTAGAGTCCGACCACGAGAATGGGAGATAGTCTTCTTCAGCTTCAAGAGGCGCGGAGTCTTCCAGATTAAAGCAAACACACTCACCACAAGGTGAAGTGTGCCCACTTAGTCCCCGAGCCTGATTGTAGGTGACGTAGTCACATGGTGCCAGGGTCCAAAGTAAAGAAAAGCACAAGACTAGCCAAGCAGGCAGCTAGTCCCAGAGTGTAGCCCCAAAATGAGAAAAGCACATTCACCGCAAGGTGAAGTGTGCCCACTAAGTCCCCGAGCCTAACAGTAGGTGACGTAGTCACGTGGTGCCAGGATAAAAAATAGCAGTCAACAGAAGAAAGTCCCCAGTGCGGTGAGGAGCCAAGTCGTGTTGAGGAGGCAGTCCCCGAGCCACAAGTGGAAATCTTGGAGAAAACAAATCGTGGAGAAAAAATCGGAGTAACGGCTGTACAGTAGTAATTACTGAGCCGTAACAGATGGCGAAGAAGTCGGCGAATATTCGGTGAGTAGTAACAACTTGCGGTGATAAATGGGCGATACGGACTGCAGCTGCGTGAAAGCCTAGGTAACAGCCCACCACGCCATTTCAGAGAATTCGGAGAAGCGCAAATCACAGAGCGGTTTCCCAAAAACCCTCGAGTGCGAAAGGTGGGGGAGTGCTTTATAACTGCGCCGCAGAACCCCACGCTCCCATCTTTGTCACTTTGCCGTTTCATCTTCCTCCTCAGCCCTCGTGCTTCTAGATTCATATTCACACATGTTTCTGTCGCCAATCTCAAACCAGATTTGAGAGATGGCGCCGAAGAAGGGAGCTGGTAACCAGAAGAAGGCAAGCGCCGAAGTCAGCCATGACAAAGAGTGGGTGCCGTCGTCCATGGGGGAGGCGGAGCTCAACAGGATGGTGGAGGCGGGCGTTCTCTCTGACCATGTCACTGCCGGATGGTGGCTAGCCAGCGGTGAACCCTTCCTGATGCCTCATACCGACGAAGCTGTAGTGTCTGAGGATTTTTCTGGCGTGGGTTAGGTTTTCCCATCCATCCTTTCTTGAGGGATCTGCTAGAGTTCTGGAGAATTAGTCTGTGTAACCTCCACCCAAACACCATCTTGCACATTTCCATATTTATCCATTTCTGTGAGGCATATCCCGAAGTTCTTCCCCACTTCAACCTCTTCCATCATCTATTTTGGCTGAAGAAGAAGGGTTGTCGGGTCGAAGGTGGTCGGCGGCGTGTATCTTCAATTCCGTGATGGAATGGCAGGCGAGTACATCACTGTACCGTTGAACACCTCGCTGAAGGGGTGGAACGCCAGGTGGTTCTACATGAAACAGAGCCACCCTGCCATCCACTGCGACGTCGACCACATCCTGAAAAGCCAGAAGAGCTGGTCGGAGAAGTCGAGCAGTGCAGATATGGAGCAGGTGAGGGAGCTCCTTAATCTAATAAAAGGCATGAAGATGAACGGCGGACTGGTGGCGGCGAGCTTCATAGTGCACCGCGTCCAGCCCTGCAAGGAGAGGGCCCATGCGGGCTTTGACTTCATCGGGGACACCAATGGCACCCGGGAGAGGACGGAGAGGCTAACAAAGAACGATGTGCCCAAGTGGGCCGCAGAGTTGTTCGCCCCAAATGCCTAGTTCAACGTATCCGGGCAAACCAGGGCCTTCAACTATACAAACCCACCTCCTGAGGTAAACATCTCAATTGTTTGTTCCTGATGCTTTTTTTATCCTTTACCGTTGTCGAGCAGTGAACTGATTCACTTATGGAAAGATCCATTCACAGGAACGAGTGGTGTACTTCTCGGGCATGCCGAGGGGCGATTGGCCATAGGCGGTAGATGCCCGACCACCAGCTCAGCCTGAAGAAGGAGCCATCAGCGCCTCATTGGAGTCTAGAGGCACGAACGCTGGTCTGATGGAGAGTCCTCCCTTGGTTTCGGAGAAAGTCCGGGGGAAGAGGGCAGCGGCAGACGAGCTGCCTGAAAAGAAGAGGAAGACGGCAGGTGCCACCCCCCGCAAGCCGGGTGACATCTCGCTTGGCGGTGATTGCACCACTCGGACATAGAGTGCGGCGATGTCCGAGTGGTTGGATGACGATGGGGCTCCAATAGCTCCTCCTCCGAGCACTGAAGCGCCTTCGCGCAACACGCGCGCGGAGGAGTGATCGAAGGGAGGGGAGGGAGTCCCTGAGCAGCAGGTGAGGGGAGTCCCAAAGCAGCAGGCGGAGGAGAGGCCAACAGCGGAGACCGTGAGACCTCCACCCCAGAGCGCAGGAGTCGACCCCAAGGCCACGCATGGGGCTTGGGTAGGCAGCGCCGCTTCAAAAAAGTGCACTGGTAGGCCAATATGTAAGTATCCTTGCCTTTTTGTTATTTTGTTGTCGTATCCTTATCTCTTTCGGTGATTGACGAGCTATGTTGATGTAGACTGAGGTGTACGGAGGAATTGAATCCATCTGCCCAGACCAACGAGCAGCCGAGGGCTTGTCCCAGCGTGGAGGCAACACCGGCAGAACCCATCCCGGAGTCCCCGAGTGCTCGGCAGCCTGTGGAGGAGTCAAGCGCCCCTACTGGTGGACTTGGGGGGCGGCAAACAGTTGGCGCCGATGGCAGATGGGTCGGCGGCGATGCCCGAGGCAATGGCGGTAGCCGCCGGGTCTTCGGAGGAGGACGCTAGAGTTGCTGATGCCACACCGGAGTCTATAGTAGATAAGCTGGTGGTGCCCGAGGAGCAGATGGCTCTCCCTTAGGCATCAGAGGGTGTGGTCGGACATGACCAATGAGCCCCTAGTGGTGCCGCCAGCTACGGAGGAGGAGGACGAGGTGGAAGAAAACAAATATGAGGAATCATGACCCCAAGCTGTCCGAATCCTCCACAAGCGAGGCGACGAAGTGGTGGTCATTGAGCAGGAGGACACCACCAGGGAGCTCTAGAGGCTAGAGTCTAACCTATCGATGGCGATGAAGCAGATCAAGGTTAGCATTGTGTCACCAATGTTCATCTTTTCCGTTGGAGATTGACGTTCTTCATAGTCTTGGTGTTCCTGCAGGGGATAGCTTGGACTACCGAACAACGGTGCTAGCTGATCAAAAGGATGGAGCCCCTCGCCGAAGAAAACACAAAACTGAAGGAGGCGATGAAGGTTATGGAGAAAAATGTCCAGAGGGCCCAGCGTGAGTGAGATCTTGCCAAGTCTCAAGCGTGGGACCTAGAATACCAAAAGTGGGTTCTATCCGAGCAGTTGGCGACTGTGTCTGAGTAGCTGTGGGGCAGGTCTGTGCAGCTGGCCATCGTCTTCGAGCGACTGACGAGTGTTTTCGAGCAGCTGGAGCAGAAGTCCGAGCAGCTCAGAAATGTCTCCGAGCAGAGAAAAGGTATGGCGTATCAGCGATGTTGCTTTGCATTGTTGAGCAGCCATATTGTTCCTGACGACTGTTATGCTTATAGAGCAAGATGCTGTGATCGGCCAGCTACGCCAAACCGTTGGACAACTCTAGGAGGAGGAGAAGAAAGCGATTGGGCGAGCGGAGAAATTGGCCAAGGAGCTGAAAGGTGAGTACTTCGTGGTTGGAGTTACTGCTAAAGTAATTTCTTTGGTTGACATATCCTTGTGATGCCTGTAGAGTACCGTCGGAGGACCAAGGCACAGTTCGATGTGCTGGAGCAGGAGGCCAGAATCTAGAGGGGCAAGCTTGATGCCGTAGTTGCCGGAGTCAAGCCGGTGCTCGACTACGTCGACCTTGAGGTGGCTCCTCAGCCCGACAGCAGACCACCGCGTCTAGACACCATCATCGATAGGTGTAAGGCGGCATGGGAGAACTTCAAAAGCTTCAACCACGACGCCACCATCACCGCCATTACCCATGCCCTAGCGGTGGTCCGGTCCCACTACCCTGTCATTGACCTTCAAGTGACAGGGGCCGGATTCGCCAGAGGGATGGGCACGGTGGAGCATCAGCAGCTGGAAGATGAGGTCGAAGACGCGGTGAAGAAACTGGCCGGCGTCGTCGACCTGTTCGGCGAGATGGACGGCGATGGCGAAGCCCAATGATCTGCTCGGAGAAAATTCTATAATAACTGGAGAGAGTAGTTAAAACACGCAAGGGCGCAGACAGACATTTATATATATGTATAAATATTGTAAAGTGACATGTGCATGTTTATGCAATTTGCTAGTATTGCGGTGAAAAAATCATTGTAGTTTTAACCCTAACACAATTATACATAGTATAAGTAGCGTCTGAGCAGTTAGATCGTTACTGAACTCTTGGCCTTGGCTAGCCCATAGTCCATAACATCGAGCACGGAGCCCGTGCATGTGTAGGAAGAACAGGCATGACCAAAGAACCGCAGCCGACCACCCATAACGCAGAGCGTGGAGCCCATAGCACGTGTTGGGAGATATCGGAGACTGGGTCTTTTCCATTCCATAGAGAACAAAGTAGAACATGTGCTGCTCGGTGGTTGGCAAAATAACTTAGAGATATACATAGTATGAGTAGCGTTCGAGCAGTTAGTTCTTTACTGGGCTTTTGGCCTTGGCTAGCCCATAGTCCATAATGTCGAGCGCGGAGCCTATGCACATGTAGGAATAATAGGCGTGACCAAGGACCCGCAGCCGACCACCCATAATGCACAACGTGGAGCCCGTAGCACGTGTAGGGAGAGATCAGAGACTAGGTCTTCTCCATAGAGCACATAACAGAATGTGTGCTGCTCGGCGGTTGGTGAAATATCTTGGAGATATGGAGAATCGTGGTGGAGCATTTATGGAGATGACGTATTGGAGTTTGTTAAGTAGTAGCTTAGAGCTAGCGACCAAAAATGGAGATTAAACCGTAATGGAGAAATAATGGAGACAAGTTATGGTGACCAAAACTTGATTCACCATGGAGTGGAGAGTACATATGTAGAGCGTTTCAAGGATAGAAACATATAAGGTGCTCGATGTGCCATGAATTGGGGATGTCGAGTCTGTCCATGTCGCATAGCTGGTAAGACCCTGGTCGGGTAACCTCTTTGACCACGTAGGGCCCTTCCCAGGGGGAGGAGAGCTTGTGCATCCCTTTGGTTTTCTGCTTTCTGCAGAGAACGAGGTCGCCGACAGCAAATGAATGACCTTTGATGTTGCGGTTGTAGTATCTCTGCAAGCCTTCTAGATATTTGCTATGCGGATGCAGGTGATCAGGCGTTCTTCCTTAGCCCTGTCGACGTCCTCTGTCCGAACAGATGCGGCTTGCTCTTCAATATAATTTTCCACCCTAGGTGCTCGGAAGGAAATGTCCGCTGGAAGTATGGCCTCGGAGCCGTAGACCAAGAAATATGGAGACACACCGGTGCTACGACTGGCTTGAGTGTGCAGTCCCCAGACCACAGCTGGTAGCTCTTTGAGCCATCTGCCCGGATGCATTTCTTCTTTCTGATATAGCCTCTTTTTGAGGGCATCAAGGATCATGCCGTTCGCCCGTTCGAGCTGGCCATTGGCTCTAGGATGGGCAACAGAGACGTATTTGATGGAGATGCATTGGTCTTCATAGAAGTCCCAAAAATGATGACCAGTAAATGTAGTTCTGAGGTCAGTGATAATGCTGTTCGGGAGACCGAATCTATGGATGATGTCTTCGAATAGCTTGACTGCCTTCTTTGTAGTAGCTGACACAAGCGGTTTGTATTCGATCCACTTGGAGAACTTATCGATGGCAACGTACACATACCGGAAACCACCTGGCGCTGGCTTGAAAGGCCTGATCATGTCTAGTCCCCAGCATGCAAAAGGCCAGGAAGCTAGGATGGTCTGCAGTTCTTGTGCCGTCACATGTATTTGCTTGGTGAAAAAATGGCATCCTTCACAACGTCGGACGAGGTCTTCAGCGTCGGTGATGGCCGTGGGCCAGGAAAAACCAGCTCAGAAAGCTTTGCCGACCAGGTTTCTCGAGGCCACATGGTTGCCGCAAGAACCAGAGTGGATTTTGAGAAGTAGTTTCACTCCCTCTTCTTGGGTGATGCATTTCTACAGTATCCCTTCCTTGGCACTTTTCCTCATCAAGTTCTCATCCATCAGCACGTAATGCTTGCTTCGTCGGATTAGACATTTGGTTTCAGTCTTGTCGGCGGGTACGTCGACACTGGTGAGGTACTTGATGGACTGTTCCCTCCAGTCGGTGGCCGGCGAAGGTACTATAAGTACCAGCTACTCGGTGGGGGGAAGTTCATGACCTTCCTTCTCTTCCTTAATGGACGACGCAAAGAGGTCTTGAACGAAGACCCTCGGCGAAATCACGGCGCCAGAAGAGCCTATCTTAGATAGGTGGTCGGCGAGCTGATTTTGATCTCGTACCACGTGGTGGTACTCGATACCGTAGAACTTCCCTTCGAGTTTCCTGATTTCAGCGCAATATGCGTCCATCTTCTCACTAGAGCAGGACCAGTCTTTTGTTGAGCTGGTGAAGACCAGCGCAGAGTCCCCGTATACCATGAGGCATTTGAGGCCGAGCTCAATAGCTATACGGAGTCTGTGGAGACACGCTTCATATTCGGCGGCGTTGTTGGAGGCCAGAAAATGTATTCGGAGAACGTATCGGAGTTTTTCCTTGGTCGGCATAATGAACAGAATGCCAGCACCAGCACCGTTGATGTTGAGGGCACCGTCGAAGTACATCACCCAGTGCTCAGGGCAGGTTGCGGCGATGGGCTCTTGGATCTCGGTCCACTCAGCGATGAAATCAATGAACGCCTATGACTTGATGGTAGGCCTGCTTCTAAATTCGATGGAGTAAGTGCCGAGCTCAACAACCCACTTGATGATGTGGCCATTGGCCTCTTTGTTGTGGAGAATGTCCCCCAGAGGGAACACGGTGAACACGGCGATCTTGTAATACTCAAAGTAATGGCGGAGCTTGCGTGACGTGATGAGAATGGCGTATAGCTGTTTCTGAACTTGAGGATAACGAGTTTTGGGCTCATTAAGGACCTCGCTGATGAAGTAGACCAGACATTGCACCTTGTAGGCGTGCCCGGCCTCCTCGTGTTCAACGACGATAGCTGTGCTAACGACGTGAGAGGTGGCGGCGATGTGGATCAGTCAAGTTTCATCTAGCCGAGGCACCATCATGATCGGAGGCTTTGTTAGAAACAACTTGAGCTGCTCAAAAGCTATATCTACCTCATCCAACTAGGAGAAACGATCAGAGGCCTTGAGGAGTTTGAAGGACGATAGTCCCTTTTCACCGAGGTGTGATATAAAGCGACTGAGAGCAACCATGCAGCCTGTAAGCTTCTGTATGTCCTTTACGCAGGTCAGACATTTCATGTTGGTGATGGCAGAGACCTTGTCAGGTTTGGGTTCGATGCCATGGGCACTGACCATGTAGCCCAGGAGTATGCTGGATGGAACTCCAAAGATGCACTTTGAGGGGTTCAACTTCCATCTGTACCTTTTCAAGTTGGCGAACATTTCTTTGAGGTCAGCGATAAGATTATCGATGGTCTTGGACTTGACGACCACATCGTCGATATAAGCTTCGATGTTGCGGCCTATCTGTTGATCGAGGCACATCTAGATGGCCCTTTGGTAGGTTGCACCGGCGTTCTTGAGTCTGAAGGACATGGTGGTATAGCAATACGCACCGAAGGGCATGATGAATGATGTCTTGATCTGGTCATCTTCCTTCAGGGATATCTGATGATAGCCAGAGTAACAGTCGAGGAAGGAGAGCAATTCGTAGCCGGTGGTGGAGTCTAAAACCTCGTCTATCCGAGGCAGACCGAAGGGGTCTTTAGGGCAGTGTTTGTTAAGATCAGTATAATCAACGCACATTCTCCATTCTTTATTCTTTTTTTGAATGAGAACAGGGTTTGCTAACTACTCAAGATGACACACTTCTTTTATAAATCCGACAGCTAGGAGCCGTTTTATTTCTACCCTAATAGCCTCCTTATCTGGGGCGAATTGTCGGAGTTTCTGCTTGATTGGTTTGGCGGTCGGCGAGACATTCAAGGAGTGCTATATCTTCTCCCGTGGTACCCAAAGCATGTCTACTAGTTTCCAAGCAAACACATCGGTATTGGCAGGTAGGAAGGAGACAAGTGCGCTTTCCTATTTGGGGTCGAGGTGAGCCCCAATCTTCATGGTTTTGGAGGGGTCGTCGAGGCCGAGGACAACCTCCTTGGTTTCTTTGGACTTGGCAGAGGCGCGAGGAGGCTCCAGTGATGGGATCTCTAGGTCGTCGGCGGGCATCGTCTTGGCATCGGTGACCACATTGGCCATCTAGATGGAGAGGTCGGTGGCTTCGGCGAGGGCGAGACTCTCTGTCTCGTAGGCGTAGGTGATGGAGAAGTTGGCTCGTAGGGCCAGGACTCCTATAGGTGAAGGCATCTTCAGCACCAAATAGGCATAGTGTGGTACAACCATGAACTTGGCCAGAGCTGGCCAACCAAGTATGGCGTGGTAGGCGGTGTTGAAGTCGGTGACGTAGAAGTTGATGTGTTCGATGCGGTAGTTGCTAGCCGTGCCGAACTATACTGGTAGGGTGATCTGTCCAAGCAGTTTGGATGCCCTGCCAGGTACCATGCCCTAGAAGGAGGAGTCAGAGGGTGTGAGATCTCCTATCCCAAGGCCTAGCTCCTTTAGGGCTCTGGCGAAGAGGAGGTTCAGAGCGCTCCCACCGTCGACGAGCACTTTTCTGAAAAGCACCTTCTGGATGGTCGCATCAAGGACGAGGGAGAAATGCCCTGTGTAAGTGATGTTCGCCTACTGATCGACGCTGCTGAAGGTGATGGGGACCTCGAACCAGGGGCGATAGCTGGGGTTGGCGACGGCGTCTTCTGTGTTGACGGCGAGCACCCAGTGGGCGGTGAGCTTTTCTCTTCTACTCTCGATGGAGGCGAGGCCCCTGAAGATGGTGGCGACCACCTTGTCATGATCCTAGAAGGCATTGTTGTTGCCCCTAGGTGGTCAGCGGCCTCTGGCTCCATCGTTGTTGTCTTCGTCCGGCTTTTTGGCCTAGAACTCCTTAGCCAAGCTGAGGCAGTCCTTCATCTTATGCTTGGCATTCTTGTGGAGAGGGCATGGGCCATTGAGGATCTTCTTGTACTGCTCGTCATAATTGCGCTTGGCGCGAGGTTCGTCAACAGCGGCGACGATATGGTCTGGTCGACGGTTGCGATATTGACCAGACTTGGATCCTTCTGGCCAATCACGGCCACTGTCCCAATGGCGACTACAGTCGTCGTAGCAGCGGTCGCTGTGGCACTAGTCGTCAGGACGATCATCGCTGCGGCGAGTTGGGCGATGAGTGCCCGCATCCTCTTTGAAGTGTACTTTAGCTTCTTCAGCGTCGGCATACTGGTTGGTGGTTGTAATCATCTCGCCAATCCCCATGGGTAGCTTGTGGTTGAACTTGGAGCGAAGGTCGCGGTGATGAAGTCCTCGAACAAAGGCGATGATGACCTCAGCTTCCGTGATTTTGGGAAAAGAATTCCTCATCTCGAAATAGCGTTTGATGTAGCTACGGAGGAGCTTGGACGGCTTCTGGTAGATGCGGTTCAGATCATGCTTGGTGCCCGGCCGAGTACATGTAGCCATGTAGTTGTCGGTGAAGACCTTCTTCAGCTCTTCCCAGGATCCGATGGAGTTCGGGGCGAGGCTCGAGAACCAGTTCATCGCGGTTGGCGTGAGCATGAGGGGAAGATAGTTCACCATGATGCTAGTGTCTCCCCCCGCGGCACGCATAGCAGTGGCATAGGCTTGTAGCCACTATGTGGGGTTCATCCATCCTTTGTAGGGCTCGACCCTAGTGATTTTGAAACCATGGGGCAGCTGGAGTGTTCAGAGAGCCCTCGTGAATGCTGGGGGTCCTTCGGGATTGTCGTCGTCATGATCTATGGTGTTGTCGACATTGAGTGGCTGGAGGGCTGAGTTCGGATCACCGAACTCTTGCTCGTATTCTTGATGGCGGCGTACGTCTTCTTCATGGCGACCGAAACGGTGCTCGTCGATACGTCGTCGCGTGTCTCGGAGATTGTTGAGGTGCACTCGGACGTCTTGGTCGACCTCCTGGTCATGTTGGCAAGGGTGTTCGGTATGGTTGCCCCTAGCTCCCCCCTAGAGGGGTTGTCCATCATCGCGGTGTTGGTCAGCGAAATGACTTTGGCTAGGGCGGCAATTAGACTTGGCGCAGTTGATCGTGAAATCGAGCTCGTGGAGTATGAAGGTCTCTGATCCTGATGGATGTCGTTGACCTGGCAGTGCGCTGCTTTAAGCATGGCGGCCACCCTGGCGACCTCCGGTGTCTGCGGGAGTCGGGCGAGCTCATTGCTAGCCACGACCAAGTTGGTGCTTGGGGTCTTGTAGACGTCGTGGCCATCAACACGGACAAATTCATCATCGAGGTTGTGTTGGAGTTGGCGTGGCCTTCCTTGCGAGTCGAGCTGAGCCTAGGCTAGCACAAGGGCAGCCTCATTTGCTTGGCGCTGAGCACGGTTGATGTTCCTATTGATGCGGGCGGCGCGGTCCTCCTCGGTTTCCCCTTCCCTGAGGGGCTGTCTAATGGAGACAAGGATCCCGATCTTCTGTCAGGTGGTGGTAACTATCGTTGTGGCGGAGAATGACACAACGATCCGGGTTTAGATCGAAAGATCGAACCCTGCAAACTTAGCACCATAGCTCCTCTGGTTATCAACCGAGTCACGGACCAAGTTGACCTTGCCAAGAAGGCTAATCCCTACCTATGCAACGAAGAACACAAGCAAGAACAAGAAAGAACGCAACCAAATTGCAGATGAATGATTAATCTCACAAAGTTGGGGTCTCACAAACCGATGAACGGCGAAACTATTCTTGACAGAATAATCTAAGCAAAACCCAAACCCTAATGATGGTAGCGGCGTATGATTATAAAGGTCTTAGGGTCGTCACCTACCCTAGACGCGCCCCCTAATGGGCCCAAACAAGATACACGGTCCAACGGACCAAAAGACGGTGTCGCAGCACCCTGACAGATTCTGGATGCTGACTTGTTTCAACGATTTCTATTGATTCTGAAGGTCTTTTGACGTGAGACTACTTGGATTGGCTTCCTTATCAAATTAGATTTCCAACCATATATGGATCGTCAAAAACAGAGTCCGGATGCGTCCTAGGTGACCAGTTTAAGGCAGACTGGTCCTAGAGGCCGAGGCAGACTCGAATTCATGTTGGACTGGGCCTCCGGCTTGTGTTGGACGTCCTTGATGGTCATCATCACCTCCACCACTTCCTCTAAGTCCTTCATGACCCTCTCCAATGTTCCTAAGCAAGATAACATCATTAGGCAGTAGTCTATTCTCAAAAGTATGAAAAGAATCGCTTAAGAATGAGCTCACCTCTAAATTGAGTTGACGCCTTCGAGCTCGGGTCATTGGACCTTGCATAATGGTTGGAGGATCAGCAGGCGCATCTGAAGGAGCGATGTCCTCATCATCCTCCCCCTCTTGAATTGGAGTCATCCTCGACTCAAGCTCATCTTCTTCTCCCAAATAAGGTTTCAAATCTACAATGTTAAAGGTGGGACTAACCCCGAACTCGGGTGGCAACTCAAGTTTGTATACATTATCATTTATTTTCTCAATAATCTTATAAGGACCTGCTGCTCTTGGCATTAATTTAGACTTACGCAGCTCAGGAAATCTATCTTTTCTCAAATGTAACCAAACCAAATCACCCGGTTCAAGTTTAATCTCTTTTCTACCTTTACTACCAGCAATTCTATACTTTTCATTCATTCTTTCAATATTTACTTTAGTTGTTTCATGCAACTTACGAATAAAATCAGCACGCTCTCTAGCATCACTATGTATCCTCTAAGTGGTAGGTAAAGGCAAAAGATCAATAGGAGCACGGGGGTTAAAACCATACACTACCTGAAAAGGACTTACCTTGGTGGTTGAATGTTCTGCCCTGTTATATGCAAACTCCACATGCGGTAAACACTCTTCCCACATCTTCAAATTGCGCTTCAAAATGGCTCTCAACATGGTGGACAAGGTTCGATTCACAACCTCAGTTTGCCCATCAGTTTGGGATGACATGTTGTAGAAAACAGCAGCTTGGTCCCCAATTTATTCCACAACGTGCGCCAAAAATGACTCAAGAATTTTGCATCGCGTCTAAAATAATAGTAGAAGGCATACCATGCAAGCGAATGATTTCTTGAAAGAAAAGGTCAGCAATATGAACAGCATCATCGCTCTTATGACAAGGAATAAAATATGCCATCTTAGAAAAACGATCAACCACCACAAAAATATTATCCCTCCCCCTCTTAGTCCTTGGCAATCCCAACACAAAATCCATAGATATATCAGCCCAAGGAGTAGAAGGAACAGGAAGAGGCATATACAAACCATGTGGGTTCAACCGCGACTTAGCTTTTTGACATGTGGTACACCGAGCCACGTACCGCTCTACATCTCGCCTCATCCTTGGCCAAAAGAAGTGTGTGGACAGCACCTCCTCCGTCTTCTTGGCACCAAAATATCCCATCAATCCGCCTCCATGTGCCTCCTGCAACAACAAAAGACGAACGGAACCAACTGGAATGCATAGGCGGTTAGCTCTAAACAAAAACCCATCATTGATCATAAACTTATTCCATGTACGTCCCTCTCTACAATTAAGCAACACATCCTTAAAATCAGGATCAAGCGCATATTGTTCTTTTATTGAGTAAAGACCAAAAATCCGACAATCAAGTTGGGATAGCAATGTATATCTTCTAGACAAAGCATCAGCAATCACATTATCCTTCCCTTTCTTGTGTTTGATAATATAAGGAAAAGATTCAATAAATTCAACCCATTTAGCATGCCTACGATTTATATTATTTTGAGAGCGAAGATACTTAAGTGATTCATGATCAGAATGAATAACAAATTCTTTAGGCCACAAATAATGACGCCACGTCTCTAAAGAACAAACAAGTGCATACAATTCTTTATCATACGTGGAATAATTAGGAATAGGACCATGCAATTTTTCACTAAAGTAAGCAATAGGTTTACCATCTTGCATCAAAACACCACCAACGCCAAATCCATTAGCATCACATTCTAGCTTAAAAGTCTTACCAAAATTTGGAAGTTGCAGCAATGATGCATGTGTGAGCTTGTCCTTCAAAGTGTCAAAGGACTCCTCTTGTACCTCTCCCCAATGAAACACCACCCCTTTCTTCATCAACTCATGCAATGGGGCAGCAATGGTGCTTGAAATCTTTGACGAAGCAGCAGTAGAATCCTGCAAGACCAAGAAAACTCCTCACCTATGTGACGGTTTGGGGAACCGACCAGCAGCTCTTTATGGCTTCAATTTTCATCTCGTCCACCTCAATTCGCTGTGGAGTTACAACATGGCCAAGAAAAGAAACTCAATCCGTGCAAAAGATGCACTTATCAAGGTTACCAAATAAACGTGCGTCACGTAAAGCATTAAAAACAACACGTAAGTGATCCATATGTTCATTAAAAGACTTGCTGTAAATCAATATATCATCAAAGTAAACTACCACAAAATGACCAATAAAAGCTCTCAAAACCTCATTCATTAAGCGCATGAAAGTGCTAGGTGCATTTGTCAAACCAAAAGGCATTACTAACCACTCATGCACCCGAATTTGGTTTTAAAGTTTTCCATTCATCTCCTCAAGATGTGAAAGCAGTGTTTCATTCTAATTTGGTGGTAGCCACTTCACAAGTCAATCTTAGTGAAAATTATAGAACCACACAACTCATCAAGCATGTCGCTCTAGCCTAGGAATAGGAT
The DNA here is from genome assembly GCA_904845875.1 of Miscanthus lutarioriparius. Classification (NCBI taxonomy): domain Eukaryota; kingdom Viridiplantae; phylum Streptophyta; class Magnoliopsida; order Poales; family Poaceae; genus Miscanthus; species Miscanthus lutarioriparius. Next base: position 40,252,258 of record CAJGYO010000001.1, read on the forward strand.
GACGATACCGAATAGTAATATTATTGATGGCTCTACAATCAACACACATATGCCAAGTTCCATCTTTCTTAGGAACCAAAAGTACTGGATGGCGGCACAAGGACTAAAGGCTTTTACATAATTCATTTTCTTTGGCTTCCCAAAGTTACCAGCGGTACAAAAGATCTTGGACTTGCCGCTGAATTTCCTTAGTCTCCTCGTGGATTGGTTCAATACATCTTTGTGGAAGAGCTTCGATGGTTGGGCAAGGTCGCCCGTATTAATCAAATCGATTTGATGCTCTATCCTCTCATAGGTGGCAGCCTCGGGGTATCTCAGATTGGAAAAATGTCCTCATACTCCTGCACAAGGTTAGTGACAACAGGAGGTACCGAGCTAACAATATCATCAAGCGGTGAAAACATAGCTCGTTTGCATACAAAGCATATAGCAAAAATATCATCATCGCTAAATAAATTTTAGCAAAGTCACATTTTGTTGCAAGCATAACACCACCCTTCAATTTAATCCCCTCAGCCTTAGAAATAGATGTAGACTTATCCTTTTTAGGTGGGAAAATGGAATTAGCAACTTGCTGATTTTTAGATTGAACATCATTCAAACTAGCAGCGCGTTCTCTATCAGCTTGTACAATTTGAGCAGGGGTCAAAGGTACCAAAGTATTTTTCTTTCCTTTATGCACAAAAGTGTATTTATTACTTCTACCATGGTGTGTAGCATCATTATCATGTTCCCAAGGACGACCCAATAAGAGTGAACAAGCTTGCATAGGTACCACATCACAATCAATAGAATCAGCATAAGAACTAATGGAAAATGAAACTCTGCAAGTTTGTGTTACCTTTGCTTTACCAGAATCATTTAACCACTGAATATGGTATGGACGTGGGTGTGGGCGTGTGGTCAAGCCAAGCTTCTTGACCAAATTAGAACTCATCAAATTGTTGCAGCTACCTCCATCAATAATAACATGTGCTCGATGGTCGCTGATGACGAAGAAAATCTGGAACAAGTTATGGCGTTGTAGCTTCTCAGGTTGCTGGACTTGTGAGTGAGAGCAGCACCGCATGCATCTCACAATGATGCTCCTATAGGACACCATGTAATAATCTCGTCACCAAGGACTTCGCCATCCTCCTCATCTACATCTTGGTCTTCTTCATCCTCAATGTCGAGAGGTGTTGATGTAACCATCTTCTATAGCAAAATATGCTCACGACTTGGGGGGATCCTTCTACACATGGCCAATGCCATGGCAAGAGTAAATGGTGTGGTAATCGAATAATGAATGCGTTCTTGTGATAGAGCGTCCACCGAATTTTGATGTTTTGATGCAACGGATGAGGAACTCTTTGGTAGGCACCCGCAAGTACAAAGAAATTGAAGGAAACAATTAGAATTTTTACACGAATCAAGGTCGTGAAAAAGGGAGATGACTTAGGTGTAGCGTAAACTCCAGAGGGTTATGCTAGGTCGGTATGCATCTCAAGTTTCTCATTTTGGTGGAGGTGCCCGAAAAAGTGGTTGGCTTGGGTCAGCCCAAGATGGTGCCGAGCATGGCGTGTATGTGCCTTGACCTTGCTCTTGCCCTCACTGTTCACGTTCACGCCCCGCAATTCCTTTTCTACAAGCATAGCAAATGAAACAACTGGTTGACAGTGTTAAATTCTTTATAATCAACAATGTCCTGAATCTCACACCTCAAACCTGAATAAAACGACAAATGGCATCTTCGTTTCCTCTCCACAACACTACAAACACCAGATCAATCCCTTTTGGAGCTCACCATAGTAATCTTGTATGATTTATCTCCTTGTTCTAAACGCATCAATTTTTACATAAGTCTCTATGATAAGAAGGAGGAACAAAACAATCACGCATAGCTACCTTAAGTTCTTCCCACGCACTCTTGTCGTAAAGCATTCTGCGTACTAGCCCATTCCACCAAATAATGGCAAAATCCTTAAACTCACTAGTAGCTTGTCTAACTCTACGCTGCTCAGGTACGAGGTGGGCACTAAACTTTTGTTCTACCGTCATCTCCCAATCAAGATATCCCTCAACATCATAATGACTTGAAAATATGGTATTGTGAACTTAATCTTAGCATAAGGATCATCGGGCACACGGTGATTATTACCTTGACGGTGGTGGTGGTGGACACCACCCATACCTGTCGTGTTGCAGCGAAGATGTTGTCGTAATCTCTCTTGTCAGAAGGCTGCTCGACCTATGTTCCCGTTGGCATCATACACCGTGTCTTGACCATCGGTGTTGCTGCCAGAGACGTCGTTGTTGCCCGCCACAAAGGTTTCCAACTCAGTAACATTGTCGGTTAGCGTGGAAATTCGCTTGTCCAATTTCTCCATGCTGTTGCCAATGTTGAGTTCAATGAGTGCGTCAGTGACGGCCTTCCTGACGGCCTCATTCATCCTTTTTTGGGCATCCTCAACAACAGCTTGTAGTTACTCTTGACTGACACACTCGTTGAAACCCTTAGGATTGTTATCTCCAGTCTGTTCACCTCCTGCCACTGAAAACACAAAAACAGGAACAAACGGTGAAAGTTATCCCTACCAAATGACTATGTGGTTGCAGTGGTGTCACTTTTCATAGCAAGTGAAAGCGTCTTACCAAGCTCTTACAAAGTTCTTACCAACACAAGCAGTGGGCGGTACAACCGGCGGCTGGTTCGTGATACCTGTGAGGCAGTGATACCGAGATTGCAAGGCCCTTTGTTTGTACTGATCTGAAGAGTTTGTGGAGCTTGGAAGGCACACAAAGAGTAATATGTATATCTGGCACACAAGTCAGTAACAGAAAGTAATGCTGAATTGTAGTCCAAAGTACTTGTTCTTGTTGCTGGTCTAAAATGTTCCAAGTACCAGGTGTGTGACAAAAGTATGGTGGATAGCAAGGTGACAGGTGTATGAAAAAACAAGTATAGTGGATGGAAACAGCAACACAAATAAGGAAACAGACAATACACGCTAACACAGCTCACTTTGGTCTTCTCTATGTGCTCCTCTAAATGTTGTTCCACTTTTGCCCCCCTTTTTCTATTTTTTGGGCTATCATTGTTTTTTGGGGAAATTTTGACTTTTTTATTTTATTTTTTTGATATTTTTCCTTTACTTAGGAGCACAAAAGAAGTAACCACAGAAAATATGAGCTGAAACAAGTGAAAGACATGGCCTGTGGAATTTTCAGAAAACTTGCTCAAAATTGACAATAACCTTGTGACCACGAAAAGAGGATCTTATGACCACTTTTTGACCAATCTAAAATTTTTGAACCCCAACACGACAAAGAATGGATGGATCTAAAAAAATTTCTGATCGATTTTGATATATGGAACGTCGAAATCGGAGTTCGTATGCGAAAACTAGACCAGTTTTAAGAATTGGCTCCGAATTAGAGGACAAAACGGGAACAATGTGCACAAAACTGGTCACAACAGCAAAGATTTGATGGAAATGATGGGGGAAAACACACGAACTGGACTCTAACACGACCTAACCGGCAACAAGATCTCGACCAGGACACAAACTCAACACGACGGACTCTGAAACTAAAATATGCAAAGGCTATGGCGCGGAAGGTTCTAGGACAGGAAAAAACGAGTATGGCACTGGACTATGGGACGAATGCGAAACACTCAAACTAGGGAATAAATGTGAACCTGAGGGTATACCTTAACTCTGATTACCACTTAATGGAGACGGGGATCCCGATCTTCCGTTAGGTAGTGGTAACTATCGTTGTGGCGGAGAATGACACACCGATCCGGCTTCAGATCGAAAGATCAAACCCTGTAATCTTAGCACCATAGCTCCTCTAGTTATCAACCAAGTCACAGACCAGATTGACCTCGCCAAGAAGGCTAATCCCTGCCTGCGCAACGAAGAACACAAGCAAGAACAAGAAAGAACGCAACCAAATTGCAGATGAATGATTAATCTCACGAAGTTGGGGTCTCACAAACCGTTGAACGGCGAAACTGTTCTTGACAGAATAATCTAAGAAAAACCCAAACCTTAATAACAGCAGTGGCATATGATTATAAAGGTCTTAGGTTCATCACCTACCCTGGATGCGCCCCCTAATGGGCCCAAACAAGATACACGGTCCAACGGACCAAACGACGGTGTCGCAGCACCCTGACAGATTCTGGATGCTGACTTGTTTCGATGATTCCCATTGATTCTGAAGGGCTTTTGATGTGAGACCACTTGGATTGGCTTCCTTATCAAATTAGCTTTCCAACCATATGTGGATCATCGAAAATGGAGTCCGAATGCGCCCTGGGTGACCAGTTTAAGGCAGACTGGTCCTAGAGGCCGAGGCAGTCTCGAATTCGTGTTGGACTGGGCCTCCGGCTTGTGTTGGACGTCCTTGCTGGTCATCATCACCTCCACCACTTCCTCTAAGTCCTTCATGACCCTGTCCAATGTTTCTAAGCAAGATAACATCATTAGGTAGTAGTCTATTCTTAAAAGTATGAAAAGGATCGCTTAAGAACGAGCTCACCTCTAAATTGAGTTGACGCATTCAAGCTCGGGTCATTGGACCTTGCATAATGGTTGGAGGATCAGCAGGTGCATCTAAAGGAGTGATGTCCTCATCACTGTTGGTGCTAACATTGAAAATTATGCCTCCACGGAAGGGAGGTTGCTCGGTGGTGGTTTCAGCGACAGTCTCTGTAGAGCCCTGGGACTCGGAGTCCGGATTCTCCTCCAAGATGGTTTAGAGGGATGCTCCGGGGCATCAGCCGATGTGTAGCATGTTGACAGCCGACGGGAGCTGGTCGGCGAGCTGGTCGGCGAGAGGATGGACATCTCCAATCTGGTACGGCGAATTTGCCCCGTAGGGCATCTTGACAAGTGGCGGCGACGTTGGTGAGCCCAAAGGGTAGGGCCGTAACCCTTGGAGTTTCCCGAGCAGCCTCTGATAGATCTAGATTGGAGGGTGGTCAGCGCTGAACTAGAGTGGTCAGAGCTGATTCTGTGATTGAGAGGCAATCGGCGAGCTTCTGGCCAACCTGATCGATGGATGCGATCAGATCGTCGTTGTTGATTTGCCTCCTCTAGTAGCGGGGAGCGGGTGGAGAATTGTTGGCGAAGACGACCTCGGAGGCGGTTCCGAGATCGGTTCTGCAATCATAGGTGTTGGGGTGATTGGTGCAGCATTGATCTACACCGGCTCGATGAGCTCTGACTCCGTCAGCGTTGATGATCCACAAGATCAATCTGACCGTGAAGATCTAGACGGGCTGTGGGAGGGACGAAGAGCCTACAGAACGTACCATCTTGTTCGACATGGAAGGGCACATACAGAGCCCGAGAATATCATCGGTAGTCCTCCCGAGGGGTATCCCACATAGATTGTTCGTAATCAAGAACAAGACAACAGAGACACACATACGAGTTACCTAACGTAATACCCTACCATCGATAGAATTGGCTATCGTATGATATTGCGTGTTTGAGGGGGTATCCCACCCAAGGGTAGATTAGGAAATAACCGGAAAGTAATAAGAGACAGAATCATGAGATCATAATCAAGAATATGTAGCATCTTGAGGATAGAGGCAACAGAGACACAACGCTTCAAGAGTGTGGTCTACCATGGGTATCCGAGGTTCGATATCCGCAAATACCTCCGGGACGTGCGTAATTTACCTACTATTTAAGGTGGAACGTCGCTGGTCTATGCCTGAGACGTTCCAATTGTGCCGCTCGAGCAAACCTGGACGGGCTAAATCGTATGATATCTCGTGGCTAGCGATTGATTTTATGTTGGCAGGCATAGTACACGTAGATGTAAATAAGATCATCAGCTAGGCAGATATTACCAGTATGAATCACTGAGCCAATGAATCTAATCAAGAAAGGATATAACATGCAAACAAATCGACTATGTAATACAAACGGACCTACAAACGCTCTGAATCTAATCTGTTACCATCAATAGTGAGGTTCAATTGGATCGATGGTAGCTATGATGATAATAACAAACTAAAGCCGAAGAATCCGTAAAACCATCTATACTTCGACAAGCTTTCCGAAAGACATGCTATACGTGAAGGCTCAGATAAATCGGTTGAAATAGCCGATTCAGGTAAAAAGGGACTACGTCGTGTGAACAATCGACTATTTCACATGGACAAACCTATAGACTCATCAGACTTAACCTACTATCTCTAACAGTGGGGTTCGACCGGATCAATGCAGCCGTGATAAAGACAACAAATCAAACCCTTAAAGTACACAGATCTATTCACGCTTAACAGAATTATGGACGCACACTGTAGGCGTTAACGCACAGGCGATCGGCTATTTAGCCGATGTAGGCATAGCAAACAGCTAAGGTCAGACCTAGTCAGGAACAAATCTACTAACTAACATCCTCCAATCTATAGTGCCATCAGTGGGGATCGACCGGATCGTTACAACCATAATGGTGAACTATAAACTAGATTTAACTAGCTAGCAAACCTCTTCAAGATTATTCATGCCTTAACCGCGTACTATGCACGATCAAGATCGAAATAGAACGGCCGATGAAACGTAACCCGTTGCTCAGAGTAAGAAACATCATGTTGTAATAAAGTGAATGACAGACTGAAAGGATATAAGGCCAATCTAACTAGATCTTGACCGGGCGGATTGATGTTGCCGCAAACTAATGACAATGAAAACATCAGCAATATCGGTAACTTAATGAATCTACACGAAGAACGCCACCCTTAGATAGAGCCGATAACTTGACCTTAATCTAGTTCGAGCAGTGGAGGTCAACCGGATCAATGCAGCCGTACTTGAACTAGACAAGAGTCGATAACTAACTTATACTAGAGTTCACAATGGAGGTCGACCGGATCGATGCAGCCATAAAAACCAAAGTATAAGCCATGACGGTACTTACAGAGAAGCCAGAGGTCGGCCGGACCGATGCAGCCCTGCTCACTGAAGAACTCGCCGAGATCTACTCTACTCCTACTCCTAAGGGTTGGCCGGAGCCGAAAAAACGTAAATTGTATTTGATTGATTAGATGTCCTTTTACAATAGCCGGGGTCTAATATTTATACCCGGATCCCAAGCATGAATCCTACTTAAGTACGACTCATTACAATCTTTGGTATAGAATAAAACATTCCTAATTTAAGATAACTTGGACCCTAATCTTTCCCTTTTTGTAGAGTCCGACATATTTCTCCCGACGCCAACCATAGCTTCCTGTCGTTATCTACTGGCATCATCCGAAGAGAGCTAATTCCTGTATTGCATTTGAATCAGCTAATATCAACTTTTATGCAATTGATTCCTTGATGACACGATCTTTGGGAGCTTCAAATTCCCGCATTCCTCTTCCCAAATTTTGGTGTAAACACATGCCCCCCAATATTGGGATCTACTATCTGTCATCATCTTTGTTAGCTTATGAACCCATGCTTCAAAACTTTATGAGAGCATCATTGCTTCATGGGCATTTGGATCCATCTTTCTAGGTCGACTATAAAATGTCTATCCGACACTGGCGAGAGCAATTCAACAACTCAGTTATGTTTCTCTTCTGCTTGCTTCCTCGAGTGCCTCTTACTCCATCGAACCCTCCATGGTCTAATTCCTTACTATGAGGATCTTGAGTGGTTAGAAGAATTCTTGTGCATAGGGTGATTGTGTCGCTCATCTTAGAGCCTTGTCGAGCAAGAGGATCAGCTACTGCAGTTAGAAGAATTCTTGTGATATCACCTGAGTCTTCTCTCTATGATCGCAGAGTTGTTCTAGTGTTTGTAAGGGCTAAAATGTGTGGACACCTTCCCCTCGTTTGCTTCATCAAATGCCCATCGAGAAAACCACAGACTTTTTTCCCACGGTTTCCCAGCCACCGATAAATGGGCATCTTTTAATAGGCAGCTTTCTTTCCCATTGTTTCCTAGTCACAGAGAAATTGGTTGGGTATATGGGCATCTTTTAAGCAGGTGGCCTTTCCTCTTCCCCTAGTGCAATTTTATCAATGGGTCGATGTGATTTGGTCCACGATGACCTTCGGCCTTGTGGGAATCCGGACTCCCTTCAATCCAAAGAAGTCTTGATGGGTTGATCGCCAGTCAATGCAAACCTTTCGTATCAATCCCATGATATTTTGAAATTATGGGAAGCAATAAGTCTGAATCTGTTGTCTCTTCATGATCTGTCCCTTGAATTTCTAGAGTGTCGATCCATTTCCATATCTGTCTTTAATTCCATAACCCCGACAAAGTCTATCTTCTCACCTCTTAGGCTATATATACGGGCCACGGCTGTGGATCAAAAAACAACCTACTTCGCCCCAAACCTTCTGTATCTTTGGTGTGATTCTGCCTTCCCATAGGCTTGAAGGCATAGAGAATAGCAGGAGGTCTGCTAAGGAGGTCTTCAACGGGTCTGTGCCATCACGCCGGTGTCTCCATCATCAGGAGGGTGCAACCAGGGATTCTCCCACCGTCCTAGAGCATAGGGCTGACTCTGCTCAACTTCCAGGGTCGTCCTCGTCAATAACTCACCGCCAGCTCCCCTGCTACCCGAGGAGGAGGATCGACAATGACTATCTGCTTGCCTCCATCGATCGGGCTAGCCAGAAGCTCACCGACTACCTCTCCATCACAGAATCGGCTCTGGCCATGGCTCGATGTTGATCACCCTCCAAGGCTGACTCGTTGGAGGATAGGTTGGCCAAAGCTGAGGCCAAAATCATGGGTGAGATGCCTACCATAACTTTCCATCTCTACTTAATTTTATCTTCAAGATCTTGATCATCCCTCCCTCGAATCTTTTAGATCTATTAGCTCAGCTAGAAAGCCTCCGATCAGCTACGGAGTACGCAGTGGGATTCGTCAATGCCAGAGGCACCATTCTGGTGGTTTGCTTGCACGACATCCCAAACCGTGTCAAAGAGGTCGCTCTTCATGGCGTTCCTCATGGTGCTGCCATGGTGTTGGCTGCTGTGCAAGCCCGTTCTGGCCACGAGCTTCGGCTTCTTCCCCATGGTTTTCCTGCCACTAAACACCCTGGGGATCATGAGCGCCTGGTTGAGGATTTCTTCAATGCCGCCAACTCTATAGCCCTTACTTCCTAGGCCGATGATATAGTAAACAAAGTGTTTTCTGGCCTGTAGCTTCTAATAGGTGACAATAGCAAACAATTTCTTCGTCTTAAGTGGGTTCTCTTTTGCTTTGTACTTCATGTTCTATACATCAATTTATCTGTGTTTGCTTTGCTCTTATAGGCAATACATATCGTACTAGCTTTTCGCCCTTCGGGTTTATTTTTGAACTAGAGGCGACACCCTTCTGGTATCGGCTATTAGAATTGATGATCGAACTAATCGACTATCAAGTATTAATCCAAACGCTAGGATAATAGTTCTTTAGATATTTTCCATTGATTGCTCTGTCAAACTCCTCTTCTCCTCCTAGTGTTTCCAGAATACAAGCATTGCCAGGCGCACAACGTTTCATCCGATGAGGTCCTTCCCAATTAGGCGACCATTTGCCGAACTTGTTGTCCTTTGACCCAATCGGCAATTTTACTTTCCAGACTAAGTTTCCTTCAGAAAATTGTTTGCCCTTGACCTTTTTATTGTAATACTTTGCAATCCTCCTTTTATTGGCTTCGATATTCTCAAGAGCACGCAGCAGATGGCAACTTAAGTCCTCTAAGTTGTCTACCATAAGATTTTTGTAGACTTCGGCTGACAAATCATTTTGCAATGTGACATGTCTCGATCTAGTTCGAATTTCCCAAGGAAGGACTGCATTATGACCATACACAAGTTCATAAGGCGATGTTTTAATCGGTCCATGACATGCCATCCTATATGCCCATAAATGCCTCATTAAGCGTTAAATGCCACTTCCTTGGCTGCTACTCAATCTTTTTCTTGATCAGCTTAATCATAATCTGATTGGACGCCTCTACCAAGCCATTAGCCTGAGCATAGTAAGGAGAAGAATTTAGTAGCTTAATTCCCATACTAGCAGTAAAATCTCCAAACTCTTCTGATGTGAACATTATCCCTTGATCAGTAGTAATAGTTTGAGGAATTCTAAAACGATACACAATATGCTCTTTGATAAAATCAACCATGTTTTTTGAGGTTACTGTCTTCAAAGGAATTGCCTCAACCCACTTTGTGAAGTAATCTGTTGCTACCAATATGAACTTATGTCCTTTACTTGAAGGCGGAAAAATCTGGCCAATTAGATTAATTCCCCAACCTTAAAATGGCCATGGTTTGATTATTGGATTCATAGCTGATGCGGGTGATCTTTGAACATTACCAAAACGTTGACAGTCTTGGCACCCCTTATAATATTCAAAATAGCCTTCCAGTATTGTTGGCCAGAAATATCCAGTCCTGCGAATAATCCATTTCATCTTATAAGCCGATTGATGAGCTCCACATATCCCCTCATGTACTTCGCCCATCAACACCTTAGCCTCTTCTTGATTTAAGCATTTAAGCAACACCCCATCGACTATTTTGTAATATAGCTGATCATCTAGTAAAACATACTTAGTCTATCTGTGATGGATTCCTAAGGTAATCGGCAATTTCAACTCTCCAATCATTATTCGAGGTTTCACTACTTAGGACCTATTGAAACATTCGATAACCTGACGCACTTTGAGCGCAACGATTAGCTTCTTGATTTTGTGCTCTTGGAATATATTGAAGAGAGACATGAGGAAATTCCTTGAGCAACCCTTGGCACTCATCATAATATCCCCTCATAGCATCTTCTTTGTACTCATATAGGCCGACCAACTGATTAATAATTAACTGTGAATCTCCAAATACCTCAATTGTTTGGCCTTAACTTCATGAAGAAGCTAAAGCCCCGTAAGAATAACTTCATATTCTGCCTGGTTGTTGGTAATCATTGGCTCAGTTGGAAAAGCAAACTCAAAATTTGCCCCCCGAGGTGAAATAATAATAATACCAATGCCACCACCTTGCTTGCATGATGACCCATCGAAGAACAACGTCTAGGGTACCGGCTCCACATAACCAACACTTGGCTTATGATGCTGGGTGATAAAATTGGTTATTACTTGCCCTTTGACTACTTTAGCCAATTCGTACCTCAAGTCAGATTCTGACAATGCAAGAATCCACTTTCCCATTCTTGAATTTAATATTGGCATTGATAGCATGTGCTTGATCACATCAGTCTTGGAGACAACTGTACACTCAGCCGACAACAAGTAATGTCGTAATTTGGTGCAAGAGAAATATAAGCATAAGCATAACTTCTCGGCGGGAGAATATCTTGTCTCTGGATCCAGAAGCCTTCTACTGAGATAGAAAACAACTCGCTCTTTCCCTTCGAACTCTTGCATCAGGGCCGATCCAATCGTTTGGTCATCAGCCGATATGTACAACTTAAAAGGCTTACCTTGCTGAGGAGGGATCAACATGGGTGGACTTTTCATGTATTCCTTTATCTCCTCAAACACTTTTTGTTGTATGTCACCCCATTTAAATTCTTGATCATTTTTCAACTTCAACAAGGGAGAAAACGACAGAACTCTCTCCGACAAATTTGAAATAAACCTCCTGATAAAATTAATTTTACCAAGCAAAGATTGTAACTCTGTTTTAGTAGTCGGGGGCATTGCCTCATCAACTGCTTTCATGCTTTTTTGACCAATTTCAATTCCTCTCTCGTGTACCATGAAACCCAAGAATTGTCCAGCTGATACTCCAAATGCACACTTATTAGGATTCATCTTTAGACCATGCTTTCTTATGCACTCCAGAGTCTCCCACAAATCAGCTAGATGTTCCTTGTACCCCTTGGATTTTATCACCACATCATCAATGCAGATTTCAATAACCCTACCGATCAACATATGAAAAATATAATTCATTGCCCTCTGATAAGTTGCACCGGCATTCTTCAGACCAAGGTCATTACAACCCATTCAAATAAACCGATTGCGCCAGGGCATCTGAAAGCTGTCTTTGCTATGTCTTCCTCAGCCATGAAAATTTGGTTATATCCTGCATTGCCGTCCATGAAGCTAATAACCTTGTGCTCGGCTGCTGCGTCTACCAACATATCGGCTATTGGCATCGGATAACCATCCATGGGTGTAGTCTTGTTCAGATCTCTGAAATCGATGCAAACTCTTAACTTTCTATTCTTCTTATACATAGGAACAACATTTGATATCCACTCTGCATATTGACATGGTCAGATAAACTTTGCTTCTAGTAATCTTGGAGTCTCCTTTTTTATATCATCAAGTACGTTTGGGTAGAATCTCCTCGGAGCTTGTTTAAACGGCCGAAATCCACGTTTGATTGGCAACCAATGTTCAACAATCGATCGATCTGGACCAGGCATCTCATAGTATTCCCAAGCAAAACAGTCTTAAAATTCCTTTAATAAATCGACTAACTCTTGCTTATACTCAGGATCCAACTTGGCACTTACATACGTCGGCCTAGGCCTATCACCAGAACCAATATCTACCTCTTCTAATTCATCGGCCGACGTGAAGCCATGTCCTAGTTTGCCATCTGTACCATCTATTAGATTATCCATTAAAACAAATTTTCAAAGCCGACTACTTGGATCGGCTGTTGGCTTTCATTATTGATTCTAATGAAGCCTCCTTTCCACAACTTGCCAGAAAAGCACTCAAAATCTTCTAGCTCCCAAAATACTGGATCGGCTATTGCGATACTCACAGATTCATCAGCGAGAACCAACTCAACATCATCTCCATGCCATTGAATCAAACATTGATGCATGCTTGACAGCACATAGTAGTTTGCATGAATCCAATCATGACTAAGGAGTAAACTGTATGAACCTTTTCCATCGATGACGAAGAATGTGGTGAGCAGAGTCTTACTCCCGATTATCAGTTTGACGTTCATTGCCCCCTGGGTCTTAGACGCATTACCCCCAAAATCCTTAAGCATCATGTCGGTCCCAATCAAATCTCTTGGTCCTTTGCCAAGTTTACAAAAAGTGGTGTAAGGCATAAGATTGACAGAAGCACCTCCATCCATCAACATCTTGTTCATCGGCTTCCCATCGATAAAACCTTTTACATATAAAGCCTTTAAGTGTCGATGCTTGACTAGTTTATCGAATATAGCCTGTTGTATAACTGTCAACTTGGCAACTATCTCCTCATACTCCGATTCATCAAAATCTGAGTAAACTTCTTGATCTGCTGGAGCTCTGAATTCTGATGGCAACAGAAAAGCCATTTGAATATTAGCCGATGGTTGCCTTCTATCGGCTGTTCGCTTAGCACACCACACTTGAGGTCTACCAGATGTTTGAGCATGTTCTAGTTCTCTATTCCTTATCCATTGCACTCTTCTTTTCTGGCTTCTTGTCAGACCTCCTAGACAGCATTGGCCTTCCTACCAAATATATTCTTCTTCATTACTTTCTTCTTCATAATCAGCCCAGTTTTGATCAACAACTCATTTTCCTAGCCGATCATGAACACTTCTATTTCTTAGACGCCGACCCATGTTATTATGATGATACTTATCTTGAGCATGGATAGACCGGCGGTTGGCTTGAGATTGCCTGAACTCCCAATATTGCTCGCTACTTTCCAGACAACTATTTCTGGTAGGCAATTTCAAACCTTCGTTCTAGCAATGTCTGAAGAAAGGACAATTCCAATATGATTTAGCTTGCTTTCTTTCAAACCTCTCTTTTTCCTGCTGACGTTGGTATTCTTGCTCTTCTAACCAATGCTGATAATCCTTTTCCTTCTGCCGCTGCCATTTGTTCAACAAAATTCGAGATGTAACATGCGGCCTTGTCGCCCCATCTTTTGATGTTTCTCCCTGCTCATATCGGCTCTTTTGTTGGTTACAACGCCTTCTAATTTCTCTATATTCATCAGCCAATATTTGCATCCCGGGATCGACTGTTCTAGTTTCTTTTGATCTAACTAATGTTAGAACTTTAGTCTTCCCTTTGAGCAGCTTAGCATCAATCATGTTCTGATCTCTAAGGAAAGGATTTATCAACTTTCATCTTTCGAGGCGTATCAAATTTGAGTCTTCCTTGCTAAATAGCCCTCTGTATATGCTGCCGGAAAACTCTGCACTCATTAGTAGAATGAGAGGTGGCGTTGTGAAATTTGCAGAACTTCTTATTCTTCAACTGATCGGGAGGCAACATAACATGATTGTCGGGCAACTTGATATGTCCCTTCTCGAGCAAAAAATCAAAGAGCTTGTCCGATTTTGTGACGTCAAAGTCATAGCTCTCTTCGATTCTCTTCCCCAAGGATTTGGCACCATTACTGTCTTCTTACCCCAATTCCATTCGGCCACAGCAACCTCTTCTTCTTCTTCGTCCTCATAGTCATCATCGACTTAATTTGGATTATAGGTTTTAGCCATTGTGGTACTTTTCTGGAATCGGGTGTCTCTACGCATATTCTAGAATTGGCTATTGAGCGCTGCCACTAGTTGAGCCAACTGACCCAAGTTGTCAAATTCTTGTCCCAGCAGCTTCTCTCTCCACGTTGGCAACATTCCTTGAACGGCCAAAGCAGCAAGTTGATCATCGGTCAAGTTCAATGAGAAGCATAAATTCCTAGTCTCTCGGAACCTCTGAAGAAACTCGATGCTCGATTCAGTAGTTCTTTGCCTTATGGTCATCAAATCGATAATCTTCTTTTCTCCAGTCCCAGTATAAAAATATGTATGAAACTTTTTCTCTAGGTCAGCCCAATTGGTAATGGAGTTAACTGGCAGTGATGAAAACCAAGTGAAGACAGGCCCCAACAAGGACAAGGAGAAGAAATGAACTTGATGAGCCTCTTCAATGGATGCTTTGCCCAACTATGTGAAATACCGACTGACATATTCTATTGTACTCGTGCTATCTTGGCCAGTGAACTTATCAAACTTTGGGAGCCCGTAATTCACCGGAAGAGCAACCAAATCATCTCGGTCACTCTAAGCAACAACTCATTAGCATTTGAATTTGAATCTCTCTGCAATTGCTGACCCATCCATGGATTAAAATTTTGAGTACCTTGATACCCCAGATTTGGAATCATGTGAAGGGTGTTGTAATCTGTGCCATGATGATACCCTTCCGAGATCTCTATCTGCTGGGTCCTCTGCTGGTTTACTGCTTGAAGTCTCTGGTTGTAGATGATAGGATCTATATCTCTATGAATCCTTTGAACTGATGGCACTATTTTTTGAGCCAATGGTGGTATCTGGCCTAATATGCCAAAATTAAACATTTGATCCTGAACTTGCCTAGTTGGCTGTTGCACATGCTATTCTGACAATCCAGGATTATACTGTATTTGATTAGTATTAGCACCCTGAACTTGCTCAGATGAGCTCTGAACCACCTAGACATCATCATTACCAGCTGGTGCTATTTCTTGATGGCTAGTACCAGCTTGATTAGTCCCCTTAGTTGATGGATGTGGAATGTTGTAATAAGCCAGCCCAACCTGATTAACTGGAAACCCACGAAACACCTCTTTCATGGTGTTGTGGAATGTGTTCAAGAAAACTTCATTATGATTCAACATGGCATCATGAACAGACTTGTTTACAACTTCTACGAAGAAACGCCTATCTTCAGCTTCATCTGCATCTGTCTGCCCATGCAACAGAACTCTCGGTAGTGGATATTTCCGAACAATTATATTGTCACGTGTCTTGGTGTAGGACAACAAACACTTGTTCTGAAATTCTTCTATAACTTTGCTGATGATATCTTTATCTCCATCAGGTAGGTCTTCATAAGGCACCATAAGGATGTCATTATTGTTATAAGTTGCCATGACGATTGTGGGGTCCCACCGAGCATGCCAAAACGTGTGTCAGCGCAAAAATATGTCGACACACGGTAACCCAGAAGGATCTGCTCGATGGAGCTGGAGATCCGCTCGGCTTCAATGCAGGGGTAACCGATCCTGCGAATTCCTCCCGAGACGTGCCAGTCAATTTGACCCTACAATTGACAAGGAGAGAAAGTTTATCAATAATTTAAGGTGGAACATCCTGGTATGTGCCCACACAGTTCAAAGTGTGCCGCTTTGGGAGCAGCCAGACGGGAAAAATGACTAAATAGCCGATACACACAGAACTCGGCTGTTACGGACTGTAAAATCTCGTGGGTAGCGATTGATTTTATGTTGATAGGTATAGTACACGTAGATGTAAATGAGATCATCAGCTCGGCAGATATTACCAGCATGAATCACTGAGCCGATGAATCTAATCAAGAAAGGATATAACATGCAAACAAATCGACTATCTAATATAAACGGACCTACAAATGCTCTGAATCTAATATGTTACCATCAATAGTGAGGTTTGACCGGATCGATGGCAACTATGATGATAATAACAAACTAAAGCCAAAGAATCCATAAAACCATCTATACTTCGATAGGCTTTCCGAAAGACATGCTATACGTGAAAGCTCAGATAAATCGGCTGAAATAGCCTATTCAGGTAAAAAGGGACTACAGCGTGTGAACAATCGACTATTTCATATGGACAAACATATGAACTCATCAGACTTAACCTACTATCTCTAACAGTGGGGTTCAACCAGATCGATGCAGTCGTGATAAAGACAACAAATCAAACCCTTAAAGTACGTAGATCTATTCATGCTTAACAGAATTATGGACGCACACTGTAGGCGTTAACGCACAGGCGATCGGCTATTTAGCCGATGCAGGCATAGCAAACAGCTAAGGTCACGCCTAGTCAGGAACAAATCTACTAACTAGCATCCTCCAATCTACAGTGCCATCAGTGGGGATCGATCGGATTGTTACAGCCATAATGGTGAACTATAAACTAGATTTAACTAGCTAGCAAACCTCTTCAAGATTATTCATGCCTTAACCGCGTACTATGCACGATCAAGATCGAAATAGAACGGCCGATGAAACGTAACTCGTCGCTCAGAGTAAGAAACATCGTGTTGTAATAAAGTGAACGATGGACTAAAAGGATATTAGGCCAATCTAACTTGATCTTGATCGGGCGAATTGATGTTGCTGCAAACTAATGACAATGAAAACATTAGCGATATCGGTAACTTAATGAATCTACCCAAAGGACACCACCCTTAGATAGAGGCGATAACTTGACCTTAATCTAGTTCGAGTAGTGGAGGTCGACCGGATCGATGCAGCCGTACTTAAACTAGATAAGAGTCGATAACTAACTTATACTAGAGTTCGCAATGGAGGTCGACCAGATTGATGCAGCCATACAAACCACAGTATAAGCCATGATGGTACTTACGGACAAGCCGGAGGTCGGCCGGACTGATGCAGCCCTGCTCGCTGAAGAACTCGTCGAGATCTACTCTACTCCTACTCCTAAGGGTTGGCCAGAGCCAAAAAAGGTAAATTGTATTTGATTGATTGGATGTCCTTTTACAATAGCCGGGGTCCAATATTTATACCTGAATCCCAAGCATGAATCCTACTTAAGTATGACTCATTACAATCTTTGGTATAGAATAAAACATTCCTTTTTTAAGATAACTTGGACCCTAATCTTTCCCTTTTTGTAGAGTCCGACATATTTCTCCCGACGCCAACCGTAGCTTCTGTCGTTATCTACTGGCATCATCTGAAGAGAGCCAATTCCTGTATTGCATTTGAATCAGCTGATATCGACTTTTATGCAATCGATTCCTTGATGACATGATCTTTGGGAGCTTCGAATTCCCGCATTCCTCTTCCCAAATTTTGGTGTAAACAGAGGCCATGGGACTAGGCTGTAGAGCTGGAGGAGAGACAGTGCGGCTAGAGAATGGAGATGGAGGCAGAGACGATGACTCTTTGTGCTTTCATGTGGACATCACATTACCACAAATGCCCTTGTCTAAAATCGATGGCATGGTAAACCTATTTTCCGCACAGAGGGCAAAAGAGTGACATCTAATTTTTGGTGCGTGTTGGTAGGACTGCTTGGCGCGGTGCAAAATCAAATTTCGGGTGGACAGACTGCCTCGTCTACTGAGTAGAGAACCGAGCTGGTGCTCGGTTGGTCAGTTGGGCGTGTGCTTAGGCTGCCCACCCGGGTTCGAGTGCTGATACTCGCTCAGGTGCCTCACCTAGGGGTTTATTCCCTGTTAATAATTCCAGTTGCCTCACATGGATGAGCCACCATTGTCATATCTCTCAGCCGTGTACTCTTAGCCCCAGATATAGGTTATAGATCTAACTTGCGCACTAGAGGTGTGAGTGAGTGTGTTACGGTGTGTGCGTGTGGTGTGCGTTGGTGCGTGAGTTCAGATACTATAGCTTATACTCAAAGGTTGAGGCAATAAAAAAAGACTAGAATTTTGGGCGTCCTTAGTTC
The DNA here is from genome assembly GCA_904845875.1 of Miscanthus lutarioriparius. Taxonomy (NCBI): domain Eukaryota; kingdom Viridiplantae; phylum Streptophyta; class Magnoliopsida; order Poales; family Poaceae; genus Miscanthus; species Miscanthus lutarioriparius. The sequence continues at coordinate 40,270,658 of CAJGYO010000001.1, forward strand.
TTCCCTTTTTGGATTTTTCAGAATATAAATAAACATAAAACTAAAAGGCGATGATAATAAATAATTAAAAGATCCATGAATTTGACACCTAAAATTTACCAAAAAAAGAAAAAAATAAACCTACTCGCTGCAACTGGCGATTTTTTTGTGTGTGTGACTGCATCTGCGGCTGTTTGAACTAAGGCCTATAATTAGGAAGCAAGGGGAAGGGATGCCTAGGAATGGAAAACCCTCAAAAAAACTAAATGGTTTATTCAAATGATATCCCCATAGCCATGGATTCTAAGGTGCTTTGAGTTTTTAGAGAAGAGAAAAAAATTAAAGCATCCTCCTCCTGGCTAGCGCTCTTGCGATTCGCAGGCTCGCTAGTACTCTGGATCGTCCTCCTTCTCGCTAGAGTCATAGTCGGTGTTGTAGGACTCCTATGAGATCCAATATACAGCAGTCGGACTTTCTCGTTTGCAGTAAAATTCAACAACAAAATGACCCTGTTGGTTGGTTTTGCCTATAGGTTTCTTTCTGGTTCTCTTTCTGATCTATAGTATGGTAAACATGTATAACGGAATTCATCCAATTAAGTCTCGCGTCGATGTAATGCCTAACAGAGGAGCTACATAGCTATTCAAATTTTACAGCACACGTAAGAAAGTCTGAGCATTGTAAATTTGATCGGGCCAGATACATCTTACGGTCTACAAGAATATTCCCAACACATCCAGTACTGGAAATTGTTCAACCAAACCCTAGAATCCGGGATGGCATTTACTAGAAGTCATCTAAGGTCCTCTGCATTTGAAGCGATTCACTTCAAATTCCATCTCGTAACTGTCCCCCCGTTCATCCCGTAGCTATTTAACACCAGGTTCCCACTAAATTGTCCTTCTTCCAACTCCAAACCAATTCAAATCATAGCTACAAACTAAGCCACTAGACCCATGAGCTCCGCCAGAGATCCTGCTACCCAGTTTTCCACTTTCAAACACTACGTCAAGTGTAGAACGACACCGAATAACATCTTCACCATCAAGGATCCATCTGGCGGGAGCATCCTTGAAGCATCGTTCTCTATGACCCTAGAATGCATGGTGACCAAGACCCTCAAAGCTGGCGGTCATTGGTAGCCAGTGTACCTCCTATACAAAGGAGGCAGCACCACTAGGATCTTGAAGGCGAATCAAGCCATGGGCATCCCAAGCGACCAGGAAGGTGTCCGTGATGTCCTCCGTGGCTTGATGAGGACATTCACGCGGCTATAGCAACTCAACCTCACCGACGAGCAGTGAGAGGACATCCTTCCTGAGCCCGAGGTTCCTGAACTCATGGCCCTAGCATGCAAGGCCTGTCAGGATGGCTGCATCGCCCACGCCATGCTTGAGCTTTGGGTCGACGAATAGTTGAAGTTCATCGTGTCCGAGGTGCTCTTAACGCTCTACGCGGAGGCGAAGGCAGCACCAGCGGGGTGTCAGGACTGCAGCATCTGCCTAAAGGATGAAACATCTAATCCTATGGTCGGCCTTGCTATGGAAATGCCCGGCTACGGCCATGCATTCCACCGCAATACATCACCAAGTGGTTCGGCCGGAGATCCACCTACCCGATGTGCCAACGAGATTTGTCTATGTATCTTGATCCGACAGTGCAGAGATTCCTCTCACACTTCACCAAAGAGGATTATTGATTAAGCTCGTTGTTTTATGTTGTATAAAATACTTATTACGCATCATACTCCTCTATATATATTTGGTCAAAATTTAGAATTTTTGAGTAAATCTTCGCTCCGTCGCTCTAACCGTCGCGATCTTGTCCGCAACTCTACTTGTTTTATTTCCTACCTTCCCAGAGCTCTCCCATTCCCTCCACAGATCTAAACTGTGAGGAGCGTGCGGTTGCCTTCTCGTACATGTGCTCAACACATAAAATAAATAACTTCGTGCCATCAGGCCAGACACCCAAGGCAACAAAAAAACAAACAGAAACCAACTGAGGAAACTTCATCCACTACAGCAACTTCACTGTTCGAGGCATTCAAAAAAAACAATTAGTGGACTTTCTTGTGTGTTCAGTAAGATTTCAACACCAATGGCTCTTCTTTTCTGCATTAGATTAAGGCCAAACCTGCTCCTCGGTTCAAGGTTCTGGCGAGTTTAACAAAGTTTGACATAGACATGCAAATAACACAACATACTATATTAACAAGGGTCCTTCTACTTACCATCTGTAAACATGATTTTGGTTAGAACAAATGACAATCGAGGAAAGGGGGGAAGCAATGAGATTAGTAGCTACAATAATAAGTTCATACAAATAGTACGGTTTGGTATGAAGCACATTAGCTTTATCCAGATTCTAAAACCACCAGGGAACGCGATTGGGAAAATGCAAACGGGTGAGGGAAGGGGGGAGAAAGCAGATTCATGCAATGCTATCGGATGAGGGAAGGGGGATGCTCCTTTCACATAGACCTTACACGGTTGACGAGAGTAAGGTGAATGCGGCAGAAAAGCTAGACACAAGAAGGAATCGAGAAAAGGAGCTTTTGACCACCATGACATGCTTGAGACTTGAATGCCTGGTGCGGTTGTGATGGGTCTTTTCTATACTTTTTTTATTCCAATCCAAGCAGTCACATCAGTCGAGGGGTAGACTGATTGCTACAACATTCAAAATTGATGACACTTTATACTACGTCCTACGAGATCAAGTATAAAGGGTCGTTAGTTTTGAATGTCGTAGCAACCATTCTGCCCCTCGACTGTTGTGACTGCTTGGATTGGAGTCAAATAAAAGTACAGAAAAGACCCATCACAACCGCACCAGGGATTAAAGTCTCAAGCATGTCATGGTGGTCAAAAGCTCCTTTTCTCAAGTATGAAGTCATGTTAATCATCTGTAGTTAGAACTAGTATGTATTGGTAGTAGTTGGATCACATTGAGTAGTGGGATTGCATTGCTCTCCTCTTATTTGCATGTATTAGATAAAATTTGTTGAACTTGCAAGAACCATGCAGCAACGAGTTCATACGAGCAAGTCTCATTTTTCCTCGTTTTCCTATGATGCTTGTTACTATGTCGTTTACAATTTGATGTTTGGGTCCTATTTTTAAATCTGGGTCGGCACGTAGGATTGTCCGGCCGCTGAGAAACAGCACGGGTCGGACTTTAGTGCACCATGCAATGTGACATACATCGAATGAAACTTTATTTACTCCTCTGCTAATTTTTCAAGAACAAGGGAACATGGAGCCCCTGAACGAGCACCTCGCAAACTTGAAGCACCCCCAATCAAGTATGGAGCCCCTAAACAGGAGAGAACTAGATGATTATAGATCTTCTGTTAACATAAGATTTGCTACAATTCACTTTCCTGAGACACAATTACACGGACGCCTAGAACTCGAGCGAGGCACCGTTTGATTCTTCGAGAAAGAACCGTCGCATTGGGTGATTCACTTTCCCGAGACACATTTACACGGTATACGTGATCCTTCAAGAATGTGGAGTCTCCGCCTACATAAGCCACTGGCCCTATTTCCCCAGTGCTCTCTGCCTCATCATAATCGTGCCTTCATTCTTTGCTCCGACGCCACATCCGTCATCGTTCGTAGCGCACCTGCTCTGACTCTGCTTCTTCCTCAGCTATGTTTTGATGGATCGGCTCCCGATGGAGTTGGTCGTGGACATTGCTAGCCGCATCGCTGAACAGTCATATGCCCCCATGGACGACCTTGCCAGCCTATGGGCAACCTGCTTGTTCATGCGTAGGGTGTGTGGCACTACTGAAATCGGTCGACGCAAACCACTACGTCGGGTGTTGTAGCGTCAAGGTTTCTGGGAGCGGCACTACTACAACGACGACTATCACGCCCTGCTCACCACCAGGCTAGCTAATATGGGCAACCTAGAGGCATGCTTCCTCGCCGGCTTGCATCCCATCTTTGTGGAAGCCCGCAGGTATGTATGTCTTCACCCTTGTGCTCTACAGGTCCAATACTGGCGGCGGTAATGACTACATTGCTCGGTGCCTGTTGTGGGAGTTCGTAGGTGCTGATGAAGCGGGGCTGGCTGCAATATTGTGGAAGAACCATATCTATACGTGGTGCCACAAAGACGTGCACTGGCGGTTGTAGGACATGGTGCCACAGCATGTAGAGCCCATTCTTTGCCCCGTTCTTCCCTAGAATGGGTATTGCACAAGCGGCAACTGCGGCGAGCCCATAGGATTTGAAGAATGGGACTTGTGGGCTAGGTTCTACATCAAGGAGTGTAGGATCTCACGGGAGTGCTATAAGTTATTCACATCAGTGTGGTAGATTAATTCTAAATTAGAGCATGTTCAATTGTGTTAAACATCTATGTATATAAAACTGAATTCTATATGAGCATGCACCCCTGCACGCGTAAGAAAGTCTGGCCTCTGTACATTTGAACACATCAAACAGTATCCTCCATAGTTTTCCTCTTTTTCCTGTGATGCTTGTTACTGTGTCGTTTATAATTTTAAGTTTAACTAACTTAATAAGAAATAGTAACAACATCTATGACATAAAAGATCCACCAATTTGAACATAATCTTATCTAATTCGCGCGAATGCAATCACACGAGTACAATCCAAAACATCACAAAAGTTCTTGTCAAATCATGCAAATAGAACAACATTTTATACCGAATCTGACAATGAGCTTAATCAACAATCTTGATCCGTAAAGTGCCGCTCTGTGTATACATAAAGCCTGTATACTTCATAGCATACAAAAGGTCCACCTTATGTATACATAAAGCCTGGCCTCACTCCCATTGTTTGATTCTACCTTGCATTGCGCAAAAAACCTCGCCATGCCTTGCAAAGTCCTGAATTCTGCCTCCTCGTCGCTTGCCACTAAGGTCGTGCCCATGAAGCGCTACTCGAGGAAGGGTCGCCTGGCTCTAGTCCCTGCTTCCTCTAGTGTGCTAGCCCTCCCTACTTCGGAGAAGGCAGAGCTGATGGTGTGCCTTGCTTCGGTGTCGGTGGAGGCAGCGTCAACGCCTAGTCGTGGGAGGCCGATGTTCCCGTCGCACTCCTGCCCACCGTCTCTGAGACTGCCATTACTCTCCCCATCGTCCTCGATGACGACGCTGGTGCTAGCGGCATTGGTGGTTCCCTCACCACCACCACTCCTGGTGCGCTCCACTTCGTCGTCATCGCAGGCTGCGTGGATTCCTCTGTTCTTGCTAGCCCACGTCACGAGCGGGTCTCATGTATCCTCATGCTCCCACTCGGCGTCCACCGATGACATGTCCAAGCACTCTCTAGGCTACATTACAATGGACTTAGAGGACGATCGTCGGCATGGGTATGCAACTCCCATCCCTAAGAGCTAGAAGCTGATGATACGTGCCAACCGCTATGGCTTGCTGGTCTACCCCCTTTGCCCAAAGAGTGTGCCCTATGGTTGGACCCAGTCTGTCATCAGGGAGCATGTCCTCACTTGGGCCAACCACTGCCCACATGGGACATACGCCGTTGACAAGAAGATTGCCCGGCATCGCGTCTGGCGATAAACCAGGGCTGGATCGCTGATGGGGGCAGCCACCAGCAATTTTATGCCATGCGGCACCGGTTAATTGTTTAATCATTTGCCTTCTAAATCTAATCGCTCTCCCCCTTATCATCTGAGCTTGAACTTGTCTTGCATTGTACAGCGATTCCTCCATGGCGGCGCCGCCCCCCATTGTGGGGCTTCCCACCAGTGGGGCCAGAGAGTCATCCCGTCGCCGATCGCCACCGCTAAGCCCGTTTGTCCATGCACAGCCCTCTGGTTCTGAAGTGGGTGAATCTTCAGGCGACGAAAAATATCATAAGTTATTGAAGCATTACAACAAGGTCCGAGCATTGTTGTGTGCATCCAGGCTAAACGCCGACATGCTGCTGGGTGACTTAGTGGTCATACGCGCCGCACTTGTCATGGCCCAACAGAAAGCTGCCCAAACGTGAAAAGACAAGGCAGATGTGGTGTTCAAAGCCTTTCGTCAAGTGGCTGCCATGGCGCTGGCCGCTACCTAGCTTTAGTTTGGTGAGGTGGTGAACGTCCAGGTGGTGGAGTAGGGTTGTCCACCGGGATCAAATGACAATGAGATCGATGATCTCATCGAGAGCCTCCGGCCAGCAGCCAACGGCATCTTAGCGAAGCTAAACGTGGAGCAGATCCTGCACGCCCACATCGACCCTTGATCTGTGGGATGTATCAGTAGTTAGAACCTATATGAAGTCATGTTAATCATCTGTAGTTAGAACTAGTATATCTTGATAGTAGTTGGATGACATTGAGTAGTGCGATGGCACTACTCTCCTCTTATTTGCATGTATTAGATAAAATTTGTTGAACTTGCAAGAACCATGCAGCAACGAGTTCATACGAGCAAGTCTCATTTTTCCTCGTTTTCCTATGATGCTTGTTACTATGTCGTTTACAATTTGATGTTTGGGTCCTATTTTTAAATCTGGGTCGGCACGTAGGATTGTCCGGCCGCTGAGAAACAGCACGGGTCGGACTTTAGTGCACCATGCAATGTGACATACATCGAATGAAACTTTATTTACTCCTCTGCTAATTTTTCAAGAACAAGGGAACATGGAGCCCCTGAACGAGCACCTCGCAAACTTGAAGCACCCCCAATCAAGTATGGAGCCCCTAAACAGGAGAGAACTAGATGATTATAGATCTTCTGTTAACATAAGATTTGCTACAATTCACTTTCCTGAGACACAATTACACGGACGCCTAGAACTCGAGCGAGGCACCGTTTGATTCTTCGAGAAAGAACCGTCGCATTGGGTGATTCACTTTCCCGAGACACATTTACACGGTATACGTGATCCTTCAAGAATGTGGAGTCTCCGCCTACATAAGCCACTGGCCCTATTTCCCCAGTGCTCTCTGCCTCATCATAATCGTGCCTTCATTCTTTGCTCCGACGCCACATCCGTCATCGTTCGTAGCGCACCTGCTCTGACTCTGCTTCTTCCTCAGCTATGTTTTGATGGATCGGCTCCCGATGGAGTTGGTCGTGGACATTGCTAGCCGCATCGCTGAACAGTCATATGCCCCCATGGACGACCTTGCCAGCCTATGGGCAACCTGCTTGTTCATGCGTAGGGTGTGTGGCACTACTGAAATCGGTCGACGCAAACCACTACGTCGGGTGTTGTAGCGTCAAGGTTTCTGGGAGCGGCACTACTACAACGACGACTATCACGCCCTGCTCACCACCAGGCTAGCTAATATGGGCAACCTAGAGGCATGCTTCCTCGCCGGCTTGCATCCCATCTTTGTGGAAGCCCGCAGGTATGTATGTCTTCACCCTTGTGCTCTACAGGTCCAATACTGGCGGCGGTAATGACTACATTGCTCGGTGCCTGTTGTGGGAGTTCGTAGGTGCTGATGAAGCGGGGGCTGGCTGCAATATTGTGGAAGAACCATATCTATACGTGGTGCCACAAAGACGTGCACTGGCGGTTGTAGGACATGGTGCCACAGCATGTAGAGCCCATTCTTTGCCCCGTTCTTCCCTAGAATGGGTATTGCACAAGCGGCAACTGCGGCGAGCCCATAGGATTTGAAGAATGGGACTTGTGGGCTAGGTTCTACATCAAGGAGTGTAGGATCTCACGGGAGTGCTATAAGTTATTCACATCAGTGTGGTAGATTAATTCTAAATTAGAGCATGTTCAATTGTGTTAAACATCTATGTATATAAAACTGAATTCTATATGAGCATGCACCCCTGCACGCGTAAGAAAGTCTGGCCTCTGTACATTTGAACACATCAAACAGTATCCTCCATAGTTTTCCTCTTTTTCCTGTGATGCTTGTTACTGTGTCGTTTATAATTTTAAGTTTAACTAACTTAATAAGAAATAGTAACAACATCTATGACATAAAAGATCCACCAATTTGAACATAATCTTATCTAATTCGCGCGAATGCAATCACACGAGTACAATCCAAAACATCACAAAAGTTCTTGTCAAATCATGCAAATAGAACAACATTTTATACCGAATCTGACAATGAGCTTAATCAACAATCTTGATCCGTAAAGTGCCGCTCTGTGTATACATAAAGCCTGTATACTTCATAGCATACAAAAGGTCCACCTTATGTATACATAAAGCCTGGCCTCACTCCCATTGTTTGATTCTACCTTGCATTGCGCAAAAAACCTCGCCATGCCTTGCAAAGTCCTGAATTCTGCCTCCTCGTCGCTTGCCACTAAGGTCGTGCCCATGAAGCGCTACTCGAGGAAGGGTCGCCTGGCTCTAGTCCCTGCTTCCTCTAGTGTGCTAGCCCTCCCTACTTCGGAGAAGGCAGAGCTGATGGTGTGCCTTGCTTCGGTGTCGGTGGAGGCAGCGTCAACGCCTAGTCGTGGGAGGCCGATGTTCCCGTCGCACTCCTGCCCACCGTCTCTGAGACTGCCATTACTCTCCCCATCGTCCTCGATGACGACGCTGGTGCTAGCGGCATTGGTGGTTCCCTCACCACCACCACTCCTGGTGCGCTCCACTTCGTCGTCATCGCAGGCTGCGTGGATTCCTCTGTTCTTGCTAGCCCACGTCACGAGCGGGTCTCATGTATCCTCATGCTCCCACTCGGCGTCCACCGATGACATGTCCAAGCACTCTCTAGGCTACATTACAATGGACTTAGAGGACGATCGTCGGCATGGGTACGCAACTCCCATCCCTAAGAGCTAGAAGCTGATGATACATGCCAACCGCTATGGCTTGCTGGTCTACCCCCTTTGCCCAAAGAGTGTGCCCTATGGTTGGACCCAGTCTGTCATCAGGGAGCATGTCCTCACTTGGGCCAACCACTGCCCACATGGGACATACGCCGTTGACAAGAAGATTGCCCGGCATCGCGTCTGGCGATAAACCAGGGCTGGATCGCTGATGGGGGCAGCCACCAGCAATTTTATGCCATGCGGCACCGGTTAATTGTTTAATCATTTGCCTTCTAAATCTAATCGCTCTCCCCCTTATCATCTGAGCTTGAACTTGTCTTGCATTGTACAGCGATTCCTCCATGGCGGCGCCGCCCCCCATTGTGGGGCTTCCCACCAGTGGGGCCAGAGAGTCATCCCGTCGCCGATCGCCACCGCTAAGCCCGTTTGTCCATGCACAGCCCTCTGGTTCTGAAGTGGGTGAATCTTCAGGCGACGAAAAATATCATAAGTTATTGAAGCATTACAACAAGGTCCGAGCATTGTTGTGTGCATCCAGGCTAAACGCCGACATGCTGCTGGGTGACTTAGTGGTCATACGCGCCGCACTTGTCATGGCCCAACAGAAAGCTGCCCAAACGTGAAAAGACAAGGCAGATGTGGTGTTCAAAGCCTTTCGTCAAGTGGCTGCCATGGCGCTGGCCGCTACCTAGCTTTAGTTTGGTGAGGTGGTGAACGTCCAGGTGGTGGAGTAGGGTTGTCCACCGGGATCAAATGACAATGAGATCGATGATCTCATCGAGAGCCTCCGGCCAGCAGCCAACGGCATCTTAGCGAAGCTAAACGTGGAGCAGATCCTGCACGCCCACATCGACCCTTGATCTGTGGGATGTATCAGTAGTTAGAACCTATATGAAGTCATGTTAATCATCTATAGTTAGAACTAGTATATCTTGATAGTAGTTGGATGACATTGAGTAGTGCGATGGCACTACTCTCCTCTTATTTGCATGTATTAGATAAAATTTGTTGAACTTGCAAGAACCATGGCAGTGACAAGTTCATACGAGCATCATAGGTGCTGCCATTGAACTTTTCTGCTATCCATGTGTATATGTGATGATGGTTCTTGTTGAATATTATTAGATTAATTATGAAATATCTCTCTTGAATCTTGCAAAATGTATTTTCATTGTTTATGATATCAAATAAATCTCATTAGATTAATTATGAAATATCTTTGTTAAACTTGCAAGAACCTTGCAGCGAGGAGCAAGTGTCGCCTCAGTCTAATGCAGAGCAGAGGAGCCACTGATACAAATAGGTATGGACTAATAACACAACTAATTGGCTAATTATTAGAAACTCTTGGAGATGCTCTAAGCACCCAATCTTAAAGAATGAGCACCTCGCAAACTTGAAGCACCCTCAATCGAGTATGAAGCCCCTAAACAGGAGAGAACCAGATGATTATAGATCTTCTGTTAACACAAGATCTACAATCATCTAGGTCAAGCTCCTGTTCAATGGCAGCACCTCGCAAAGGATGGAGAAGCAGCACCTTGCAAAACTTGCACCAGCACCTCTAGGCGATGAAGAAAGATGATTGGCTCACGAGTGTGTGGATTCAAGAGTGTGTGGATTGAGCCCAAGAGGTGCATCCAGACTTGGGTTAAATAGGCCAGCCATATATGGAGAAGTGCAAGTAATGGTGATGCAAGTACTAGTAGTTGGGAATTAACTCACTCTGACTTTACCACCGATAGACCAAATCTGATCGAGCCGATAGACCAAATTTGACCGAGTTGGACACATCTCACTCTTCACTCTTCAGTCTGCCCCTCAACTGTTGTGACTGCTTGGATTGGAATCAAATAAGTACAGAAAAGATCTATCACAACTGTGCCAGGCATTCAAGTCTCAAGCGTGTCAGAAGCTCTTTTTCTCAATTCACTTCTTGTGTCTAGCTTTCCTGTCGCATTCGCTTCACTCTAATATTTTACTGTGCTCGTAACAAAGTCTGATGTGGCACATTTCATCTCGTCGAACACAATACAGTATAAAGTTGTGAGTAAAACTATTGCCTACGAAGTGGCTTTGATCTGTGTTGAACCCAACTCATCTTATTTTCATGTATTTGATAAGATTTGAACTTGCAAGAACCATGCATTAAAGATAATTTTTATTTAGAATTTTTATACTTCACAGGATCACACAAGGTCTAGCTATCTAAAATCTTGACTACCCAGACGATGTGGTCCTACATTCTTGCATAGGCGCACGCGTGTGGGTGGCGTTAGCAGCCTATTACAGCAGGGGACGTCGCTTTCGGCCCGTCGTATTGACATGAAGGGCGAAGCCCCACCGCCCACCCACGCAAACGTCTCAGGCATGGGTTGGTCAACGGCCCCCAAACTATAGCAGCAGAGATAAGGGGTGAGAGGGAAGGTTATACACCTGCTGCCTTCTCTCTCTAGAGCTCCCGATTCCATCCCAAAGCTTTTGCCTTCCACCCTACTGCGCCACCGATGCCTCCTACCAGGACCATGGCAGAGCCAACGAGGTCGTCTATCGATGGGGAGGCCCTGGAGGCCTTCCACACCAATAATCCTCCACCGACAGATGGACCTCTCGTCGGCGTCATCTCTCACCCGCTAGTTCCCCCTTTGGAGGTGCATCATCACCGTACCGCTATTCATGTTGTTTATCTTCATTTAACGAGAGTATGCGAGCAATGCTTACACTAGTATTTGTGTTCATGCTGTTTAATTTAACTAGTATTTGGAATTTGCCTACTATCTCAACAGGAGGACGTGGGCATGACGGTGTCCTGAGCCTCTGTTGGCAGTCCTTATCGACCAAATTCGACCGTAAAATAAGACACAAAAAGAGGAGAACTAGCATAACTTACACATATATGTTATTCATATTGACATATTTCCACATGTATTGAAGATTTACTATTTTACAGACACAAATGCAAATATGGTGGAATTATAGTCAAAAGACGCAACTCTGAAAACATAAACACAGCATCCACGCCAAGGAAAACCAAGAAGGCTCATCCAACCAACACATCTAGGCCAAACACTGGCATCGCAAGGACCTAGGCCTAGTTAGGAGCCCACCTGCGCAAGGCGGTGGCGAGAGAGGCCAGCAGGGGTGTGGTCGCACCGTCCCCAAGCCCGCTCGACCTCTCTCTTCTCTGGCGGTTGCATGGCGGCACGCAATGATGGTGCAAGGTGGTTTCCTAATTTATCTACACCCAAACCGACCATCCTAGGCTATAAATTGATGGGGAGAGCTCCATTCACACCACACCACACAAGAGGCTCTCTCCCACACTTGTATCTTTTTACTATTCTTAGTAGTTTTATTTGGAGCAAGGCAAGAAGATTCATTGAAGAGCTTGTACTTTGGAGAATTCTTGGTATGAATAATATGTGGATTTTTCTTATGTTCTTGCTCTCATATTATCAATATAGCTATGTTATGAAACTAGAGCTAAGTTCTTATGTTATTCATCTAGCATACATAACTTCATGCCTAATCTTTCATACATACATGTTTAGACCAAGACCTAAATTGAGGTAGTAGGTTCTACTTTAAGATTAGTTTTGGTCGCTATATTCTTGCGGGTTCATCGTTCATCCCCGTGGTGGATGCTCTAGTAAGAGGACTCCTGATAAAGACGGAAGTTCCTGGCCACCGCTAGGGTAGTAACCAATAGCGTAGACATGGTGCCTATGTTAGAAGTTACCTTCGTTTGCCTCATATCCCACGATTGAGGGGTAGGCAGCAGGTGGTGATAGCCCTGTCTATCCTTCGTAATCCCCCATGTTCGGATATGGCATAGAGCTGTAGGCCGGCAACGCTTAGCAGACCAGTGTTCACCGGTGCCCGAAGTAAGTCTATAGAGACCAAAGCTATCTTAGCTTAGGATCTCTGCCCTTAAAAATTCATGTATTTGTATAATCTGCTTAACCTAGCATAGCTATAGTAGATGAGCCTACTCCAGTTTAAGTTTATTCTTTTATTCTTTATTCTTTCTTTTATCTTTATCCTTGAGATTGGCTTGAGTGTGTGTGTCACACTATCCAACATTTATCATGGTTTACCCCTGCAATGAACTTTGGTCTACTATACAGTCAAGTTATCTTGACCATGACCCTATTAGAGACTTTTACACCATGCCTTCTTTTAGGAAAAATGTAAATGAACGATACCCGAATACTTCTGGGGGAAATGCCACAATGATATATCAGTGCGCTTGCGGAATATTTCTGCATGTGTTCAGAAATATCATCACGGCGTTTCTGGTGCCATTGCTAGGAAACACCAATCCTAGTGGTGACGCTAAGAAACGCCAATAGCCTTGTTGGCCCCAGAGCCCGGTTCTTTGTTCGCGGACTCGCTCGAAAAGCGGCCCCGTGAGGCATCCCCTGATGGAGGCAGCTGCCAACTATTTCATGCCATGCTGCGCCAGTCAGTTTGGTAAAAGTCGTTTGCCTTCTCAATCAGATCGCTCTCCCCCTTATCCTATATGAGCTTGAACTTGGCCTGCATTGTGCAACGCTAGTTAAAAGAATCTTTTAGGACATGTTCATGATAATATGCATGTGTAGTAGCCATTGCTCATAACAGGATAACTTTGCTTGTTTTCTCCTATTTTGGATGAAAATAGGATAGTGTAAGATGGTTTTGACTTGTCGATGAACTTCACCGAGAATCAGGAGTCATTCCTAAAGAAGGCCTGACCTCGTGTCGATCCTCCTTCCGCTACTCCACCGGCAACCGAACTCATCATCCCAACACCATCCGTCCCGAACACCATGGCCGACAAGACCCTATGCGAGTACTCTATCCCCATTGTTGCCAACGTGCCCGTTGGGCCCGCTATCAACATGGGTGATGCAAACTTCAAACTGAAGACCGGCCTTATCATGATGGTGCAGGCAAATCCACTCTATGGATTGCCTAGCGAGGATGCCAACGCACATCTCCAACACTTCCTAGAGTTGTATGACGCCGTTGTCGTGAAGGATGTCGCACCGGAGATAATCAAACTCTGGTTGTTCCCGTTCTCTCTCCTAGGGAGGTGAAATAGTGGTTCTACAAGGACTAGGAAGTTGTTAACACATGGAACAAGTGTTCCACGGCATTCCTTGCGAAGTTCTTCCCGACGGGCAAAACCAATGCCCTTCGTGGAAGAATTTCTAACTTCCAGCAGACAGCATCAGAATCCATCCTAGAAGCGTGGGAGAGGCGATAAGAATACATCCTTGCCTGCCCACACCACGCGATGGAAGACTTGTTGATCCTTCAAAACTTCTACAATGGGCTAACCTCCACATCTAGAGCCCACATAGATGCTACTGCCGGAGGAGCCTTCTTCTCACTCACAGTCAGCGGAGCTATGGCATAATTGAGAAGATGGACTCCAACCAGGGCTGGAGTGAAGACAAACTCCAACCCTAAGAAGATGGCATGCATATCATGAAGGAAATGGATATGCTGGCCACAAAATTGGATCTCTTAATAAAATGCTTTGACAAGCATGATGCCATAAAAGGAGCAACTTATGGCACCATATAATCGCTCTACTCACATATATCATGCGAGATGTGCGGAGACTTGGGACACTCGGGGAACGACTACCTCGAAACCCATGTAGATGCGTGGTACAACAACTACAACGGGTTCTGTCCACAAGGAGATCCAGGGTGGAATCAGTCGCACCCACAAAATCAGGAAGGTAACTATACTCATTCAAATTTTGCAAGTCAACCTTCCTTGAAAGAACTTCTATTAGGGAAAGATAAAATAAACAAAAATTTAATTATGAATCTTGCCTCCAATAATAAAATTTTAGAAAACATTAATTCAAATTTAGAAGGCTTAACCTTTTCCTTCGAAAATATATTAAGCCTTAATAAAATGTTAGAAAACCAACTAGCTCAAATTGTTTCCTCAATTCTAGCATATGATTTTGAAAATATCCAGGGGCAACCCGAGATTTCATTTGAAAATGTCAATATGGTAATCACGAGGGTTGGTAAGTCCTCTCGTGACCTACCATACACTAACAATGCAGAAAAAGCCAAAAAGCACAAGGGTACAACCCCAAACAACGGGCTTTGAGCTAGCTTGGGGGAAAGCCCCACAAGGTAACGTGTAACTTGCACTCTCACCACTTTTCATTACCTTGCATATATATATATATATATATATATATATATATATATATATATATATATATATATATATATATATATATATATATATATATATATATATATTATATTAGGAGTTAATTTCGCACCAACTCCATTAACTCATTTTTGTCTCCATGAAAATATACAAATTTATGCTTACATCATTTATGTCTTTTGCTCTGGTTTGGGTATATTCACATGGGCGCATATGTGGTACAACCATAGGCTTTTTAAATTAAGCTTGGTGCTTAAGTTGAAATGGCCTTCGTGAATCAACATTCGATATGGTGTTTAATCTTGGTTAATGAACTGTGAGTAATTAGTTTCATAAACAATGCATGCAATCTACAATGGAGTCTCACTAAAATATAAAAAGTTGGGACAATAAACAAAATAAAAATAATAATAATAATAAATATATATATATATAATAATGATAAAATAAATTTAGCCACTAGTTTTCCTCTTTTTAATAAAAGCAGCCGAAGGACTTTATGCCCTGGGCTAGCTTGGGGGAGGACCACCACAGAGGTAACTTGTATTCTGCATTTATTATCTTGCTCAAAAAATATATATATAATAAATAAATAGAAAATAAAATAAATAAAACAAAAATATGAATTCCACTCTACATATGCATTGTAAGAATGTTTTAGTTTCTCCTTGTTGAAATGGTGAATAGTTGCTCTATCTTATAATTCATCTGTGCCTAGTTTATAACTTAGTATTCTCCAAGATTTAAGTTTGTTGGCTAAAAATGTCTCATCATAAAACTTGAAACTAGTGGGTTGCAAACACATGATCCTTTTCTAAGTTGTTACAAGTTATGATATGGTACAGATGGAATTTGCTATGATTTTGTTATAAAGAAACTTGACATCCAGAAGTTTATTTTCAAAATGCTAAAAATGAAAAGTTCCTCAATGATAGCATTTCCTACCAAGGCCATATGACATAGATTCAAATACAAAACCTTAGTCATATGCTACTTGTTTTCACATTATGCTTTGTCAAATTGTTGTGACCCTTGTTGAGATTCTCGTCATGGACCCATGATCAAGATTCACGTACACCCATAAATAAAATGCTGACTTTTACGATGAGAGTTACACAAAAACATGTTTTTTGTAAAAAACAAATACTCCATTTATTTTACATGAGTCTCTCTCTCTAAAGTTTTCAAATGCCAAAAGTTAGTATGAGCTATGAGAAAAAAAAAAGCATGCCAAAGAGCATGAGAAAAAAATAAATAATCCCATGCTAATAAGCATGAAGAAAAAGAGAGAGAGAGAAGAAAAGAGAAAGATAGCCCATACTTTCAAAGGCACCCATCAAAAAGAGAGAGAGAGTCGTGTTAAAAGAAGTACAAAAATATTTAGAATTAGGAAGATTTCAAAATTCCACACACTTGCACAATCTTGATCAAAGTGTATGACTTGCATGTCCTTGGATCCGGTTTTTGACTTAGCAACATTATGTGATGCAAGTATGTCTCTCTTTCATCCCCACCTAAAACTCCACAGAAAGCCCATTAGAATGTAGAATGAAAAGAAAGCAATATCAAAAAAACCTTTGGTGAGGAACATACACATTTGAGTGATCGAGTGAATCATTCAAGGAACTTACTTTTATTTTACAAAACTCTTAAAACCTCCAAAAAGAAAGTCGATCAAGGAATGAACGACTAGCGGTTCTATGAAACTGTTCTATCTTACAACTGCCCAATACTTGGAAAAGCAACAAGCCCCATAAGGATCAAGGTAAAAGGGTGGATAAAATACCAACTTATTTGAATCAAGGAAGAATATTTTGTTATAGACATGGAACTTGTGAATTATAACTAGCATTGCAGCAACTCATGATCAACAACTAATGTCATCTTGATTCACCATGGGCACGGCGTCATCCTCCTTCACCACAGGCATGGTGTCATCCTCCTTCACCATGGGCACAGCGTCATCCCCCTTCCATGCTTGCTTCGCAGAAGGCTCACCCTTCACCATGACAGTGGCTAAGAGTGAAGTAGGTTTGGAGAAGGTAACCACACGTTCCTGGTGATTTTAGATCTATAGTGGGAATGGGAGGGCTCGGGGAAGGAAGGAAAACAAGCGGAGTTGCGGAAGAGATCATGGCGGTTAATATATCACTACTACAGAGGAGCCATTGATGTTTTTTTGGAACAAAGAGGAGCCATTGGTGTTGAAATGTTACTGCACACGCAAGAAAGTCCAACCTTTGTATGTTTGAACGCGTCTGACACACTGCACATACATTACCTTACATTACAAACATTTTAAAGTTGCTGCAAAATAATGACAACATCCATCCAAGAGGAAATTAACATGTCCATAGTCAATCAAACAACATTGATCTATTTAAATATGTCATGATAGAGAGAGATATCAAATGCAGCTTTATTTACTACTTTGCTAATGACTCCAACTTTGAGAACAAGGGAACATAGGGAAGATAGTAGGGCCTGCCGATGATTTTTGGCAGTATGTCATATCTACCATACGGAATGTAATGTGTAGGGATGACTTGAACTTTTCTGTTGTCCATGTTATATGCGATGATGGCTCTTTCCACCCTAACCCCAACAAAGAAAACTAAATTACATTCTGGCTGAACTATAACCGCTATGTAGCACGACTCAAAATCAAAGTAACCCATTTGTTTCTTAGTCTTTCCAAACAACTTATGCAGGCTGATAATATGCTTCAATGTCCATTTATTATTAGTACCATAGTCTTCAAGGATCTAGATCGAAAGCTTAGACATATTGCGACCACCAATAGTACATTGGCACAAGTGACCCTGAGCTTGATGGGTGGAGCGTGAAAAACCACACGGCCAGTTAGGAATTTTCCTCTATGCCTTTCCCTCCATATCCACAGCACGTATATGATGGCAACCCTCATAGAACCCAATATAGTGCAGACAACCATTAAGAAATACAGTTGCTGATTTTGACAATGTCCACTCAGTCTCCTCGCCCCATTTAAATTCCTTAAAGATCCATGCTGTAGTTTTAGATGAGTAGATATCCACACCCATGCACTGATCATCCTCCTCCATATATTCAAACACATGGAAGTGTGAGGAGGCTATCGGATCGAACTCCAATCGAGCCTCACCAATCGAATGGATTCTAGGCGGCAATACCTTCAACTCCTGGGTTGTCGGATTACAGACGACATAGCGATATCCATTAGTCCTAAGGCACCAGCATAGGATGAGGTCGTTGCAGCAACCTGAGACATCTACATTGTTCATGGTGAAGGGCAAGAAGGACTAGGAGGGATAAACACCAGTGATGCTGGTGAAGTTTCTTTGGCCATAGATTCCATCATAGAAGAAGTCGACCATAGTCTGGGGCATCAACTTATGGTTGTCTGAGATGAGGCGTCTCCCGGAGCGGCAGACATATTTGCAGCAGAACAAGGAGCAGGCGGGGAGGCGGCGGAGGATCTCGATAAAGACATTGTCCATCAGGCTAGCTAGTGCATTCCTCTTCTTGGGGGCCTCCTCCATTTCATAGTGTGTATGTAGTAGGATGAGAGCTTGCTCAGTAATAAGATAACTGAGGAGGAAAATAATCCAACAAAGATCCATCAGTAAAGTCCATAACTCATACCAAAGTGTAACTTTAACAACCATTAACAATTTTTATGGTACGACCTCATCTAAATTTAGAGTAGCACCACATAGATATATATAACTCAAACTAGAGTAGCAGTTAATGGAGCTGTAACCATTATAATTCTAGCTAAATCAAGTCTAACCATCATACTTACAATCAGAACATGAGGTTAGAGCTTCTTCCATAGGAGATAGACAAATATTAAGAGGACTACAATTACAATAGTTTTGAAGGATGAAGAGGGTGGAGCAGCTATTGAGTTTTGAAGATAGAAGTCATCATCATGAGCTAAGGTTGGATTTGAGTTGGTTCTTGACTTGAAGGCGGCAATTCCTTCTTCATAGGAGTTATACTTTTTATAACAAGCACCATGAAATCTATGAAGTTGCCTATGGCAGTCAGGCCAGTTGTAGTAAACTCCTAGCTCATGGCCATTGAACACAACATAGCAGGGACGACTCATCTCAAATCTGCACAACCCGAACAGGCTGCCTCAGTTTTCACAAGTAGAATGTTAGTTTACAAGTGGTAGTGATCATCATTGGCATCAGTAGCAACATGTGCAGCTTAGACATTAATTAGTGGCTTCAGTCATGTGAATGATGGACACAAAGCATTGATTTGCTTTCGATGCCTTCATCTTGTTTGGAACCAAATGGATAACTTGGTTGTCAACAAGGAGAAGACACAGAAAGCAAACATATGAGCTGCATCCTAATACATCCAACAGCCATGTAGACATCATTGGTATAGAAATGTGGCCTTAGATATGTTACAAGTTCAAAATACCATAAGGACTCACTGGTGGCACTAGAGCATACAAAACAGAAATACAAAATCAAGCAAGCACTGGACAAAAAAAATAGTGTAAGGCAGAAACGAAGAGCGTCTTTGTTTGCCTAGACAGATCTACAAGTGACACGCGTCAGTAGAAAACCAACTAGTGCCACCTCCTAGTTCTTTTCATTATCATTGGCCTAACCAGATCTGAAACGCTACAATGTTTCTTGCATACCTCATGTTCAAGCAAGGACCAAAATAGTGAAGCGAACAGAAAAAGGTGAGAAAGGAGACCTATGGATCGGATCTGTGGCCTCTGCTGCGGCACATGACAGACACGGACACCAATGCTGCCGCGCTCCACCGGGAAGACCCATCGCCCAGCCTCCAAAAGAAAGCCTGAGCCACCACAACACACTGGGAATCCTCCATTGTCGCCGCCATTGCCGCCGACGGTGTTGCCGTCACAAGTCCAACGGGCACAGATTTGTTTCCACTTGCAGGGGATAGGGATATATCCAATATATAAGTCAACCTATCCACATAGAGAACATATACTACTCCAAAGACATGTCAATGCAACCAGGCTTCTAGCACAATGGTCAAGACAGACTATTCCTTACTCTGGGTCCCTGGTTCGACTCACAGGTCTCATAGTTTTTTTAGTTTGAATTTATTAAACCCTAGTGGCAACAAGTGACACGCAAGCCATAGGATCCCATAGGTTGGATGGAGATGGAGAAAGGTCCCACAGGTACACGTGACACATAAGCTGGTGGGTCCCAAAGGTCGGATGGTCCCATAGGTACACATGACACGCAAACTGTCGGGTCCCACAAGTCGGATGGAGAAGGGTCCACAAGCACAAGTGACATGCAAGCCGTTGGGTCCCATAGGTCGGATGGACATGGAGAAAGGCCCCACAAGTTTGGGTCCCATAGGTACATGTCGCATGGAGAAAGGATCGAGCAGAGACTTTTATGACGAACTACAAGAGTCACAGATGAGTAACTATAGGTCCCACAAATACACGTCGGATGGAGAAGGTACCGTGTGGAGATATATGATGAAGCACCGTCATTACAGATCGAATATTGTTTGTCATAAATCACTAATTAATTCAATGACAAAGCCTGTTATAGTTCTGAATAAGATCATCACTGACGAGCAGGAACAATCACGTGAGTGATCTGTGATGAAATCATGTGCTGTTCTATGATGTTTTTTTTGTGATGATACCTGATTTGGTCATAGATAAGGGGGGTTCGAGGTTCGTCATAGTGATCTATGACGAAACTAAAATTTTCGTTATAAAAAGCGATTTTTTATGACGGATTCGGATTCGTCATTAAAATTTTCATCATAGAAGTGGATATTCCTAGTAGTGGGAGCAGCTCGAATGCTACATGAATGTACAAGATCTCGAGACACCTCGGAAGGGACTTGAGAAGCTCGAGCTCGGCAGTCCTACCCCTCTGTCGGGAGATGTTGCCATCCCCAACGCCACAAACGAGACTAGCGATGAAGCGTGCCTCCGCCATTTTCGCTAGAATGATGATCTCAAAGCAGAAAATTACCACCTTCGTTAGTATCCCAACACTCAGCAAATCCAACCCGCGAACACCCACCCAACGGGTGGCTAGAACCTGGTTGACCACCCCTATGGGACCGTCTAGTTGCTTTAGTCGGACGCTAGAGTCAAGCAGACGATGCTCCTGATGACTCAAAAGCCATGGTCGAAACAGGAGACTCCCGAGGTGCACCGCAAGCCCGCGCCACATGACAGATGGCAATGCTCTCTAGGGATCAGGGGCTGACCAACGGGAGGCCCTAGGGTGCATCATCCCCCCAACCTGATCTACGGTCCACCAGGGAACGAACGAGATGCTTGCATGTTGATCAATGCGTGGAAACAGGAACACAACACTCGTGGTCACGCATAGCGTTCGACAGACCTTGGGAAGCAGGCTCAGCCACCGATCAAACTTGGATATACTATCCCAAGGACTATCCCAAATGTTCCCAAGAAGTAGGTCTACCGGGACATGTTCGAGCAGATCATGAACAGTCCATGTCAGAACCACGTCTTCATCGTAACCCACCTCACTAAAGATTGCATCGCCTATCATCGGCGTGTTACTTTGGAAGCCCAAAGGCGGACAAAGCAAGATAGGTACTCAGGAGATCGTGATGATGACTATGACATCGATGCAACTGCTAGGAGCTCCATGCTCATCTTCGGTGGTCCCCAAGCGTACCAAGACCGATGGCTGCAAAAGCTAACCCATAGATGGATCTACGTGACTGCACCAGCCGGCCCGCTATACATACGCTGGTCTGAATGGCTGATTACCTATGATCGAACTGATCATCTGGATCGGGTGGTTGAGGCAGGTCGATTCCCTCTAGTGGGGACTGCAATCATCGAGAACATGAGGGTCACGAAGATTCTTATGGACGGAGGCAGTGGCATCAACATCCTTTACAAGGATGCCTTCGACAAGCTGAACGTGGACATAAGGAAATTGCACAAATCATAGTCTCCCTTCCATGGCATCATTCTCGGGCGGTGCATCATGTCCCTAGGCATAATAGACCTCTCTATGTCATTTGGCGATGTAGTACACTACCGGAAGGAGATGCCCTCCTTTGAAGTTGTCGACTTCCAGGGACCATACAGCGCCATATTCGGGAGATCATGCTATGACAAGTTCATGGCGGTTCCAAACTATGCCTACCTCACGCTAAACAAACCAGGACCGCGACATGATCACGGTGTCGGGAAACTTCTAGAAAGCCTATCAATGCGAGAGGGACGCCGTCGAATACGTGGAGGCCAACAACCTAGACTCGGGGGCTCCCAACCTCCCCTGCTCAATGCTGAGGAAGAAGCTCCTGTCAATGACTCCAGAACAATGGCCCGCCGCCATCCTTGACCCGTCATCCTTAGCCTGGGCATCTTCTTTGACCCCTACGACCATCGTCATCGGATCTTGAAGTGGCAGTCGATGACTCAGTTATGTCGGCCCTTTATTTTTCTAAACTTCAGTTATCATTTAAATCTTGCAAAGAACATTTATTTGTTACATGAATAAATCAGGATCTCTCAAGTACCTGATGAAGAACCTCTCTGGGTTGCTCGGGGTCTAACCTTTGCAATCACTAGGTATGCTCTTATCCAGCACATTCATATGTCACACTAACTTATCAACGCGCTCGGGGGCTACTATGATAACTACATGTGCCGCCCACTCATACTTTCTTCTCTATCGATCAATGTCTCAAAGGCCTTGAAATGGTGTAAGTGACTTAACAAGACCTTGCGTGCACTTGATCAAAGTGTTTCATTTTGGTCAAATAATCCCTAGGTAGTTGGTCCAAAGCTTAGCCAGCATCAAATACTAAAGACAATGAGAGATAGAGTACATAAAGAGGGGTGTAGCACATTACAAGATGGCCTCAAGCGCCACCTGAATCTTCTGATGAGTCAGGCATACTGCCTTGCACTATCATGGAGAGATCCACATCATGAACTATGGCCTTGGTAGGCTATATGGCCTGTTGTTGAATCCGGCTGTATAGCAAGGGATCCATGTCAACGGGTTTCCCCCTGATGGAGCCGATGTTTAGGTCAGTGTAGATTGTCCCGACGGTCACCAGCACCATGTGCGCCCCGGTGGATAAGCCATACTGGGCAACTTCCTCTAGACGCCTTGGGATCCCCCTCAGCTAGGAAGCCACCTCCGATAAAGAGGCAGGCCCTCCTGGCTGAGCATAGGCCGCCTGGCAGGCAGCGCGGCCAGCCACGACTACACCCCGAAGCTCATCTTCAAGGGATGACACCTGAGACACGTACTTCACGCTCAATGGCCGAAAGAGTACCTACATGTAGCCCCTCAGCCTTAGCAGCCATAGTCTCTAGGTTCGCATAATGAGACATACACTCAGCAAGCTTGTTTTAAGGCGCCTTGCCTTAGCTGACTCTGCTATTAATAGAAGTGTCAGTCGAAAACCCGCATACAATCATGACACGATTCATTGCCAAAAAGAATACACACCTTGGATCTACTTTCGAAGCTTCTCTGTCTCCTCATGAGCAAGCGCTCACTTCTGCCTCTCCCTCCAATATGTGGAACCTGAGGCACGAAGGGCAGCCTTCTCCCAAGACAACCCGACAATGGCTTCAGCAGTGGATGAAAAGGGAACAAAGGTTTTACAAACCCCATCAAACACAGAGGGGAAAGGTCTTAGTGGGAGCCCTACCTTAGGCCTTATCCTGATGGTGTTTCAGGACCGCAACCTCCTTATCTAGCTTGGCTATATGTGCCTTCACCTCGTTGTCCAGCTGAGAGAACCTCTCCCAGATGAACACGGACTTGGTCGAAGAATTCTTCCGAAGGTACTACAAGCGCGAGACGGTATAAGTCTTAGTTCATTAAGAATGAATCAACCAAAGACTCGGGGGCTAGACCCATCGGGTCCACTATGTGGCCCCAAGTGCAGCCCAAGGGCAATGTCAACCCAGTGCGACCACCAGGCGGATGCTCAAGGGCTAGAGCTCCCAACGCGGATCATACCTCTAGGGTAGCGCTAAGGGAATCCATGGCCAAGATGCTCTTGGTCTTTACAGTGTTGGCTAGGGCTCGTAGCACGATGGACAAACTATCCGTGTGCTTCACCATCCCATCCAGATCTTCAAAGCCGGAGACAAGACGATGCCGCTCCTTGACATCGTCGAACAAGCTCTCGCCTTCAGTGTCGAAAGCTTGTAGCAACAAACCTTCCCCTGCTCATTCGGTCTAAGACCCAAGAGGGACTAGGCGGACGTTGTTGCCCTATAGAGGAGAGTCAACCCACAGCAACACCCTCTTGAGGTCGTCCTTTGGAAGAATCCCCAGGGATGACCCCGATGGGTTAAGCCCATGAACCGACTAAATGACAGGCTCTTTTCCTCGGGCACCCACACTAAGAGCCTGAATAGGTTCACCCTACATAGGCTCCGCCTAGATCACCAGAGAAATGTCTTCCCGAGCATCCTTCAAGGGTGGTGCGCCTATGTTGAGACCAGCCACGAAGTCATTAAGGGTATCAGCGACCCAAATCTTCTCTAGAATACTCAAATCCTCACTCTCGTTCGGGCGAACTCCTAGAGCTATGATCTTGCTAGCACTGTCTAGCACGATCACCTTGAGCAACCTCTCGGTTGATAAGGTCTTTGACCGGGAGCTGCACCCAAAAAAACAAGCATCAGGAGCTCATCGCTCAGCGAAACCACGAGATAAAGGAACTGAACTTATATGTTCTCGTCATTGGGAACATCCAGCAATGCAAGCTTCATCAATCACCTACATGAGGTCCTAGAACCTTCCTTGAAGGGGACATACTCCACCTTCGGGCCAAAATCTTCAATGACCGAGACTGTCCTAGCTGATGGCTTGTCATCGACAGGCCTAGGCGACCCCAGAGCCCTCGGCACTGCGAACAACTTGTGGTAAGCCAAATCAACAAACACTAAGGCCACAACTGGCCAAGGATAACTGACGTACCTAGCACCACAGATGCCTGCGCTCGGTGTTGCCTCATCTTCTTCCTCTCAGGGGCTCCATCCCACTCATTGGTGCTTGCAGACTCTGCTACAGCACTATGCCTCCTCATCTACACGCTTGAACTAGATGCACTATGACCGGCATAGCTCTGGTGAGGAGCAGGGACAATGGCACTCAACTCCTTCCAAAGTGTAGCCATCTCACCATTACTGGCGGTTGCCTCCACACCATCGATCCTCCTTTCCTGGACCTTATCCAAAGGGGCCCTAGAGCGGTACTTCCGGTGATCCTGCAAAACGCAGTAAGTTACATGAGGAAATCAGGATGGGTTGTCAACTGATCATCGAATAGCTGACACCTTACCGAGTTCTCGTCGCCTCTTGGCTTGGAGCTCAGGGGCTCCACCAGACGGTCTTTGCCTGAAAGCTAGGACTTCGGACCCAACACCTTGTTAGTCACAATGTGCACCTAAAGAGCAGTCATCATGTCTATGGGCTCTCCTGATGGACTCACAGCATTGGGAGAGTCATACATCAGGGACGCGCGTTCCCTTAGGGGCTGGACCCACCTTCGAAAAAAGGCTACCAGGCAAGCCTGATCGGTAACCCCTCTCCTCCGATGATAATCCTATAGGTAGTCCAAAAGTGAATGTGCACCCTAAATCCACGGTGAAAGAAGTCGATGAAGACTATGATCTCACCAAATTCAGGGGTGGGCACGTCCTAGCCAAGGGCACACAGGTAGCCCAAAAGTTCCCTCGGCGCTAGGAATCCCCCAACCACAAGACTCTTGATGTCCTCCTCCATCGTCGTCGACACCTCCTGTAACACCCTAGTGTTAAGCATGCATTTGGCACTTGCATTTCATGAGCACAAGCATCATCCAAGCATTCATGAGCATGAGCATATGGAATTTCATCTTATTCTTACATATTATCACATGTGATGTTGATTATACACATGCATATGCTTGTGATAATGTGTGACCAATGCAATAGATGGTTGTGGGGTCACAAAAACACCTTAGACATATCCAGGATGGTAAATGGAACAAAGTTTGTATTCATGACATGGGCCAATTTTGCTTCTAAGTCCTAGTTTACTCATAATGTCATTTTTCATGATGCTAGTTTGACCAAAGTTGAACAGTATCTTAGAGTATTTGCATGGTAGTGCACTCTTAATAAAAGTTGTAGCTTATCTTATGGGTAACAAACTTTATTTAAGGGTCATGAGCTAATTCGGTGCCTAACATAGTCAAAAATAGCTCCAAAGTAGCAATCAAATGCTATTTAGGGACTTAGAAATTTTGCCAAGTCTAGAAGCCGATTATAGTTTCAAGTACACCACTTTGAAGCACTGTAACTTGCAAACCATGGAGAATTAGATGATGCTTCTTGAAGCAAAGTTGGAGACCTCACATAGCTCTACAATTTTCACTAATACCATTTTCACTAAATCGCCACGGATTAGGAGTTACAGGTGCACGAAGTCACTCTGTCAGTCACTCGATGCAGCTCTTAATCGGCCGAGTAGCTCAACATCGTGGCCGACCGGCCACAGGCCATGTCCACTGTGTGGACGCCATACATTGCCGAGCCCTGAGCTCACCATTGCCACCGTTCGAGCCCAGGTAATGCGACATTTCACCTCGTCGTCGCCGCCATGGTCATGGAGCATCGTCGAGCCCTGAGCTCACTGTGGCCAGCCTTATCCACCGCTCCTCCTACCTCATTCTCCCTGGTTCGATCATCGCCTTAGGTCATAGATGCTCACATCATCATTTATTTAACCGCTACCATCGCTATCACACGGGAATGCGTGATGCCGCCGTGCGCGTCCACCATGGCTGCAAGCACGCGCTCGCCGCCGCCGACTTCACCGGCTGCCCTTAGCCCGCTCTAGTACCTGTTACCGTGTCGCCTAGAGGTGTAGCACCTTCCCCAATGATGGAGCCCTACCTTTGGCAGCCATCTCGTCAGAATGGTGACACCACCGCCGTAATCTATGCGCTGCCATGCCGCCATGCACGTGGCCAGAGCTCACCGCCGCTGCATCGTGGCTCAATCCGCACCATAGAGCTCCTCTAGGGTTCGTAGAAGCCATAGCCGTGGTTGCTTTGTCACATCTTCGCCGGAGACGGTGAGTCCACGACCGCGTGCCACCGATGAGCCACCATGCTCGCCGGCGAGGTCGCTCCGGAGATCTGCCGAGCCAACCTAGGGTACCAGTAGGTGCACAGGAGTGTGGGGAACACAATGCCGGTGACCTCACCGTTGATGAGTTTGCCGCCGATCAAGTCGTGCCCCTGCTCTGTGTGTCTGACATGTGGGGTCGTGTTGACTGCGGGCCCATGTTGTCAGCGCCTCCGGGTGCACTGGACCGGGTGCACCTAGCTGCTGGGCCCGATTTGAAATTTGATTTTCTTTATTTATTTTCATATATTTGAATGCAAACTTCAAAAATTTATATCTTGAGCTAGGAGTGTTCGAGTGAGGTGATACAAATTTTGCTGGATTCATAATGAAGTGTACTATTTAATAAAAATATGAAACCTCCTGTTTGAGATATTTTTTTGGGAGAATTAAATTGAGCTAGATAAGTGATTTTAAATTTGTTTATATCTTGTAAAATGCATAACTTGAGCTAGAGATGTGCAAAAATTGTGATGCCAATTTTGTTGGTATTGTGTTGACATGCTATAGCTAGGAAAAATACTAAACCTATAGTAGGCATACATGGAATATGGTCTTCCTATTTAATCTTAAATAATTGCTAGTTTCTAGTGAAAATAATTGGGATAAAAATATATAACATATGATCATGCAAAATTTTACACAGTGTTATTCTGCTAGGATGAAAGTAAGAAAAATATGAAATCTATTGTATGACACTTTTCACTAGGCTAAACTATTTTTGCTAAAATAAGTCTATGTAACTTGTCATGTTTGTAGAGGTTTCTATACTTATCCAAATAGCATGAAATTTGTACAATAGACTATTGGGGTCATATGTAAGCTACTGTAATTTTCTCAAAATTTATTGAGTATTGGAAATATTTATCCTTTAAATCACCTTATTATATAAGGATATTAATAAATGCACATAAGTAAATTAGTTAGGCTTAACCATGATGTTTTTTGTGGTGCTTGTGATGCATATGACTTGTTGAGATGAATAGTTGTGCTTGGAAGTAATTGGTGATAGGCAGCAAGATAATTATTCCTTACAATTCAACTAAATGGCTGCATGAGTAGTTTCTATTGTGTTGACAAATTCATGATGATAATGATCTTTTCTGTGAAACTTGTCAATAACAAAGTTGTAGATAACTTACTCATCTTACTTATCCTAAAATTTCATACTCATAGGCCTAATGGTTTAAGAGTTATAGCTGTTAAAAGTCTACTATCAGATTTGTTTGTCCTCTAGACAGATCTAAAAGATTGAATTGTTTGACCTAGATAGATACTGAATCACCTTAAGATGATTAAAGGAAAGTTGTAGTTTTATAAGCTTCCTAGAAAGCCTAAGATCATGTTATTTGGGTGTATAAAACTCTAGTTATGCTGAAAACAAGTGCCTGCTGTCTTGCAGCCCAGAAAATGCTAAATAGGTGTTTGTTTAATTACTAGAGAGGAGATATGCACCTACTCAGTAAAACAAAGTTAATCTTGTTATCACCCTAATACCTTGTTGTTAAGGTCATTTATGTTTATGCATCATATCATATCATCCATATCATTGCATGTGCATTCTTGTATCTTATTTTGCGCTCATGCATATAGGATCGCCAGAAGGAATCACACTCTTGGAGTTTGAGGTAGAGGAGGAGGAGAATCAGGAGGCACCATAGCAGGTAGCTCCCAAAAGCGACGAGCAGGCTCCTGAGGAATTACCAGAGTGCCCCGATCACAGGCCTACCTCTTTCTAAAAGGCAAGCCCCGGAGCATTCTAAACCTCCTATATTTTATAAAATATCACTCGAGTCCTTTATGTTTGATGCATTAGGTTATAAGAGTTAATTTGGAAACACTTGATGCATAGAACTACCTTATCTAGATATATACTTTAAACCTTGTGTAGGTCCAGGATCGAATATATGCTTAGCCATGCTTAGACCGGTAGAAGTTGGGTGATTTCCTATCACCTGCGAGATATAGGTGGGTACCGGAGCATGGTTGGCTATATTTGCTATCATGAAAAAGAACCATGGGATAATGTAACTAGAGGCCGAGCAGAGTCTATGTGTAGGTTGACTCATATGATTCCATCTGTGTCGATTAAGGACCGCATCGTTGGAGGCCCTCTTGTCATTTTGAATGCATGCCTCTCACTTAGCTAGCCGGATAACTCGTTCCGGCCATGAAGCCGAGTAGCTCAACTTAGGCTGGGCCTCGTTCTGTCAAAGTGTGCACTCTGGATGGTAATAAGGATGTGCGGGGAGCCAGACGTGAGCCCAAGGGCAGGGTAGTCCTGATCGTCCTGGCAGTTAGTTGTCCCTGGTTGTGTGGCGCTGATCGAACCCATGAAATGTGGACCTGAGTTGTACCAAAGGTGACCTAAGACTACCATGGCTGGTAGACCTAGGTTTGTGTTAGGAATACTGCCCAGCTTGTTTCAATCGATTCGAATCGCCGTCTCTCCCGGATAGTGAGAAACTTGGTGGAGCCCCTTCATTGTAGTAATTGGACTATGGAATATGATGGTTATGATGAACATGGAAAATATTACACCGGCTATGGTTACTATTGTTATGCTACTAAATGATATACCACATGTTTGGTACATGTTAGTTGCTAATCTAGAGATGAATAGCTATAATTAACTTGATGACCGAATTATAAAATGTATAGCTTAAATAGTGGCTTTTTATGCAAAATGGTGTCAAGCTAGCTCCACTTATAAAAGCCTTGCATGATCCTTGGAGTCACTTTATTTTTGGTTTATGATGGGTATGTCTAGCTGAGTACCTTCTTGTACTCAGGGTTTATTTCCCACTTGTTGCAGATAACATAGTATATCATGGATATTGTAAGAATTGTTTCTATCCCACCGTGGACGAGGAGTAGGCCCCGGGCAAGGCGCTTCTATTTATATATCTAATCTATGGTGCTTTTGTGGGTT
Organism: Miscanthus lutarioriparius; assembly: GCA_904845875.1. Taxonomy (NCBI): domain Eukaryota; kingdom Viridiplantae; phylum Streptophyta; class Magnoliopsida; order Poales; family Poaceae; genus Miscanthus; species Miscanthus lutarioriparius. The sequence goes on from CAJGYO010000001.1 coordinate 40,300,669, forward strand.
GTGATCATAGACTGGCAAGTATTTGAACAATGATGTGAGATGTTGGTTTAAAAACTATTTTGCTTCCGCTACTACTTTATTTGAACATGGTTTGTAATAACTTTAATCGCACTCTGATGTATGGCAATGTATTTGTGAACTCTATATAACATGTAGCATGTATGTTGAATCATGTACGATCTTGGTTGTATGTTGGCGATGAATCGAGACCCTTCATGGTACTCGATGGACTACCGGGTTTATATGGGCTCAAGTATGATAACGCGACCGCTTGCGAGATGCCATTGTACTTGTGCTCTTATAAATTGGGCGGTTCTATCACACCTCCCACAGAGAACTGGGGACAGGACTCCGTCCCCCTTTGCTCTTCGAGCTCATATCTTCTACACCTACTGAACTAATGGTTCTTGTTTTCTTGGCCAGGGTCTTTCTCGGCGCCATCACTGCAACTGCTAGGAGCGGGATCTAGATGTGACGACGTCTGCTAGGTCAAGGTAAGTAGAGGAGTGAGTACTACTGCTTTTGTCGGCATCGGCAAAGGGACGGACCGTCTCCACCCTTGGCTACTTAAAAGGGTGGCTAATGCTAGTAAAAACCCTTATGGACCCTAGGCCCAAGGCCCAAAATTGCTGGTGAAACTGGGTGGACCAATATTTGGGCCCTACAAAATCCCGACGTAGCCCCACCAAAGCGGTAGTTACAGTCGGTGGTTTCGGCCTGGAACTGCGAAAGCCGAACCCTGCCATTCTAGAGTGAGGGGGATGTTCAGGAGGGTCGCTAGCCGATTCTAAAACCTCTGGCCTCGAGGCTACGTAAATCTCTCGAATATTCGGATAGGCCTGAAGTACTTTATTTCAGTGGAGGTGTACCCCTTCGTGGGAAATCGGAAATCTAGTCAGCCCGTGGCTATGACCAAAGTACGAGGTCCTGGAATCTAGAAAAAAAGTTTCATGACATGCACCAACTGGTCAGGCTTTGTCCTGCCGCTTCCAGATAGTGGATGTTCATTGTTCTACCCGTTATTAACTCGAAAGAATAGCATACGCTACAACCCCAGATGTTCATGTGTTCGCTATTCACCCAAGTGATCCTTGAGCATTCGAGATCGTTGTCTTCAGGAGCCACGAACGACCGCACTTGGTCGGGGTAAAATTTTAGATCGGATCACCTGTATAACCTGTAGTTATACTAACTACCCATCGGGTCGGGAAGGGGGCCCGTAAAAATGCAAGGCTGGTTCGACTGAATGAAAATCGTCAAATCACCCGATTAAATCGGGACACAGGTAGCAGTGTTCAGAATCAATAAAAGTCATTCTTTTTTTATTAAACTCCGCTGCATTTTACATTAACAGGTTTACAATAACCAAAATCTATCAGAAACTACTGCAGTTACGGTAGCCTTGTGAGTGCAGGATCGACTATTGGCACTCAAGCAATGGACATCTCATGAAGCGTAGAAGTCAGATGAAGGCGCACGGCGACCTTCACCTTGCCTTCGAGCCTTCATGAGCACGGATGACACTCAGAAGATGCCTCGGGAAGTCCCACCTCGCGGAGCTTCCTATGACATCCAAAAGGAGGAGCCCCACGAGGAGGATAACTCGCGCCATCTTCTGCGGCATCGGGGAGGAGCGAACGGCGATGACTCAGTGGCTCCAAGCCTCCAAATCGATACACGAGAGCACCCAGGACGAGATCTGTGGGGCAATGGGTTTCTCGGCAATAGCAAGCCGCCCTTTGCCCTCTAGGATTTCCTACAGATATTCTGACCCGGAAAGCCCCCGTGTGTCGACCATCGGCGAGCTCGGCCACCATGCCTTCGGCAACCTAGGCCACCAACGGTATTGTTCCTCTCCTTCTTCATGAAACTTCCTCTAACACCCAAGGAGAGCAGCCACCACCAGGCTGCTGTGGAACCTGATCTTGAAAGCCTTCTCCCAGCGATAGTGCGACCACCGAAGAGCGTCGTGGACCATGGCGCACGGGTTGAATCGCCACTCTCGCACTCAGTCTAGGGCTAGGGGATTTAGGGAAGAAAGGAGGAATGAGACTCACTAGCCTCCCTACCCTCTACTTAAATAAGCGCCCCAAAGATGGTAATGGGGAAGTTGGTGGTTGTCATTAAAGGCAGACTCAGGCATCAAGAGAGTTCCACAAAGTAAAAGCGTGGGGAATGAAACTGTTCGAGTCCCCAGGCACCTTGATCCTTATCTTTCATAGGATTCAATGATGCACAAACAATGTGTTCAAACAGGCGGAAGACTTCCGCCCACACGGTTCTTGAGACTCGAGAAGGCATTACTGCCAGTAAGTGCAAAGCTCACAGTCGTCCCGTTACTCAGGGGCCACTCCGGTTGTATTCAAACATCTCGGCACCCGAGAGATGCTCATCGAAACCTACGGTACCCGAAGGCTACAGGGACCTTCAGTACCCAACGAATTGTGTAGCTCTACGAGCCCGTCATTAAATCTTGTAGGGGCTACTGTTAGAGATATGGGCCCTGGGTACCCTAACTGGCCATATATCTGGCCCATCGAGGACGACCGAGTAGGAAGCCCGCGAGGACTAGGCGCAACTACCAACTTGGAGATCATGACATATCGAAGATATCTGTCGCCATCATAGCCATGGTAGGATAGAATTGATCTGTTGTAACAAACTATGAATCCAATCTGTAGCGTCGATCGCCCTCGCTGTAACCCTACCCCGGCCCTCTGCCTATATAAAGAAGGGTAAGGACTCCACGATCGGCACATCCACTACGACAACACCTGCCATTCCAATCTACCTCGTAGCTAAGAGCAATAGCCCCTATAATTGAGTATACGAATACAAGAAGAGCAGCCACACCACTGGAGTAGGGATTAGCGCGCACTGCGCCCCGAACCAGTATAAATCCTTGTGTCTCGTGTGCTACCATCTGGATCTATCTACACGATCACATTGCTAGGCATTGCCAGAGCTAAACAATCCGACATGATGACATGGATAGCTTGTATTAAGAGGTTGAAAGTTAGTGGGATGACATGTCTGTTAGTGAAATATGATAGGGATAGTTAGTGGAACTTGATGTGGATGTCTTGCATGTTGAGATAGAACTTAAGATGAAATGGATAGCTTGCAATAAAAGGTTCAGAGTTAGCGGCATGACATGGTTATTAGTGGAAAATGACGTGGATGTCTTGCATGTTGAGATAGAACTTGAGATGACGTGGATAGCTTGCATGAAGAGGTTTAAAGTTAGTGGCATGATATGGCTATTAGTTGAAGATGATGTGGATGTCTTGCATGTTGAGATAGAATTTGAGATGACGTGGATAGCTTGCATGAAGATATTAGAAGTTAGTGGCATGACATGGCTATTAGTGGAAGATGATGTGGATGTCTTGCATGTTGAGATAAAACATGTAGTGGGGATTAGGTTTACAAGTGGTATAGATCTGGTGACATTATGTTATTAGCATTTCGGGTGGTATAGAGTTTACTTGTCTTGGGATCAAGCCGATACATGGAATCGTAATCCCGTCTAACTCTATTCTAATCGTGATACACTCTAGCATCCTCGTACTCACGGTGGAAGTGCCGGAGATGGTGAGACCGGAAGACATAGGTGGAAGCCAATGATCTAACACTCACCCTTGTGGAAAAAAAAATCATCTTCACATGGTAACTTTGCAAAAATTTCAGCTTTCTCAAAAGTATCCTAGCCGAATCATGAGAACATATGAACATTCCTAAAGCTCGGGATATAATATGAAGTTATTACACTTAATGAAAGATATATACTATAATTAACTATAAAGTCAATATAGAGAGAATCGACATGTATAATTCTTTATATGTCGCATGGCTATGGCATGTTCATTAAAAAAAGAAAGTATCTGCCTGCAATCAAACATGGAGATTTAGGACCAATTACAACACATGAAATTCATGACATTGCAAAGATTTGGTGCACATATATGAGCAAATGTAATCACAAGCGTATAAGCTTTCGCCTTTTTAGAATCTGCATGCAACCATTTCTACATTAGCAACCAAAACCCAGCTGAGAGATGCCCCTAATCAGGGCATAAATAGCTCCAGCATGGTGTTATTGTTGCAACCTACTATATGCAACCAAGAACAAACCCAGACGCACTCAAGCGGCACGCGCACACACAACAATCGTGTCAATGGCTGACACGGCCACCGCCCCGCTCCTGACAAGGCACAAAGCCAATCCGCCGAAGGTGCCTTCAGCTTCAATCGACGACATGATCGAGAAGTACATCGGAGACACCGGCGCCATGCAGCTGCTCAAGGCAGTCTTTGTGGCCTTGGCCTGGGCCTTCGACGCGCAGCAGGTGTTCATCTCCGTGTTCACGGATGCGGAGCAAGGTTTTCATTATCGGAAATAAAAAATTATCGGAGGTCATGGATAAATAGGATAAGTAAGATATATTGGAAATATCGGACTAAATTAAAAAAAAATCAAATTGTTTTGAAAAAATTTCGTAGAATTTGACTTACTATTTCTAAGCTATTAAACATCACTTATTCACAGATAAAAATAAGAATAAAACATTATAGCGTGGGACCGTCGCACGGCTGAATTTAGGTTGTCTGTGTGGGAGCAGGAAAGAAGAGAAAAATTTAGCCAATGTCAAATTTTATCAGACCCTTTGGATAGAAGGGAAATTTCGAAAATTTCCATAAATTTCGGCCGATAAAAAAAAACCTGATGCGGAGCCGCAGTGGCACTGCGTCGGCGTAGCCGGCAACTCCTCCTGCAAGCCGGCTGTGGCCTCGCCGTGCGCGCTCCCGCTCGACACGTGGGCATGGGATCGGCCGGCCAAGACGTCTGTGGTGTCCGAGTGGGCACTCCAGTGCGCCGGCCCGGCGCTCGTCTCCCTCCCGGCGTCGTCGTTCTTCGCCGGCTGCCTGGTCGGTGGCTTCGTGCTCACGACGCTTGCGGACTCGGTCCTCGGGCGCAAGAAGATGCTCCTCGTGTCCCTGGTGTCCATGTCCGTCGCCGGCCTTCTCACCGCCCTGGCGCCGAACGTGTGGGCATACGCCGCCCTGCGATTTGTGTCCGGGTTCGCAAGGTCGATAGTGGGCACGTGCACGCTGGTCCTGTCAACCGAGCTCGTCGGGAAGAAGTGGCGCGACACGGTGAGCGTGGCGGCATTCTTCTGCTACACCGTCGGGTTCCTGTCCCTCCCAGCGCTTGCCTACGCGTTACGCGAGGAGTCCTGGCGGAGCATGTACTTCTGGATGTCCGTGCCTTGTCTCTTCTACGCCACTCTGCTTCATTTCCTAGCCCAGGAGTCGCCGCGGTGGCTGCTGGTGCGCGGCCACAAGAGGGATGCAATCGAGACGCTGAGGCAGATCGCCACGCTGGACGGCGGCAACACCACGACAGACCTCTCCATGCTGGAACTGGAACTGGAAGCATGTATTACCATGCACGAGGACGGTGGGTCGAGCGGTGGCGGCGGCGGCGTGTTTGCCGCGCTGCAGGCGATGTGGGAGCGTCCATGGGCGATCAGGAGGCTCGCGGCGATCATGGTGGCCGGCTTCGGCGTGGGCATGGTCTACTTCGGCATGCCGCTCACCGTTGGCAGCCTGGGCTCCAATCTCTACCTGAGCACCGCGTACAACGCGCTGGCCGAGGTGCCGTCGTCTATCCTCTCGGGGCTTCTCATGGCCAGGGCCAACAGGCGCAGCTCGGTCGAGGCGCTCGCCGCGTCGGCGGGGGCGTGCAGCCTCGCGTGCGTCGCCATCCCGCAGCGCGCGGAGGCGGCGCGGATGGCAGCCGAGGTGCTGTCCTTCTTCGCCACGTGCACGGCGTACGACCTCATCTTGATCTACACCATCGAGCTGTTCCCCACGTCCGTGCGTAACTCGGCGGTGGGGCTGGTGCGGCAGGCGATGGTGCTGGGCGGCATTGCGGCGCCGGTGCTCGTCGCGCTCGGACGCGAGAGGAGTATCTTGTCCTTCGGCGTCTTTGGGCTTGTCATCGGCTGCTCGGGACTCTTCGCTGCCTCCCTGCCGGAGACGAGGGGGAGGAGCATGTCGGACACCATGGAGGACGAGGAGATGCGCAGCCAGGCTGCCGTGGCGTCTTACACCAGCACAATCCCCATTGCAAAATATAGTGATAACGACCCTGTGTAGTTATATACATGTTCAGAAATTTGTTGCAGTTCAAGCTGCGACAAATGCTGATCCAGAGTGTGTAGTCTATCAATTCGTCCGGCTAATAATATTTTCATTTTTGTTATATTGTCAGTTGTCACCGGGTGAAATTCTTGTTTTGCTATACCCAAATTTCTTTATTATTTAGGTAGAATCGGTGTAACTAAAATTCAGGTATGAGGGGAAAAAATTCACCCCATTCCTAAAAAACTTAATCTCGGTATAGAACTCTAAGGGTGCGTTTGGTTTGTAGCCGTGTCTTGCCGCACGGCGCCGCATCTTCTGCGTAGTATTTTCGGGAGTGTTTGGTTCAGAGCCGGAATACACAACATGTTTGGCTCGCCGTAAAAACATACGGAGTACGCAGCATTCTCCAGCTTCGTACGCCAAATGCTTGGCGAGCAAATTTGCCGCCACATTTTGGGCGAGCCTCAGGTGCGGCGCCGCGCCTGGTTCAGGCTAAGGACCAAACATGCCCTAAAACACCAGATTCTTTTTTCTTAAGGGAGTTACGTACAGGTCACAAAATTCGACTATAGGATGGAATGGAATTGGAGACGGACAGCCAGGAGTTGGTCAAGCTATGGGAAGGGGAGACAATCAAAGATCATCAGCCTGTTCGCTTGGTCGTATTCGACTTATAAGCCATGGCTTATCAGTCAACGAACAGTATTTTTCTCTCACATAAATCAGCTAACAGTACTTTTAACCATAACTTATAAGCCAAACAAATCTAAACGAACAGGGCGCATGTCTGGCGCCGATCCTCCAGGAGATTAGTTCAGGTTTCCTTGATTTTAATCTTTTGTTTGCTAGTCGGTCTTGTAATCGCATAGCCCATACGTTAGCACAGCAAGTCACATGTGACACAGGCTGGGAGAGTGGCAGTTTGCTCCGGCCTGTATTGTAAACCTGTTGGCTGAAGAGTGTAATTCTCATATTCCCTGATGAATGAAGGAAACTCTGAATCACAAAAAAAAAATCTTTTAGAAAACTAGCAAATATGTCAGTGTGTTGCGAGAAAAAAATTCTCGTATATCTGTAGCATATTAATTTCGCTTGACCCATACAAAGCACACTAATCTCGCAATATAGAATAGTAAATTGCAATATTGCCTTTTTATTTGATATCATTAATTAGTGTGATAGATAACATGTACGTTTCTTGTTCAGCTACTCTTTTCAAATAGTCATTGTAATTGTCACTGTCATGTTTTCATTTGCAACTGTAACACCCTAAAATTTGCACCTTTAAAATAGAGTAAAAACAATTTAAGTATGTATTTTTGTACTCATGAAATATAGGAAAATAAATATTTTTCATTAAATTAAAATTCATCATAGGGTGTAGCAACATTGTTTGAGCACCCTGCATTGGTTTATTGTACTGAGTGGTTTTGACCAAAACTCAAAATGATTCAAATTGCCTTTTAAAAAGATTTTTTTTAAAAAAAAGAGGCTTTGAAATGAAATAAAAGAAAAGGGAAAGAATTTGGAAAACTATCCCTCTCTCATTTCTAGCGCAGGCGGCCCAGTCCTCCCCCTCTCTTTCTCGGCCAGAAGGCCTGGCCTACTCTCTACCTCGGCCTGCTCCCTCACTCCTCTCCGCAGCCTAGCAAGGGGCTGGAGCCCAGCACCACTCCCTCCCCCTCGCGCTCAGGCCCGAACGGCTTGGAAAGCCCGCGCCCCCATTCCTTCACCCTGTGTCTCACTGCCGGATCAGCCCCGCACCCCGTCCCGCCGACAGTCCGGGCCCAACCGTCAGCCGCACCGTCGTCTCCTTCCTCGAACCGTGGTGGAAGCGGACTCCACCGAGGAAACCTTCGCCGCCTGATCCCGACTTCCTGAGTCCTACGGGATTTTCTGCGTGATCCGCACGCCTAGCGCCCTATAAGAACCTGAGGACCCCTTAGCGCATCCGTTTCCCCTATCCGCGCCGCCGCCTTGCCCTAGTTCCGCCCCGGCGTCGTGTTTGGATGCCGCCGAGATCGGAGAGTCAGGAGCCCCTCCGCTGTCCACAACGCGCTGACGAGCCCGGCACCAAGGTTACGGAACTGCAGGGTCCGTCTTCTTGCTCTCTTTCGCTCTCTGACTATCTGACGCCGCCACCGATGGTTGATTGGTTGCAGGGAGTCACCGTCTGCGCCGCCGAGCCCGCGTCGCCTCCGCTCCGTGTCCGTCCGTGCAAAGTGCCTGGTGAGATCGCTGTCCTCCTATCTATCTTCAAGTGCTCTTCCCGTAGAAATCCGAGGCTTCTATATTGTTTTCGCCGAACTCAGAGAGGAGCCGAGCTCCCGTCCATGGCGCCGCCACCTGCACCAGGACCCAAGTCTGCTGAACGAGCACGACAGCCCTGCATCCCGCCTCCCGGCGCGCACGCACGCGCGCAAACGCGCGACACCGCGCGAGCGAGCGGAGTTAGCAGAGCAGCCCGGCCGTGCGTGCCCAGTTTTGCTCAGCTAGCTTGATGACGTCGTCATCACGTCACACACAAATTATGGACGTTTTCTTTTAGAAAAACAAATCCAGAAATACTATAGAAATACACCACCTATAATCAGCGATCGCTCCGCCGTTTCTTTGTTTTAATTTCATTTTGACCCGTTCAAATTACGTTAGATGCATAATGACAAGATCTACGAATTAGTAATAATATTTAATATATCGCTAGCTCTCAAATTTCATGGTTTAACTCCTAACTTGAATAATGAATACCCAACAAATATATAAATAAAATATGACTAAATTTACTTTAGTTTTCTAATTTCAAATATAATTTGACTTAATTTCAAATAGATATTTATTTGAAATATCTTATATATGCTTTTATATAGTTAAAATAAATTTAGCTAGTAGTTTTCTTTATTATCCTATAGAGTAATCTTTTCGGTCGTCGTTTCTTTCGAACCGTAGCTCCATTTAGCGTGCTCGTGTGTTCGTAGCAACGTGTAGAACATCTTTAAAAAATTTTTACTTGTTGTTTAATATATTTGGTGTATTGTTCTAATTTAATTCTATTGTTTGCTTCGTGTATGATTAAATGGATGCTTGTGTGGTGTTCTATGATCAAATCCAGTCGGTGAGCTTTGCGCAGGTGATCTAGAAGAAGTTGGTGATCAAGAAGAAAGAAGTTCTTTGAAGACTAAGGACCAGTTGAGGATCTAAATTTTTAAAGCAAGTATAGCATATGATCATCCTTGTTACCTATTCACTCTAATGTCACTTAATTCATATGCATGTGTCTACTTTGATTCCTGTAAGGATATCCTAGCTTTTGTACCATGTACCATGACGTCGTGGGATTATGCATTGGGTAGTATTTATGCTAGCGCTCAATTAAATAACCATGATCTGTAACTTGATTAATGGTATATGCAATAAATGTTAAAATATGTTCTTTAACAACTTGGTTTAAGAGGGCTGGAGCATTGGGTTTTTATGGTGCTCTAATTTCTCTCCCTAAGGAGTTATGTGTAAGTGGATTCCATCAGGACTTACAGTACAACCATGAGTGCTACATGGTTCTAACTTTAGTCAAGTATGAGAACCTTTTCTAGCTCGTAGTAGCTTACCAAAAGGCGCAAGAGGGGCTCCAATTGGTTTGATCCCGTGGCCTACCAAGCGAGTGCAATTTGGTTTCTTTGTCTTTTTTGTTAGTCACACCTTGGGGGAGGGATCTTACTAGTTGATGGGGAATCCTTAGCGGGCTACACTTGTTAGACGAACCTTTGAAAGGCTTCACAGTGAACCCTGCCGACCTTCCTTGGAAGTGGGTCAAGAGGTTGTCCACTTCGGGCGAAAAGGGTAAATCACGGCTCATGGTGAAAGTGTACAACCTCTGTAGAGTGTAAAACTGGTATATCAGCCGTGCTCACGGTCACGAGCGGCCTGGGCTCCTTACTGAATAGATGATGAACACTAATAATACTGATGATAAAGATGATTATTGTTTTTGCTATACATTAATCTTGTTTACATGATCGTGTGGTTATTTGGGGCTTATGCTAAACTTGTTGCTATTCAATTGATAAAATTGTGATTTACTAAAAGCTAATCGTAGTAAACCAGTGTCAACTTTTTGAGCCTCATGAACCCCATGTTATATTGTTGAGTACGACATGTACTTACGTTTGCTTTACTTTTTAATTCTTTGAAAAAAATCCGGATGGGTACCAGATTGCTAGAGTCAGGAGGAGTTAGACCTATGATCAACCAATCAGTTGTCCCTGTGGATTTAGAGCTTTCGCCTAAAGGACGGAGTGTCTTTCCGTTGTTTATTATCTAAGTTTATATTCTTTATATTAAGTACGTTATATATTAAGCATTGTCTATTGATATTACCTCTATTTGTAGCCATATGTGTAATTTAGCTTCCTGAGCTCACTTATGGTGTGTATCTTGTTTTGTTCTTAAAACCAGGTGCTACATCAACATAAACAACAGCCAATAATTTTTTCAACCATGACATTTTAATTTACAATGGAAAGAAATAAACCATTGAAGTCATTTCTTGAATATACTTAGACACACCAAATACATGTCGTTAAATAAAACAAACATTTTTTATTTTTTATCTTTACTTAACTTCAACCACCCGCTTGGTTAACGTGTCAGGTGTTTTACTTATTATTAGTACATGATTGTCTATATTTTTTCCTTTCTATTATGCAATTGATTGTGTATTTCCTTCCATTTTACTCACTTGATTTATTTGATTACTTGATTGAGGTGTTTCCTTATTTTATCTTGCCTTTTATTCCCTTCTTCTTTTATTATAGACACTTTGATTGAGAGGACCCTCTCTGCCTAGCGTGGGCATCTTAGGAATGTACGGAGATTAGAGTTTTTTTTTTTTTTGAGAATGAAGATTAGAAGGGTTGAGTAGCCCCTCAAAAACTTGTTCTTTTATAGTGCAGTATAAATATATATATAGTAAGGTACATATAGATAAAAACATTTTTTTGTAAATTTAATATAGCTATGATTCATGGTTTAAAGGTGACACATGTGCATATATTATTGACCATATGTCATTACTATATTTCTATACCAAATCAGAGTCTTGGGAAATTTGCTTTTCTTGAGTTTTCCACGATTATGATATTCATTATATATCATGTGATCGTCGTGACTTTGGGTTGATTTTGTTTGTTATTGGTAATTTAGAAGTAGATATCTAGTTTCCTTTGGTTAGTTTCTTTTATAGTGACAAATATGAGTAATTTAAAAGTATGGGATAGTGTTAGTTTTTTTCATAATGCCAAGGAGGGTAATTAGATATGTTAGATCTAATGACTATGTTTGCTGATGATGTTCAATTAATGTCCACTAATTTCAGGATTAATGTTTTCTATTTTCTTTAGAGTATATTTAGTATATCCATATTTTTCTCGGAAGTTTCATCTTATGTAAATGACATGGAGGTTCTATGATCTCCAATGAAAATTGGCCCGTCTTATGATAATAGATTAAACATAAGTTAATCATGGGCTAATAAGAGAAAATGAGTTTTAATCACCAATTAGCCCTATTAGCTCTTACTAGCCTAAAATTAGTTCATATTTAGCCCTCCTATTTGACATCCAAAAATAGGGGTTAACTGTTAGCCCCTAGATCGAAACAGACCCTTAGTAACAATATAAGACAAGAATATGGAATCATTTACTATCTTTCAAATCCATACAATACAATCGCTAATTAAATGAAGGAAACCGGCGCCACAAAACAACATGATAAGATGTGATATGTACACAACATCATAGCCCAACATAAGTCATCATTTCCCGCTCAACAAAAAAGTGAGAGCAGCTCCGACATCCTATAGCAGATCTCATCCACCGCTCTAATGTCACTCCTCCCAACATCGACATACACACCAAGTGCATAGGAACCGCAGTTGTCACCTAAAGAGAGTAGGGTAGCGTTGCCTAGCTAAGTCACCATGATGTAGGAGCTCTGACTTCATCGCAACATGCCCTCCCTAGACACATCTACTATGACATGAAGAAGCCCCAAGAAGGCCAAGGCTTCACAACAAATTAACCCATACAATGACACCACAAGCCAAGCTAGACAAACATACTATGGAGCCTCACACAAGTCATAGTTGCCAAGTAATCCACAAAAGCAATCAATAGCTCCGACATCCTAGGGTGGACTTCAATTTCCTCGTCAAGGACATTGCACCAATGCACACAAGAGCCATAGACACCACCATGAACGAGCTCGTTGGGTGTTGTTGTTGCTGATCTCAGCACCACCCTCACAATCATAGCAGCTCTGATTTCACCACAGCACACTCGATAAAAGGCACAACACGATGTACACCATGGACACAGAGAAGCTACAATGAGGCGAATAACTCATCAAAAAACATGGCCAAAACTTGAGCCAGTAGCCCCAAGGGCAATGCAAGTCCTCCAAAGCAATGCCTCTAGGAAGGAAATGACACAGATGGGCCACTGTCGTCATTCACGCATGTTTCCTAAACAAAGGTTTCACTAGAAGCGTCCCACAATGTGTGGCAGACACACCATGATTATGCCCTAGGTGACCAAAGGCGTCATCACTATCCATCCAACCACATACGAGGCAAGGCTTTTGCCCATAGCCATCTAGCCCCACCCATCGTAAACTAGAATCTACCATGAGCTACTCTAGCCCCACTCATCGTAAACTAGAATCTACCATGAGCTACCACTATCAGCATTGTTGTTGTTACCCATCACTATCCATCAGCGTTTTGTGATCTCATTGGTCCGTGCCATCACTAACCACGATGACCAATGCCCATGGATGAGTCGTGAGCATACCCAGGCTTAACGACCCTAGGCACCTATTGGCCAATTGAGCAGAGAACAAGCATGAAGATATGAGTCATGGCATTTGTGTGCATGGCACACCATTCACTCCGCTCATTGCAACTATTGCTGCGGCTGCAGATCCACACATGCGGAGCATTGTAGCACAAGTTGTTGCATCCGTTGTGTAGTCATAGCCGTTGTAAAGTTCAATTGACCATTCTTATTATTTTTTTGCCTACGATCTAGAAAATTTCCAAGTCTGCCACTAGCGAACATGGAGAAATCAGAGGGAAGAGAGGATGGAGGGCCTTGCCACCGCCTTCATCCTTACCACATAGGCAACTTGGGCAGTGGCAATAGGGGAGGAGAGGGATAGGGGGCAACAATGGGAAAGCTCGAGGTTTTGCCTAAGTCGCCTTGTTCATTCACTTTAGAAATATATACTACCAACTACCAACCAATTTCATCCTTTCTTTTACACGACATTTGGAACATTATGCCAAAAAGAAGAGCTTTGAGCATCTGCAAGCATATGATGTGGACTAGATTAGTGGAAAAAATAAAGACGAAAACAATCTCAAATATATTGCTTTTTTTAATGCCGCTTGAAATTACTAGAATAATACCACTCATGGTTTTTTTAAATGGTACATGATTATTTGCTAGTGGCAAAAGACTCTATCATCAGATTGAAAGTGAGGAAGTATATTCGGGGCTGCGCCGGTGTTCAGATTGACCGACAATGCGTACCAGTTTTAATCTGTGGCGCTCCGTGTGCATCACCACTCCAGATCACTTTTCTCCCGTCGGCCCAGAGCTCTCCCGTCGGTGCGCACACCCTCCGTCGGTGGCGAGATTCTTCCCCCACGTTACTGCCTAAACCGTCCAGAGAGTTCTCCCCGTCGGTCCAATCCCGTCACGGAGTGTTTTTAAGGCGTTCCACGCGACAAGCTAAGCTCTCTCGCGCCTCCTCCGTGGCCAAAGAGACGCGCAAGGCAGAGCCCAATGAAATTATTTTGCCGCCGCCGCGCCTATCCGTCCAACCAAACCTCTTCTCTAAAGAAAAATCTTCAGCCCTATCCAATCCACGCACCCGCCTCCAGCTCCTAGCGGGCCACACAGATCCCACCAATGACGGCCCACCACGGCGCCGCCCCACCACCGGTGCCCCCCCCCCCCCCGCCGTACCATGCCGCCTCCGCTGCGCGCCACCACCCGCCGCCGCCGCACAAGAGCGCCCGCCCGGGCTCGCACCCGTAAACCAACCAGCCCAACCTGCCGCCACTGAGCCACCACGTTGCAGCGCTGACCAAGGGCAGCAGCCCCCCTCCGCCGTCAGACGTGCTCATCTTTTCTTGATTTATTCCCATCTTCAGATCCCCAATCAATTTTGCATCTTGTATTTTTTTTTGCCCTTGTTAATTGATGCGCATCGACTTGATTTTGCTCGCCGTGGCATTTGAAATGCGATGGGGGCTTCTTTGTTGTTGCAAGACCGGACGAGCCGGAGCAACTCTAGCTTCTGGACCACCAACTCGCAGCCCGTCTGGAAGAACAATTGGGCTCTCACTGACGGACAGCAAGGTCTGACCATGGCCACCATGTAGCATATATGTTCTTGATCTGTGCTAGACATGCTGTGGTGAATTGACTGCTCTCTGGTTGCTAGCTGTTGCGATTCCTGCAACAATATTACACTATCGAAGCTTTGGTTGTAGTAGTGACCTGAGGATTTTGCTTCCAATCCTTTCAAAGCTTGCATCTAGATGTGCTTTTGATTGATTTCCTGTGACTATTTTTGCTGCTATATATATGCAGATTAATTCACTTGTCATATAATTTTGTCAATGAATTTTGCTCCTCTATTTTGCACAAATTTAGACATAAAACAAATTTCCAGTGACTAATTTTGCTATAGCTGCTCTATTTTTCATTGTGATTCACTGGTTATGGTGTGCTAGCTGTATAGGAAATTTATTTGTTATTATGTCTTTTAGTGGTCAACTACTAGCTGTATAGGAATTTTTATTTTGTTTGACTGAAGCAATTTGTTATGTCTAAATTTGTAATAGGTTTCTCACTGTGATCTGCTGCTATGTATCTTTTGTACTGTTATTTTTAACATATGTCTGCAGTCTTTTACTATCTGTTGCTTTCTACTGTTATATTTGACATATATATGCAGTCTTTTTTCTACTTCTTGTATTGTTATATTTAACATATGTATGCAGTATTTTTTCTCGTGCTTGTATTGTTGCATTTAAAAGTCTGCTACTAACATTATGTTGCAACATGTTATGTGGCAGGAGATGCAGTCCTTCAATCATTGGACGGATAGGCGACCAAGATCATGTGATGTCTCAAATGACATCGAGAGTCAGCCCCCTGCAGAAAAGAGGATAAGGGTCCGCAATAAACCGCACAAGCCTCGCAATGGTCAGATAGCCATAATACCTAAGGGTGACAAGTATGCGCTTGCTGATTTTGTTCTCTTAGTGTGGACAATGCTAGTGTTGGAACTTGCTAATCCTTTTATGGTATACTTCATTTTTCTTATTGAGCAGCCAATTCCGCTATGCTAATTACTCAATTGATGATAAAATGAAGAAAGGCCCCATCCTTGGAGTGCTTTTAAAGCAAGAATATCCTCTGATCATTGAAGGGACAACTAGAGATGGTCATCCATTCAAATATCATGCAAGCAAGTGGGAACACTACTCGCACATTTTAAGGGATGATGCACAAACCCCAGCTGATCGTGTGAAAGAAGAGTCCTGGGTGAGCATATAAACTCTGTCATTGTATTTCTTTCATGATGCTAGTAGAATAGCAGTACACGTGCTGATTGTGTGAAAAAAGTATAGCAGCTGTCAAGTTTTAGCTATAAATAGCATAGATATACACAGAGATCAATTTTCAACACAATTGCAGAAGCCAAACTGATTTCCAGCATGTTAGATAGGTAGTCAAAACAGAAACAAAATCCTGTAGGAACTAACAAACTTCAGAGATAGAAGACTTTTTACAATGTACGGTATATTCATGTCTTGCTTTTTAACTTATGCCAAAATTCCCTGTGTATTGGAAGCTCCTGATTTGAGCCCTGCCTGAAAGAATGTAGTGACTGGTTTATAATAGAAATAGCATTAGGCTCCTGATTTGAGTGCACAGCAGTCGTCTTCCAGTCAAATATTAAACCTTAAACTGTAATATTGAAGTGAAAAATGGCCTTTAAAATTACTAGTGCACCGCAGATCTTCTAGTCATATGTATGGATATGGAATAGAAAAAGTTAAATTTGCTTCAAAATTTAATTGTCTAGCCTTAGCTATTCCAGTTTTTCTCATCTTTTAGCTGCTGCACTTCCAGAGCATATATTCAGTTCCTGAACAACTTCAAGATGAAGCAGACCGTGTATTTGAGAAATATGCACGCATCTAATGCAAGAATATGATGTACCTAGCTCGTCCCGATGCTGTGAAGCACTACTATCGTGAAATCATAAAGAGCCCAAAGTCTGATGCATTTGCCTGTGCCAATTTACTTAGTTTTGAAGAGTACATGCAATGCAAGCCTGGATGGTTCACTGAAGAAGCCTGGGAGTCCCTTTGTAAGTATTGGTGCTCTGATGAATACTTGAAGAAAAGGAGGCTGGGCCAGAATCTCGGAAAAAAAATCCTGATGGCGCTCAAAACAGGGGTGGTTCTAGGCCTCTAGTTGAGGCTCAACAATATCTGGTAATCTCCTTTGTCACCATCCATTTCTGAGTAACTTCGAATTTTTCATATGCATTAACATTGGTCACTTCTTTTATGCCTTGAAGGAAGCTAAGCATGGACCTGGGAAGGGCACTATAATAAATGCCTTTTCCTGCATGAAAGCTGGCCTTAAGAATTGTGATGCCAGTGGCAATGCTGGCCCAATTCCAGAACGGGCAAAGAAACTTGTTGTATGTAGGAGAACTTTCTATCTAGTTTCATGCTTTTCCATGTAGTTTGTGACTAATAGTTTCTGTTATTTTTAGGATGACTATAATGAAGCATTGCAAGAAAAGTATCCAGAGAACTGTCAAGAGCAACCTTTTGATGGTCAAATTGCATATAATATTGGTGGTGGCTTGTTGCATGGTCGTCTTGCAATAGGAGATGGTGCTGTCAACAAGGCTACAATAATTGATGCTGCTAAGGCAGGTGGGACAAGGCCAGCAACCTCAAGGGGTTTTCAAAATCTGTTGGCAAGATATGAGGAGTCACTTGCCAACGTTGGTCGCTTAACTCAACAAAATATTGCCTTGGTTCAACAAAATGCTGCATTGACTTGAGATGTGAAGTGCAATGGTCGTTTACTTGAGGTACATTTTGGTGCACTATCTATCTACAGTTCAAGGTTCATAAACATTGATTATGTACTTCACTTGCAGCTCATTATTAGCCAAGTACAAATAGAGATACCACTGGACTTACTTCAGGAAGAAGAAAATGACATGGTAAGATTAACATTTTAAACCATTTTCACTCTATCCACCTAAACTACTCCGTACTATGAATATATGTTTATTGTGACCAGTATGTTCCTTTCACATAGTGATCTTTCCTGGCCGTCACGGAAAAAGTTGGCTGGGGTGGTGCATCACATTGCCTTGCAAGATGCCGGCACAATATATAACGGAGTAGAATATAGAAGCGCGTGTGACCGATGTTAAACAATATACTAACATTACTCTTGATTAACTGCTGCATTATTATTGACTACGCGTATTGACCAGTCTGCTGTGTGGAAACTCTGGATGCCTACACCGGCGCAGCGCTCTCGATGGCGGATCCCCGCCGTACGGCCGGCCGTAACTATTCGCTTGCTCTGATGCTCAACGTGTGGACTACCGGAGGCAAAACGTCAGCGTGATTTGGTTGAAAATGTGGCGGAGACTGTAAACAAGAACTGCTGAGGTGGACTCAGAGCAAGCCCAATAAAATCTATGGGCCTGTTCGCTTGGAGCAATTCTGGAGGAATTTGAATAGTTTGGAGAAATGCTGTAGGAATATGTGAGAGAAAAACACTGTTCCGGATGAAAAAAGAAGTAGTTCAAGCTAGATTTAAGGGCACGTTTAGAACCTAACTCATATACTCACAACTAATCTCTTTTCATACTTTAAATTTTTTTTTATTTAATAGACAAGGATGAGAGGGGAAGAGAACCAAATGAGATTATTTAGAAAAAGAACCGAATGAGACGATCCGGTGGGGCCCAGTATTATATAGGAAAACATGCGTGTTCGACGAAGGCAGTGACAAGTTTGGCTCTCTCTCTTCTGTACCTCGTTCATGCGGCCGAATGGCAGTTGATTTGATTGTTATTGTAACTGCCCTTGGTCATTTTCAATAGAGTCCAACCCAACTAGAATGGGCCCGGAGTAGCATGGTTAACGAACCTGATCGCGCCGTGCCAGTATCAAGGGCTCGCAGCCTGTTTGGTTGGCTAGTTCGTATCGTTGCTGGTTCATAAAGAAGTACTGCTAGCTGGTTTGTGTGAGAGAAAAATATTGTTCCGGCTGAAAATTTACGATCATTTACGATAAGTCACAGCCAAACAAACAGGCTGTCAATCGAGGGCCGACGTTCGACAGAGGATCAACCATGTTGAGCTGGTCCGATCAGCCTAGAGTAAGCACATTTAGGGCTAATAGTTAGCTAGAATTGTAACAAAAGATCGTCTTGCCCTTTGTGCCTTCGCCCCTTATGCTTCCCCTCTTTGTACTTCCTCTCTCCCACCTCAATAATTTTGCAACTCTCACATCTTTTTTCAAAAAATGTTGAAGCACTGCGTGGAGGAGGCATATGTGGTGCCAGCGGCACAGGTGTAGGAGACGTTGTACATGAAGGAGGCCAGACGTTGGCTATGGTGACGCAAAGGCAGGACGCTGAAACGCTTTGTGGAGGATCTGTCATGCATGGTCTGTTCTCCCTTCTCCGGTGCCTCTGGTATAGTTCTGGTCTATGCATCGCCCGCAACGTGTGCTCAGCATGGACACTGCCGCAAGGTCATGCTCGCTTGCCGCTGACGTTGGCAGCAAGAACCGCAGTTTTTATTTTTTATTTTTTTTCAATTGTTTATGGAGACGGTGTCTTAAGGCACCCTCTCTGTAAACTTATTTGCAAAGATAGCTGAATAATCGGGGGGAAAAAAATAGGGAGATGCTATAACTCAGGTGCCTGAAAACTGAGTTTCGTTCAGGCGACGAGCTCATCCGTGGAATCTCCATCCAGCGGCTTGAGGAGAGAGGGAGCGCGTCGCCTGAAGCAGTTTTCGGTCACCTGGATTAAAGGAAGCGTGAAAAAAATATTATGTGACGACGCCGTCACAGAAAGCATCACGTGCGACACCACCCGTCTGCGTGAGACACGTCCCGCTCGCTCGATCTGCTTGTCTAGAAAAACTATCCGCTGGCTTGAAACGCGGATTCGGCTCATCGGCTCGTCTACGCGGTACTGCTGGTCACCTTGCCTGATGCAGCCTGTAGACATGCGTTGAGCAGCCGGGTGCTGTCGCACGTGAGGCGTTGTACGACGGCGCCAATACAATTTTGTTTCATGAATAATCAGACGCCTATGGAAATTTTTCATTTAAACAGACCTCCTACTAGAGGCAGAAAACTTTGTGACCTCTAAAAATATGTTTTTTAGCTGACTCGGAAGATGTACTTTTTGTAGTAGCGGCGTGTGACAATATAGTTTAAGAGAAGCCAATAATGAAAATATACTCTTGTCTTGTATATATTGATGTGGATCAAGGGAGTAAATGAAGTTTTATGCCTAACCACTCCCACTTCACAGTGCTCCATGAACACACGGTCTTTAGAATTTACAATAACGGTCAGGCGATAGTACTAATGTGTGTATCAAGTATAACCTTTTCTGTACTTTTTTGGAGAATGGTACATTACAATGTACTTGTTGCGGGACCGAGTTAATAACTTAGTAACTTTCAAGTATGACCTTTCAAGTATAATTTACTAACTTGCTGGGGACTGAGTTATGTTGCCGATCATGCTAAGTGCGATACAAGGCTGGTCGATAGGCACCTGCAAACAAAGAGCAGATCAACAAATCAGCTTTTGGGGCATCTATCCCAGTATAAGAGGATCACATGGGAAGCAGATCCCAGGCAACATGCAATGTTTATGCTTTATACTACTTACGTAATGGCCAGCTCCAAGAATCCAGTAGAAGTGCAGGTTGTTGTAGGACCTAACAAAAGCCTTGGTGCCTTCGCTGGAGCCACAATAGAGAGTCTGCCTCGGTAGGCTCAGGAACGTCTTCAACCCATCCCATCTGAGATTATTGTATCCCCAAATGATGCATTGAGCCATTAAGATATTTCCCCTGTTACTTATATGGGAACAAAAAGACATGATGGCTTACTTGAGCTTCTGAACCCATGCTTCTGCGCCGATGGTCGAACAGATTATGTCGAGCTTCAGTTTTGTGGGGGAAAAAAACATAGGTATCAAGTGCAGCACTGAAAATTGCAGCCTAAATCCTGTGCATTTGACTACGAATAATATACGAATGGATAATCCAGATGACTGAGGTAGGTTGTCCATATGTACCTTTATTTGATTAAACCTGCCAATCAAGGTTCATAGTTTCTGGAAAAGGATACCATCTTTTCTAAAGAAGATCCCAGGTACTAACTGATAGTCTGATTGATTGTACGTTGGGTGCTTGCCCTAGGCTAACGGCGAAAGGCAGGCAATCCACTTATTCCTTTAGACATGGAATAGCAGTGGGTAACAGATCTTTTATTCAATTTGTACAAAAGCCAGACACCTCTTATGAACTTGCATGTACCATCTAGTTGAATCCAAAATCTTGCATGCACCATGAAAGATGGGCAGTTCACTTATAATGCATCACTCTCTTCACATGTATATCTAACTTAATTTGTGTACACAATTCAAAAGCTACTTGTATATATCAAAGGATGAGATAGTAACAATTTGACCCACATAAATACATTCATTGATCTTAGCATGTTTAAATCCTTAACTTTCATGATGTAATGTTTCTGCCAAACAGAGTGGAGAACTCAAGAATTCGGAAGTTGAAAAGGTAGAGTAGTACTGACCTGGCCGTTGTACACCGTCACATTGACACCGTAAGACAGCAGCTCATCAATCTGCAATAGAACACTCGCAGTCAGTCGAACTGAGCTGCTAGTTCCAGAACATTATTCACCAAGACACGCCTAGATTCTAGCTGGAGGCCTCAAGTCGTCTAGCGTCTAGTAGACGGGTATACATGTATGATTAGACCATCTAAGTGATAATTAGTCAAGATTAGTTGCTAATTGTGGGGTAATCGTCTAACTAGCGTCTAGATGATGATAATCCATACTGAGGCATACTAGCTCGCTCACCTCCTCGATTCTTGGCCTCATTATATCATTGACCAGCGCGTAATAAACAGCATCATTAAGCCCCTGCCACCTGCAATAATTGGAATTCTAGCATCAGATCATTGCATTAATTAGCCAGGAACACACGATGGCCCCGTTCGGCTGGTATGAAAAATACAGTGTTCATCCTGAAAAAAACTGTTCCAACTGAAATGTTATGAGAGAAAAACACTGTTCCGATTGAAAAAAAGAAGCCGAACAAGCTGGCTTCTTGTCAGCCGAAAGAGGCCGATGCCGTAAATAAAAGTGACCGTTGTGCTGTGGTGCAAAATTAAAGGACCGGGGCCGCTCACTTGAGGTTTTTGGGGATGATTTTGAGCTTCTCCTTGATGACTCCATTCATGATGCCCGGCAAGTCCTGCTTGCCGCTGAGGTACCTCGAGTACTTCATCATAGCCTTCACGGTGCTTGGCGACGAGGCCGCTGGTGTTTCCGCTGTCGCCTGGTCCAGGCTGCCATCAAGAAAATTGTATACGTCCTGAAAAGATACAGCGAGCTAGCGTGAGTGAGAGAGATGTTAAGCATGATATATATATACACACACATTGGAGTGACTACTTCCTGAAAGTAGGAAATATATATATATATGAGCCCCACGGAGTCAACGGTCAACACTTACCACGTCGCCGCTCCTGGTGCCGATGAAATCCAGGAGATCACTCCACGAACCCTCCGCGTCGCTGAAATTGCCCACCGCGATCTGCTCCTTCACCGTCTCGGCCATCCTGAGATTACATTTAGAGTTGGCGTGCGCTTATGATTGTGACTGGAAAAAGAACCCTTGGGTACTTCGCTTGCCGCCGTCGTGCTTACTTGTTTGCTTCGTCGGCGGCGTTATCGTCAAGCCTCGACACGCTCAGGAGCAGCGGCGTGTACGAGAGCTGCACAATCCATATCGAGCTCGCTTTAATTAGCTTGTCCATTCATTTGTGATTTATTCACAGAAACCAGAGAGATGGTCTCTCGAATATCTCACCGTGAAATCCTCCGGCGAGATCCAGCTATCGCCGAGCGCCACACCTGCGCACGGCAAAAGAACCGATAATCTCTGAGTACGTAAGTTGCACAACTGATGCATTGGTTCAGTGCTTCGTGTTGTACTACGTACCTCCGAGCGTGATATTGAGCTCCCCGGCGCGGGCGGCCCTGGCGACGGACGCGCCCAGCGTGGCGGCGTACTTGCCGCCGTAGGACTCGGCGACCAGGAACAGCGGGCTGCTCTGCAGCGTGGGCACCTCCTTCACCAGCGCCTTGAGCAGCGTGGTGGCGTCCTCCGCCTGCTGCCAGTCGGTGGTCACCAGCAGGCTGTCGTCCTCCACGTAGCTGTACCCGACGCCCACCGGGTTGTCCTGTGCCGTCGTCGAGACAGACATGCATAGAAGGCTTAGCACGCAGTACGCACGATAAGATAACACAGCAAAAGAAGAGGCTATCTCTGATCTGTGTCTGACCACGAAGATGAGGTCGGCCTTCTGGAGCCATGTCGAGTTTCGCGGCTGCAGGTTGACGTCCAGCGGGCCGATCTCCTGGAAGTTGCCGAACCCGACGCCGGACGCGCCCTGCAAAGCCACCGGACGTCCAGACCACGGTTCGGTGACAAGGTTCAGGCCATGCTTTTGTACCCACAGAGGAGCAAATTCTAGAAATAAACGGAGGAGTGGCAGTGCGTACGGGGCCACCCTGCAGCCAGAGGACGGTCGGCCATGGCTTCGTCGGCGTCGACGTCCTCTGCGGGCTCTTGTAGTACCACCAGAACAGGTGAGCCTCTGCATGCAACGACGGCGACGCAGTGTGTAATGAGTAATGCTAAGAAAGACGGCGAGCAAATGCACGATGATGTTGTTATTGGCCACTAGGGAGGAGCGTCACTAACTTGGCCGGACTTCGACGTACCCCCACAGCTCTGAGCCGTCGGGGGTGCCGGTGGTGGTCGTCGCGGCTGAACCGGAGTGGAGCGAGCCCAGGCTGATGCCAACGACGAGGAGGGAAAGCAGAGCAAGCAGGGAGAAGGACCTGTCCATGTTGGCGGCAAACGCGATATTCTGATGCTGTGGTCTGTGACTTGTGAGCTGAGTCTGAGTGCGAGTGGCGCTGTGGCCGACCGTAGTTTAAATAATAAATCAAACGGAGATGCCCAGCCCAGGCATAAATGCCCCGGTCTTGTGGTTGGCGACTTGGCGTACTACGTTTTCATCGATGCGTTTGTTACTAGCCTG
The DNA here is from genome assembly GCA_904845875.1 of Miscanthus lutarioriparius. Taxonomy (NCBI): domain Eukaryota; kingdom Viridiplantae; phylum Streptophyta; class Magnoliopsida; order Poales; family Poaceae; genus Miscanthus; species Miscanthus lutarioriparius. The sequence continues at coordinate 40,324,326 of CAJGYO010000001.1, forward strand.
CAGCCAAACGGAAGGCCTAGCTAAGTGACATTGTAAATATAAATAAATGCTGTACTACATTACAAACTGGTTTTCGTCTCCCAGTTCCGTTTTGGCGTTCGTTCGCTCGGAACGTCCGACGGTGGGGGTGGGCCATCCGGTCACAGAATAGTCATCCGCGGGCCATCCATTTGGAAGGCCAAGCTATGTGACACATCGCTCGTTAGATAATACCTGGCATTGTAAATATTGTACTACATGACAAACTGCTTTTTGTCTAGTGCCGGGAGATACAAGTTGCTGTAAATTACTCTCTAATTTTTGGGCATACGCCAGCGGCATCCTGTCTCTAGCGGCAGGAGCGGTAGCAATTTTCCTATGCACGTACGGTTCCCACGTGAATGCGCTCCGCTCACGAAGAAATGGAACGGCGCCTGTCCCGCCTGCAACTGTTGCGTCTGCACGTCCACCCCCGCATGCCGCATGCAACTGCTGCGCCTGCACGCCGTGCACATACTCATGCAGCTGTGCGCCACGTGCCTGTTGATGTGCATGCAGGTGGGGACCGCGCCACATGACACGCCCCCGCGCTTGCGCGCAAGACGTGGGGACCGATTCGCATGCGCCCGCTTCTCATACCGCTAATGTTGCAACATAAAAGCACTTCTGCAACATACATCTGAAACAAGGTGAAATATTTACAAACATACGTTTGCAACATATGTGTATAGCAACTACATCCACATAAACACACTTGCAACGTACGCATGAAGTGAATGAAATATTTTGAATAGACGCTTACAACATATGTCTGAAACATATGCAACATTGCAATATTGCAACATATGAAACATCTAGATGAAGCACTTGCAATGTAGGTCTAAAACAGGTGAAACGTTTAGAACATACAGTTGTAACATACATGTATAGCCACCGCAACATATGCAATATCTAGATAAAACACTTGCAACATACATTTGGAATACCATTTGAAACATACGTTTGCAACCTACGTATATAGCCATTGCAACATAAGAAACACCAGATCTATTTGCAATATCCAGATGAAACATTTGCAACATCTGAAACGCATGAAACATACGGTTGCAACATGTGCTCATCTACTTGCTACCGCCCAATGGAGGCTAGTTGACCCGGCGTAGGGGAGCGCAACGTGAGGCGCGGGCGGCGCATGGCGTGAGGCACGAGCAGGGGCACAAGGCGTGAGGCGCGGACAGCATGAGGCACGGGTGGGGTGCGCGGCACGAGGCGCGAGGCGCGGGGCACACGTGGTGTGAGGCAGGTCCGTCCGATCGCGTGGAGGCGCGAGAAAGGGGCGCACTGGCGTGAGGCGGGGTCCAGCAGACTGTGTCGAGGCGAGAGAGGCGCAGGCGCACTGGCGTGAGGCAGGAGGCATAGGGGCACACAAGGTGCAAGGCGGAGGCGCAGGACGAGGGGCGGGTGGTGAGGCGGGTCCGTCCCGTCTAGACGGACGGACGTCTTGATAGGAGTATTACCGCTATTTTTGTTGTTGTTGTTGTAGTAAGCTAAGGTGAAAAGCATTCAACACTTTTTTTTCCATTGTTCATTATGCAAAATTATTTTGGTGTATATGTATGCCTCCTCCACCTATTAAGGCAGATCATTTATTTAATAATTGGTCAAATTTAGGGGGCTAGGAAACATAACTTACTAGTATTGGTTGGCGCTGCAAGCTTGTGTTGGGCAATTATTTGGCTGTCCTGGGATAATGATTGTTTTTCATAAATACAAAACACACAATTTTTTAGGTTTTATTCAGAGCGACGCGCTAGCTCTGAGTTTAGGCACTGTTACAACTCATAGATATCAGTAAAGATCATCTAATCCAGGCATGCCGGTCTCTGGAGTCGAATGACTTCAGTTCTTTGTGTCTCATATAGATGATATTTTAATTTTTGTATCAAGCTTTAAGACTTGACTCTTTTTTGGTATATGGGGTAACCCTACCCTCCACTAACACCTTTTCTCAAATGACTGTCACATATGGAAAATACATCTTCGTGGGCAGAGGCTTTACATAGAACAACATAACAGAGGGTTGTGAAGTGAGCCCACGACTAGGAAGCAACACAACATCAATGCTACAAATCATAAACCACCGGTGGCACTACGACGCGCCACCAAACATATCCATCTACGCACAATGATTCATCATATGACTGGTCTCCATGCAAGGTTGATCATCTACAATCTAGGACCGCCGGCATGTGTCCATGGTATTCGGTGGCACGTCCAAGCCAGTCGGCCTTTGGGGTGTTCTCGTAGCTTGGAAGCAAGAAGTTTCTTCTTAATGCATTGTCGTGTGAGGGATGGTTGTATTTTCCGTGTTTCTCGAGTTTTTTTTTCCAGAGCCTAGGACATCTTGTACTTACTTGCCGGGGATAAACCCTAGTTGACACCTCCATGTATCTTGTTTGCAGTATTTTGAGTTCATATTTCTTATGAATTTATTACCCTCAAACTTGTGCTATGTGTGGAATGTATGTTTAGTCTTAAGATCTAATTTCTAGGGATAGACATAAAGGTGGGATCCTTTGTCGTGGTGACGAGATCATTAATAGAAAGTCATGAAATTATCACAGTGCATTGCGCTTCCTTAATGAGAAGACGATGTAGCTATTGTCTATGGAGAAATACTTGATGAGAGGTTGTGACATGCTCTATTGCAGTGTACGTGAATGTCGGGAGCTATCAGAAGGGAGGTATTTTAAGATATGCAAGATGTGCAGAGGTTCATGCACGAATGAAGAACATATTTTATGCACAAATCAATCTACCTCTTGTTCAATTCCTACTTTGAAGGTAGATCATGCATTCCTTGTGATTTAGCCACTTGCAATGAAACTTGCCTTGAGAAAGTTATTGTAGAATCATGTGATGACTTCATTGCGGTGGAAAATGTTGAACTCAAGCAAGAGGTCCAGAGGTTCATGGAAGAGGTGGCCGATTTAAAGGGCAAGCACACAATTCAAATAGATTTTACTACATATGTTGGACCACTTATTACACATACGCCTTTTAGCTCTCTTCCAAATTGAAACATAAATTATTGATACAATGCAAATCATAAAAGGACCTTTTCTCTCTCTCTTTCGTCTAGAGAAACAATTATGCCGTCTTTTCCTAACACCCTATTGTCCTTCAAGTATAATCTTATCTGAAAATGTGCTTCTTTGAGAATGGTACATTATGTTGTCCTTGTGCAAGCCGCCTAAACTCATACCACAAAAAAATTCATAACTTGTTGTGGTTGGCTACTGAGTTATGTTGCCGATCATGCTAAGTGCAATACAAGGCTGGTCAACAGGCACCTACAAACAGTGAACAGATGAATGAAAATCTTCTTATAGGCATCCAGGTTTAAGAAGCTCACATGCTATGGACTTACAAAGTGCCCAGCTCCAAGAATCCAGTAGAAGTGCAAGTTCTTGTAGGACCTAACAAAAGCCTTGGTTTCTTTGCGGGGGCCACAGTACAGAGATTGCCTCGGTAGACTCAGAAAGGTCTTCAACCCATCCCATCTGAGATTATTGTATCTCCAAATGAGAATTCGACCATTCAAATAGAAATTTCTGAACCCTTTTTGTAACATATATACTCATACGGGAAAAGACGATAACTTACTTGAGCTTCTGAACCCATGTTTCTGCGCCGATGGTTGAGCAAATTATGTCAAGCTTTAGATTAAGGAAAACACATAGATATCAATAGCAGCACTAAAAATTGCAGCCTAAATCATATGCATTTTGATTGAATAATATAAGAATGGATAACCCAGATGCCTTGCCGAGGCAGGTTATCCATATGTACCATATTTGATTAAACTTGACAATCAAGGTTCACATTTTCTAGAAAGGATACCTACTTTTGTAATGAAGATCTCAGGCACTAACAGATATTCCGCATGGTTGTACCAACGTGATTGCCCTAAAAGCTACCGGGAAAAGGCAAGCAATCCAACTATCCCCATATATAGAGATAGAATATGGGAGAGAGCAACATTTCTTTCATTTAATTTGCACCAACCAGGCAACCAGAGTCCTGATATCTCTAAGTTACAAAGATATCGATCAATTCAATCCAAAATCATAAGCTAACAGTGAAAGATAGGAGTAATTCACTTATATTTCATCACTGTACTTGTACATGTAACTTTATTCGTGGACACAAGTCCAAAAAATGACTTCATTTTGTCCCACTTAAATAAATTTATTGATTTGAACATGGTAAGTCCTTTGCTTTCATGATGTAAAGTTTCTGCCATCAGAGTGGAGAACTCAAGAATCTAGTAGTTGAAATGGCAGAATAGTACTGACCTGGCCATTGTACACCGTCACATTGACACCATAAGACAATAGCTCATCAACCTGTAAATGTAAAAGAAAGAACTCGAAGTCAAGTGACTGACCTGCTCGTTCCTGAAACCTTTCGAAATTAGAAATATGTTCATCCACGTTGAGCCGTACTAGCTAGCTCGCTCACCTCATCGATTCTTGGTTTCATCATATCATTGTCCAAAGCGTTATAAACAGCATGATTAAGCTCATGCCACCTGCATTTGCAAATCCAGAATGATAACACTGATAGGGAAACATAGTGCAGGAAAGTGGTTCTCTCGGTGCAAAAACGATGCTCACTTGAGGTCCTTGGGGATGATCTTGAGTTTCTCCTTGATGACTCCATTCATGATGCCACCGATGGTGTTGGAGCCATTCGAGTCCCGGCTGCCGAGGTATGTCGAGTACCTCAACGCCTGGACGTTGTTGGGCGACGACCCAGCCGGTGTGTCTGCCGACAAGAGGTCCATGCCATCGTCCAGAAGGAAATTGTACATGTCCTGAAAAATGATAGAGAAAATTATTAAATATTTATAGTCCGGTTCATTTTTTACTTTCCATTGTTCAGACTTCGAACAAGATTAGATTTTCTCATCTCTCTCGGTTTGATCGCTGCAGCGTATGATCATCAGCATCTTTTTGGACAGAACGTAACTGAACGGGCAGCGTCGTCAATGATCAGCACTTACAACGACGCCGCTCCGCGAGGGGATGAAATACACCACTAGATCATTCCACGAATCCGCCGCGTCGCTGAAATTGCCCACCGCGATCTGCTCCTTCACCGTCTCCGCCATCCTGAGATTACGTACAGTCGTCCGTGTGAATGTGTGATTGAAAAGACCACAGAGTAGGTTAGACTGCGCGCCGGCCGGTGGTGTGCTCTGCTTACTTGTTTGCTTCGTCGGCGGCGTTGTCGTCAAGCCTCGACACGCTCAGGAACAGCGGCGTGTACGAGAGCCGCACCATCCGGAACGCATTTAACTAGTCAATGGTAGTAGTAGTATAAATTCGGTTTTGTGCAGTCAAAGCTCATGTCATGTGCTCACCGTGAAATCCTCCGGCGAGATAAAGCTATCGCCGAGCGCGACACCTGCCGGAGAAACAAACGAGAATCTCATCAGAAGAGAGAATCTCAGAGCACGTTGCTCCATCAATTCATTCATTGGTTCAGTGATCAGTGCTGTGGGTTTTACTTTACCTCCGAGCGTGATATTGAGCTTGCCGGCGCGGACGGCCCTGGCGACAGACACGCCGAGCGTGGCGGCGTACTTGCCGCCGTAGGACTCGGCGACCAGCAACAGCGGGCTGCTCTGCAGCATGGGCACCTCCTTCACCAGCGCCTTGAGCACCGTCGTCATGTCCGCCGCCTGCTCCAGTCGGTCGTCACCAGCAGGCTGCTGTTCTCCACGTAGCTGTACCCGACGCCCACCGGGCTGTCCTGTAACAGAGTAACGACACTGACTCATCAGTACACACATGGCGACAGCAAGGAGATGAACAAGAGGAATGGAACTATGAATTGAACAATCTCTGATCCCTGTCTGACCACGAAGATGAGGTCGGCCTTCTGGAGCCATGTGGAGTTTCGTGGCTGCAGGTTGACGTCCAGCGGCCCGATCTCCTGGAAGTTACCGAGCCCGACGCCCGACGCGCCCTGCGTAGCCAAGAAGACGATATGATCATGGTGAATCACAATGCTCATCAAGGCATATAATGTTCTTGAGTTCTTCGAAAGCGGAGGAGTTATTATGTTCCGGCACGGAGAGGCGGAGGCGGTGCGTACGGGTCCACCCTGCAGCCAGAGGACTGTCGGCCATGGCTTCGTCGGCGTCGACGTCCTCTGCGGGCTCTTGTAGTACCACCAGAACAGGTGAGCCTCTGCAACGGCAACATGGACTAGCTAGAAAGAGAATGCTCGATGATTGGCAAGTGATCGATGAGGAGGAGCTAGCGTTACTTACTTGGCCGGACTTCGACGTACCCCCACAGCTCTGAGCCGTCGGGGGTGCCGGTGGTGGTCGTCGCGGCGGAACCAGAGTGGAGCGAGCCCAGGCCGATGCCGACGAGGAGAGAAAGCAGAGCAAGCAGGGAGAAGGACCTGTCCATGATGGCGGCACGGCTGGATGGATGATGCTGTGGTCGGTGACTTGTGAGTGGGAGTTGCTCTGTGGCAGGCCGTGCTTTACATAGGTGGCGCCCCAAACGGAGATGCCAAGGCAGAAATCCCAGTTGTTTTGTTGGCGTACGTTTTTCTCGATGCGTTGTGAGTTGTGACGTATCGCTGAAGTAGACAATGAGGAGGGCAGGGTACGATGGTTTTGTGCCATGGACATCCTTGGCCGAGTACTGTTATTTATAAACTGGAGGAATATTGTTTTGTTGCTTCTTTTATCCTAATTAGTGGATAGGCGACACGTACGTGTACCATACAACTTTATTCACGGAAAAAGGATTACATACACATATTCAATAAATTATGTTCCACAAGGAAAGTATGAGAACGATTGAGAAAACAGGTGTGTTCTATCCCTACGCCTTGGAGCGGACTTGGTACCACTGTGGCTTCTGATTCGGCATAGCCTCAATGTTCACGGTCATCCGCAACAACTCCCTTGGGCTCCTCTCTCCACCTCCTCCGTGTTCTCCATCATGCGGGTTCTCCATCTTTTCATTTACAAGTTTTTGACCCTTCTGCACTTGAGGTAGTATGTCAATAATAGGAAGTTCAGACTCTTCTATGAAAACACAAAGTACCACATGTATCCGGTTTCTCTTCGTTTTTCATTCTTATGTTCATATATATGTGAAATAGTAACATCAGGATTGCACCCCCGAATTGCAACAGCTGATAGGCAAGAAATCTAAGAAATTCTAGGAAGATCTGCTATAGTTTTTTTTTTCCAGCAATACATAATGAATTCAAGTACTTGTTATAGTACACACTTACTTGCAATTCCTTGGGCTTCCTCAGCCTTAACAATATAGACACCACCTTTCAGCCCACTTTTGAAAGTTCCCAGCCCTCCCTCGGTCGCTAGCAAGGATTTGACTTTTAACAACTATCTGTAACAAGAACACCTTGAGTATGAAACCGTGACTAAATTGCAAACTATAAAATGTCTAATTTGACCTTAGATTACATGCAAGATACATGTTGCTTAGCTATATACGGACCTATTTTCATAAAATGCATGCATACATCAAAACGGTCAGAAATATTGCACATAGCATTTTCATAAAAAGCATATGCATACATCAGAATGGTCAAAAATATTGCGCATAGCATCGAGCACAAGCCTTACGATAACTTTACACATGTCATGGAATGTTGTGTCATGACTCCATTTGCATCTAAGATAAAGCTGATTGTTTTATGCCAAATTTAAAATACTATTTATACCCACCAATTATGAAAATTGTCTTGAAAAACAATGCCCCTTAACCTCATAAAAGCCACCTATATCTGCACGATAGTTCGAAACTAAACCTTTCTGATAAGAGACACAGCTGCAGGTATAGAACGACTTACATTTCGAATCGAAATAGATAAAGGCATAAAGCCCTTAGCCCTATCAGTCATTCATGAAAAGTGCTAACAACTACCCCTCAAAGAAGTACCAGATAACATCAAAGTAGTTCTGAACTTGAACTGCACACTACCTGAAAACGGGATGGGCTACTTCATCTCCTATATGCCCAATGTAGCAGGTGCAACCTCCTTTTTATTGATCCAATATATAACCAATATGAGCTAGTTCTTCACACACTCCCTTAGGCAGCATATTGCAACAGATTTTTAGATGACAGAGTACAGTTGTTGTTTAGTAGGGGTTGGATTTAAATTCTTATAAACATATAACAGATGTGCAAAATGGTGGATACCACCATCTATGTATAAGTTACATGCCACTGCTAGCTAAGAAATATGCAAAAACTGAAGTAAAATCCATTGTAATGTAGATGTAGGGTTCTAGCTATCTTACCATCAGTGTCAGATAATTTATGGCACACTCTGAAAATGCTACTATCATGCTCTATATCAAACAGGTAGGACAGTCAACAGCCTCAGAAAGATGCCCTTATCAGCTCACTATTTTCTAACTATACAGTAGTGCCATACTAAAAAGCAGCTGCTCAAATATCAGATGAACAGAACCAGCAAGGGGTGTGACACCACAGGCTCAGTCTAATTGTTAAAGCAAGATAATGAATTCCCCAAACAACTATTGTCACGGTGTCCTCGTATAAATCCCCTTCTCCCCATAAATAATTTTTTTGAACAGCTAACGCATATGAGATAAGGGTGCAACCCATAATTTAGCATAAATTCTAAGTAAGCTACATTCTGGGTCTAGAATCACCAAGACTGTCACACCCAAGGCATGGACGACTGGCATTTTGGATCCAGCGGGGCGATAAGACAAACATAATGATGGGTCGAATAATAGAATAACAGAAAATGAGGAAGTCGTGACATCATCACCTCTTTCTCACTGGGGAACACGTTCTTCAAGGTGTCCTTGACCTCCTATCTCTGTACAGATCCATGCAATCCAGAAATCCTAATCCATCTGCCCCAGCCTCCAAGACAGCACAAATAAATCCAACACAATATGAGAAAATGGGAGGGCAAAGTGTGGGATCTGGTCGTCTGGAAGCGCTTGGCACCTGGTACTCATGGACGTTGAGGCGGCGAAGCTGCTGGTGCTACCAGGTGCTACCATCTCCCAGCGACGGAAAAGGTGTGCAACGCAAGCTTGCCTTGCGATCCGTGAACCATGGCTACGGCGACTGAGGCGGGGATGCTCCTCTGATGGAGTGATCCATGAAGCGTGAACCATGGCTGCGGCGACCGAGGCGGGGAGCGACATGCCGGAGTGGAGTTCAAGATGGGATGGAGGAGGGAGCAGTTGAGATCAGGTGGTGGTGCAAGGAAAAGAAAGAGAAGGGTGCGAGAGGAAGGAAGCAACTGCCGATGGGTATAGGCAGGTGGGTATGCCGACTGACGCGTGAAAAAAAAACCACAGGGAGAGACGGGACGTAAGATTTCACAACGGCAGGAACGTGTAAGATTTCACCTGTAAGGTGTAAGATCACAGGTTGGCCAACATCAAACTAATATATGCCATTAGATCTAAAGATGAGTAGTCATCCAACGGTCCTAATTGGAGGTGGGCCACCATCAAACTAATATATGCCATTAGATCTAATGACGAGTAGTCATCCAACGGTTCTAATAGGAGGTGGGTATAAAATTTTGAGTGACAGGTATTTTACAATACCTTCGTTCTTTTCTATAGTACTAGTGTGTAGCACCCGGTTTTAAGAACAAAACCAGATACACACCATATGTGAGCCTAGGAAGTCAAATCTCACATACAACTATAAATAAGGGTAATATCAAAAGACAATGCTCAATATATAACGTACTTAGTATAAAGGATATAACTTTAGACAGCAAACAGCGGAAAGACAACTCCGATCTTCGTATGAAGACTCCAATCCACAGGGACAACTGACTGGTTGATCACAAGCCTAACTCCTCCAGACTAGCAATCTGGTACCCATCCAGGATTTTTCCAAATATTTAAAAAGTAAAGCAAGCGTAAGTACATGTCGTACTCAACAAATATAACATGGGGTTCATGAGGCTCAAAAGACTGACACTGATTAATTGCGATTAGCTTTTAATGAATCATGATTTTAGCAATAGGGTGACAACAAGTTTATCCACAAGCCCACATAAACACATGATCAGGTAAACATGAATAATGAATAGCATAAACAGTAATCATTAGTGAGCATCTTCATCAACAGTATCATCAGTGTCCATCATCTATTCCGTAATGGTTCCAAGGCTGCTCGTGACCGTGAGCACGACTGATATACCAGTTTTACACTCTGCAGAGGTTGTACACTTTTACTGTGAGTCATAATTTACCCTTTCGTCCGACATAGCGAGCCTCTTAACCCACTACCAAGGAAGGTCGGCAGGGTTCACTATGAAGCCTTTCAAAGGTTCGTCTAACAAGTTAGGGCCATTAGATTCACTCGGCAAACAGATATAGGAACCTCCCTTTCCGATGGCACAATGACACGTAGCCTATACACAAGGGGACAGAGGCTGTCCTATACTTGATTCAACAAGCCATTCTTACGCCAATAAAGGTAACCTCTAACAAGCTAGAAAAGGCCCTCATACTAAGCTAAAGCCAAAGCCATGTAGCCCTCACAGCTGTATTGTAAGTCCTGAATGATCACTTACAGATAAGTCCTTAGGGAGAGCAATCTAGAGCACCATAAAAATAGCCCAATGCTCTAGCCCCCTTGTTCCATATTGCTAAAAAACATCTTTTAAATGTTTATTGCATATACCATTAGTCAAGTTACAAGATCATGGCTTTAGTTGAGCACTAGCAAAGCTAACCAATGCAATAACCCATAGGTATCAAGGTATAAGTACAAAAGACTAGGATATCCTTAGTGGTAGTCAAGGTAGACAGATACAACATGAATTAAATGATTAAAGGTGTATAGGACAACAAGGATGATCCCATGCTATACTTGTCTTAAACTTAGATCCTTCTTCTAGTCCAAACCTTTAAAGATCTACTTCTTGATTCACCACGTATAGCTCACCGACTGGACATGATCATAGAACACCAAACAAGCATCCATGCAATCATACACGAAGCAAACAATAGAACTAAATTAGAATAGTACACCAAACATATGAAACAGCAAGTAAAACAGTTTTAAAGATGTTCTACACGTTATTACGAACACACAGACGCGAGAAGCACTCTAATCGGAGCTACGGTGAAAAAGATACATCTACCGATAGATTTACTTTTAAAAAGAAACTATAGGCTTTATTTATTTTAGCTATATAAAACATGTATAAGATACTTCAAAGAAATACCTTAATTGAGTTATGTCAAATTATACTTGATTTAGAAAAACAAGGTAAAACTAATCATATAATTGACCAAGGTGAAAAGCATGAGTTACTTTTAATTAGAAAAAAATCCAATTGCAATATCATTAGTCAAGTTAGGCGTTAAACCTTAAAATTCTAGAGCTTTTGATATGGAAAACACTGATACTAATGCGTAGATTATGTCGTTATGAATCTAACACAACTTGAACGGGTCAAATCGGAGCTAAAACGGAGAAACTACGCATAAAATAAGATCAATGGCATTTTTGTAAATATTTGAAAATCAATTTCGTATTGAAATTAAAAGAAAACTGAAATAAAAGATTAACTGGACCGGGCCTCATTTTAATAAAAACCGAGGGGCTAAAATAGAAGATCTAAGGGCATATGTTGAAATACTTTCAACAGAGGGTGGACCGTGGGTTGTTTTCAAGGAAACTCAGGGGCTTTTTCGCAAAAGTGCTGGTGCCGGCGGGGTTGATTGGGTCATTGTCCACGTGGGCGCCACATGGCAATGCGGGAGTGGACCGGGGTGGTGAGCCGGTCGTGGACCGGCTGACGTGGGAACATGGACCAAGTCCACCATTGTGCCGTGGACCAAAGGGGTACGAATTAACACGATCTAATCTTGACCGTTGATCAGAATAGGGACGGCTATGGAGGTTTGGGCAAGATTGTCGGGCGAAGCAGAGAGCCTGGCGTGGTGACCACCATCGCCGACGACGACAAACCTTGTCGGTGAAATGGGAAAACGGCCTTAGAGACCAGGGTTGTGCGAAGCGAGAGCACGGGGAGAACGAGGGGAGCGAGGCAAACTCGATCTAGGGCTTTGGGAGAGTTGAGATGGCACAGGGGCAGCGCGGGGCTTGCTCAAGCGGCTCGGACCTTCCAGCGAAGCAACATCGGTGGCGTGAAGGTAGCAGAGAGCGAGAGAGTGTGGGGGTATTAACCCCTATACCCTTACGGTCACACCAGCATCGTTTTCCACCTCTGACACCGGCCTTGCTGGTGAACAGGGAGTGTGTTGATCTTCAACAGCAGCGGGGGATTAGCAGGGGCGGCAGTTGAAGTGGCGGCGGATTGATTGGTGGTGATTTCAGATGTGTTAGGGTTGGTTGGCGAGAGGAAGACGAAAGCTGCGGTTGCGAATGGCAATGGGGTTCAGTAAATAGTAACTGACCTATCATATACCGTACTTAACCCAAGAGTTATGCCTTTTCGTCTGCCCGGGATTCTCGGGGGACGTGCGCATGTGCCGCAGACGGTTGTTTTCACGTTTTCAGTATTACTCAGCCCCGAGATCTACGCCAATATATGCGCCTCTTCGTTGCCAGTGTGGGAGGGCCCACGCTGACGCACCTACTGACAGGTGCCACGCAACTGTTTGCTTGACAAGACAAAAAGGCAGTATGACGTGCTATACCCACCTACTTTTTTGACCAGACGTGTCAGACCGGACTTATCAGAACAAATAAATAAATAAATACATAAAATAATAGTAATAGTGGCATATGGTTTTTTGCCACACTTTTTGTGCTTGGAGACTGTCTCGACCACCCTCGTGCTCGAGGACTGTCGTGACTATCCTTGTGCTCGGGGACTGTCCTGACCACCATTGTGCTCGGGGACTTTTCCAACCACTCTCGTGCTCGGGACTGTTTTGACCGCCCTCGTGCTCGGGGACTGTCCCGACTACCTTTGTGCTCGGGGACTGTCCCGACTACGGTTATTCTCGGGGATTCGATGTTTTCCCCATGCTGCGCTCGGGGACTGCCCCTACCACTCTCCGACCATTGCTCGGGGGCCGCTCTCCTCGGCTTCATGTGATTTGTACTCACAAACAGTTGAGAGGCATTTATTTTTTCTCACTTAGACCTTGCTACAAGGCTGATACCTCGCCTTCTAGCAAGCTCGGGGACTACATCGGTACGATGCACCTGCCGGTGCAGCTCGTATCGCTTGTACGACGATTGGATTCTCAACTTAACTGGGAATTCTTTTTAGACCCTGGCACCACGTGCCTACGTCACCTACTACTAGGCTCGGGGACTAAGTGGGCACACTTCACCTTGCGGTGAATGTGCTTATTTTATCGACCCCTACGCTCTGACTGTTGGCCATAACTACTCCTGTACAAGGGTCACTTACATTTCTTTTCAGAAATACAAGTGGGTACACTTGATCAGGAAAGAAATCTTTTTCTTTTTTCTTTAGAGCACCATGCATTCTTCGGACAACCAGAATCTTTGGCTATAATCGTGGTCTACTGCTCTCTGTGCTGACCAGAATACTAGCACATTTGCTTGGTCAATGTTTCAACCAGTTGGAGATGACATGAAGACAGACCGCATTAGCCAAAGAAGATCAAACGGCGTGTCGCAACATAATACATGGTGCTCGGGGACTAGCTGTGGGGGTATTAACCCCTATACCCTTACGACTAGGTTTGGGTCGGCCCAGACCAGGGGGTCCGGCCCACCAGAAGACGACGCGCGGCCCAGCCGATCTGCTCGGAGTCCCGTGCAAGGAATCAAGGCAGACTTGGAGATCAAACAAGATCCTGGTCGGTTAGAATAGGAATCCTTATCCGGTCACCTATGACAATTGTAACTGGTTGGGATTAGTTTCCAGATCTGTAACCCTGCCCCCAGACTATATAAGGCGGGTAGGGGACCCCTCTCAAAAATCATCTCATTTACATACAGCAATACAATCAGACGCAGGACGTAGGTATTACGCCTTCACGGCGGCCGAACCTGGATAAAACCTCGTGTCTGTCTTGCATCACCATCTCGTTCGTAGCTTGCGCACCTGTCTGTCGATAATCTACTACCTTGGGCATACCCCTGGGTAGACTGCCGACCATATTTCATCGAGAGAGAGAGAACGCTCGGATGGCAACTGAGGCCTTCTTACCTACACTCGAAGCTCGACTAACGGTCTTTGACGATGGCGTGGTAGCAGAAGGCGTACGCGGCTATGGCGATGTAGGCGAGATCCAAAGGCGTTGGCGGCTGGCACTAGGCAAAGCTAGGGTTAGGATTAGGGCGACGCGATAGCAGGACCGGCTTATATAGGCAGCTTGGCGTGGGGATCAAGCTGAATCGCGGGAAAAATCAAAGCTCGGGGTGAGATTCCATCCGGGCAGAGTCCGCTCTGGACACGGCGGGAGGAAGGAGGTGGGACTGACGTGCGGGCTCGGTTCATTGGTGAGAGAAGAGGCGGGGTCGGGCTATCAGCCGAACAGAGAGGGAAAGGGAGCGGGCTTGCCAGTGCGGGGAGAGATGAGAAGGGAGTGGGCCGAGCAGAAGTGGGACAGAAGCGAGGCCGGCTTGGCTGTTGGGCTTGCGGGGGAAGAGAGGGAGGATGGGACTGGGCTGAGAGAAAGAGAGAGAGCAGCTGGGCCGGAGAGAGGGAGAGGAGAGAGTTTTCTTTTTCCCTTTTCTATTTTCTTTTCCTATGTCAAAACCCAATTCAAATATAAACGAATTCGATTTCAAATATAGTTTCAAATATACTTTTCAAAATGAGAACTTTTGGGAGGTTTCCAAAACTGAACTTTTGCAAACTTTTGAAAACTCTTTTATTTTCTAATTCTCTTTTATTTTTCTTTTATTTCAAAGCCATTTCCAAACTCTTTTCAACAACGATTTGAATTCATTTTGAATTTTGGATTCAACCATTCATTGCAATAAATCAAATGCACCGTCATGTATGCACATCTATGTTGCTACTCCTTATGATGAATTTTAATATAATGAAAAATATTCTTTTTCTATATTTCATGTGCACAAAAATTCATAAATAAATCTTTTTAATCCTATTTTCAAAAGTACAAATTTTAGGGTGTTACAATTCTACCCCCTTAAGATAAATCTCATCCTCGAGATTCGGAAAAGAAGAGCAAAGAAGAGAGGGATACTTCAACTTGAGATCTTCTTCAATTCCTTGAGCAACACCATCTTGATACTCGCCTTGTGTTGTATGATAACTCATCATGTGGCCACTCTTGCAGATTCTTATTCCACCTAATTCCAAATCCGGTCTTGTTGCTTCTCTTAATTCATTTCAGTGAATCTTATTATCCATATATTAAGCTTCCAAAAGACCTTGCTTAGCTTGAATCAGAACTTTGAATTCTATGGTTCATTTTGAAAGATTTTACCTTTCAAAAGGAAGACTTTAAACCAAACAAATTTTATTTTTCAATTCCTTTTGAAATACATTTCAAAATAGAATATGTTTTATGTTTAGAACTCAAGAAAATATTTCAACCATGTTTTGAAACTCTTTTGAATATATATTTCAAAGGTTTTGAAATAAACCCAACCATTTTTAAATCATTGGAGACTTAGGGAAACATATTAAGCTTTGTTTTTTTAAACTCTTTTAAAAACTTGACTTTACAATCAAATCTCAAATAAAGAGCAGACAAATCAACTCAGGTTCTTTTGAAATCTACTTTAAACAAGCAGTTTTCAAGATTTTAGAAAACAAATGAAACATTTGAACTTTATTTTCAAATCACTTTGAATGAACTCTTTTGGGACTTCCGAAATCAAACCAAATCAATTTCAAAGCTTCTTTAGAAATGAAAAGAGTAAGTTTTAAATTTTCATTCTCTTTTTGAAGTCAAATAAAAGATTTACACCACATTTTCAAATTCTTTTCGAAATAAGCCTTTTGGGAGATCAAATCAAATAATTTTTAAATCGTTCAAACCCTTTTCGGAAGACTTGTTTTAGAAATACTCTTTTGAAATCAATCAAACCTTTTCTTTTCAAATTTTATTTTGAAATCAAACTTAATTCAAATTTAAAACTAAAAGCACTCATTTTTCCAAATGCAAAAGGTTGCAAACCTTTGAACCAAACTTTTCAAACTTTTGTAAAATATCTTCAGAGCATTTTGAACACCTTTCTAGTAAAAATTGAAATAAGACAACTCAAATTGATTTTTTTAATCGGTCTTTTCCAAACAACCCATTTAAACACATTTTTGAATCATTTTCAAAGTGTTTTTAGAATAAGACTTTGAATAGCAAACAAAAACATTTTACTTTTTTTTGTTCAAAGCGAAGTGGGTTTTCAAATCTAAATCCACTTTCAACTTTTGAAGTTTGAGAAATAAAATACTTTCAAACTCCTTTTTTTAAAACTAAACCTTAGGTGAAGTAGTTCTAATCAAATTGTTTTCTTTTTAATGACCAAAAGAGTCTTTCAAAATTCAAAACTTTTGAAATGTCTCAAATATAGTCTTTACCAACTCTTTTTGTATCTTTTAAACTTTAATACTCTTTTCAAATCAACTCTTATTCTTTGGTGAAATACTTGTGAAATTAAGTTTCGAATACCAACTCTTGAAAATGAGAAAACAAACTTAAACCCTTTTTGAACTTAGTTCAAAACAACTTTTGAAGAAGTTTTTCAAAGTTTTTTGAATCAAAAGGCCGTTAATTCATTTTCAACATCTTTTGAAGATTTTATTTCAAGGAAAGGGCTTTAAATAGAAATCTAACCAAACCATTTTTCTTAAGAGTTAAACTTAGTATTGAACATTCTTGCAACTCATTGTATACGCATATATCTTAGGTACGTGAAGATCAAACTCCCAACAATAGCTAGCTCAAGGATCAATCTTGACGTAGATCCGACCTTGTAGTTCACCAACTCGGAACACTCTTAGCTTGGCTAGCCCCCTTAACAAAAGATGAGATAGGGCACCAACATCCAACTTATAACTTCCTTCAAGGTGTATTATCATCCTTTGACATGCCAGAGAGCTTGTGGATATATGTAAGTATAAGAAAATTTGATCGTTCTTGTAGACAGAAAACAGCAGCGCAGGAAAACATCCATATCTCGAGTTCTGTTTATCCAATAAAGTTGCAACTTAAACCATTGGAAAGCTTATAAAATTCCCTGCACCTTTCTTATCAGATTAACTGATCCTTCCAACTAAGAGCTAGAGAGCATAACTAAACTTCATATAGCACCTTGAGCATTCGGATCTTTCTTAAATTCACCATGCTTGTCAATACGTGGTGCTTGATGTGGGTTGTTCAACACACTTTGAGCAATAGTCTATAATAACTTAGTCTACGTCATCAAAGCTTGCTTTATAGATGAGGGATTTGATGGTGGTGGATTAGAATTGACAGGATTCCTTCACAGTGAAAGCTAGAATCTACAAAACCACCTTCACTTTGGCTACCCCCTTAAGAAAAGATCAACTAGGGGACATAAAAAGGGTAGTTTGCACCTCCTTCCAGATGAGCTAACTAGTATCAAGATGTTCTAACATCCCAATGATACTCTCGTGTATGGGCAAGAACAAGAAATCTGGAATTCCTCGCGAGCAGAAAAATAGCATTAGAGTAAAACAGCTGTAACTCTCATTCTATTAATCCAATGAAGTTTTAGCTTATACCGTTGTAAAGCTTATGAAATCCTCCACAACTTCCTTATAGAACACTTTTCTAAATTCTACAATTTAGGCAGTTGAAAATAGTGTACAATAGAAACTATTCCAGGCTTCAGACAGCACAGGTGCACCGTCTTATGATTTTCATCACTCCATAACCAAAATAGCTATTAGGGTGATTCTTGTGGTTGAAGAAAGACATTGAAGTCTACTGTTGTTCAAAATTTTCTCATGATCTCTGATCGTCCAAAATCAGAGACATAGCCAAAGAGGGCAGGCTGCTCCGAAAGGCAAGATAAAAGAAATAGAAGAAAACCATAACCCGACTATTTATTTCATTAATCCTTATACCTTAGGCCTATAAGCTAAATTAAATTGTGGGAACACCCAACAAGATTATTGCAGTCATTATAAAGATGCAAAACAAGCATAAGCATAATGTCAATTCAACAAAGCAATAAAGGTGAACAACTCAATCATTGACTTAACTTGCGATACTATCGTCCTCATTGTACTAGGGGTAACAATCCTAAGACTCATCTTCAGATTACGCAAGAAGGTGGTGAGGGATAGTTCTAAAAGCATATTAAATCAAGGGGTGGAGTTGAGAACAAAGACTTTAAAATAAACACCAAAGTAGAGATGAATATCAAGGGTAGAGATATAATAGAGAAAAAAATATCAAGGTTCATAGAGCAAGGATTTCTGTAGCAATTTCTAAACCTTAAAATGACCAGTTTCTATTAGACTTGCGTCATACAGTCAGCATTACTCTGATACCACTTTGTAGCACCCGATTTTAAGAACAAAACCAGATACACACCATATGTGAGCCCAGGAAGTCAAATCTCACATATAGCTATAAATAAGGGTAATATCAAAAGACAATGCTCAATATATAACGTACTTAGTATAAAGCATATAACCTTAGATAACAAATAGCAGAAAGACAACTCTGATCTTCGGGTGAAGACTCCAATCCACAGGGACAACTGACTGGTTGATCACAAGCCTAACTCCTCCAGACTAGCAATCTGGTACCCATCTGAGATTTTTCCAAAGATTTAAAAAGTAAAGCAAGCGTAAGCACATGTTGTACTCAACAAATATAACATGGGGTTCATGAGGCTCAAAAGACTGACACTGGTTAACTGCAATTAGCTTTTAATGAGTCATGATTTTAGTAATAGGGTGGCAACAAGTTTATCCACAAGCCCACATAAACACATGATCAGGTAAACATGAATAATGAATAGCATAAACAGTAATCATTAGTGAGCATCTTCATCATCAGTATCATCAGTCTCCATCATCTATTCCGTAAGGGTTCCAAGGCCACTCGTGACTGTGAGCACGACTGATATTCTAGTTTTACACTATGTAGAGGTTGTACACCACTGTGCTGTGGACCGAAGGGGTATGAATTAACGCGATCTAATCTTGACCGTTGATCGGAACAGGGACGGCTGCGGAGGTTTGGGCAAGATTGCCGGCCGGAGCGGAGAGCCCGGCGCGGTGACCACCATCGCTGGCGGCGACGAACCTCGCCGGCAAAATAGGAAAACGGCCTTAGAGACCAGGGTTGCGCGAAGCGAGAGCACGGGGAGAACGAGGGGAGCGAGGGGAACTCGATCTAGGGCTTTGGGAGAGTTGAGATGGCATAGGGGCGGCGCGGGGCTTGCTCAAGCGGCTCGGACCTTTCAGCGAAGCAACGGCGGCGGCGTGAAGGTAGCATAGAGCGAGAGAGAGCGCTCGGATGGCACCTGAGGCCTTCTTACCTACACTTGAAGCTCGACTGATGGTCTTTGACGACGGCGTGGCAGCGGACGGCGTACGCGGCTACGACGACGTCGGTGAGATCCAAATGCGGCGGCGGCTGGCGCTAGGCGAAGCTAGGGTTAGGATTAGGGTGACGCGATCGCAGGGCCGGCTTATATAGGTAGCTTGGCGTGGGGATCAAGCTGAATCACAGGAAAAAAAATCAGAGCTCGCGGTGGGATTCCATCAGAGCAGAGTCCGCTCTAGACATGGCGGGAGGAAGGAGGTGGGACTGACATGCGGGCCCAGTTCATCGGCAAGAGAAGAGGCGGGGTCGGGCTGTCAGCCGGACAGAGAGGGAAAGGGAGCGGGCTTGCCAGCGGGGGGACAGAAGAGAAGGGAGTGGGCCGAGCAGAAGTGGGAGGGAAGCGAGGCCGACTTGGCTGTTGGCCTTGCAGGGGAAGAGAGGGAGGACCGGGCTGGGCTGAGAGAAAGAGAGAGAGCAGCTGGGCTGGAGTGAGGGAGAGGAGAGAGTTTTCTTTTTCCCTTTTCTATTTTCTTTTCCTATGTCAAAACCCAATTTAAATATGAACCAATTCGATTTCAAATATAGTTTCAAATATACTTTTCAAAATGAGAACTTTTGGGAGGTTTTCAAAACTGAACTTTTTTAAACTTTTGAAAACTCTTTTATTTTCCAATTCTCTTTTATTTTTCTTTTATTTCAAAGCCATTTCCAAACTCTTTTCAACAACGATTTGAATTCATTTTGAATTTTGGATTCAACCACTCATTACAATAAATCAAATGCACCAGTATGTATGCACATCCATGTTGCTACTCCTTATAATGAATTTTAATATAATAAAAAATATTCTTTTTTCTATATTTCATGTGCACAAAAATTCATAAATAAATCTTTTTAATCCTATTTTTAAAAGTACAAATTTTAAAGTGTTACATAGTGGACATAAACGTGCGGCACGCACGTGTCTATAGTAAGATAAGACATACTCTTATCTAAACGAGTGTTGGAAAAAGTATTGATAAGGTAAAAACATTCCATAATATGAGTGATAGGTAATAAAATTCTATGTCTAATTATTACATTAAAACTATTTATATTGAGGTGAGATAAAACTCATTGGTACACGCATGTTCTGTATCTCACAGGAAAAAAATTACAGATTCTAAATACCTCGCATTTTAGACGGACCGTGACAAAGGTATCAATGCTAACTGATGAAAAAGATTATTCCCATCGTTTTTTAATATTTCTGAAAGACATGGAAAGCACAATAACATACAAAGAGTTATCAATTTGAACTAACTGATGAGAAGATAGATGAAACTACATCTCACACCATATGAGAAACCAAACCTACATAAAAGGTAAATTAGTTTATTGCTTGTATGGAAATATTTGGAGCATGTTTCTCCAATATTGCAACTGTCTCAACCACATTGCTCCAAGGCAGCTGGAAGGCCCGTGATGTTTCTTCTCCAGGTTTAGATTTTTAGTTGCAAATCACACTACGTGAAATAGTATTTGTAGGAGCGGTTCTAGAGGGTTTGTACGGGCGGTTTGCCCAGCCGCCCCTACCCAAGCGTCTCTATAAATCATGTATTTATAGGGGTTGTTCCCAAACTGTCCATATAAATCGATTTGTAGAGACGGCTCGTGTTATCAGCCGCTCCTACAAGTCAATTTGTAGGGACGGCTGTATATTGAGTCACCCCTATAAATCAATTTCCAGAAATCACGAAAAAAGAGAAAAAAATAGTAAATTTTTTTAATCTGAGGAGGTCCCCACCCGGCAGCCACACACCCACTCTATGGTTGCAGCATTTTTTTCACGATTTTTGCACACTTTGTGTCGGCCAGGATTCGAACCCGCAACCTCTCCCTCGCGCACAAACTCCTCTACTACTGCACCTCACGATCATTTATGTCTACAATCCATTTTGGTTCCCCATATGTTATACAAAACTGAGAATAAATTGATTGTTTGAGGCCCTAAACTAATTCAAATGAAAAAGTTGTCAACCACAAAATTTTATAACTTTTCGAGATCTACAATTTTCATTTTGGTAGTTTAGGTCACTTATAAAATTTGAATTTCAAATTTGAGAAATTCGACCGTAGTTTTTCATGACAAGATGATTTCAAATGAGAAAGTTATCAACTACAAAGTTTCATAAATTTTTAAGATCTACAACTTTTATTTTTACTGTTTGTCCATCCGAGGTCGTTTAAAAAATTAAAATTTGAAATTTTTGGAAATTCAAACGTAGTTTTCCTTGACAAGATGATTTCAAATAAAAAAGTTGTCAACTACAAAGTTTCATAACTTTTTGAGGTCTACAACTTTTATTTTGGTTGTTTCTCCATCCGAAGTCGTTTACAAAATTTGAATTTTAGTGCTTAATTTTTAATACTCAGTGTTTATTTATAGGGGTTGTTCAATATTGAGCCGTCCCTACAAATCAGATTTGTAGGGGCGGCTGGATATAGAGTCGCCCCTACAAATCGGGCCATTTGTAGGGGCGACTGGTAACACCGGCCGCCCCTACAAATATATTTGTAAGGGCAGCTCATTTGGCAACCATTTGTAGGGGCGGCTCAATATAGAGCCGTCCCCACAAAGAAAGGGAGACGTTGCCACAAATCGTTTTTTAGTAGTGTCATGCATGGTTTCAAACTTATAAAGTTAGCATAAAATTAACTGATCAGAACAATTCTCTAAGGCAATTGCAACATTTATTATCCAGCCTATGATGTCACACCCGATTTTAAGGATAAAATAGGGTGCATATTTTTATATGCGCCCAGAGATCAATCACACACATAAGCCGACAAATTATAAATAGTATCATCACAAGTGTTTATTATATCACGAATAATAAGACAGAGTCTTCACATAAATATAGCGGAAGTATAAAGAAAAATCTCTCGCGGAAGCTCCATTTCATAGGGACGTCGACTGGTTGACCACAAGTCTAGTAATCCTCAGAAAAATCGTCGTTACCATAGCCATTTGTTATCCATCTAGGATTTTTATCCAAATAATGAAAATAAACAAACGTAAATACGTGTCGTACTCAACAAGTGTAACATAGGGTTCATGAGGCTCAAAAGGCTTGACACAGGTTTAACAATATTCAACTTTTAGTTGTCACAATTTCAGCATAAGAGTAGCAACAAGTTGTTTCAATCCCAAAGTAAAACACATGATCAAAGTAAACATGAATAATGAATTGCATAAACGGATAATTCTTAGTGATCATTTATTTTATAAGGGTTCCAAGGCCGCTCGTGACCATGAGCACGGCTGATATACCAGTTTTATACTCTGCAGAGGTTGTACACTTTCACTGTGAATCATGATACCCATATGCCCGGGTTAATTACTCCCAAAATACTTCCAAGGTGAGCAGGCAGGGGTCACTATGAAGCCTTTTAAAGGTTCGTCTAATAGGTTAGGGCCGCTAGGTTTCTGTGCTCTGCGAATGTAGGGCTCCCCTTCCGACAGGCACAATGACGCGCAGCCTATACACTGACGGACAGAGGCCACACTATATCTAACCCGAAACACACCCCTCTTGCGCCATAAAGGTAACATCTAACAAACTAGAAAAGGTCCTTATACTGAGCTAAAGCCAGAGCCATGTAGCCCTCACAGCTATATGGTAAGTCCCGGATGATCACTTACAGATAAGTCCTTAGGTAGAGGAATGTAGAGCATTTAGAAAGTAGCTAAACACTCCAGTCCCCTGTTTCCATGTTGCAAAAAAGTCATGTCTTAATGTTATTGCATATACCATTAGTCAAGTTACAAGATCAAGGTTTAATTGAGCACTAGCAAAGCTACCCAATGCATATCCCATAGAAGACAAGGTATAAGTTTAATGTTAGGGAATCCCTATCAAGGTGACACATGAAATATGAATTAAATGTATTGAAGTTGATAGAAAACAAGGATAATCACATGCTATACTTGCCTTGAACAAAGTGCTCCTGCTGATCCTGCTCATCAAAGTAGTACTCTTGATCACCCACGAATTGCTCACCGTCTATACTCGATAATCACAGCAATATACAAGCGTCCAGAAGCAATCATGCATAGCAACAAAAGCTATAGTTTAGAATAGTGCACCAACAGCATAAAATCAAGATGAAAAGTTTGTAAAACGAATCTACGTCTCGCTATGAACGCGAAGATCACAAAAATCGGAGCTAAAACAAAAAAGTTATGAATTAAACAAGATTTTCTTTAATAAAATAATAGATTAAATCTAATCTCAAATTTTAAAGTTGAAAACATACTTAACAATAGTATGAATATGTAGATTATTCAATTATGAACCTAACGCAACTTAAACGAATCAAATCAAAATTAAAACAAAGATTTTATGGCCTACAGAAGGTAGTGGCAGTTTTGTAAATAGATGAAACTTAATTTTCGAATTTAAATAAATAAAATCGGATTTTAAACCGAGCCAGGGACTGCGGGCATGAAAACGAATAAATACAGGGGCTCTTTAACAAAGTTGCAGGGACGGCGGGTTAAGATCTAAATAATTATAAGGACCTTTTTTCAAAACGACAGACGAAGGGGTATGTTCTAATCTCAGCCCTTGATTTTGGATCGGACGGTTGGAAATAAACTAGAGAGAGAGCGGACGGCGAGGCCGACGGCGAGCCCCGACGACGGCGCCATGGCCGGGGACGGGCGGCGCTCATGGAACACAGTCTACGGACCATGAAACAGCAAACCAAGGGCACCGGGAGAAAGAGGAGATGACGGCGAGCTCGGCTAGATAACTTACCAAGGCGCGGACCGGATGGAAGCGGCGCGCGGCTTCGGCGGATTGAGCTCGGCGGCGGCAGCTAGGGTTAGTGTGGCTCGGCGCAATGCGAGGGCACGGGCGGCTTCAGAGCGGCTGGATGGAGGCGGCGGGTGCAGGGTTCGCTATTTATGAGGCGGCTACGGCGTGTGGGTCACGCCACAACGGCGGAGTCGGGGTGGAGGCAGACTCAGCGGCGGTGAGGACTCCGGCTCGGACATGAGCGGAGGAAGAGGAAGACCCTGACGTGCGGGCCCAAGCTGTCAGCGAGAGAGAAGGGGAAAGGAGGGGCGCGGCGCGACGTGTGGGCTGTCGGCTGGCTGCTGGGCCGAACTTATTGGGCCGCTCCGCGCGGCGAAGCTGGGCCGGGAGCAGCTGGCCCATGCGCGGGGGGAAGAAAAATTCCTTTTTCTTTTTCTTGTCTAATTTTCCAAACCAATTTTGAAATACAAATTCAAATCAATTTGAAGTTTGATTTCAAACCACATTATTCAAAAATAATATGCAGCAGCATGAATGTAGACCTATATTTGATTTTAATTTTAATAAAGTTATTATTTTTTCTAAATTTCAATGCTCACAGAATGCATAATTAAATTATTTTCTCCTATTTTTAAAACATACAAATTTTAGGGTGTTACACATGATCAATTTCTCTTGCTGCTCAACCAGACAACCAGTTAAATCCAATCCTTCCTTCTCATCTCAATGGAATCTCTTTGCGTCCTGCTTCAATGAATCTCGCACAAGGAAGCTCGATACGGATCCGATACACGCTGGAACGATTTGATATGGTGGCTGTGCACGTGGACTGAGGCGGAGATCACCGATCAGCATATGCATAACATGCTTGATCACAATCACGCAAAGGAAGCCACGCGTAATCAGCGAGAAGTTTATTATGGAGGCATCTACCTGACTACACGTACGTACATGCAACCAGGAGACAACAACCAAACAAGTCGGCGAGTTGACAATGGTTTATGCATGGTGCGGCGTCAGTTCCATGCCGAGGCATCAATCACCATGCACAACTACGCCGACACGACGACGACGATGATTTTGATTACTCGGCTTGCAGCAGTGCTAGGGTTTAATTAGGGGGTATAGGGGTAGGAGAGGAGCGACGTTCGATACATGAAGGCAGATATATAGAATTGATGATCGGCTGCGTTGGGTACCGGCGTTAGAGTCCTTTCTAGCTTGTATGGACGTTGGAGTCCTGGAACATGATAATTTGGCTCGTATAACTTATGTTTAGATTTTTTTTTCAAGGTCCAAGAGGAGTCTTGGTTAAGGAGAAGTCTTACATCTTACATGTAAGATCACAGACGATGGAGGGCTCATATAGCACGACGTCTCGGAACATGATAATTTGGCTCGTATGACTTGTGTTCAGATTTTTATTATTTTTCTTTTTTGAGGTCTAGGAGGAATCTTGGTTGATGAGGAGTCTTACATCTTACATGTAAGATCACGGACGACGAATGGCTCATATAGCACGATGTCTAGATCGATCGGTTATTATAGAGGGAGACCCCCCTAAAAAAAACTCGCTCTTTCATAATGTGAGATGAGATGATGATGATGATGATGATGATGATAGAGTATAGATTTGTTCTTACACACGTCGACAACCGATGTATTCTTGCCTTTTTATGTGTCACCTGTCTTACATGATATGCACAAGAATACAACGGACAAAGGCAAGATGCAGGTGGAGGTTATTATTCTCTTCTTTTAACTTCTTTATTACACCTTTTATCCTAAGGCATGTACGTATTTCAATATTTAAACTTTATTATCTTTAACTAATAATTAGCTTAATTATATAAAAAGTAACAAAAGTAGTTACATTTAATTTATATTTACTCCAATTGGACGGCCCCAAGGTGCGTCCAGACACATGCTTGCGTTGGACATCCGGACGCTAGGTGCGTCGCATATATTGTAATAGGCAGAGGGAGTATTCACTAGTGAAGATGCCCAGATGTTGCAATGAAACATATAGCATGTGTCATTTGCATTAATATATTTTGCAATTGGACATTGTACCGTGGCTAGCGTGTATTATCCTAACTCGTATGAGCAATGGTCGTGTGTTTGGATCAGGTAGTAAACCAATTAGATTTCTTATTTATAATTTGTCACCAACTGCTACTCTTAGTAAAACTAGCTAGAACACTTATGCTAGAAGAAGTTGAGAGGCGGACAGACTAAGGCAAAAAGTTGTTCTCGAATACGCAAAAGGTTTATGCATCTTTTTATTAATATCGAAAGTAGAATAACACCGACGTGCCACGAACCAGGATGCGCTAGTGAGGTTTTAGTATTTTACAGTAAGCTCAGCCCTAGATGCTTTGGCGTCAATCCACTGGTCCACTATGTGCTTGGTCGAAGCAAGGATTTGCTGGACTGTTGTTAAGGCTGGACGATGTCAGTGCGGGACCCACGGGATACCCCGCAAGAAAAAGAGAAGATCTAGTCTAATTAGGATTCTCCCCATATAATCTTAGTAGTAGTATTATTCTGTAATCCTACTAGGAACTCTCATTATAAACCGACTAGATTCTGACCTCCTGACTATATAAAGGAGGGCAGGGTTCCTAGAGACAGGAGAACAACTTTTGTAACAACACAACACAACAACACACAATCAATCCAATGCAAAGGCTAACGCCGACGGGACATAGAGCTATTACTCGATCAACGATCGAGGGCCTGAACCAGGATAAATCGACTGTCTCTTGCGTTCACCGTCGAGTTCTGCATACGCCGAAGCCCGAACATACTGCCCCGGGGACCCCCGTGGCAGGCTATCGGTGGTAAAATATCGACAGCTGGCGCACCAGGTAGGGACTTTTGGTGAATTTGCATCCGAGAGCTCGATGTACCTCAACAGCATGATCTTCTCGACGGGATCAACTTTCATCTTCGGCTCATGGATCTGCGAGGCGGACGACAATGGCAAGCTCCAAGGCCGTCTTCTCGAAGATTCGAATCAACATGAAGACTATTCTATTTCGACGACTACGACAGATCAAATCACCGGAAGATTCGCGCAGCTCGTGATGTCCGATTCCACTCAGGTTTCGCGGCTTTGCGTATCCGACTCGAACTCAGGCTCCACATCTGAGATAGAGTCTTATCCAAGTTCTTTCGGGAAACCGAGTTCTTTTTCGATGGCGCTTAAGAACGCGGTCCTAGCCTATCAAGAATATAACTCGGAGTACACGCAGAATCTTTTCAAGAAGCCAGATCCTTTTCCGTTCGGACTCCACAACATGGCAACATCTTATCAGACACGCCCCGAAGGATTCCTCGATCCGGTGCTTAGAATGCCACTGAAGGGAACTCAGGAAGGTCTCGTACTAACTATAACATCTCAAGACTGCATCGTCCACTGGCCGGGCTCTATTCCTGAGGATAGCAGTACCCGACTTGTCGACACGATGACAACAGCAATTCTACCCTACCAAGAAGGAGACTCGATCTGCGACCTCGAGGCCTCTACTAAAGTTATCAGCAACTCCGACAGTGTGAAAACTAACGCCAATAACAGAACAGTTCACGCACGGGAAGTACTCATGGTTCACCGTCCTCGATCACTATTGGCCCCCCCAGAAGCGCCCGATGTCAGGTCATCGGATGAATCAGAATCCAACATATCACCCTTTGCCTAGGGCTACGATGGTGAGACTGAGAATCAGAAACAAGCCAGAGAAAGAAAAAATAAGTTGAAGCAAGGACGCCAACACCGTGCTAGGCAGCGCAAGGAAGCTTAGATCAGGTATGAGTCAGAATTGGCCGAGTACGATAGAAGAAAATCACAACGAGAAGTCGAAGATAGACGCACGGCAAATACACCATACGATAAGATCCGAGAAGCATTAGAAGAACTCAGAGCGACCTCACATCCTAGTGAAAAACAAGAACAGCTCCGAGATTTTCTCCGGTCAGCAGCCCTGAGGACGCACAAAGAAAGGACCCACTCAAGACTACCCGCCAGATCAACGACCCATAGGCAAGAAGATCAAAATCAAAGAAAGTCCACTTTCGAGAGACTTGGACCAAGTGGAAGTCATAATAGAGAAAGTAGAAGGGACCATAGTCAGAGCCACCGAGTTGAACAACCAAGAAAGACCAGAAGCAGAGCGCCTGCCCAGACAGCCTCGCAGGATTACTCTCATCAAAACAACAGTTGGCCAGAAGGAGGTGCCGAATCAGAATTCAAAGAAGCTGAAACGCACGATAGATTCCCCTGTTTTGCAAACAGACTTGCGTTAATACGACTACCCCATAAGTTCAAACCGTCCAACCACTCTAAATATGATGGCAAGACTGAACCAAGGCAGTGGCTCAGGATATATTCGCAATCGATTGAACTAGCCGGAGGAGACGACGATATCAAGACCCTGTTCTTTCCCATGGCCCTAGAAACCATGCCTCTCCAATGGTTCGACAAATTGAATCCAGAATCAATCAGAAATTGGGAGGACTTGCAAAGAGCTTTCTGTGAAAATTTCGTAGGTATCATTATACACCCAATCACCCATGCAGAGTTAAAAGGACTCAAGCAGAAGGGAGGTGAAAGTCTCAGAGATTACTATCGATGATTCGGCGAACTACGAGCTCAAGTACATGACATCACCGAACGAGAAGTAATTGAAGCTTTCTCTCACGGAATCATGGCTAGGTGGCAATTTTAAGACTTCTCCAAAGAAAACCTGAGAAATAATGAGGAATTCAGATGAACAGTAGAAAAGATGATTACTGCAGAAGAGAAGACACGAGAAAAGTTCCCGGATAGAAGCAACCGAGACAACCCAGAAAAGCAAAATCATCGAAATAGCAGACATCAGGAAAGAAAACGTGGACTAGACAACACCGTGGCAACGGCTGACAAATTAAGGTAGTTTTCCAAACTCAGAAGATATGACGACATCGAAAACATATGTTGCCCATTGCACCCTAATGGGAAGCACACCATCGGAAATTACTATACCTTCAATGATCGATACACAAGAAAAGATAGTAAGGAGAACACTAAAGAAGACAATCAGAAAAAAGATGAGGACAACCACGAAGACAAGGGATTCCAAAAATCTAGGGAGACGGTAGCTATGATCTTCGCCGGAGCCCCAGACTCCAGAAGCAAACATCAAGAAAAACTAGCATTGCGAACCATCATGGCAGCAGAACCGGCTACTCCAAGATATCTCAATTGGTCACAGTATCCAATCCAATTTTTAAGAGAAGACCAATGGACTAGCGTAGGAAACGCAGGCCATTACCCACTGGTTCTAGATCCAACTATTGCCGGTATGACTATCACCAAAGTACTAATTGACGGGGGAGCCGGACTCAACATCATCTTTTCAGAAACGCTAAGGAAGATGGGACTACAACTCGCCGGGATGATTACACCAACAAGTACACCTTTTTATGGCATAGTACTCGACAAGGCAGCCATGCCACTTGGACAAATTACTCTACCAGTTACTTTCAGAACTCCCTCGAACTACCGTATAGAGTTCATCAAGTTTGAGGTTGCGGACTTCGATTCATCATACCATGCAATCCTCGGGCGCCCAGCGCTAGCAAAATTCATGGCAATACCGCATTATCCGTACCTACTGCTTAAGATGCCAGGACCTAATGGTGTCCTTTCTCTTCGAAGTGATTTAAAGCGCGCTTTTGACTGCGACGTTTAGGCAATCCAAATCGCAGCCAAAGCACAAGACGACAATGGTAGAAAAAAATAGCCACTATTGCCACAGAAATAAGCCAAGAAGAACTAGAGATACCGGCTAAAAAGCCCAGCATCCTCGCACCACCAAAAGAAGCCAATGTCAAGCAAATCGACCTGGGCACTGGCGATCCCTCCAAGACAGCAACCATCAGCGCCCACCTCTCGGTAAAATAGGAACTCGCGCTCACCAACTTTCTTCGGGACAACAAAGATATCTTCGCTTGGAAGCCGGCCGACATGCCAGGTGTCCCAAGAGAGTTGGCTGAGCACAGAATTGATATCAATGAAGGCTCCAAGCCTGTAAAGCAACGGCTATGACGATTCTCACCTGACAAGAAGGCAGCGATTAAAAAAGAAATCACAAAGCTAATGGCAGCCGGATTCATCAGTGAGATCCTTCATCTAGATTGGCTAGCAAACCCAGTTCTAGTATAGAAGAAGAATACGGACGAGTGGTGCATGTGTGTCGACTACACAGATCTCAACAAACACTGCCCAAAAGATCCGTTCCGGCTACCACGTATTGATCAGATAGTTGATTCAACAGCAGGATCTACCCTATTATCCTTTCTTGATTGCTATTCAGGATATCACCAGATCGCATTAAAAGAACAAGACTAGAGCAAGACATCTTTCATCACTCCGTTCGGTGCCTACTGCTACAAGACCATGTCGTTTGTACTCAAGAATGCTGGTGCCACTTACCAAAGAGCTATCCAAACGTGCCTTGGTGATCAGATCGGCGAAAACGTAGAAGCATACGTGGATGACATGGTTGTAAAAACAAAGAACCCGGATACACTGATTGAAGACTTAAAACAAACCTTCGAGAACCTGAAAAGGTGGAGGTGGAAATTGAACCCAAACAAGTGTGTATTCGGAGTTCCTTCAGGACAACTACTCGAATTCTTGGTCAGTCATCGCGGAATCGAAGCAAGCGCCAAGCAAATTCAAGCCATAACAGAGATGGTCCCACCTCGAAGCGTCAAAGATGTGCAAAAACTAATAGGCTGCATGGCGGCACTCAATCGTTTCATTTCAAGGCTCGGCGAAAAAGGGTTACCTTTCTTTAAACTACTAAAAAAGACAGACAAGTTTGAGTGGACGGAAGAAGCCAATGAAGCTTTCAAGAAACTTAAGACATACCTCACCTCCTCACCAGTTCTCACGCCTCCAAAGAAAGACGAAGACATGATGCTATACATTGCGGCAACTTCTACTATGGTCAACACGGCGATAGTCGTAGAAAGAGAAGAAGAAGGGCGCGTGTATAAAGTACAACGCCCCGTATACTACATCAGCGAAGTACTGACAGAATCAAAAATCTGGTACCCATGTGCAAAAACTACTCTACGCCCTATTGATCACTTCACGCAAGCTTCACCACTATTTTGAAAGCCACAAGATTACCGTGGTGACAAATTTCCCACTCGGAGACATCTTACACAACAAAGACGCAACAGGGCGCATATCCAAGTGGGCAGTTGAACTCGGTGCTCTCAACATCGATTTCACCCCGCGAAAAGCAATCAAATCTCAAGCCCTTGCCGATTTTGTTGCCGAGTGGATAGAGATTCAACAACCTATGTCAAGTACCATCCTTGACCACTAGAAGATGTACTTTGATGGATCGCTCAAGCTAGGCGGAGCCAGTGCAGGCGTTCTATTCATTTCTCCAGACGGAAAACAACTCAAGTATGTCCTTCAGATATTATGGCAAGCTACAAACAATGAAGCTAAATACGAAGCCCTCATCCACGGGCTACGAGTGGCAATAACCCTCGGAATCAAGCGATTACTCGTATACGGCGATTCGGCATTAGTCATCAATCAAGTCAACAAATATTAGGACTGCACCAAAGAAAACATGGGCGCTTACTGTGCTGAAGTACGAAAACTCGAAAAGCATTTTCAAGGATTAGAAATTCTACATGTCCTGCGCGATTCCAACATTGCAGCAGATGTCCTCGCCAAACTCGGATCAGACAGGGCAAAGGTCCCACCCGGCATCTTCATAGAAGAGTTATCAGCTCCCTCTATCAAACAACCCGGAGAGATAACCCCTGAACTCCCAGACAAAGGCACCCAGGTTATGGTAATCACCACCTCATGGACACAGGTTTTTATTGATTATATCAAAGAGAACAAGTTGCCAGCGGATAAAGAGGAGGTACCCAAGTTGTTCGCAGAAGCAAGAACTACGTCATAGTGGGAGACAAGCTTCACAGAAGAGCCGCATCATCAAGAGTACTCCTAAAATGTGTCACATTTGAAGAAGGCAAAGAGATCCTAGGCGAAATACACTCATGTTGTTGTGGAAATCATGCCGCTTCAAGAACACTAGTTGGCAAGGCATTTCGCACCAGATTCTACTGGCCAACCGCTTTGAAAGACGCAGAAGAACTCGTCAGAAAATGCAAAGGTTGTCAAATGTTCGCAAGACAAGCCCATGTACCAGCTCATGATCTCATCTGCATCCCACCCGCTTGGCCTTTCTCCTACTGGGGGCTAGATCAAGTAGGACCTCTCAAGAAAGAAAATGGCGGTTTCGAGTACATCTTTGTAGCAATTGACAAGTTCACCAAGTGGATCGAATACAAACCACTCGCAAAATACAGCGCAGCCAAAGCAGTCGAGTTCATCCAAGACATTATGCACCGCTTCGGCATGCCCAATCAAATCATCATAGATTTGGGTTCTCCCTTCACAGCTACAGAATTCAAAAGTTGGGCACAGGATTGTGGCTTCGGCATAGATTACGCATCAGTCGCACATCCAGAAGCCAACAGACAGGTAGAAAGGGCCAATGGACTCATACTAGCTGGATTGAAACCAAGACTATATGAAGAGCTAGCAGACTATGGATCAAAATGGATTGAAGAATTACCCAAAGTAGTATGGGGGCTACGAACTCAAATAAGCAGAGCCACCGGATACTCGTCTTTCTTCCTAGTTTACGGATCAAAAGCCGTACTACCTGCCGACTTGATTTGGACGTCACCAAGGATAGAATAGTATGACGAAGGAGAAGCCGAACACACCAGAAGATTAGAACTCGACAGTATAGAAGAAGTCAGAGTAAACGCTACCCTTCAATCAGCAAGATACCTCCAAGGATTAAGACGCCACTACGACAAGAATACCCAGCCTCGATCACTACAAGTCAGAGACCTAGTGCTAAGAAGAATACAAAAAACTGACGAACGCCATAAACTACTCAGTCCATGGGAAGGTCCTTTTATTGTCTCAAAAGTCACTGGACCAGGCACGTACAAGTTAATAACTGAAGATGGGAAAGAAGTCAGCAATACATGGCACATCAGCCAACTAAGAAGATTCTACACATGAAAACAACTCAAGGAAGAATACATGTACAAACCACAAGAGATCAACGTTCACGGCCAATAAAGATGGTGTTCCTCGACAACATATGTATTATGGCTTGTCAAACGATCATGATCAATAAAGATGGTTTTCCGGCAACATATGTCTTATGATGGCTATCCCCGAGTTGTTTCCAAAAAGTAAAATGGCTGAAAATACGCCTGAGCATCCAGGCCGAGAGCAAAATAGCTGAAAAGACGCTTGAGCTCGCCGATGAGGGTAGCTAACAAGCTAACACCCAAAACAAAAAGCAAAATGGCTGAAAATACGCCTGAGCATCCCGGCCGAGAGCAAAATAGCTGAAAAGACGCTTGAGCCCACCGATGAGGGTAGCTAACAAACTAACACCCGAAACAAAAAGCAAAATGGCTGAAAATACGCCTGAGCATCCCGGTCGAGAGCAAAATAGCTGAAAAGACGCTTGAGCTCGCCGATGAGGGTAGCTAACCAGCTAACACCCGAAACAAAAAGCAAAATGGCTGAAAATACGCCTGAGCATCCCGGCCGAGAGCAAAATAGCTGAAAAGATGCTTGAGCCCGCCGATGAGGGTAGCTAATAAGCTAACACCCGAACCAAAAAGCAAAATGGCTGAAAATACGCCTGAGCATCCCGGCCGAGAGCAAAATAGCTGAAAAGATGCTTGAGCCCACTGATGAGGGTAGCTAATAAGCTAACACCCGAAACAAAAAGCAAAATGGCTGAAAACACACCTGAGCATCCCGGCCGAGAGCAAAATAGCTGAAAAGACGCTTGAGCTCGCCGATGAGGGTAGCTAAAAAGCTAACACCCAAACAAAACGACTAAAACTAAGCCTGAGCATAGATCAGAGCAATTCCAAGACAAGACCCACCAGCTACTTGTTCCAAATAGCAAGAGGCTCGGGGGCTACACTGAAGATACCCGAGAACACAAAGTTTGTTAAGACAACGATCTATACTGAGTTGTTTACACGGCGCAGACGAAAGCCACATAAGCACTCGACAAATCAAGAAAGTTCATCAAGACAATGATCAATACCGAATTGTTTACACGACGCAGACGAAAGCCAGACAAGCACTCGACAAATCAAGAAAGTTCATCAAGACAACGATCTATATCGAGTTGTTTACACGGCGCAGACGAAAGCCAAACAAGCACTCGACAAATCAAGAAAGTTCGTCAAGACAACGATCTATACCGAGTTGTTTACACGGCGTAGACGAAAGCTAGACAAAGTACTCAACAGATTAAGAAAGTTTGTCAAGACAACGATCTATACCGAGTTGTTTACACGGCGCAGACGGAAACCAGACAAGCAACCAACAGATCAAGAAAGTTTGTCAAGACAACAACCTACATACACCGAGCAATTTGCACAACACAGATGAAAGCCAGAACAAACAACTACTCGGAGAAAATTCTGATTGCTTGGACAACTCATTTAAAGAATAAGCAAGGCTTAGACATCCAGACAAAGAAGACATCAACAAAGATAAATGATATTCATTCAAAAACTAGTATAGTATCTTATTACAGAAGCTGGAGAATAAAGATCAATTACATTCAAGCGTCATCATCAGGAGAAGGAATGTCAATATTAAGATTGTCTACAATCCTACTGGCTAGATCTTCGACCTCAAGCTCCGCCCTTTCAATAGCATCAACATATTCTTGACTGTCCGCTTCATCAACAAGCTTGGACAAAGGAAACTCTAGAGAAAGAACTCGGACCTGAGCAAGAACATTCCTGGTACATAAGCGGGCACACCTTTTCACAAACTCCTGGAAATGAGTTGGAACTCGGGGGATGAACTGAGCCCAAGGATAACCGTCGTCTGCTAGAATCCGAAGAAGGTCGGCTACTGACCGGAAGGATTTCCACAAAGTGTTCCAGTTCTCAGTGGTCGTCGCCAACTTACCAGACAAGTCTTGAATAGTCTTTTGAGCCTGCACAAGATCTCTGTTAGCTCCGCGCCTAATCAGTTTGGTAAGCATGAGTTCTTCTTCAGCGCGAGTAATTACCTCCTCAGCCCTGTTGTGACTATTGCAGGCGACGGTCTTCATTTCCTCAAGACCCTCCGAGAGCTTCTGCTTTTCAACTCGGAGAGCTAGACCGGGCAACAAAAAATAAGTCAGCGAAAGAAAAATCAAAGTACAAAAGAAAAAACAAGTCAGCAAAAAGGGAAGTCAGAATACAAAAGGAAACAAAAAGAACCCGCAATACCTCTGCACTCGTTCTTCACAGCATCCTTCTATTTCTCTACCTCTACCACCCGGACACGAAGAGCTTTCTCCTCTTCTTGGTGCGTTTGGCGCTCGGTCTCCAACTCAGCCCGGAGGAGGTCAAGCTCGGCCTTCAGAACGCTCACCTCGGAGGACAACTTTTTCTCGGTTTCAGATGAGAAAAAGAAGCCGGTATGATCACGAGAAAAAGACTGAGAAAATAGAGAGAGAGAGAAACAAGGTGTAAGGACAAGAGAAAGACGAACAGCCAAAGAAAGAACTTCAGAAAAAACTAACCTGGAGCTTTTCCCCAAAAGAAGTCGTAGAGGTCGCCAAGTTCCCCTAGGCTACGGTCAGCTCAGACAACCGATGAGTAGCATCAAACTGATGCAACACATCATCATCGAAGCGCGGAGCGCCAGTACCAAGGGGAGCTGAGGGAGAAGCCGGCGCAGGTGAAGAAGGCAAGGCTAGGGCTGTATCCTGGGAAGCCCCGGTTACCTCCTCAGAAGCACTCACCGTCGTGACCAAAGTCACCTCTGGAGCAATAGGGTCAGCGACAGCAAGGGACCCAGCTTCCCTCACAGCCACCTCGCCAACCGAGCATCCCAAGTCCCAAGACTCAGCACACAGAGATGGGTCTAAAGTCTGAGAAGAAGTCGGCGGAGGAAGAAGGGAAGGCGAGGGTCTGCAAGATGATAAGAAAACTCGACGATAAAAATATAAGTCGAAAAAAGGAAAAGAGAAGCAAAAGAAGCGTACCAAGGGATCACTTACTCGACTATCTTCTTCTTCATAAAACTAGAAGAAGACCTTTTAGGAGGAACTATGGCGGCAAAAACATCACCGCCACCCTGCGTCAGGAGCGGCGCATGTAACACCCTAGGTGTTTGGCTTCCACATTTGCACTACATTTCATGAACATGAGCATCATGCATCCATTCTTGAACTTATATCACATAAAACATGATTTCGAAACATTGCAACATGTTGTGTATTTCCTGTGTATTGTTTCTTTATGAAATGTAAAGTGTCCAACACTTAAGTGCAACCTGTGCCACTCACTTAGTGAAACAAGATTAGTTAATACGATGCAACAAGATCATGAAATATGTGAAACATGACTATGAAACATTTGCAACATTTCTTATGTTTTTCATCGTTTCAGTGTATACCTTGATTGATTCTTGTGTGACCAATGCATGGTGTGGCTAGAAATGCTTGTAAGTAACTTAGTTATACTTAGAATGTTATTAGGAACAATGTTCATGTTGATCATTTTGCCTAATTAGGTTTCCAAGTCATGGTTGACCAATTTTGGACCCCTAGAGCTCCTGTGTTTGACTGTTTAAAAAGTGTAGCTTAGGATGTTTGCATGTCTGAGCAACCTAAAGAAAAGTTGTAGAGGATTATATGTGGAACAAAAGTTATTTTGTGACCAACTCGTGAAAATGTGCACAACATGCCCAAAAAGGTCCCACAAGTCAGCTTTGAAGGTGGATTCAACACTTGAAATTATTTCTAAGTCCTAAGTGCAATTTCAGTTTCATGTACCATAGTTGAGAGCTCTGTAGCCTGCAAACCAAGCCGAACCAGCTCGAGCTCCAATTGTGAAAGTTGTAGACCACATGTAGATCTCCATCTTTGTTATTTACCTCTTGAGCTAGATCATCACGGTTTAGAAGTTAATCACCACCAAATATCGCCTGTCAGTCGGCTTCATCAGGCCTGATGGCCGTTCTGACCGACCGGTCATGGCCGACCAGCGACAGAGGACGGCCGCCGCGTGGCCGCCACGCGCTCGAATTGGCCTGACCGCGCCGTGTGCTGGCCGGATTGAAATGGACGACGCCACCAGCTCACTCCACTTCCATTTCCTCTTCTTCACCGTGCAAGCCGAGGCGGACTGAGGGCGACGCCATCGCCACCGCGGCCACGCCGAGCTCGCGTCTCGTCGTCGTCGCGTCTCCGCTCGATTCGAACCACCCAAAGCTCCACCATAGCCTCTGTTTGCTCGTCCACCTCGCCGTTGTGTCAGTGAGTCAAGGGTGAGGCCACATTTCTCCTTCCCCGCGTCGGAGCTCCATTGCCGCCGTTGGTTCCGACGAGCTCTCACGCGCTCGCCGTCGTGTCTCACCTCGCTCTATCTCGCTCATAGCTCGGCCTTGAGCTCCTCTATCTCGTCGTCATCTCCGCGCAGCCGCTCGACGTTTGGTATGGCCGCTTGGTCGTTCTGCCGCCGTCCGAGGCTCGCCGGAGTTGGACCTCGCCGTGGTCATGCTAGCTAGGGTTCTTCCCACCCTCTGTTTCCTACCTCGCTAGCTCCGTAGTGACACCGTGAAGCTCGTACCGAGCTTGGGTGGGGCCATGGGGGCTCGCCGTCGCCGGGGTGCCGCAGCGACCCTGCCGCCGTCCGCCATTGTCGACGCCGTCATAGCTAGAGCATGGTAGCGGTTGGGGAAAAGGTATAGGTAGGTGCGTATCATCTCTAGGAGCACGCCAGGGTCATTGGCCTCGCCGGAGTTCACGCCGCCGGCGAGCTAGCGCCGCTTCCGCACCGTCCCGCGTCGTCCCCTGCTTTCGGTTTCGCTGACAGGTGGGGTCCCCTGACCAGTGGGTCCCGGTTGTAAGTGAGTCAGACCCAGTAAGCTAGCTCAAAAAGACAGTTTTGAATGCCGATTTGTGATTTTTGTAACTCCTAATTGGTAGATCCAAATTGAGTGATTCCAATTTTGTTAGACTCACAGTTAGGTCTAGTATTTAAGAAAAATATATCTTGAGCACATTGTGTAGAAATTTTGGATGAATTAAATAGGAACTTTAAAAGTGTTTTTGAGTGCATGCAAACTTGTTTAAATCATATCTTGAGTTTCTGTGATCCAAAAATTGTGAAATTTTGTGGGTAAGCTAGTATTGCTTAGTAGAAGCTCTGGTTAAAATTTGAGAGTCATTGCATGTGTAGTTTTTGAGTTATAGATTTTCCTTTTATCATTGGATGATTCTTGTGGGAATTTTAGTAATTTATTTATGAATCCATTGACTATGAAATTTGTTGGAGAGTATCCCAGTACCTTAAGAATGCAAGGAAAAATATGAAATCTGTTGCTTGACACTTTTCATTAGGGTTTCCTAATTATGCCATTTTAAGCCATTATGCCTTGTCATTTTTGTGTAGGCTTTTATACTTGCTCAAATGGTGTGAAATTTTTATGGTAGTCTACTTAGAGTATGTAGTGTCTACTGTAATTTTTTGTAGAATTAATGGGGCAGTTTTCATATAGGTTTACTATTTCCCTAATTAATTAAATAAATTAAGAAAGGTATTAAAAGAAATGTTTTGGTAATGGACATCCTACTTTCTGGTGTTCTTAGGATATGTGTGATAAGATAGTAAAGTTGGTTTTGTCTAATTATATGTTTACATCATAAGTTGCTAATTATTTGTTGGCATTATGTCCCTCTGGACAGATCTGGGGACTTTGGAAAGTTCCCCATGATAATGTGGTTTTCTGTGCTTGTGTTGAATACAAAAGTTGTAGGTAACTTATGTATCTAGCTCCTGTCAAAATTTGAGGGCATTTGGCCCAGTAGTTTAGAAACTACAGCTGTTTAAAGTTAGGTTGCAGTTTTTGCTGATTCTCTGCCTTGTGTGGATAGACTTCTGTTGATTGATGAATTCGACCTGGTAAAGGTTTGAATCATGCTTTGAGGTCTAAAATGAATTGTAGACAATTTCATAAGCTTTCCAGATTGTCTTATTTCATGTCATTTGGAATTATACATCTCCAGTTATGGCTAGTTTAATGTACCGATATATATATAGTCTTCATTTGCTGAAATACAAATGCTTGATTGAATGTGTTGCAACGTAATCGTTAATTGTTTGGGGTTAGCCTAACTTGAGAATATGCTTAGGTGCAGGTGCTAGGTCATTAACTGAAGATGAGCAATTATACATTAGGTTGTATATAAACTTGGTAAGTAAAGTGATTTGAATAGGGCTTAAGTTGAAATATGCAAACTACAATGAACATGTGCATTCCCGAGCATCCACGACATTCGTACATATGCATCCATGATATTTATCTTGCGCATTCATGCAATAGGTGTGCCGGAGGGAGTGACGTTGCTGGAGTTCGAGGGAGCCAACCAGGAGGAGGAGCCCGAGGTGCAGGAAGTCGAAGAAGCGTACCGTCGCCGAGGAGTTGCCCGAAAGTGCCCCGATCTGACCTTCCTCTTTTTCACGAAAGGCAAGCCCGGAGCATTATAAGTCTCCCATGTCTTTACAAATATATTGAGTATCTTTATTGTTGATGATGCATTAAGTATAGGAATTGGTTGGAACCAATTGCTGCATTATATATCCCTCCTTGTCCGAGATATCGACTTTGGAATCCTATTTAAGTTCAGAACGGGTTAAATGCTTAGCCATGCTTAGTGCGGTAGAAGTCAGGTGATTTCCTGTCACCTGCGAGATTTAGGATGAGGTGGATCACGGTTGGCTATATTTGCTATCGTGGAAAAGAACCATGTGAATAATGAATTAAGACCGGGCGGAGTCTTGTGTAGGTTTGAACATAGTGACTCCGTCTGTGTCGTTTAAGGACCGATACGCTGTACGTCCTCATGTCATGTTGAACGCAGCCTAACACTTAGCTGGCCGGATAAGTCGTTCCGACCGCGAAGCCGAGTAGCTCAACTCAGGCCGGGAACCGTGGGGGTTGGATGCATTCTGGAGGTAGTAAGGATGTGCGGAGAGCCATTGGCATAAGTCCAAGGGGAGTCAGGGTTTGAGATCCTGTACTTCCTGGCAGAGTGGTTCTCTGAGAATGCAGGGCGGCCCGGACCCGCGTCTTTTCTGTTACTTTTCTCCTGAGTTGTACCAAAGGTGACTTGTTTGCGACCCTGACGGGGGAAGCAGGGTTTGTGTTAGGAATACCCTCCAGCTGGATAGGAATCGATTCGAATCGCCGTCTCTCCCGGATAGTGAGAACTTGACTTGAGCAGCGGCAACGTAGATTCAATTAATTTAACGATATGGTTAAATGGATAATGATGATGATAATGATAATGTTGCCGAGAATTATACCTGCTATGGTTATTAATGTTTGCATATTAATCAAGTGGTTGATTAGTACAGGTGCTAATATAGATGACAAAGTTAATGGCTTAAAGTCACCGCTAGTTAGGATAAAAGTTAATCATTATTACATATGCTTTTACGCAAATGAAAGTGTCACCAGATCCACAAAATAAAGCTATGCATGATCCTTGGTGTCTTTTATTTTGGTTTCCGTCGGGTAAGTCTAGTGAGTACATTTCCGTACTCGTGGTTTATTCCCTCTTGTTGCGATGACCTTCTCTATCGGGATTCTCGTAAGTATTGTCTCCACCGGTGGTGACGAAGACTAGATCACGGGCATGATCTTCGTTATCTTATCTGAATGCTTTTGTGGGATGTGATCAATGAACTCGGTACTCGGTATTGAACTCGTGTGTGTGAGTTAAACTATTTGCTTCCGCTATGTTACAAGACTTGTTTTGTAATAACGATGACTCGTGTTGATGTAATCTATTTGCGAACGTCTGCGAAATGTTGTAACGCACGATATGTTATGTTGAATTATCTGTGATCTTGGTTGTATGCAAGTTGGTTTGAAATCCGTCGTGATTTCGATTGACTACCGGGTTTATATGGGCGCAAGTTCGAGAATTTGATCGTTTGGCGATTGTTTTCGTACTTGTACTCTTATAAATTGGTCGGTTCTGTGACGGTGGCATCGAGCTAGATTCAACATTAAACATGTCATACTGGGTATTTAAAACAAAAGCTTTTGTTATGAAAACTGGTTTATAACTTATAGTTATATGTAAGTGTTTCAAAATCTGAAATTTTATAGTGTACCAGTGATCACATCCTTTGTAGCCCACTTAAGGATTTTAGGTGGCTTATATAATTACTAACTTTGGGAAATGATTGTTTCTATTTTCGTTGTCCATGCGGCGTGCTATTGCATGGGTGCCATTCGCTTGAATGGTAATGTTTGGATCATTTGCCTCTACGCCCAGGTAAGGGTGAGTTGTGAGAGCATGACCGTCCAACCGTCGGTCTAGGGAGAGTAGTTGTGGTTGCTCGCATACCTACATGTTTAATCATGTATCTATGAGAGTACTTAATTGTGGGTATCTCTGTTGGGTAGGCTGTGATACTAGAGTATATACATCCGGGGATGTATGTATGAAAGTATTTAGTTTAATGCTTGCTTTTATGCCTTTTTGGGAATTACTGGGCTGAAATGAAATTTTCTGTAGTACACTGACAACGTATCGTTGTAGATCGACTAGCTACCGTATACGAGAGAACGTATGTATGCCACCGTATATTTCGCTAGCCTTTAAATTTTAGTTTAGGTTTGTGAGGACGTACGGATCGTGCATGCATCATGTTCAATCATACATGGCATTTCTTGCATTCTCCCTCCTTTAAAATTGATGGTCTCGAATAATTAAATTTCGTATCCCTTAAATGATTCCCCCTTACGTTGTAACTTTTGCTACAGATGGCGCGCACGAAACGCACTGCTCGCAAGTCCGCTGGAGGCAGGGCACCTCGTCACCGTTTAGCTCCTCGTGAGCCCCGTCCTGAGCCTACTGAGGAGGAAAGGCTGAGGGCAGAGCTAGCCCGGGTGACTGCTGAGAGGACTGCAGTTCAGCAGCGTTTGGAGCAAGTCACGCAGGAACGGGATCAAGAGAACCTGGAGGTTCAGAGGTTGACAGTTGCTCACCGCAACTGTGAGCGTATGTTGGTTCACATGCTGAACCAACGGAATGAAGCCTGGCACGAGGAGAATGTGCTGAGAGCGCGATAGGTAGAACTCGAGCAGCAGTTGGCGGCTACAGAAGGGTACAATGACAATCTTCATGAGGAGGTTCACCTGTTACACAATCAGCTTCACCCTCTCCGCCACCGAGGAGGATGAGATGGGTTCGGTGTCATCATGGTCAAGGTGATGACGTTGAGATTAATGGACTGAAAAGCGTTCCACATGACGAGGAGGAAGATGAGGAGTTAGAGCTCGCTAGTGATGAAGATGGAGGAGAGATCTTGACATCGACTCGAGGACGACGCGTGAGTTAGCTTACTACTTAGCTAATAATGGAGCTAGTCTTTTGTTGATCCTCGGGCATGAACGAGTAGCTTTGTAATAAGTTAATCGTTGGGATGTAATATCGAACCTTAAGTTATCTTTTTGTCGATTTGGAACCCTCGGGCTTTGATGTAACCTATTGAACATGTTATGCTCCGCATATTTGAGCCTTTGCCAAGTTCCGTCTGCATGCGGGCTATCTATCTCATTCTTTGGTTAAGTTCATCGCCTTAATGTGTCAATTGATGCGCTTGAGAAGTTGTGTGATTGGATGAATGATTGTGCCTCTGTGATAGTATAAGTTCATTTCCTCCATTGGAGTCAGTGTGGCATAATTATACAATTCATCTACAAATTTCCACATCATCAGTGCTCATTGGCTATACATTTTGCGATGGCTTACAATCTTCGTCATGGTCGTAACCATGGAGATGAGGAGCAAACACCTCCTCCACCACCACCCACACATTTGAGCTAATGCAGAACAGTCGTTGAAAGTCGCAAGATGCTAGCCGAGGCTATGCGCCAGATGGCAAACCGTGAGGATCGGAATGTCCGTCAAGGACCGAACCAAATCAATACAGATTGATTTCAAGGCTTTCCTTGACACGAAACCCCGATCTTCAAGGAGGTGAGGAGCCTCTGCAAGTGATGAGTGGTTGAATACTCTCGAGCGAAGTTCCGCTGCTCCGCTTGATCGAGTCTTTGAAGACTGAGTACGCATCTCACCAGTTGTATGGGCCAGCTGGTATTTGGTGGAGCCATCATCGGTCCACTATGCCCGCTAATGCCCAAATTACTTGGGATCAGTTCAAGTCTGCTTTCAGGGGAAATTATATTCCTCCTGGTCTCATGGCGATCAAGCATACAGAGTTTATGAAGTTAACCCAAGGGAACAAGAGCTTGAACGAATACCTGCAGGCTTTCAATAACCTTGCAAGGTACGCTACGGAGTTTGTGGACACTGATGCCAAGAAAATCGCAAGTTTCAAGCGGGGACTGAGTCCCAAACTTATGAAGACCATGGGAAATTGCAAGTGTGCGCATTTCAATGAGTTTGTTAGTGATGCTCTAGCCCAAGAGAACAATAATGCTGTGTATGCTGCTTCAAAGAGTCGTAAAAGGGCCTATGAGGCGAGTGCCTCACAATCCAAGGCTCCCGTCACACATAAGGCTCCATTCCGTCCACCAGCGTCAGCCGCTAAGTTTCGGCCACCACAGAAGAAGAATCCAGGGAGGACTGGATTTCGCAAGGCTTTTACGGTTGCTCTTCCAAAGGGCACTACCAGTCAAGGAAGCTCCAATGTTCCGCCAAGCAATATGCCATGCTGGAATTGCAACAAGACCGGCCACTGGGCGAGGAAGTGTCCTTACCCTAAGAAGAATTTCAATCAAGGTGGCCAGGTGAACTATACAAATGTTGCTGATATTCCTTCAGGGGAGGCAGTCACTGTCGGTAAGTTTCTGGTTGATCAACACCCCGCAGTTGTACTATTTGATTCGGGTGCTTCACATTCTTTTATTAGTCCCGCATTTGCATCCAAGTTTGTGCAGAAAACATACACTGTTGAGGGTGAGGGTTATTGTATTAGGGCTGCCAGTGGTACCATCCCCACCAAGCTCGTAGTAGGGGGCGTACAACTTGAGATAGAGGGACGAAGTTA
The DNA here is from genome assembly GCA_904845875.1 of Miscanthus lutarioriparius. Lineage (NCBI taxonomy): Eukaryota > Viridiplantae > Streptophyta > Magnoliopsida > Poales > Poaceae > Miscanthus > Miscanthus lutarioriparius. Next base: position 40,368,807 of record CAJGYO010000001.1, read on the forward strand.
TCAAGTTGATCTGGTAGTTTTACCGGGGCTGGGTATCGATGTGATATTGGGAATGAATTGGATGAGCAAGCACGGGGTGCTTATTGATACATCGACTAGAGTAGTCATGCTCAGAGATCCCAGTAATCAGGAAGGTTTTCTGGTGCAACTACCTAGGGACATCAATCTTTCTTGTGCAGCTAATGCGGTGCAAGCAAAGGCTATGGCAAATATCCCGGTAGTGTGTGACTTTCCGGATGTTTTTCCCGAGGATTTGCCTGGATTACCTCCGGATCGGGACGTAGAGTTCAAGATAGAGTTGCTACCTGGTACAGCACCCATATCTAGAAGACCTTATAGAATGCCTCCCAATGAACTAGCTGAACTTAAGATCCAGTTAAGTGAACTTCTACAGAAAGGCCTTATCCGTCCTAGTTCATCGCCCTGGGGGTGTCCAGCTATCTTTGTGAAGAAGAAGGATCAGTCACTACGCATGTGTGTAGATTATAGGCCTTTGAATGCAGTCACAATTAAGAACAAGTACCCTCTGCCACGGATAGACATCTTGTTTGATCAGTTGTCTAAAGCAAAAGTCTTTTCCAAGATTGATTTGAGGTCTGGTTATCATCAAATCAAAATTCGGCCTGAGGATGTCTCAAAAACCGCATTCTCTACAAGATATGGTCTGTATGAGTATCTGGTTATGTCGTTTGGATTGACCAATGCCCCCGCACATTTCATGTATCTAATGAATTCGGTGTTTATGCCTGAGTTGGACAAATTTGTGGTGGTATTTATAGATGATATCTTGGTCTATTCTGAGAATGAAGAAGATCATGTTGAACATTTGCGAGTGGTTCTCACTAGACTGCGTGAACACAAGCTTTATGCAAAGTTTAGCAAATGTGAATTTTGGCTTCGTAAAGTACCATTTCTCGGGCATGTGTTGTCCGATGGTGGAATTATGGTGGATCCCACCAAGGTGCAAGAAGTGTTAGACTGGAAGGCTCCCAGCTCGGTGCATGAGGTTCGGAGTTTTCTGGGTTTGGCGGGCTATTATCGTCGCTTCATCCCGGATTTCTCTAAAATCGCCAAGCCTATGACTCGCTTGCTGCAAAAAGACATGAAGTTTGTCTGGACTCCTGAGTGTGATGCGGCTTTCCATACCCTGCGAACTCTTCTAACATCGGCTCCGGTTTTGGCACAACCGGATATTGAGAAACCTTTTGATGTGTATTGTGATGCATCAGGCATTGGCTTAGGAGGTGTTCTTATGCAGGAGGGTAGGGTCATTGCTTATACCTCTCGCCAACTTCGGAAGCATGAGGTGAATTATCCTACGCATGACTTAGAACTCGCTGCAGTTGTTCATGCTTTGAAAGCCTGGAGACATTATTTGCTTGGTAATGTGTGCAACATCTACACTGATCACAAAAGTCTTAAGTACATCTTCACTCAACCTGAGTTGAATATGCGTCAACGAAGATGGCTCGAGTTGATCAAGGATTATAATCTCCAAGTGCACTATCATCCTGGCAAGGCAAACGTCGTTGCAGATGCCTTGAGCAGGAAATCGCATTGTCACTCTTTGATTGAAGGTGATTGTCATTTGTCACGGCTCATGCATCCTGCAATCCTTCACAACATCACTATCAGTTGTACTCTGCAAAGTAGAATTATTGAGCTACAAAAGACCGATCCAGGTGTATTCCACGTCAAGCGCAAGATGAAAGAACAAGAAACCAAACATTTTCGGGTAGATGAAAATGACGTGTTATGGTTCAAGGATAGGTTAGTGGTTCCGAAGGATAGAGAGCTTAGAGATCAAATCATATCTGAAGCACATTCCTCTAAATTATCTATTCATCCGGCAGTAGTAAAATGTATCATGATTTGAAGCCTCGTTATTGGTGGACTAAAATGAAGAAGGAGATAGCCGCTTATGTGGCTAGGTGTGACACTTGTTGTCGAGTTAAATTTGCATACATGAAGGGCGGATTACTTCAACCACTATCTATTCCGGGTTGGAAATGGGAGGAGATAAGTATGGATTTTATTGTTGGACTCCCTACTACTCAGAGGAATTTTAACTCTATTTGGGTGATTGTAGACCGTCGACTAAGTCTCAGACACTTCATTTCTGTCGCATTGATTTCCGTCCGATGATTATCTTTGAGTTGTACTTCAATCAGATAGTCCGTCTTCATGGAATCCCTCGTACTATTGTATCCGATAGAGGACCACAGTTCCTTTCGCCGCTTTTGGGAGCACTTACATGGATTATTAGGAACTAAGCTAGTAAGAAGTTCGCCTATCATCCGCAAACCAATGGACAAACCGAGCGGGTGAATCAAATCTTAGAAGATATGTTGAGAGCCCGTGGTCATCTCAATGAAGGGTTCATGGGAAAATGGTTGCCCCTAGCTGAATTCTCGTACAATAATAGTTATCAAGAAAGCATCAAGATGGCACCGTTTGAAGCTTTGTATGGCGGAAGTGTAGAACCCCGTTGAAGCGGGTAGAAGCCGGTGAAAGGAGATATTATGGAATTGATTTTGTTCAAGAAGCGAAGAACAAGTCCGTACTATCAAACTCACATGGGCCGCAAAGACAAGCTAGGCGAGAAAAGTTATGCCGATCGACGTAGAAAACCTATTGAGTTCGAAGTTGGAGACTTCGTTTATCTGAAGGTTTCACCTATGAAAAGTGTCCAACGCTTCGGTGTGAAGCGAAAGCTTGCGCCGAGATATGTCGGCCCATTTCAAATCATTGGACAAAGTGGAAAGGTAGCATACAAGATTCAATTACCCCCTGAGATGAGTGCTATCTTCAACGTCTTTCACGTATCACAGTTGAAGAAATGTCTTCGTGTCCCTGAAGAGCGTGTTCCACTGGGGGATATCGCGTTAGAATCTGATTTGACTTTTGAAGAAAAGCCGGTTCGAGTGATTGACACTCGTGAGCGAGTGACTAGGAGTCGGGTGGTCAAGTTCTACAAAGTCATGTGGAGTAATCAGGGTAGTGAACGCGATGCAACGTGGGAAAGGGAAGATTATTTGAGGGATGGTTATAAGGAATTCTATCAACAATGGTACGCTTTTCAAATCTCGGGACGAGATTTTTATAAGGGGGGAGGGCTGTAACACCCCAGGTGTTTGGCTTCCACATTTGCACTACATTTCATGAACATGAGCATCATGCATCCATTCTTGAACTTATATCACATAAAACATGATTTCGAAACATTGCAACATGTTGTGTATTTCCTGTGTATTGTTTCTTTATGAAATGTAAAGTGTCCAACACTTAAGTGCAACCTGTGCCACTCACTTAGTGAAACAAGATTAGTTAATACGATGCAACAAGATCATGAAATATGTGAAACATGACTATGAAACATTTGCAACATTTCTTGTGTTTTTCATCGTTTCAGTGTATACCTTGATTGATTCTTGTGTGACCAATGCATGGTGTGGCTAGAAATGCTTGTAAGTAACTTAGTTATACTTAGAATGTTATTAGGAACAATGTTCATGTTGATCATTTTGCCTAATTAGGTTTCCAAGTCATGGTTGACCAATTTTGGACCCCTAGAGCTCCTGTGTTTGACTGTTTAAAAAGTGTAGCTTAGGATGTTTGCATGTCTGAGCAACCTAAAGAAAAGTTGTAGAGGATTATATGTGGAACAAAAGTTATTTTGTGACCAACTCGTGAAAATGTGCACAACATGCCCAAAAAGGTCCCACAAGTCAGCTTTGAAGGTGGATTCAACACTTGAAATTATTTCTAAGTCCTAAGTGCAATTTCAGTTTCATGTACCATAGTTGAGAGCTCTGTAGCCTGCAAACCAAGCCGAACCAGCTCGAGCTCCAATTGTGAAAGTTGTAGACCACATGTAGATCTCCATCTTTGTTAATTACCTCTTGAGCTAGATCATCACGGTTTAGAAGTTAATCACCACCAAATATCGCCTATCAGCCGGCTTCATCGGGTTCGATGGCCGTTCGACCGACCGGTCATGGCCGACCAATGACAGAGAGGACGGCCGGCCAGTGGCGCGCCACGCCGCTCGAATTGGCCTGACCGCGCGCTGTGTGCTGGCCGGATTGAAATGGACGACGCCACCAGCTCACTCCACTTCCATTTCCTCTTCTTCACCCGTGCAAGCCGAGGCGGACCGAGGGCGACGCCATCGCCACCGCGCGTCACGCCGAGCTCGCGTCTCGTCGTCGTCGTCGCGTCTCCGCCGATTCGAACCACCCAAAGCTCCACCATAGCCTCTGTGGTGCTCGTCCACCTCGCCGTTGTATCATGAGTCAAGGGTGAGGCCACATTTCTCCTTCCCCGCGCCGGAGCTCCATTGCCGCCGTTGGTTCCGACGAGCTCTCACGCGCCGCCGTCGTGTCTCACTCGCTCTATCTCTCGCTCATAGCTCGGCCTTGAGCTCCTCTATCTCGTCGTCATCTCCGCGCAGCCGCTCGACGCTTGGTATGGCCGCTGGTCGATTCGCCGCCGTCCGAGGCTCGCTGGAGTTGGACCTCGCCGTGGTCATGCTAGCTAGGGTTCTTCCCACCCTCTGCTTCCTACCTCGCTAGCCTGGTGGTGACCGTGAAGCTCGTGACCGAGCTTGGGTGGGCAATGGGGGCTCGCCGTCGTCGCCGGGTGCAAGAAGCGACCTTGCCGCCGTCCGCCATTGTCGACGCCGCGTCATAGCTAGAGCATGGTAGCGGTTGGGGAAAAGGTATAGGTAGGTGCGTATCATCTCTAGGAGCACGCCAGGTCATTGGCCTCGCCGGAGTTCACGCCGCCCGGCGAAGCTAGCGCCGCTCCGCACCGTCCCCGTCGTCCCCTGCTTTGGTTTCGCTTGACAGGTGGGGTCCCCGACCAGTGGGTCCCGGTTGTAAGTGAGTCGGACCCAAGAAGCTAGCTCAAAAAGACAGTTTTGAATGCCGATTTGTGATTTTGTAACTCCTAATTGGTAGATCCAAATTGAGTGATTCCAATTTTGTTAGACTCACAGTTAGGTCTAGTATTTAAGAAAAATATATCTTGAGCACATTGTGTAGAAATTTTGGATGAATTAAATAGGAACTTTAAAAGTGTTTTTGAGTGCATGCAAACTTGTTTAAATCATATCTTGAGTTTCTGTGATCCAAAAATTGTGAAATTTTGTGGGTAAGCTAGTATTGCTTAGTAGAAGCTCTGGTTAAAATTTGAGAGTCATTGCATGTGTAGTTTTTGAGTTATAGATTTTCCTTTTATCATTGGATGATTCTTGTGGGAATTTTAGTAATTTATTTATGAATCCATTGACTATGAAATTTGTTGGAGAGTATCCCAGTACCTTAAGAATGCAAGGAAAAATATGAAATCTGTTGCTTGACACTTTTCATTAGGGTTTCCTAATTATGCCATTTTAAGCCATTATGCCTTGTCATTTTTGTGTAGGCTTTTATACTTGCTCAAATGGTGTGAAATTTTTATGGTAGTCTACTTAGAGTATGTAGTGTCTACTGTAATTTTTGTAGAATTAATGGGGCAGTTTTCATATAGGTTTACTATTTCCCCCTAATTAATTAAATAAATTAAGAAAGGTATTAAAAGAAATGTTTTGGTAATGGACATCCTACTTTCTGGTGTTCTTAGGATATGTGTGATAAGATAGTAAAGTTGGTTTTGTCTAATTATATGTTTACATCATAAGTTGCTAATTATTTGTTGGCATTATGTCCCTCTGGACAGATCTGGGGACTTTGGAAAGTTCCCCATGATAATGTGGTTTTCTGTGCTTGTGTTGAATACAAAAGTTGTAGGTAACTTATGTATCTAGCTCCTGTCAAAATTTGAGGGCATTTGGCCCAGTAGTTTAGAAACTACAGCTGTTTAAAGTTAGGTTGCAGTTTTTGCTGATTCTCTGCCTTGTGTGGATAGACTTCTGTTGATTGATGAATTCGACCTGGTAAAGGTTTGAATCATGCTTTGAGGTCTAAAAATGAATTGTAGACAATTTCATAAGCTTTCCAGATTGTCTTATTTCATGTCATTTGGAATTATACATCTCCAGTTATGGCTAGTTTAATGTACCGATATATATATAGTCTTCATTTGCTGAAATACAAATGCTTGATTGAATGTGTTGCAACGTAATCGTTAATTGTTTGGGGGTTAGCCTAACTTGAGAATATGCTTAGGTGCAGGTGCTAGGTCATTAACTGAAGATGAGCAATTATACATTAGGTTGTATAAACTTGGTAAGTAAAGTGATTTGAATAGGGCTTAAGTTGAAATATGCAAACTACAGTGAACATGTGCATTCCCCGAGCATCCCTGACATTCGTACATATGCATCCATGATATTTATCTTGCGCATTCATGCAATAGGTGTGCCGGAGGGAGTGACGTTGCTGGAGTTCGAGGAGCCAACCAGGAGGAGGAGCCCGAGGTGCAGGAAGTCGAAGAAAAGCCGTCGCCGAGGAGTTGCCTGAAAGTGCCACGATCACTGACCTTCCTCTTCCTCGAAAAGGCAAGCCCCGGAGCATTATAAGTCTCCCATGTCTTTACAAATATATTGAGTATCTTTATTGTTGATGATGCATTAAGTATAGGAATTGGTTGGAACCAATTGCTGCATTATATATCCCTCCTTGTCCAGATATCGCACTGGAATCCTATTTAAGTTCAGGAACGGGTTAAATGCTTAGCCATGCTTAGTGCGGTAGAAGTCAGGTGATTTCCTGTCACCTGCGAGATTTAGGATGAGGTGGATCACGGTTGGCTATATTTGCTATCGTGGAAAAGAACCATGTGAATAATGAATTAAGACCGGGCGGAGTCTTGTGTAGGTTTGAACATAGTGACTCCGTCTGTTGTCGTTTAAGGACCGATCTGTGTAACGTCCTCATGTCATGTTGAACGCAGCCTAACACTTAGCTGGCGGATAAGTCGTTCCGACCGCGAGAAGCCGAGTAGCTCAACTCAGCCGGAACCGTGGGGGTTGGATGCATTCTGGAGGTAGTAAGGATGTGCGGAGAGCCATTGGCATAAGTCCAAGGGGAGTCAGGGTTTGAGATCCCTGTACTTCTGGCAGAGTGGTTCTCTCGAGAATGCAGGCGGCCCGGACCGCGTCTTTTTCTGTTACTTTTCTCCTGAGTTGTACCAAAGGTGACTTGTTTGCGACCCTGACGGGGGAAGCAGGGTTTGTGTTAGGAATACCCTCCAGCTGGATAGGAATCGATTCGAATCGCCGTCTCTCCCGGATAGTGAGAACTTGACTTGAGCAGCGGCAACGTAGATTCAATTAATTTAACGATATGGTTAAATGGATAATGATGATGATAATGATAATGTTGCCGAGAATTATACCTGCTATGGTTATTAATGTTTGCATATTAATCAAGTGGTTGATTAGTACAGGTGCTAATATAGATGACAGGTTAATGGCTTAAAGTCACTGCTAGTTCAGGATAAAAGTTAATCAGTATTACATATGCTTTTCTGCAAATGAAAGTGTCAGCCAGATCCACAAAATAAAGCTATGCATGATCCTTGGTGTCTTTTATTTTGGTTTCCGTCGGGTAAGTCTAGTGAGTACATTCCCGTACTCGTGGTTTATTCCCTCTTGTTGCGAGATGACCTTCTCTATCGGGATTCTGTAAGTATTGTCTCCACCCCGTGGTGTGATTTAAGACTAGATCACGGGCATGATCTTCTCGTTATCTTATCTGAATGCTTTTGTGGGATGTGATCAACGAATCGGTAATTGGTATTGAACTCGTGTGTGTGAGTTAAACTATTTGCTTCCGCTTATGTTACAAGACTTGTTTTGTAATAACGATGACTCTGTGTTGATGTAATCTATTTTGCTAACGTCTGCGAAATGTTGTAACGCACGATATGTTATGTTGAATTACTGTGATCTTGGTTGTATGCAAGTTGGTTTGAAATCCGTCGTGATTTCAGTTGACTACCGGGTTTATATGGGCGCAAGTTCGAGAATTTGATCGTTTCGGCGATTGTTTTCGTACTTGTACTCTTATAAATTGGTCGGTTCTGTGACAGCGCAGCTGCAACCGGAGTCCCAGAAGACCTCGACAGGAGCAGCGCGGCTGGTACCGGAGCCCTAGGGAGACTCAGTACCAGAGGCCTAGAAGAACTCGGAGCCAGAGCCCCGGAGGAACTCGTACCCGACGACCGCTTACTACAAAAAGATCAAGACCAAAGTCAAAACAAAAAGGAGGGATTCAACAGCAGGAAAATAAGAAAACAACTCACTGCTGCGCGACAAGGGGTGCATCATCATCCTCTTCTTCCTCAGTCTCGACCAAGGCCACCATAGCACCAGCTGAAAAAGGACAAAAGTACTCGGTTAAAGACAAAAACAAGCAACAGAAGGACAGAGCGTATTAATGTGCTCACCTAAGAGCATGCTAGCTATAACTTGAGTACCTGGACAAGTACTCGACTAGCGAGCTTTCTTGGCAGCAAGCACACCAGAAGAAGAACCAGCCACTCGCCCCCTCTTGCCGACACTACGAGCAGCTCAAGGAACTGAACGAGGAACATACTCAGCATATACATCAGGGTTTGCAGAAGAAACACCAGGAAGCATTACGGCAGTTTGCAACTTACTGGTTAAAGAAGCCCCAGCGCGACTACCCCCAGCCCCAACAACGGCAAGGAGGACGTCAAGGGGAATCGGGTCAACAAAGTTGCGCCCCAATTCCTACAAAAAGAACAAGACAACAAGACAAGGAAGGATAAGCGAAAATAGATACAACAAAAGAAATACAAAAAGTACTCGCACAAAGAGAAAACAACTTACAGCTGGAGGCGGGTTCTTTGCACAGTACTCAGAGATGGTAAGCGGGACAACGCTTGCTCCTTTCAGCATCTTCTGAAGACGCTCGAGTACCTCCTCGTCGGTCAACTCAAGGGCAGGGACCATGCGTGAAGGATCCTCAGCCCCAGAGTACTCAAAGCCAAAGTTCTCTCGCTCCTTCAGAGGCTGAACATGACAACGAAGAAAGCTCGAGACAATACCGAAGCCGGTCAAGCCCTGCTGTTTCAGAGTACTTATCCTATCAAGAAATGGCTGGATCGCCTGAACCTCAGCCGTCGTCACAGGGTTCTTATCCCATCGGTCATTAACGAAGGGACCAGATCTAGAGTGAACAGCAAGAGGAGGAATCAAATTGGCGGCGTAAAACCAGTCGGCATGCCAATCCCTCACAGAATCAACTAGGTTATAGTCAAAGAACTTGCTTTTAAGACCCTGGAGAAACTAAATCCGGCAGCCACCAAGAACATTGGTGTCTTCGCGGCGGGGTTGGGGTTTCAGACGAAAGAAGTAGTGAAAGAGAGAAAGAGAAGGGGGAATTCCAAGAAAAGTTTCATAAAGATGAACAAAGACAGAAAGGTGAAGGACAGCATTGGGAGCAAGATGATTCAGGCTAATCCCAAATTAGCTGAGAAATTGATGAAGGAAGGCAGAAGCAGGAAGGCCAAGTCCAGCACGGATGAAGGAGACAAAAAGAACGATCTCACCAGGACCTAGAGCAGGGACCCGATGCTCGCCTAGAGCTCTCCATTTAGCAATGTCCTTGCTCTAGATCAAACCATCATTGACAAGCTCCCGAAGCTGGTCTTCAGTTGTTGTTGGAGCCGGCCAATCCTTCTAGGCAGCTCTCATGGCCACGAACTCTTGGTTCTCGATCACGGAAAGTGATGACTCCTCGTCCATGAAGGCTGCCTGGGACTTGCTCGCGGTTTTCTTCCTACCCATGTACTAGCGGAAGCAAAAGGGCACTAAGGAAAGACGAGGCTAAGACGGCAGCGCTCAGGTGATGGCGACAATGGCGGCGGTGAATTTCTGAAAACTAGGGTTTCAAGGTAGAAGAAGAGCAGTAAAGAAGAAAGAAGACGAAAGACCTTTAAATATATTTTACGGCAGTAAAACACGGCCCACCGGGCCCGTTAATACATGGTGTGAGAACGCAACGGTCCGTTTACTGACACAGCTAAAATGACGGAAGGCACAATTCCACATAACGGTACAGTTCAACGAGCAGATTTCGGACTTATCCATCCAGCAGAACGGCAGAGCTATCATATTGCTACAAAAAGAACTCATCAGCCATGAAGCAACGAAAGGTTATCCCACAAGGAGCATAACAACCCGGTCCTTATAGAAAGAACTCGGGAATCTCAAAAACAACCGGGACTACAACAGAAAAATGAATGACAACTTAGAAGACAAGATTCTTTCCATTACAAGTGGCTTCAAAAAATAGAAGATTACACATCTTACAAGACCCAACGAACTCGGTACTACGACAATCAAGGTAGCAAAGAGGAACCCGGACACAGCTAGGCTCTAGAACGACTACGTGCTCCAAATTGCTACTCGATAGAACAAGCCACACTTGGCTACACTATTTTCTTCAAAGGATGGACGCAGTGCATCCAAGGCAGAAATCAGCAGCACGGCGGGACAACGTGGACCAAGAGGAGCATGCGGGCATCTGTCTACCCAAGCCCGACGTGATGCAGGATCAGGTGTTGATCTGCACCGGACAGTCGTAGGGCGGGCAAGGAAGATCAACCCAGAACTGCTGGATGAAGGAACGCATCCCACATCACAAGACTTCCTCCAACTACCACCATGTACTTCCAAGTACAATGACGCTATGGGATTAGTCTACCTCTAATCTCTATCACAAGACTTCCTCTAGCTACGATAAGATGCACAGGAACTACAAAATACGCCCGGGGGCTGCTCTACTTCACAAACTACCATATTCATGACTACGAAGGCTTCAGAAAAAGCAACAAAATGTTCAATGAATAAAAACAGCACTCTGGGAGGGTATTTATAGATCGAAGGAGCGGCGCACATAGACTAGAAGCACCAACGAAACAAGCCTAACAAAGGACACAGTGAAAAGACAGGGCTCAATAATGGAAGACTCAGGCGAGAAGGAACAGTACTCGAAGACGAGCATATTCGAAAGAATATGCCAACGCTGTACAACCCATGAACAGACAATATTTACACTCAATCACCACCATACAACTACATCTGACAAACAGCAGACTACCAGAGGATACGCCAAGACAATGCATCCGAGTTCTTTTTGAATCAAAGAACCCAGATAAATGCTCAGAGGCTGCAACAGGGGAAGATTTCATTTCCTTGAACAAATCAGACTCAAGACCCTCCAACTCTTTGTTCCAAACAGCAAGAGGCTCGGGGGCTACACTCAGTGAGTGCACTTTTTCTTCAAAAAAGCGCACATCACTCGAAAGGCTTCTTCAAGACAGCAATTTCCAAACAACATAAGATTCAAGACCCTCCAGCTCCTTGTTCCAAATAGCAAGAGGCTCGGGGGCTACACTCAGTGAGTGCACTTTTTTCTTCGAAAAAGCGCATGTCAGCAAGAAGACTTCTTCAAGACAAAACTACTTCAATGACTCATGACAAAAAGAAGCCGAACCGAGCTATATCCGAGTTCTTTTTTATAAAGAACCCGGGTACATGCTCGGGAACATTTCAACGAAGGATCGGAGCGATTTTAAGACAAGACCCTCCCGCTCCTTATACCAAATAGCAAGAGGCTCGGGGGCTACACCCAAAGGGGAGTACTTTTTTCTTAAAAAGGTACACACCACGCGAAGATCTCACAAAGCGCTACACGGTTTCGCTCAAGAAAGTACTCGGACGACGCTTGTTCCTGCTCGGCAAGACCTGAAAGAACAAGATGAGGCTTCCAGAGCTCAACCATGAAGTGCTCGGGGGCTTGTCGGTGCGGGACCCATGGGATACCCCGTAAGGAAGAGAGAAGATATAGTCTAATTAGGATTCTTCCCATGTAATCTTAGTATTAGTATTATTCTGTAATCCTACTAGCAACTCTCATTGTAAACCGGCTAGGATTCTGACCTCCTGACTATATAAAGGAGGGCATGGTTTTTAGAGACAGGAGAACAACTTTTGTAACAACATAACACAACAACACACAATCAATCCAACGCAAAGGCTAACGCCGACTGGACGTAGGGCTATTACTCGATCAACGATCGAGGGTCCGAACCAGGATAAATCGACTGTCTCTTGCGTTCACCGTCGAGTTTTGCATACGCCGAAGCCTGAACATACTGCCCCGGGGACCCCCGTGACAGGCTATCGGTAGTAAAACATCGACAGACGAAAAACTCGAAGCTCGTTAGCTCACTCGGCTCATGGCTGGCTCGACTCGGCTCGTTACGATAGCGAGCCGAGCCGAGCCAAGATTTTAGCTCGTTAGCTATAACGAGCTAACTCAAGTCAACTCGTGAGCCGTTCGCGAGCTAAACAAGCCAAGCTTCCAGGAAAAAAAGTATCAAAACTTATATTAGTTTTTGTATTACTTTATGTCTTACACTTTACAATTGACTGGTAACTGGTCTAGACCCTATAAATTCACTGACAACTGGTCTAGATGCATTTCTTTTATATTATTATTATTCTCAAACTTTAGATAAATACAAATATTATATTTTATGTATTTTTTATACATAGTTCGTGAGTTTAACGAGTCAGCTCGGGCTTTTAACGAGTCGAGCCGAGCTAGCTTTCTGACTCGTTAGGATAACGAGCCGAGCCAAGCTAGCTCGTTATCTTAACGAGCCAGAACAAGCCGAGCCAGCTCGTTATCCAGACTTAACTGTTGTTGAAGTATCGTGGGAGCACCTCCGCTTTAATTCCTTCTAGAGCTCCCACGCCAGTAGAGCGAACGTGTAGTCAATGAACGCATACGCGAAACATGAACTGTAACAGGGACTTCAACAGTGGCAGATGCTCTCAGAGGCTGGGAAATTATTCCGTGTTGAGGGATCTTATTATGTATGAGAATGGCAAGTCCTTCGAACCTAATATTTAGTTTAAGTGAATTACAAAAAGGCACACATCCAAAACAATCTGAGCCTACAAATGGACTTAACCTAAAATATTTGGGCTTCAACTGGGCTTAACCAACCTAAAACAAATTGGGCCTGCAATCTGGCAGTCTAAATTGCTACTTCTCCCATGAGCTTGGCCTATAAGAAACTAGCCTACAATTAGATTTAGCCCATTAGTAGCTTGCTCACTCCATGGGCCTCATAGTCCCTAATGCATTCAGTGTTTTTTTTATTGAATAGTGACAAAAATCTGCTGAATCGATGGTCGGATGTTTATGGTAAATATGGAATTTTCGCAACTTTACAGCCTCTGAAAGTGATAGGGTAAATTAGCTGTTTTTTTTCCCTACGAAACGCAACATAAATCAATCGACCCACCACAAAAATCATTAAAAAAAACTTTTCCACTTTTCCTATTGCACCAGCGCTCTATTTTTCACAGTATAGAAAATTGTAAACAAATCACAGGTATCATCAACTGAATGATTGTCTTTCAAGTATGCGACCTTCACTGTACTCGAGTCCTGCATCGCCCGTGCCCGTGTGCTAGCTGCTTCCAGTTGACGTTTCTTCATTTGATCTTTTCGTATCACATAAAATCCACTAACTGGCCGGAGACTGGGTGATGCTGCTGATCATGTTCAGCGCGATACAAGGCTGGTCGGCAGGCACCTGCAGCCAAAGAAGAGATCACATGAGGAAACAAGCTAAGTCAGCTTCATTCGGGGGCATCCCGATTTAAGACCCTCACATGGGATGGGAAGCAGATCCTAGGTGAATGTGAGATGCCGCAGGACTTACAAAGTGGCCAGCTCCAAGAATCCAGTAGAAGCGCAGGTTCTTGTAGGACCTCACGAAAGCCCTGGTTCCTTTGCTGGTGCCGCAGTACAGAAACTGCCTCAGCAGGCTCAGGAAGGTCTTCAGCCCATCCCATCTGAAATCAGTATCAGTTCATCCCCCAGGAGCCAGTAAACATTCAGTTCAGTCATTGAGATATATATGTTTTCTGAACCCTGTTATAATGTGGGGGCAAGAGATAGAAAAACAGGAAGGCTTACTTGAGCTTCTGAACCCATGCTTCTTCGCCGTCAGTAGAGCAGATTACGTCGAGCTTCAGGAAGGTGAAAACATGTATCACATTCATCAGTACTGAAAACTGCAGACTTGTTTACTCATAAGCATATTTTCAGCTGGGAATATTGTACGATATGAATGGATTATCCAAGTGTTTGGTTAAGGGAGGAGCGTCTGTCTCCCAATTAGTTGACCATGTGAGCCATGAGCCACCATGTGATATGGTGGTGGTTGAGAAAAATGCCTTGTGGCGCCTGAAGGTTTCGTGTCACTCACAGCTCCTGGGAAAAAGGCAGATCCGTGCATGGAAGATGGAACACTCACACTCTGTTCTTGTGTGTTTTTCCTGGCATGGGCCAGGGAGTGGTTGTCCGTTCCTAACTTCCCATGACGATTGACAATAAAAGGCTCACATTTTCTTGGTATGCATCCAGAAACGATGCCATCTTTTCTGAAGTCTGAACTGAACACGAACTTGGCGGCGTCACGCTATCCTGCTCTCCCACTGACGAATTGTAAGGCCCTTATTCTTAAAATATACTATACTCGGTTGCTTACACAGGATGTATCAATTGCAGGATGAATTGGTGAACCTGAATGCTCCATGTGCTACGACGACTACGAGTTGCGTGGAAGAAACAGAAACAGTATCAGTTCCTTTTCAGTGTCTGGATCATCACTCAAGCACTAAGGCACTAACATTTCAACCTATGCGTTGATCTCAACATGCTGGTCCACTATTCTGCCAGCATAGCAGTGTAACAGCACTAACGGAAAAAGTCAACATCATGCATGACCAGACACACACACAAAAAAAAAATAGTAGTTTTGATTTGCTGGAATAGTAAAAATGGCAGAGCACTACTGACCTGCCCATTGTACACCGTGACATTCACACCATAGGACAGCAGCTCATCAATCTGCAAAATGAACAAAAAAAGAAAGGGAACAGAGTTAACCAAACTCCACTATCCCTTTCAACTGAATTCATATAGAGAAGAACCGTGGGAGCTCGCTCGCCTCATCGATTCTTGGCTTTATGAAATCCTTGACCAGCGCATAGTAGACGGCATTGGAGACCTCCACCCACCTGCATACAATTGCAGTCGTAGCATGGTAACACTGACAGCTACTAAAACATACATACTCCAGTGACCGACGTGACCGTCGTGGTGCGAAAGCGACGCTCACTTGAGGTCCTTGGGGATGATCTTGAGCTTCTCCTTGATGACCCCGTTCATGATGCCGTCGGGGGTGCCCGTGGTGATCGACGTACCCCCACAGCTCCGAGCCGTCGGGGGTGCCCGTGGTGATCGACGCGGCGGAGCAGGCACGGAGCGTGGCGACGACGCACAGGCAGAGGATCAGGGGAAGCTGCAGAACACGCCTGTCCATGTCCACCAAGAGTCGTGGTCTGCTGAAAGTGAGCGCGCGTGCATCGCCCGGTGTAGCCGGGGCTCTAGTTGCCTATATATATAGTCTTGGCAGGCTACCCTGTGTGTTGTAAACTTGTCAGGTTGTCCCGATCCCACGGGCACGACGCCGAGGGCAGAAACAATGTTTTGTATATATGCCTCCGTGACATGCAATCCAAAACATCATCGGATCGATCAATTTCCTATCTGAAAATGATGCTGCAATCAGCAAAGTGGCTATGGGAAGGCTCTTTTGGAGGGTCCTATATCTCCTCTCTGTTACAGATTATAGCCTTCGGCTTGCATTGTCACTCCCTTCGCCCATAGAAGGATTTATTTACACAATGCATTTTTGACATTTTAGGGTGTGTGGCAAAGACAAATGCGAGCATTCGTGTCAAGTCGAGAATCTTAAATCGGAGTAGATATATTCCAACAAAAGAAACTCGGCCCACTGAGCTAGCTATGCTCAGTTCGTGATTCTACTCCAAAACTATTAATTCCATGTAAATCTGCAACAAGAACCTGGCGTGTTTGTTTGGCACCTGCATAAGAATGGTATCTTCTCTATTAATTCCATGTATAAATTCCTTCTCAATATATAAAGGGGTTAAAGTTTCATAAATAGTTTGACGTCTAAAGATACAACCTTCATGTGGTTCTTTAAAAAAGGGGTCATTCTCACAAAAGATAATTTATCATAGAGAAATTAGAATGGTGACACGACTTGTTGCTTTTGTAGTAAGCCCGAGACAATCCAACACCATTTCTTTGAGTACACTTATGCTAGGTTACAGTGGAGAGCGGTTTATATGGTGTTAGGTCTCAGTCCACCACCTATCCAAAACTATTTGAATGATTGGTACCCTACAAGAGGTAAACATTTGAGATCCTTTTTATTGACATGTGCGTCTGTGGTATGTTGATTTATCTGGCTTATAAGAAACAAAGTTGGATTGACAAATGTTTGACCAAAAACTCTTTTGCTGGTCATTTTCAGGGGAATGCATTGGCTTCGATCTTGGGCCCAAAATCAGATTTTGCTATGTAAACTCATTCCAGACGTTATGGTGTGATTTATACAATAATGTGGTATGATTCCTCTATATGAATCCAGCTATCTTTCCATTATTAAAAAAATAAGTTCCAGCCTCTACAATATTTTGTAATATGTAGATGATACAACCGCTTTCATATCAAATCAGTGCTCTGTTTTTAACGGATTTTTTCCTATATAAAAAATGCCATCGTCAACTACATTACCTTTCAGGTATCCAACCTATACCGCACTTCAAGAACGCTGAGTGGTCCTCCGGGACCTTGTGCTATAGCTGCTTGAAGCCCTCCTTTGTTCTTGGCATATATCACACAGAATCAACTAGCTTGCTGGCGACTGGGTTATGCTGCTAATCATGCTTAGCGCGATACAGGGCTGGTCTGCAGGCACCTGCAATCAGAGAGAAGATCCCACGAGAAAACAGATAAGATTTGGGTTTATCCAAGTTTAAGAAAACAAATAAGATGGCACAAATGGGGTTCAGACTTCAGACTTGGGACTTACATAATGCCCAGCTCCAAGAATCCAGTAGAAATGCAGGTTCTTGTAGGACCTGACGAAGGCCTTGGTGCCTTTGCTGGCGCCACAATACAGAGGCTGCCTTGGTAGGCTCAGAAAGCTCTTCAGACCATCCCATCTGAAATGAGTAATTCAGATATATCGTTGAAAACCTGCCAGAGAATGGGAGGGAATAAAACACAAACACTTACTTGAGCTTCTGAACCCATGCTTCTGCACCATTGGTCGAGCAGATTACGTCGAGCTTCAGATACAGGAAAAGTTATATCAAGTTCAGCACTGAAAAAAATGCAGTTTTAGTAAATGCTAATCATTTCAACTTCGAATACTGTATATACATGGAGCATCTAAATGCCTCGATTATTTGTCCATGTGAGCTAGCGGTTGTTGGGAAAATGCCTATTGCCGCCACAAGATTTCGTGTCCTTCACAGCTCTCTGGCAAAGGGGGTTCTGATGGGCTATCCCTATCCATCCATCCCCAAATCCATGCATGGAACGCTCTTTTCTTGGAATTTTCTTGGCATGAACCCGGGAGAGATTGTCCCTATGTACCATGTCTGATTAAATAAACTTCACAATGAAGGCTCGCATTTTCTTGACATGGTCCAGAAAGGATGGATGCCTGTCTTTTCTGAACCAAGAACATGTGTGTTGGCGTTACGTTATCCTGATCTGATCTCCGCCTCCCCCACCGAGTGATAAAGCTATTTATTCTTGTACTCTACTCGGTTGCTTATCCAGGATGGCAGGATGCCTCCAGTTCCTAGTGGCTTTGTTAAACCTGAATGCTACATTTGATCAACAGCACCATGAGTTGAGGACTTGAGGTTGTTTTCAGTGACTTGATTGTCAATCATTCACTAAGTCACTATTGCACATTTCTCCATTGACCTTATCCTGGTTTATTTTCTAATTTCATGATTGGATGTTTTTATGCAAAAAGTGAACGGTTTTAGTCTTTTAGATTGAATGACAATGTAATACTAGTAGCACTAACAGAACGCAGATGACGAGCTCCGAGTAGTTTTGAACTGCCGGCGATGGTAAAAATTGTAGAGTGCTACTGACCTGGCCATTGTACACCGTCACATTAACGCCATAAGACAGCAGCTCATCAATCTGAATCAGTCAACGTAGAGGTTATCAAGCGAGCACCACTAACACTGTTGCAATTTTAGAAAGTGAGGACGCTTTTGCTTAGATTACCTCATCGATTCTTGGTTTCATGAAATCGCTGACCAGCGCGTGGTAGACCGAGTCGGATTGCTGCCCCCACCTATATATACATTTGGAATTGCAGCGTCACAACACAGGTAGGAAACCGACCGATTGTGATGCGATATAGATGAGCACAGACGACTGACGTGAAGTTTTTGGGGATTATCTTGAGCTTTTGCTTGATGACCCCATTCATGATGCCGTCAATGGTGTTGGAGTCAGGTTGGGAGTCCTGGCCGCGATGGGACGTCGAGTACTTCATGGCCTGCAAGCTGCTCATCGGTGATGATCCCACAGGTATGTCGAGTGCCACCGGGTCCATGCCGGAGTCAAGCATGAAATTGTACACGTCCTGCATGCCCAAGAAAAGGAAAACAAGTTAAAAGAAAAATCTACTGCGATCAAGCAGGCACATCAGGCTGTCCTAATAGTGAGAGCCTCTTTTAAACGGAGGGCTATTTAAATTTGTTATCATTGACCTCTTTCTTTCATTTTATAACACAATATGTAGACATGTGCTCTATAATTTCTATCCAGAGATAAATGTTGCCAATTATTCATCACCCATATTTATAGATTTCTGCCTCTGCATCCACCACGTCAGATTTATCAGCTCCTGCTATAATCCATATGCCGTCACACTCACACATATATTTTGTGAAGCTCTTATTACAGCTCTGGTTGTCAATCAAGATTTTAGCTTCCTAATTTTGATATTTATGAGTTGATGCATATTTTTTTCTCAGCTTGTTAAGTGAAGCCATAGTGCTTATCTACATGTTATTCAAAAATCTCATTTTGTATTTTATGCAAAATATAGATTTTAGTCCTAGATTGTACTTTTCGTTACTACAGTAGTATATAAATAAGCATATCAACTTGCCCTACAGTGCTCAATATGTTGAATTTTCTCTATCAACAAAGTACTAGTATACTAGCATATATTTTTTAAAAGGATATTTAAAAAATATATGCTAGCATACTAGCATATATTTTCTATGAAGTCTAACGCTTACAATTAATATGTCAATGTAGATATGTTATGATGCTTGAGTCAGCATTTGTAAATTTATTTACTGTGGAAACTTGCATAATTTATTTTCATAGAGTATTAATTAAAAATGTACTGTTTTTGCCACTGCTACGTGATTCATTAATAATTTTTTTATTATCATTATGAAACTTTGGAAATGTATACTTATCGCTCAGAAGTACATGTATACTTAGTCTTAATAGTGGCACCTAACATATATCACAATTTCATAATAGCATGTATGGGTAATTTAGAATAGTTTAGTTTATTTTAGATAATAACATATATGAATAATTCAGATGTTTGTTATGACTATATTTTATATGCTAGAGATGAGTAATCGTATTGTAATTATAGGAGCTACTTAATTTAGATTATCTTTCATGCATGGCGGCGCTAGGTGATTTAGATGTAAATTTATGGAATTACTTTAATTTTTTCCATGATTGCATCTATCGGTAATCATGAAGCTAATTGGATCAATCATTATTATTCAAGCAAATTAGACCAATGATTATTATTGTCCGTGATAGTTATAGTCAACCAAATTGATGACATGGTATCTATGTTTTATCTAAGAATT
Organism: Miscanthus lutarioriparius; assembly: GCA_904845875.1. Taxonomy (NCBI): domain Eukaryota; kingdom Viridiplantae; phylum Streptophyta; class Magnoliopsida; order Poales; family Poaceae; genus Miscanthus; species Miscanthus lutarioriparius. The sequence continues at coordinate 40,388,623 of CAJGYO010000001.1, forward strand.
TTCAAGGACTTCTTTCTTAATCTAGTGCGCCCTGTGAAGATTATTTGATCTCAATGCTGTATAAGATATGAGAAACTAGTGAACATCACTGTCACTATTTTAAAATATGGGGTAAAGTATATGCTTCAACCTTTAAGTTCCACATTAGTCCGATTTTCATCCCTAAACTATGAAATCTGGTAACAAACACCCTCCAACTATTTAAACCTAACGAATTTGGTGATCTAACTAGTTTTATAGGTGGTTCTCAGTTTTGTAAAAAAACATAAAATGCCAATTTGATCTCCTAAATCCGTAATTATTTTTTTAACTTAGAAAAATATGAAACTAGTATCGATTTTTTTCTAAAATGTTACCTACATGGTTATGATCTATATATAGTTATTTGACACTAGCTAGTTTAATTTGTTCCTATTACCTGTAGTTGTGCTTATTATTTAATACAAATAATATCTAAATAACTCTAAATAGAGCACCAACAGATAGATAACAAATTTTAGAAAAAAACTAGAATCAGCTTCATATTTTTTTATTTAAAATAAGTTAAATATGGATTTTAGAGATGAAACCACATTTTAATTGTTTTTAGAAAATAGAAAACCACCACCTATCAAATGAGTCAGAGGACCGAACTAGTCCGATTTCAACAACTGGAGGGTGTCCGTTACCTGGTTTTATGGTTTTGGGTAGAAATCCAGACTGACGTGCAACTTGAAGGGTGCCCTAACATAATTATGGTTTAGGGTTGCCGTAAGATTTTTCTATATTTATGGTTTCTTTTTGCACTAACATTGATTCCTAGGCTCTATAACATTGATCCTCTAAGAAAAAAAATACAGAAATATGTACAAAATTAAAAAGGATGGAGTAAGAGACTTGGAATCAACGTTGGGCACTTACGACGTTGCCGCTCTTGGTGTCGATGAAATCTAGCAGGCTGACCCATGACTTGTGCGAGGCGGCCCACTGCGCCGCCACGATTTGGTCCTTAACTGTCTCCGCCTTCCTGAGCTCAAGTTAAAAATAAAACGGGGTCGCATGTGAATGTGATGGGTGCGCTAAACGTCAAGAGAAAGGCATGCAAATGGTGGTGTGCGTGTTGCTGCCTTACTTGTTTGCTTCGTCGCCGGCGTTGTCGTCCAGCCTCGACACGCTCAGGAGCAGTGGCGTGTAGGAGAGCTGCACCATCCAGATAGAGCTCACTTTAACTAGCTGCCCATTCAATATTTGTGATTTGTCCACAGAAACTAGAAATGGTCAATCTCACCGTGAAATCTTCCGGCGAGATCCAGCTATCTCCAAGCGCCACACCTGCGCACGGCAAAAGAAACGAGAATTTCAATGCGCGCGCACGCACACATCAACTGCTCCCCAACTAACGTCGATTTCGGTTACGTACCTCCGAGCGTGACGTTGAGCTCGCCGGCGTGGACGGCCCTGGCGACGGACACGCCGAGCGTGGCGGCGTACTTGCCGCCGTAGGACTCGGCGACCAGGAACAGCGGGCTTCCTGGTCGCCAGGGTGGGCACCTCCTTCACCAGCGCCCTGACCACCGTGGTCATGTCCGCGGCCTGCTGCCAGTCGCTGTTCACGAACAGGCTGTCGTCCTCCACGTAGCTGTACCCTGTGCCGACCGGGTTGTCCTGTGCCCGCCATGAAAGTCCGTCAGCGTCAGCGAGGACTATGCATGTAAAATAAACATCACGACCGCAACCAGTGTTTTTCTCTCACAACAAATCAGCCAGAACAGTGTTTCAGTTTATTTTTTCAGCGAAGCGAACGGAGCCAAAATAGATAGAAGGAAGGCCACATCAGCTATCGCTCTCTGCTATATATGGCCAAACGGGCCGCCCGGCACGGCACTGGCACGGGCACGGCCAGGCACGGCACTACGCGGCACGGCATGTTAGCCGTGCCGTGCCTGATAGTGCCGCCGTGCCGACTCAGCGGCCCAGGCACGGCACTATCATGGCTTAGGCGTGCCACTAGGCACGGCAGCCCGTAGTGCTCATGCCTGCACTGGCACTAAAAGTGCCAAACATCTCAGAAACTTCAGAATTTTAACAGAAACTTGTACAATACATCAAACTTTAGAAGATCACACTTTGACAGCAGAGATACAAGTTCAAACTTTAACAGAAACTTCAGAAGATCACAAACACAGACGGTCGAACAGCTCCGCAGCGTCCTCGCGCAGGTCATCCTCGTCGTCATCTCCGGCTAGCCCGCACATCCGCCTCTCATCGTTGGCGCTGACCTCAACGATCTCGTCAGAGGAGCGGGCCATCGTCACTCGCCGGCGCCCGGTTCCTCAACGGCTTCACACATAAACAAAGAATCAGTAGCAGATCTAGTTAGGGTTAGGGTTAGGGTTTACAGTACCTTGGCGGCCGGAGCACCGGGAACGCCGGCGACGTCGACGACGCGGGATCCGGCCCTCTGGTTCCTCGACGGATGCGAATCAAGAGGGGACCTACAGGAGGGGAGCACATCAGATCGAGATCCAGGAGGGGATAAGAGAGGAAGAGCCAGATCTGGAGGGGAGCAAAGCTCAACTTACAGACATCCGGAGCACCAGAGTTGCCGGGGGCCCTGCGAGGTCGACAACGGTGACGAATGAGACGACGAGGTGGACGACAAGGCTACATCAACGGGGCGAGATCAAGACGAGGCCGTGTCGTGTGCCCGTGCCGGCCAGCAATGGCTCTAGATGCCACTGGAGGGCGAGAAGAAGAGAGGAGACACCACCGGAGGCGGAGAGGGAGACGAAGAGAGGAGAGAGCCGCTCGTAGAGGTTAGAGCGAGAGACAGGAGAGAGAGGGAGCTGGAAACAAATGAGCTAGGGTTTCGTCGATACGGGGCGGCGTGGGGGCGCTGGCTTATATAGTCGACCCATCCAACGGTCGGATCCAACGGTCATGAAGGATCTCGGGGAGGGGATCAACGGTCCTCCTTTGCTGGATCCGTGCCAAGGCCGTGCCGGCCTGTTAGCCGTGCCGTGCCTGGGCCGTGCTAGCGGGCCGAGGTGGCAGCCCAGGCACGGCACTGCTGCCGGGCCATGCCAGGCACGGGCACGAAGCAGGCCAGGCCGGGCCGTGCTTTTTAGTGCCGTGCCCGTGCCGGCCCACCATGTTAGTGCCATTTGGAAAAATATACTCTCTCGTCTCACTAACCACAATGATGAGGTCGGCCTTCTGGAGCCACGTCGAGTTGCGCGGCTTGAGGTCGACGTCCAGCGGCCCCATCTCCAGGAAGTTGCCGAGCCCGACCCCGGACGCGCCCTGCGAGAGCAAATACCATGGTTGATCGCAACACCTGCTCATCTGGCCATTTTCTCGTGAAGCAGACCAGAGCACAGGATCCTGTGCCGAAGCCGAAATTGTGGCGTGACGAGGAAAGAGAGGGCAGCAACTGCCTACCGGGCCGCCCTGCAGCCAGAGAACGGTCGGCCATGGCTGCGACGGCGTCGACGTCCTCTGCGGGCTCTTGTAGTACCACCAGAACAGGTGCGCCTCTGCAACAACGGCGACATGACATGTATACCTCAGCTCAGGACATGGAGTAGCTAGAAAGAGAATGCTCGATTATTGGCAAGCGATCGATGCGGAGGTAGCGTTACTCACTTGGCCGGACTTCGACGTACCCCCACAGCTCCGAGCCGTCGGGGGTGCCGGTGGTGATGGACGCGGCGCAACAGGCGTGGAACGAGTCGTAGCTATAGCCTACTTTCAATGTCTTCACCTAATCAGCAGGTAATATTTCTTTGGCTTCTAGGTTCAACCAGATTGGCATTGGCTTTGGTATAAAGCCAGAGATCTTTTTACATATTGACATTGCCCTAAGGCTAAGATCAGATAGGCTACTACTTGGCCGACGATCAAATAACGTGGATGGGTCGCAAAAGAGAGTACACGTCTCGTTTCCCATTTTTTAGTGTGGTCGTGGAGGATGTAACTTTTCCATTACCTGAAAACCAAGTTGTATCGCAGACCAAACAAATAGATAGCTATATATTAGCTTCAACTGGTTCTCTATTAAAGCTACCTACTACTCAGATCTTAAGCGTGTATTTGGTTCCAGGACCACGTGAGATGGGCTGGATATGACCAGTTTTTTTAGGTTGGGTTGGATCCATCTCGTGTTTGGTTGACAGGGATGAGTCCATTCTAGTTCTCTGTTTGGTTAGAACTTAGAAGGTTGGCCGATGTGGGACGAGGCAGCAGACATGCGTGGCCCACGTGTCATCCACCCCTTTGGTCTCTTCTTCCTCTTTTCTTCGTCGTCTTATCTCCCAGGTTGGTCCTCCTTCGCAGCTCCTCCTTCGCTCGGCCACGGCTAGCTCCTCCGACGCGGTCTACTCCCTCGGCCGCGGCCAGCTCCTCTGGCGCGGCCTGCTCCCTCAGCCGCGGCCAGCTTCTCCGGTGTGGCATGCTCCCTCGTTAGCGGCTTGCTCCCCAGGCCACGACCTATCGGTGGCCTGCCGCACCTCACGCCCATGGCCTGCCGCACCTCGCGATCGCGTCCTGCTAGTTCTCCTTCGGCGCGGCCTTCTAGTCGTCCCTCTACGCGACTGCAGCTTGCCGACGACATAGTTTACTACCCTTTGCTCAGACGCGTCTCGGGGAGCCACAGTGGGGGTTGCGCATGGCCATGGCCGTCCGCTGCACATTGTCGGGCGGCGCGTGCTCGCCGCCGCCGGGGTTGGGCTTTTGTACACCGTCGTGCGGGGTCCGCCTCCTCCGCACGCACGCAGACCAAGTGGGATCGCTCGATTTCTCCGATTTGGAGGAACGGAGCTGTCGGTGTTTCGAACAAACACCGGCTAGTAAATTTATAATTGTTGCGCGTTAGACTCAGATGGTGCACTAAAGGACACAAGGTTTATACTAGTTCGGGCAGAATGGCCCTACGTCCAGTCTGCTGCTGCTCGTGTTATTAGTACCGAAAAAGGTTCGTAGTAGGGGGTACAAACGGTCGAGAGAGGGACGGGTCCCAAGTCTCTGATGGAAAGGTCAAAAGGATGCTAAGAGCTTGGTTGCTGCTTGGCTGTGTCTTGTCTGTCAAAAATGATCCGTCCCCTTAGTGGGGTGTCCTGCCCTCCCTTTTATAGACCAAGGGGGGAGCAGGGGTTACAGACGGGAAAAAGAGGAAAAAACAAAAGGTAGAGAAGGTCCTTCGAGGGAGCCGGGTCTTCCTTTTCCCCTGTGCCTGCCCTGCTAACATGGCACATCGTGCCAGGAATGGCGTGTTCGTTGATCCTCATGGGACCATGCCCTGGCCTCTTTCAGCAAGTGGGCGCGTCCCATCCTACACCGGCGGACGGTGCGGCGTGCCAGAGAGCCAAGCTGTGACCCTTCGGGGAGTAGACGGGGAAGTGACCATACGTCTGTCACTATGGATGATGTGAGCTCTGTCTTGGATCGTAGTGGTTGTCATATGCTCATGTTAGTATCCGCGTTCGAGGGCTGATGGCAGCGCCTACAACACTGTGGGACAAAAGTCGGCGCCTACAACACTGTTCGGACTCTGTCAGGTCGAAAATGGCTTAAAGCACCCGTCCCGTCGTATCCTGACAGTACCTTCCTATAGGCATGCAGGGCATGGCCCTTGGTACTGCGGTTTGACTCGAATGTCTTGTCGTACCTTGTGCTTGTATTTATGAAGGAACATGGTGTAGCCATCGGGCGAGGCGGAGCCAGCTCACGGCCGTCGGGCGAGGCGAAGCCAGCCCTCAGCCATCGGGCGAGGCAGAGCTAGCCCTCAGACGTTGGGCGAGCCAGAGCCAGCCCTCAGCCGTCCAGGCAAGGCGGAGCCAGCCCTCAGCCGTCGGGCGAGGCGGAGCCAGCCCTCAAACTTCGGGCATGGTGGAGCTAGCCCTCAGGCGTTCGGGCGAGGCGGAGCCAGCCTTCAGCCGTCGGGCGAGGTGGAGCCTTAGCCCTCGGGGGTCGGGCTAGGCGGAACCAATCTTTCGTTGTTCGGGCAAGAAGTGTAGTAGTGTTCTTGTCTGACCGGAAGCGTCAACGTTCAATGGTTATTAATCCCACCTTATCGGGTACCCAGGTATTAGGTCTCGAACAGTAGCCCCCGAGCCCTCGGGTGATTCGGATAGAATCCCTCGGAGGGTATTTTGACTTGCCAGAGGATGCGCGCGAGCGCACCCGACGGGTGTAGCCCCCAGGTGATTCGGGCAGAATCACCCAGGGGGTATTTTGATTCGTTAGAGGGTGCGCGCGAGCGCACCCGTCGGGTGTAGCCCCTGAACCCCCGGGTGATTCGGACAGAATCGCCCGAGGGGTAATTTCGGACCCTTTGCGGTTATGGCTATGAGATTTGGTTTTTTGTCAATCTGGACGGTTTGAAGGAAATCCTGGTATCCCGTTCATGGGGATTCGCCCAGGGTTTGCCCGATTGGAGTTTGATTGCGCATCGAGGCTCCCTTGAGGCTTGCGTGCCTGAGTCCTGGTCGCTCGTGGGCCCATCCCTCGTTGGGATGGTCGTCGAGACTGTCGGGCTGGCCCTTGGACTCCTGGGGCCAGGCAGGCCGTAGAAGAGGCCTTTTGACCCGCATCCCCTCTCTGGGAAAAAGAGTCCTGGTCTACTTGGGAAGGCGAACCATCCGGCGCGATTTTGGTGGGAAAGGATAGGGATCGTGGGTGCGTATACCGTGATGTGACGCGGCGGTGTGTCATGGTAGGCACGGAGACCTAGGCGGGCGGTTGCTCTTCTCGCATCCGTCGCCCCTATAAAACTGAGGGGTTCGCCCCCAGGGTTCCGTACTTGGCCACTTTTCCTTTGCATCGACAACCTCCGCCGCCAACCGCCTGAGCCTCCCGCACTCGCATCGTAGCCGCCGTCAAGCTTGCATCCATATCACAGCCGCCGTTAAACTCGCATCCACCCCCCTCCCAATCGTTTCAATGGAGTCGTGGTGCAGATCTAGCATCACCCCTCAGCGCCTGGAGGGCCTCATTCGCCGTGGCCTCCTTCGCCCGCTGACCGCCGCCAAGGAGTGGTGGCTGCCCGGTGATGAGGACGGGCCATCGTTGCCCGAGGGGTATGTCGTGTCCTTCGCTCACTTCCATGAGCGGGGATTCGCCATACTTGCTCACCCGTTCCTCCGGGGGCTATTAGATTATTACCAGGCGGAGCTGCAGCACCTGACTCCCAATGGGGTTCAGCACATTGCGGTGTTCATCGCCCTGTGTGAGGGGTTCCTAGGAATTAGTCCCCACTTCGATCTGTGGCAGTATTTCTTTGCCGTCACCCTGTCGAAGAAGCGGGTTGGGAAGCAAGAGCTAAGCATGCCGATGGCATGTGCCAGCATTCATCTGCGCAACAACTGGGTGAATGACTACCCGTCGATGCATCTGTCGACCTCCAACAAGGGGTGGCATTCGCATTGGTTTTACGTCAAGGACGACGTGGCCGCCCCCTTGCCAGTGTTCTCCGGGCGTATCATCGAAGAGGTCCCAGGGTCGTGGAAGTGGGGTGTCCCAGACAAAGACAAGAAGAGGATCAAGGACCATCTCGCCACCTTCCAGATTCTGAAGGAGAGGGGCATGAAAGGATCGGGGATCATCGGCGCCTACCATACGCGGAGGGTGGAACCACTGATGAGCCACGTGCTTCCCCTGTACCTGATGGCGCCCAGGGCGTCGCTCGAAGGGACGATGCTTGTCGATGAAGCACTCCCCCATGGAAGTGGCACAACGCATCAAGGACGCGATGGAGCCTATGAAGGACAACGCCGATGTTGTCCTTGATTTTGTGTATCCGGTGCCGGGGCATCCCCCAATGCGGCCAGAATTGGGGTTCATCGACTTCGTAAGTTCTTTTCCCCGGTGTCTCCTTTTCTCTTGAATTCCCGGCCCCTTGACGCTGACCTTAGGATAGCGGGACCAGCGGCAGAGACTTGTTCTCGAGGATTGCCCGGCTCTGCTGCCGAAGGACCAAATCCTGGCGACGGCGAATCGTGCCATGGCTGAGTGGGATAGGAGGACGAGGGAGCTTAAGAAGAAGAAGAAGATGCTACGGAAGCAGCAAGCACGAGATCGAGGAGAGAAGACAGGCAGTGACGATGATGATGAGGAGGAGGAGGAGTTCGACGAGGTAGTAGCCTACATGGATTAGGATGTCCTGGAGGGTGATGATTCGCTGACAGGCACCCGATTGTCCACATAGGGACCCTTCCTGTTCCACGCAGGGGGAAGTGAGTCCATGAGGCAGGCGGAGGCGGGCCAAACCATCGGCCCGTCCTCGGGAACGGCGGGAGTGGACGGGTCCGCCGCTGCGTCCGGGGTGCCGGCGGAGGACCGGTGGATGGGGGGAGGCGGATCTGCTGCCTCGGCCGAGGCGTCGGTGGAGGGGGACAACTCTGCTGCCGCGCCCCCTGAGCTGATGGGGGCGGGCGGATCTACTGCCTCGCTCGAGGCATCGACAGAGAGGGGTGGCTCCATTGCCACGCCCTTGGAAATAAGGGAGACGAGCCCCTCTAGCCGGGAGCAGGGGGCAGGCTCTAAGCGGCCCTGCCCAGACGAGTTGGGGTAGGAAACTGGGGGTTCATCCCCAAAACGTCCCTACCGCCCAACAACGCTGGAGTAAGTCACCGATTCCTCTTTTTTCCTATTTTTCTATTTTTCGGTGTGACCTTATACCTTTTAACCTTTTGTAGACTCTTGCGACGGGGCCATTCCTTGGCGCTGGCGCCTAAGAAGAGTGTCGCTCTCCAGGCGGAACGGGTGTCGTCGCCTGATGTCGCTCCTGTTTTGGGCAAGAGTGGAGCCGATGTTGCGGCCTCGTCGGCCGGTCAGGCACCACCAGTGCTGGCGCTCGTGCCCTCGGTGGGTCAGGTGGGCGCCGGGGCTGAGGAAGTGCCTTCGGGGGTTGTCGAGCAGACGACGGCGGAGGTGACTCTGCCGCCTACGTTGGAGGGGATGGAGCCACCGCCCGTGCTCGTGGTGCCTCCTGTGGTGGGCGTGGCGTCGCAAGTCGAGGCCCCGGTGTCGTAAGAGGAGGTGGCCACGACCACGCCAAGTCAAGAGCAGCCGGACGTAGCCACAACGGTGTCCGAGGGAGCGGCGCAATCCGTGCCACCGGCGGCCCAGGCGGCGCCGCCCGAGGTGGACCGAACGGAGGGGGACACGACCGGAGGGTCCCCGGGCATAGTGGTGGTGGTGGAGAGGATCAGCGGGGGGTCGCCCACGCGGGGTGAGCCACCGCTCCGGTGGATGGTGCCTCAGGACCCAACGTCGACTCTCTTCTCGCTCGACGATGCTTCCGAGAGCATGGAGCGGGAGAGTCTCGACATTGGGTTCTCAGCCATGATGGATGCCTTGAGCTAGTCCAGGGGCGTCCTATGTGACGTCATCGTTCCCACTGGCTGGGTATGCGCTTGATCTTCTCTCTCGCTTTCTTCTTTTCTTCATGTATTCTTGTATTTTCATATTTTTGTTACTGGTCTTCTTTCCAGTCCCTTATTGCTCATAGCCGCGGGAAATCCTAGTTCCTCCACGAGCAGAAGGCGGAATGGGACCGCCTCACCGAGGAGGCCCAACTGTGTGGAGATGTGAGCGATAAGGGGCGAGGACCCTTCTGGTGGGCTCAGATGGAATCCTCGCCCCTTATCGCTAGATGTTATCTTTTTAAATTCCACTGTTTATCATTCCGCACTCTGGTATTTGGTATTGTAATAATATACTTTTTAAGAAACTCTAATGTATGAAATGGACTTGTGTTATAACTCGCTCTCATTATTGGATCCTTGGGAAAAATGTGGATCTTTCGGGTTCTCCCTCGAGGTGTGCCCGATGGATATCGACCGTTGTAGCTTGCTTTTGGGGTGCTTAGTGTCTGGTGGAAGACGAGTACCTCCGTAAGTGTGCTATTTCGGGTGGTTCTGCCATAGTGTGTTTGGTCTCGTTGCTGGTCCGGCCTTCCCCATGCCCCCACATGTGGTGGGGGTTCGGTCAAGGGTCGGCTTGTTTCATGATTGTCGCCCTCTCTACGGTTTCCGCAACTGGAGGGGTTGAGGCGATGTCACTTGCCTCGACGGCTCAAGTGATGTGCCTGATAAGCTAGATAACGGGGATGTTCGGGCAGAATCCGATCTCGTTGCTTTGTGATAGGGTTGGCAAAAGCCCTCGGGTGGTGTTCCATTGCTCCTCGACCTGCCTTCCAACAGATTCCCCCTCAATGGGGATTCCATGGGCTCGGCAAGAGGCTGGATTGAACTTAGAAGGTTGAGATGACCCTATCCGCCTCAATGCAGGTGGGACAAAGGCCGCTGAGGCTCATCTGCGTTTTCTCCCCTGGCTCTTGTTTGACGCGAGGCGGCATTGGACCCTTCACGGGTCAGCCTTTGAACCTCGGTCCCTCGATCTCGGATTGAGCGGCTCGAGCCCTCGAGCCCCTTAGGGTCTGATAGGGGTCGGCCGTGTTTTGCGCGTCACCCCGTCCTTGGTTTCCGTAACTGGAGGGGTTGAGTTGATGACACTTGCCTCGATGGCTCGAGTGTTGCGCTCAATGAGCTCGCTAATGGGTATGTTCGTGTGAAACCCGGGTCCATCATTCGCTGATGGGGTCGGTAGAGCCCTCATGTGGCATTCCACTACTTCTCAACCCACCTCCCAGCAGATGCCCGAGCCGTTCGATAGGCTCAGGTGGCCCATTGGCCTCTCCTCGATGGAGATTCTGTGGGTTTGGCTCAAGGCTAGAATCGAACGAGAAAGGTCGAGATGTCCCTGTCCGCTTCTGAGCGAGGTCGGGCAAGGCCGTTGGGGCTCATCACGGTTTTTCTCCCCTGGCCCTGTTTGACATGAGGTGGCCTCGAGCCCTTCGTGGGCCGGCCTTCGAACCTCGGTCATTTGCCGCTCATATCGAATGAGACAACTGCCACTTCGTGACGCGACATGAAGCGTTGAGACGCAGCGATTGCGTATGCAACGTTTTGGATGTATGGAATCAATGTACGATTTAATTGAAACGAGAGCGGGGGTCGATAGTGTTACCTTGGCGGTATGAGCGACGAGAATCTCGTACCTGATATGTTCGTACAGGGTTCGAGTCCGACGTTCGCGATGGGGCCAGCGTGACCTGCACGAGTATCGATTTTTTTTGTTTTTGTCTGTCGGTGGCGATTTGAGCCGTTCGATCGACTTTAAGCGACCTGACAGCTTCCCCTTGAAGGAGAATCTACAGGCGGACCCCTTCGAATCCTTCTCGAGAAGGCGGATGCGAAAGCTTGGGGCACGGGGAACTGTGAATTCGATTATGCTAGTGAACAAAAACACCGTAGCCGCCGGGGCGTGGGGTCTAGCGGTATATCCAGTTCTACTCAAAGTTTTACACCTGCGCCCCTGTGTCTCCAGTTTCCCAAACGTAAGGAGGGGTCAGGCAATGAGGATGTCTAAACAAGTAGACACCCTCAGTAGCCCCCGAGCACTGTTCGTGCCCCTACCGTTGCTGGGGTCGGACGCTCGGTAATGAAATTAACACGCAAAGTCAGTAAATAGAGGTGCTTATCTTTCAGCGGTCGTTCATTCGTTGTTTTACCTGGGCCATCCGATCAACCTAGGAGGCCCATTGGGCCCCCCTAGATGGGGGTTCCGTCATTGGGTCGTCCATGGTCTTGCCTGGGGAAGCAGAGAGTCGCCTGCATGCAGGTGCGCCCTGATTCTCGCGCTTGGCGCGTGGTAGTGGTGGGCCATGCCTAGGCAACGTCCTGTTTTGACCAAGCGATGTCTCGTTGACCAGAGCGCATCCTGTCGGTCCAGGCGCGTCCCCTCGGATTTTCGTCAGCATCGATTTCCCACCTGCATTGAATAGGGGAAGGAAGAGAGTTTTTCGTCCCAACCTTTCGCCTTTCCTCAGCTGCTGCACCTCTTCCTTAAATAGGGAGGGGGAGGGGAGTTCTTGTCCCATTCTTTCATCTACTTCTGAGCTGCTACCTCTTCTCCTTCCTTTCCACCGAATGCGTTCGTGCGTCGCAGCGGTTCCTAAGTGAGAGAGGGTAATGCCAGGGAGAGAAAAACTCACAAATCCGCTCGTGAATCCGGAGCATGATGTCGAGCTGGAGGTCATCCAACGTAGATGAGGTGGTGCTGGCCACCTTCACTAAGAAGGGGCCGCTGCTGCCGAAGGAGGAGGTGCACTGGAGGGTGCTGAGCGTCATCAGCTTTGCCGTTGTTCGTGGTGGCCGTTCTTCGGTGGGAAACGCCCCCCCGCGCAGATGCCGTTGTCAGGGTTGCGGCTGATCACAATGGCATAGTCCTTGGACGCTCCAACAGAGGTGTCATTGTCGGGGTTGCGGCTGATCACGATGGTGCAGTCCCTGGACGCCCCGTCGGAGGTGTCGTTGTCAAGGTTGCGGCTGATGACGATGGCGTAGTCCCTGGATGCTCCGGCGGAGGTGTCGTTGTCAGGGTTGCGGCTGATGATGATGGCGTAGTCCCTGGACGCTCTGGCGTAGGCACCACAGTCGCCGACGTGGTGCTCGATGTTGCAGATGATGGCACCCTTGAGGATCCCACGGAGCAATAGGACATCGTCGATACAGAGCGTGGCGCAGCGACCGTAGTAGTACTCATAGTAGAACTGGTCAGAAACTGTAATCAAATAAGTTGTGGGGAAGCCCCCGAGTGAACAGTCTTTTGTATTTTATGAATACATTAGTCCTTTTTGTGATGAAATCACTTTGTAAGCGATGAATTTGTGCAAAGAATGAACAAGTTTTCAACTTTCGTTACGGCAAACAGCTTTTCAGCTCTTCTCCCTCTTTTCGTAGAAGAGGTTTGGTGCCTTCCGACCCTTCCCGTTGTTAAGGTCGCAAAAAACTTGGAGTATGAGCGAATCAATTTCTGATTATGCTGGTGAGCAAGGAGGCCGTAGCCTCTGGGGCGTGGGCTTCCCGCAGTCCTACCAGTTATACTTAGAAATTGTTCCCGAAATCCTAGCCCTTAGGTCTTGCCACGAGAAAAGAGGGAAGACTTAGAGAATGTTTGTAAAGATAACATATAGAGTGTTTGCAGGATAAACGTACTTATATTAGCCCCCAAGTGAGGTCTGACCCCTCGCAATTTGCAGGGGTCGGATGTCACTAAAGATCGGGGATTTTTGAAGACAAAAAATGATAAGAAAAAGTATGCGTTTATTTAAGGATAAAAATGACGTAGCTGCTCAATGTTCTAGGCGTTGGTGAAGACCTCGTCGTCGATGGTTTTCAACTTGTAGGCGCCTGGCCAGAGTACTTCTGCGATGACGTACGGTCCCTCCCAGGGTGGGGAGAGCTTGTGGTGGTCCTTGTTGTTCTACACTAGGCGGAGAACTAGGTCCCCGACATTGAAGGCTCGGTCCCACAACCATCGGCTGTGGTACCATCGCAACGCCTGCTGGTACTTGGCCGAATGGAGGAGGGCGATGTCGCGGGCTTCGTCTAGCTGGTCCATGGCGTCTTGGTGGGACGCCTCGGCTCCCTATTTGTCATATGCTCTGATTCTTAGCGCTCCATAGTCGAGGTCCGTCGGGAGGATGGCCTCGAAACCGTAGACCATGAAGAAAGGCGTGTAGCCGGTGGCCCGGCTAGGAGTTGTCCTCAGGCTCTAGAGTACCGTAGGGAGCTCGATGACCCAGCGTGCACCGAACTTGTTCAACCGGTTGAAGATCCAGGGCTTGAGGCCTTGTAGCAGCATGCCGTTTGCGTGCTCGACCTGCCCGTTCGTTTGGGGGTGCGCCACGGGGGCCCAATCGACCCGGATGTGTTGTGCATCGCAGAATCGAATGAATTTCTTGTTGGTGAACTATGTGCCATTGTCCATGATGATGGAGTTCGGTACTCCGAAACGATGGATGATGTCGAGGAAGAACAGCACAGCTTGCTTGGACTTGATCATGGAGATTGGCTGAGCTTCGACCCATTTTGTGAACTTGTCTACGGTGATAAGCAAGTGGGTGTAGCCCCCAGTGCCTTTTTGGGAGGTCCAACTAGATCAAGCCCCCAGACCATGAAGGTCCACGTGATGGGGATCATCTGGAGTGCCTAGGCCAGGAGGTGGGTTTGTCGAGCGTAGTACTGACACCCTTCACAGGTGCGTACGATCTGCTCGGTGTTGGCTACTGTAGTGGGCCAATAGAAGCCCTGTCGGAATGCGTTCCCAACCAAGGTTCTAGGTGCGGCGTGGTGACCGCAGACCCCACCATGGATATCGCCCAGCAGAAGCTTCCCCTATTCGACGGGGATACAGAGCTACAGGATCCTGGTGTGGCTTCATTTGTAGAGTTCGCCTTCTACAAGAATGAAGGACTTGGCGCGACGTGCGAGCCGTCGAGCTTCCATCTTGTTCGTCGGCAGTGTGTCACGGAGGAGGTAGTCGAGGTAAAGCATTCTCCAGTCGTCCAAAGGGTCAGGCTCTGTCGTTGGATCTTCCTCAAGCTCCATGACCTCGGGGCCGGACGGAGCCATTGGTTGGTTAGTCCCCGGGGTTGGATCAGGCGGGCCATCATCGGCCCATTTTGACCCCTCATAGTGCACCGAGGGCTTATGTTGGTCGCTGGTGAAGACGCCCGTTGGCACCGGCTCTCGACCGGATGCAGCTTTTGCAAGTGCATCGGCCGCCTCGTTGAGACACCTTGGGATGTGATTGAGTTCGAGGCCATCAAACTTGTCCTCCAGCCATCAGACTTCCTAACAGTACACAGCCATCCTGGCGTCATGGCAGCTTGACTCCTTCATGACTTGGTTGACAACTAGCTGGGAGTCACCTCGGATGTCGAGGCGTCGGATGCCCAACTCGATGGCGATTCGTAGGCCGTTGATGAGCGCTTCATACTCAGCCACATTATTTGATGAGGGGAAATGGAGACAAACCATGTACCTCATGCGGACCCCGAGGGGTGATACGAAGACCAGCCCCACGCCGGCGCCCTTCTTCATCAGCGATCCATTGAAGTACATCATCCAGTACTCTTGATCGATGACCGCCGGTGGTGTTTGGACCTCGGTCCATTTTGCGATGAAGTCAGCCAGCACCTGGGACTTGATTGCCGTTCGGGAGGCATACATGATGCCTTGATCCATCAACTCAAGTGCCCACTTCACGGTTCTTGCCGTGGCGTCCTGGCTCTGGACGACCTTGTCGAGGGGGAATGATGTCACGACCGTCACAGGGTATGACTTGAAGTAGTGGCATAGCTTCCTCTTGGTGATGAGGACGGTGTAAAGGAGCTTCTGGATTTGGGAGTAGCGGGTCTTGGAGTCAGATAGTACTTCGCTGATGAAGTACATAGGGCGCTGTACCTTAAGGGCGTGCCCCTCTTCCTCCCGCTCTACTACCAAGGTGGCGCTGACCACTTGTGTGGTGGCCGCAATGTACAGTAGGAGGGATTCTCCGTCGCTTGGAGGAACTAGGATCGGGGGCCTTGTCAGAAGCAGTTTAACCATGTCAAGTGCCTCTTGGGCCTCGGACGTCCACTCGAAGCGGCCGGCTTTCTTCAAGAGTAGATAACGGGGGAGACCTCGTTCGCCGAGGTGCGAGATGAATTGGCTGCGGGCGGCAAGGCACCCTGTGATTCAATGAACCCCCTTTATGTTCTGAATTGGGCCCATCCTTGTGATGGCCATGATTTTCTTTAGGTTGGCTTCGATGCCACGCTCGGAGACGATGAAGCCGAGCAGCATACCCCTCGGGATCCAAAAAACACACTTCTCGGGGTTGAGTTTGATGCCATTCGCTCGGAGTTTTGCAAAGGTCTGCTCAAGATCGGCAACGAGGTGGTCAGCCCGTTTGGACTTAACTATGATGTCATCGACGTAGGCCTCAATGGTCCGCCCGATGAGGTCCCTGAAGCATCTGAGCATACAGCGCTGGTATGTAGCCCCAGCGTTCTTCAATCCGAAATGGCATTGAGACGTAGCAGAATGACCCGAAGGGGGTGACGAAAGACGTCGCGAGCTGGTCGGACTCTTTCATCGTGATTTGATGGTAGCCGAAGTAGGCATCAAGGAAGCAGAGGGTTTTGCACCCCGAGGTAGAGTCGACTATTTGGTCTATGCGCGGCAAAGGAAATAGATCCTTTGGACACGCTTTATTGAGACTCGTATAGTCTACGCACATCCTCCATTTCCCACTCTTCGTTTGCACAAGAACAGGATTAGCTAACCACTCTAGGTGGTGTACTTCCCTGATGAATCTGGCCGCCGATAGTTTTGCTATCTCTTCACCGATGGCCCTACGCTTCTCCTCATCGAAGCGACGTAGGCATTGCTTCACCGGCTTGGAGCCTGGATGGATCTTCAAGGTATGCTCGGCAACCTCCCTCGAAATGCCTGGCATATCTGAGGGTTTCCACTCAAAGATGTCTTTGTTGTCGTAGAGGAAGTCGACGAGCGCGCTTTTCTATTTGGAGGAAAGTGTGGTACCAACGCGCACCGTTTTACCCTCGGAGCTGCTGGGATCTATGAGGACTTCCTTGAAGCCTTATGCCGATTCGAACGACCCAGTTGATTTCTTTGCGTCGGGCGTTTCTTTGGAGACCTCTTCCTTGAGGGCCGCGAGTTCCTCGGAGGCGATGATTGCTGTGGCGTGGCCACAGCACTCGACCTCGCACTCGTAGGCCCGCAGGAAGGAGGTGCCGACGGTGATGACCCCGTGGGGGCCCAGCATCTTCAGCTTGAGGTATGTATAGTTGGGGACGGCCATGAATTTTGCGTAGCATGGTCGTCCCAGGATGGCGTGGAAGGTTTCGAGGAACCCAACCACCTCGAAGGTGAGAGTCTCAGTCCTGTAATTGAACTGATCCCCGAAGGTGACGGGCAGATCGATGTGTCCTAGTGGCATGGCCTGTTTCCCAGGCACGATGCCATGGAAAGGCGCTCGGGTTGGGCGGAGGTTCGTGCGGTCGACGCCCATCTCGTCGAGTGTCTTTGCGTACATGATGTTGAGGTCGCTGCCTCTGTCCATCAGTACTTTGGTGAGTCTCTTTGGGCCGACGATCGGTTCAACTACAGGTGGATATCTCCCCGGGTGCGGGGCGGTATCCGGATGGTCGGTCCAATCGAAGCTTATGGCAGACTCTGACCACTGGAGGAAGGGAGGTGTGGCCGGATGGGCCGTGTAGGCCTCACGACGTGCGACCTTCTGACGATGTTTGGAGTCATAGGGCGTCGAGCCTCCGAAGATCATAAGGCAGCCATCCGGCGTTGGAAAGCCGTCGTCCTTCTCCTCAGCGTCGTCCGTAGTGGGGACAGGTTTCTTCCCCTGCTCCCCTTTGTTGGAGCTTCCGGACAAGAACTTCCACATGAGACCGCAGTCCTTGAGCAGATGCTTTACGGGAAAGGCGTTGTTCGGGCACGGCCCCTCGAGTAATTTTTCGAAGTGGTTCAGAGTGCCCTCCGTGGGCTTTCGACCACCCTTAAGATCAGCGGCGGCCACGAGCGAGTCCTTGTGCCGTTGCTTCTTGTTCTTCCTTTTGGCAGAACGATTAAAGGTGCCTTCGCCGGCACCCTCGTCCCGCCTTGCCTTGCCCTCAAGGCGATCGAAGATTGCTCCAACCACCTCCTCTCCTGAGGCATGGCTGGTGGCGATGTCTAGGAGTTCCTTGGTGGTTCGTGGGCCCTTGCGTCCCAGCTTATGAACCAAGGACTCGCAGGTCGTCCCGGACAGGAAGGCTCCTATTACGTCGGCGTCGGCAACGTTAGGGAGCTGGTTGCACTGCCGGGAGAAGCACCGGATGTACCCGCGGAGGGTCTCACCGGCCTTCTAACGGTAGTTCTTGAGGTTCCATGGGTTCCCAGGGCGTTTGTACGTGCCCTGGAAGTTTCCCACAAAGATCTCCTTCAGATCCGCCCAACTCTGGATTGCGTTGGGCGGCAGGTGTTCCAACCACGCTCGTGCCGAATCGGCCAAGAATAGTGGGAGGTTGCGGATAATGAAGACATCATTATCCGCACCACCGGCTTGACAGGCAAGCCGAAAGTCTTTAAGCCAAAGCCCAGGGTTTGTCTCCCCAGAGTACTTAGGGATATTGGTAGGTGGTCGATACATTGGCAGGAATGCAGCGTTGAGGATGTGCCGGCCGAAGGCCTGAGGACCTGGGAGGCCAGGACTCGGGTTCCGATCCTCGCTGCTGTTGTAGCGTCCGCCGCGTCGAGGATGATAGCCATGGTGGGCTCCTTCTCTTGGGTCGCTATAGGCGCGTCTGCGGGCGTCGATGGTGCTGCGTGCATCGCGGTTGCGTCCGAGACGCTGATGTATCTGGGCCGCAGTGCGCTGCACGCCGCCTTGTGGTGCTTGGTGGACTGATGCGTCCCTGGCGGGATGCACCAAGGGCGTATGCTGGTTGGTGTCGAGCTCGCGTCGTCGGGACAACGAGCTTTTCGCCTGCTGCGCCACCGCGCATTTGAGCAGCGTGCGTATTTCGCGGTGGGCCCAACGATCCTCGGGCATTGCGGCCTTTGGAAGGCCATGAAGCAAGGCCGTCATGGCGGCAATGTTTTGGCTTGCCCAAGCAAAGTGAGGAAGGGTTTCATCGTCGGCAATGATCCTTCGGTTTACATCACGGGCCACGACGCGTGCGCGCCCACCTTTTCCGCGATGTTCGATCTCCTGATCGACCTCCGCGTACTCCCAAACAAGCTATTGTCTGGCTTTGTCTATCTCCCGCTTTTGGGCTCTTAGCTGCTCCACCCCTACATGAGGTGGGGCCACTGTCCCCCCTTTGGTTCCGCCGCCGAGGTTACCCGCCAGAGTAGTCTCCTCTGCGGAGATGCTTTCGACGTGTCCCTCGGGGGTTTCTACCATGAAACATTCCCGGGAGGGGTGATGGCTCCCCCTACTAGAGTTAGAACTAGAGTCCAACCCTGGCCCCTTCGCGAGGAGGCCGTGGAGGGATTTCGTGACGCTATCGATCATCCCCATGAACTCATTGTTCGCGGGAGATGGGATCGTGCGTTGTGCCACAAGGTGGCTTACGGTCGTCGTGATGTTGCGAAGACCGAACGAAAGCGCCATCGAGGCACTCCATGTAGAGTGTTCTGGAGAGAGGGTGAGACGGCACGGGTCCTCCCTGGACAGCTGGGGTCCAACGGGGACGCCGAGCTGGCACTCAAGCCTCCCGTAACCGAAGTCGATGGAGGGGAGAGATTGGATGGCGACGTGGGCCAACACCAACTATCTTCCCACCGTGATGATGAAGTCCAGGTTACCGAAACGCACGTGTGCGCTAGGGACCAAGCTGATTGCATGGCTAGCCATCCGAGGCCTGATTTGGAACGCGCAAAGGCCCCTACCTGGCACGCCAACTGTTGGTGTTTCGAACAAACACCGGCTAGTAAATTTATAATTGTTGCACGTTAGGCTCGGATGGTGTACTAAAGGACACAAGGTTTATACTGGTTCGGGCAGAATGACCCTACGTCCAGTCTGCTGCTGCTCGTGTTATTAGTACCAAAAAAGGTTCATAGTAGGGGGTACAAACGATCGAGAGAGGGACGTGTCATAAGAGTCTGATGGAAAGGTCGAAAGGATGCCAAGAGCTTGGTTGCTGCTTGGCTGTGTCTTGTCTGTCAAAAACGATCCGTCCCCTTAGTGGGGTGTCCTGCCCTCCCTTTTATAGACCAAGGGGGAGCAGGGGTTACAGACGGGAGAAAGAGGAAAAAACCAAAGGTAGAGAAGGTCCTTCTAGGGAGCCGGGTCTTCCTTTTCCCATGTGCCTGCCCTGCTAACATGGCAGATCATGCCAGGAATGGTGTGTTCGTTGATCCTCATGGGACCGTGCCCTGGCCTCTTTCAGCAAGTGGGCGCGTCCCATCCTACACCGGCGGACGGTGCGGTGTGCCAGAGAGCCGAGCTGTGACCCTTCGGGGAGTAGATGGGGAAGTGACCATACGTCCGTCACTGTGGATGATGTGAGCTCTATCTTGGATCGTAGTGGTTGTCGTACGCTCATGTTAGTATCCGCATCTGAGGGCTGATGGCGGTGCCTACAACACTGTGGGACAAAAGTCGGTGCCTACAACACACTGTTCGGGCTCTGTCAGGTCGGAAAGGGCTTAAAGCGTCCGTCCCGTCATATCCTGACAGTACCTTCCTGCAAGCATGCATGGCATGGCCCTCGGTACTATGGTTTGACTCGAATGTCTTGTCGTACCCTGTGCTTGTATTTATGAAGGAATAGGGTGTAGCCGTCGGGCGAGGCGAAGCCAGCCCTCAGCCGTAGGCTGAGGCGGAGCCAGCCCTCAGACGCTGGATGAGGCGGAGCCAGCCCTCAGGCGTTCGGGCGAGGCGGAGCCAGCCCTCAGCCATCGGGCGAGGCGGAGCCAGCCCTTAGACGTCGGGCGTGGCAGAGCTAGCCCTCAGGCGTTCGGGCGAGGCAGAGCCAGCCTTCAGCCGTCGGGCGAGGCGGAGCCTTAGACCTCGGGGGTCGGGCGAGGCGGAACCAATCTTCCGTTGTTCGGGCAAGAAGTGTAGTAGCGTTCTTGTCTGACCGGAAGCGTCAATGTTCGATGGTTATTAATCCCACCTTATCGGGTACCCCGGTATTAGGTCTCCGACAGGAGCGAACCTGGGTCTATGGGGAATATTCCCCTATTGGGATGAACCTAACCCACAGGCTCCCCAAACCAAACAGCCCAAAAAAAACGGGTTCAACCTAACCCAACTCACTTGGACCATCCAACCAAACACATGCTCAAATTTTCTGCTAAACCTTCATTCCTAGAGGCTAGAGGACCATACTTTTCTGTTTTGTCTATCCCAATACCCATGCTCATCCATATTGCTCGCGTGCTCTACTGCCCGCTGCCTCCCTCCTCCCTGGTGCGTCTCTCTCCTCTCTATCTCTCTCTCTCTCTCTCTCTATGCCCCCTTCTCCCTTGGTGTTGCCTCTACCCTGGTGTGGCCCCTTCCCCCTTGGCGCACCCCTTCCTCCTCAGCACAACCTCCTCCTCCCCTAGCATGCCCCCTCCTCCTAAAGCAACTACACTCCGACACGATCTCCTCCTGCCTAGCACGACCCTCCTTTCCCCGGTGCTGCCCTCTCTCCTAGCGTGGCCCCTTCGCCCTTGGCACTGTCTCCACCCCATGTGGCCCCTTAACCCTTAGCACCACCTCCTCCACCCTGACGCAACCCCTTTCTCGTTGACGTAGCCTCCTCTTCCCCTAGCATGGCCCCTCCTATTGGAGCGGCTATACCTCGACACGACCTCCTCCTTGGCGTGGGCCCCTTTTCCTGGCACAGACCCATCCTCCTAGCGAGGCCACACACACCTGCATCCACCGTCCTTCCATCCTCATTTCCAAGGTTAATCAAATTTCCCTTTCCTGCAATTTTAAATTGCATTCTCGGTTCAAAGTTGCATTTGCATTTTATAATTTATATACATACCAATACATTCTGGTAATCTTTTAATTTTATATGGTTTTCACTGATGATGTCCATTCATAACTCCACATAGTTTGATTTGAATAGTTGTCATTTGTATAAACTTGTGTGCTTCAGTTCACATTAGTGAATTTGAAATATCTTGTTTGAACTTGAATAATTGAATATTAGTCATTTGTAGAAACACTTAGAATTATTGTTTGAATTTATGTTGGGTCAAATATTTGAATAATTGTTGAATTGTGGGTCACACAAGAGCAATTATATTGCTAGCAAAAGTTTACATACTGATTAATTCATCTTGTTTTTTCTGATTGCAATAGTATGTATTCAAGCCCAAATTTTACATGCATGTGTATGACTGCGTGCTCCATCTTCCCATACTTCTACTAAGAGTTTTTATGCACTTGTAGAGGGAAGTTTTTTTTTACACCACGGTAGAGGGAAATTGCATGGACGACACCAGCAGAGTGTGGAGGACCTAAGAAGTTCTCTCTAGCTAGGCGCATGTGTGATGTCATGTTTATGAGCTGTTGTGTGTCCACATTGTGATGTTTCAAGTGGCAACAAATAGGGCAAAAGCTAATACAAATCGATGTGATCGGTAAACGATAGCGGGGTTACGACGACGACAAAACATTTAGAATCTTTCCCGCAAAAGAAAAAAAATACTGTTGGAGCCAAAACTCCAGCGTCTGAGTTTGTTCCATCTCGTGTTCTCGTGCCGCCTGCAGCCTGCTTGTGCATGCGTACGTAATGCAATGCCCATCTGAATCGTGGCGCAAGTTATGTGGATTTTTGTTGGGGAAAATTGCAGCGTACGCTACTTCTTTCCTCTAGATCTGCCTTGTTTTCCGGTCTGGATCCCCTGTTTTCAGTGTGGTATACTCCAGTCGTGTGACGTGAGAATAACTCTAAGAGCCCATTTATATCCTTCTTATAGAAATAGAATTTTTTAGTAAAAAAATATACTCCAATAACTGTTTTTTAATTAAATCTCCAAATATAGACATCCTCTATTTTGAATTTATCACTAGCAAAAAATGAAGAGCGGGAATGAATCTCTAGAGCATGTATAAGATATAAAAAAACTATTGGAGGGCGAAAAAAATATAAAGAGTGATTTATATTAAATGACTCTCTAAATGATAATTTAGAAAGTCAATTTAAAAAGGACTCTTGGAGATGCTCTGAATGTTTTTGGTGCTATTTCTACAGTGCAATCATACATGTGCATAGCTTATTTATTGGGACAGAACTTGGAAGGTTACAGCACCACATTACTAGATCGAGGGTTTACCCTCCGCTTCTAAACTAAAAGTCCCTATGAATTTTTTGGTATCGAATTTGCTGTGTATTTAGATATACATTATGTCTCGATACAAAATAAATTCGATGAACCAAAAAAATTAAAACGGCTTATAATTTGGAACCGAGGGAGTACATAGGACAAAAAAAAAATACAGTGGAGACAGTCTCCATAGATCGATGATAGGCATCCATTATGGATTTGTGGCACGTAAGCATGTGCATGCATCTAATTACGTAAAAAAAAATACATTTGATGCATACGTATGAGCACGTGTCGTGAATCTATGGTGGGTGTCTATGGTTACTCCATGGGAACTGTTCCCACTAAGGGCCTGTTCGGGAATGGACACCTGAAATGATTCCCAGCCGGAATGATTCTCTAATTTGTATAACACTCATCAGCAGGAATAATTTATGGCCTTATTCCACACTAACCGAACAGGCCCTAAACTTTTTTCTGAAATCCTTCTAGCTCTTTAGGCCTCCTTTGGAATGGACGCAAGACTATGAAAGCAAAGGAATTGGTAGGAATATGTATATATACAAAGTAGATGATCCAAAACATAAGAATTTTATAGGAACAACACATGCATTGCGTAGCTTGCCTCGATTCTTCACATAATTCAAGAAACAATAAGTGATGTTTGTGTGCTAGACGTTTTGTTTTATTTTTTTAGATATATGAAATTGGGTTTTCTCAACCTGCGTGAGAAGGTCTTCTTCTTAAGCATAATGTCCGGGGTTGTCTTACCCCCGCGGGTCGAGTTTTTTTTCCCGAGTCCCTCCGAGAATTTGTAATCCTATGATTTGCCTTTAAAATCTATGAAAATAAAAGTTAATCTAATTTTCTCATAAGCAATTTGTACAAACCAAAGGGCTCTTCATTGAATGATCCATAGAAATGGGAATCTACCGTTTTTTGTCACCTCTATTCCCGGAGATCTTTTTCTCCTTCGTCTTCTTCTCTATTTGCTTCCTTCATGGATTAATGTTGGGAATAGAGTCAAATCCTCCAGCCAAATTGGCAAGGAACTCCAACAACTACTATGGAAACGGTGTATAGAGACGGTCAAAATTGATTTGTAGAGTAAGTATCCATAGAAATCATCGATTTCAATGGACGTGTATCCAACCGCCACATAAATTTTTCTGAGAAATATCGCCTGCTGCAACACGACGTGTTTTCTCATGCTAAAACTCCACTAAAGTTTGATTTTTTTAAAAAAAATATGACAAAATTAAATTTGTTTTCTTGTTTATCTACAAAGCCATTTTTGAAATGTTTTTCAAAGCTTGCATGAAGAGTTCACCTTATGATTTTGAGTTTTGTGTGTTTTCTAGATTTTTATTTATGTCACCAAAAAATAGATTTCCTTGAATTTCCCAAACCCATCTTATTATACTAGTAAATCCCCTCCCTTAAAAGAGAAATCATTTTCCTTCTCTCCTACCATCTCGGGCTCAAACCCTTTACCAAGCCCCGGCGACCAGCCACCTTCTCCTTTATATTCCTACGCGGGCCGCGCCTTCCTTCTCCTCCCGGCCCGCTGGAAACCCACCTCCTCGTCTGTGTTCGCCGGCCCAACATCAGCTAGGCCCATCTCCCTTTCCTATTCTTCCCTAGGCTGGCCAGTAGTGCACTCGGCCCATTGGAGCCCGGCAGTGACAGCATCCCTCTCGCCGCAGCGTGGAAGAAGCGACCGTAGACTGCCGCAGTGCCGCCGCCCGCCGTTCCGCTGCTCTCTCCGCTCTCTATGCTCTCTCTCTCTCACAAGGGCCCGTGAATGGAAGGTACCGCCCGTCCAAGTCCAGCGTCGCTCCACCAATGGGCGAACACCACGTTGACGAATAGTCCCACACGACAGCCACCCCACCTCCATCTCATCCCTTCTCCCATCTCCGTGGACTAGGCTCACATGAACAACATTGTGCAAAGGGAACGACACGTACAGTGCAGAACGGGTCCGCACTCCCATTCAGACTCCCCAGCATAGTGCAGAACGGGTCCATGACACAATGCCGAACGCCGGACCCCATAGCGGTGGGACCGTGCGTCAGCGAAAGTGCAAAGGGATGCTGCTACACGCACCCCGGAAAGCGTACACAGGAGACGGTGTAGCCCTTTCCCCTTTCCAGAAAATTCCGAAAAAAACCCAATAATTACTATACCCACTGTAGAGCGTACCTAAGCTTTTTCCACATCTTCCCCAAAATCCCAGAAATATTTTTTTTCAAAATCCTTCTGCCTTTTATCGATAAACCTTTGAAAATCCATATCTCCTTCATTGAAACTCTAAATTCATTGATTCTTGCACCAAACATTCTCTAGAACCAAGCCCGGCCCTATAAACACTCATCCTTTGCATAATTTTTAGTTCCCATTTAAATTCTTGTTTGATTTTATTTGTGTTTTTTCTTCGTGTTTAATTTGTTCGTCCTTTACCTACATAGAGCAAACCCGTAGTTGTACTCAGCATCCCGAGAGTCAACGTGCCAGCACTCACAGCAGCGGCGGCAGTGCTCATCAGGCCAAACGCCCAAAAGGGCCCCTGTCCTCATGCCAGCACTCGGAAAGCCGCGCCGCCACGGGTGGAGCGCGGCATGGAGGTGGAGGTGGAGGTGGAGGTGGGCTTCCCCCGTGTCGTCACGGGGACTGGCTGCCGCCTGCGTGCGCTGTGACGTGGAGTTGCGTGACGTGAATGTTTTACTTTGTTTTTCCACCCAACTAAAGTTTCAAAACTTAACTTTAGCAAGCTAAAAGTCCTTCTAACTAAACTTTAGCTAGAGTGTTTGGATCCTCCTGCTAATAGACTTATCTAAACTTTAGCTTAGACTTTAGATGATGACCGTTTGAATCCCTAATAGCTAAATTTAGCTGGCTAAAGTTTAGCTGATGGATCAGTACTATACTTATACTTCTAGCAGGTCACCTCAACATTTGAGTAGTAGTACGAGCTATTTACCAGCTCTGAGCATCTCCAATGGTTCCTTAAAAAAACTGTTGGACGAGTTTTCCAAGTGGAAGCTCGTTCAGCTGCTCCACTTTTGTCTGATTTCGGCTGCTCTGCTCTACTGCTACAGCGCTCGAATCAGCCCATATCAGCCTGATTTCTGCTGGTCTGCTCTTACTGCTACAGTGCTCGAATCAGCTCATATAAGCTAGCCGAACGAGCTTGGGAGCATAGATTTCTCGGGTTACCCCCGTAGTTTCCAAAATCTCGCTCTTAAAATATACAAGTCAATTTTACATCAGGGATCCCGGACTATTTTCAAATCACACCGACCACTTTTATTTCCTTCTCTTGTATATTTGCATTGGGAACCTTGTCTTTCTCCTTATTCCTCCCCATGCCGGACACATAGGCGCGTGTATATTCCACACGCTTGGATGGATTTTTTTTTTGAAGTGCGGAAAAATTGTGAGTTGAAATAGGGAGTTGTTGGAGGACGGTTTTTTTAATCTTGCCAAAAATATGATCTCCAATAACATAATAGCCCAACATGACATTCTCATGTAATCTTAAAATTTGTGCATGAGACAAACTCTTGATCAAGATCTAGAACAGAGAAGAAAACAGAGCAAAAGAACGGAGTAAACACCAGTTAAGCTACTGCCCATGCTCAAAAAAAAAGCTACTGCCGATCTGAAAGCAAAAACAACGGGGGGACTCATTAGGATTCAGGGGCAGACAAGCCAGGCTTCACTGATGAAACACTAAGCTGTTGTGCTACTGGTGCAGATCAGAGTCAAAAGCACTAGCTGCTGCACTTATGTAGGCTGCATTAATTCAATCTCAAATACAATTGTGTTAGAGTGCGCAGCGGATTTCGGCCCAGCTCGCTATACCCACGAGCCGGTGCCCTATGGGCCTAGGTCCACTGAAGCCCACAACATACTAAGGTCTTGGGCATTACTCAACTAAAAAGACTAGCCTTATAGGTGAGGGCTGCCCCGCATAATATGTTGTGCTCCCCCACCATCCAATTTTGATGTGACACTAAATGTAACAAATTATACAAATGACAAAAAAAACATGACTGAACATGTAAAACCATTTCAGACAGACAATGAATTCTGGGGCAAAACAAACGGCAACGAAACACACTTTCTGCTCCACTGCAATGCAGTTGTCAACTTGCAGAGAACCGAAGAACGGAGCAGCAAGACAAACAAATCATAATTTCTCCATATGAAGTTGGATGAAGACAACCTTTATATAAAAATTTTAGAGCTTAACAAGATCTTACAACTTTTTAGTTAACAAGTTTTTTATTTGAAATTATTTAGAGTAGAGTGAAAAGCATTATGGGTCCTTAAACTTTTCTTGGATTCTCATCTAGGTCCATGAATTCTCAAATAAAGTGCATATGTACTCCTTCAACTTTTCGAGTGGTTCATTCGAAGAGTGAATTGAGGTCCATGATTGAGCCTAGAGTGGATTTAGAATGAACAACTCAAAAAGTTGAAGGACCCACATAATCACTTTGAGGGATCATGGACCTAAATAAGAATGAAAATTTAAAGGACCCATGGGTATCTCACTTAGTATCAAAC
Source organism: Miscanthus lutarioriparius (assembly GCA_904845875.1). Lineage (NCBI taxonomy): Eukaryota > Viridiplantae > Streptophyta > Magnoliopsida > Poales > Poaceae > Miscanthus > Miscanthus lutarioriparius. The sequence goes on from CAJGYO010000001.1 coordinate 40,415,862, forward strand.
TTTTATTTTAAGTTGCCAAATTTTGAAATTAAAAAATTAGAATTTAAGAATGACCTAGATGTTGACATGGTCTAGACTAAAGTTGTAGCTTCCGGTGCAATCTACAAATTTATAGTTGACAAGTTTTTGATTTGAAGTCATTTAAAGTCCTAAATATGTATTTTAATTTCTTAGTTAAAATTGAAATTTTATATTTTCGAACGACCTTGGATGTTGACATAATCAATACCGAAGTTGCAGTGATCGACCTAATCTACAACTTTGTATTTGACAAAATTTTGATTTGAAATTGTTTAGAATATTAAATCTTTATTTTAAGTTCTCGTATTATGAGATTTAGATTTCCAAACAATCTTGGATGGAGACATGCCCTATACCAAGTTGCATTGCTTGACAAGATCTAAAACTTTTAGTTAAAACTTTATTAATTTAGATTATTTACCGGAGAAAATATTCAATATAATATTACTAAATGTTAATACAAAATGCTCACAAGTGTGTAATATAGTGGTAGGGATAGGTCACATGAGGCTAGAGGTCTTGGGTTTAAATCCTACGAATCGTTGTTTTTAGTTTTCTAAAAATCAATCAACAAAGACGGGTTGCCCCATTGGCATTGCCAAAAAGGTTAAGAATAAAAATAAGGTTCGGTTGGGTTATTTTTAAAATTGTGTGTATATATACATACTCCCTCCGTCCATAAAGGAATACAATTCTCGCTTTTTGAGAAGTCAAACGGTTTAAACTTTGAATAAATTTATATAAAGAATTACTAACATTTAGGATACAAAAGAAGTATCATTAATTAGATTAGTTATAGAATATATTTTTATAATAAACTTATTTCAAGACATAAATGCTAATAATATTTACAATAAAATTGGTCAAACTTGAGTCAATTTGACTGACACGTATCCCATAATTAATTTTTTTGTGGACGGAGGGAGTACATAGAGAATGTCCATATTCCATGCATGAATCGCGAAAAGAATCTTGCTATGAAACACATGGAATCTCTTCCCAAGTTGGAGGCTTAATTAAGGGGAATCTTGGAGATTCTCTTAAGTTTACGAGGACAGGCAGTTGTACTTTTTTCTGACAATTAATTTTTATAGGATACTGTTCCGGCTGATTTATTGTGAGAGAAAAACATTGTTCTTCCTGAAACAAGAAGCCGGATTATAAGAGAAGCGAACAGGGCCAAATTTATATATAATAACAGACCTACGCGTCTAAAGTTCTGTCAGCCTTCGTGTTCACCAAGTGCCACTTTTGTAGTATTGTTTAGGGCTCAATTAAGAAAGGTAATGGGCTATTGGCGGCTAAAGTGGCTCTTCAATTGTACTTTGGGCCATCATTTGGAGCAGACAAGGCTGCAAGGCAAAATGGCAGAGACGGTGGCTCGATGCATGCTGTCGTTAGAGCTGAATGCCTGCGTCCACAACTACAAAAGGGAATATACGTACAGATCAAATGGCTGCGCCAGTCAAATTGTTAGTACTAGTACACAAGCAAGTGTGGCGGCTGATTCCTTACATGTGAAAAAGCTTTTGTCATCATGCTAGCTACTCATTGAGTTTTCTATTTTATTCATTTTATTATGTATCTAGATATATTATTATTTTTAGATGCATAGCAAAACGGATATAAAAAAAAATCAAAACAACTTATAACTTGAAACGGATGGAGTACTACGTATACTTAGGATTGTGTATTTTGACTGGTTAAATTAGATTAGTTTTGTGGCGGAGATGTCATTGCCATTTTAGTTTGATTAAAAAATATACTCTCTCCACTCCAAATTATATGATGTTTTGACTTTTTTTAGATACATTATTTTTAATACATATATAGGCACATTATATATTCAAGTGTATAACAAAAATTATGTATCTAAAAAGCCAAAATGCCTTATAATTTGGAATCGTGTATTTATCATCATATAATAATTAATGTTGATTCAACTGTGTGATAACCGATGAATACCTCTACTTTAACAGTGACCATTGTATATTAGAATGTCATTGCTCTTCATCTAACTTGTGGTGTGACTTTATGTCGTCACCGACCTCACCAATGGTGAGAGTTACCATGCTCAAACAGTAAGCAACAGAGAGAGAACAGGAAATAAACGCAGAATATGCCATGGTACAGGTTGGTGCTTGAACCCGGAATTGCATATCTCTGCACACCAGTCACTTTGGAAATTGCATGCATGCATGTGAGTGCATGGTCTTGTGGCACGATTCTCGAGATGAAATATTCCTACTTGCCTAGCTACCATGTACTACATGCGCTTGTGCACTTATGCAAGGTAGATTCCTCATACAGGCAGCGGTACTAGTGACGTTATGTCCCCCTCCTGATTCTCTCAACTTGCACCAGACAATGTCAAATGCATCCATATTTGTATTTTGTTGTGTCCAGCTAGCTATAGATGGCTTCTTCCTTGTACGATTTGTTAACTGTTGTTCTGTAATTTGGACGGTGAGGTTACAATATATAATTAAGTACAGAACTTGCATTGGCGTCAATTTAAAAGGACCTCAAAGTAGTAGGGAATCAAACTTGGAATATTCAAGATAATTAGTATATGCAATTAACAACCTTTTCTACTTTGTGGTACAAATAATGTATAAATTAATGAGTTCAGTAAGGTATCTGTAGTGTAGTACTTGACTCTACATGTACAACATGTAACCTATTGTCCTGCGCTGTTTTAATTTAATTTTGTGACGACCAATTTGGTTAGTATTTGGTTTCAGTTTCAGGCTTCAACAAATAGTTGGCATCCACATGTAGCCAAGATGCCCAATGGCACAACCTAAAGGTTAGAAAAGAGCAAAGCTGGCATATCAGCTTCCAAGAGTGTGCTACCATTTGGCTTGAGCAATGCTGCTGGCACGTACGAAGTGCGAATGGAGCACACCTCAATCACGGCGAACAGCAAAGCTTAAGAGATTTGGTAATCCCTCCAAAAGACAAAAACCAAAGATTCATATCAAGAGAAGAAACTACAGAGTATGCAAGGAGAACAGCGAAGGGAGCACACCCCTTTGCCCCCTGCCCTGAATCCACAAGAAAGACGATGATGAAGAGTGCCAGGCTACACAGAAGAGATTACACATTAGCCAAGAGATCATTGCAATGAAACGCACATTAATTAGGCTACAGCTGCAATGCTTGTAATCCATCTGGCCTTTTCTGGGACACATTAATATATCTACCAGGAGGATCCCCCGGGTCGAATTAAAAAAAAAAACTGAAAGCAAGAGATCCAGCATGCACGAAGCAGAATCGATCAACAGTAAAGAGACTTACAAGCGAAGTCCAAGACCAAAAGAAAACTAGAGACTAATGTCCATACGACAATACGGTGCAGCGAAACAATTATCTACGAGAATATTGTCCATGTGTTGTAAACAAATCCACTATAAATAATATGCCCATATGCAGTTAGAAGGAGCATGATTGAGTGAACACTATTTACGATCATTGTTTGTCCTCGCTACTTTATTTTCCACTCTTATTGCTGAAGTCCTCAGGCTCGGACAATATATTTTGTTTTGGTTAGAGTCAGATCAGCACACCTATAGATATGCATGAACCTCGAATCCTTATCTTCGTGATTGACGGTTAATTCAAACTGCACTATTTCTGATCATGAACATGTCAATTTGATCTATTCAAATGTTTTATTAATATTAGCAGTTGATTATTTACCGAAAAATTTAGATATATGAAGACAATCTTGTAAACTCATCTTAAAGTATAAATAAAATGACTGATAATACTGTAATGACGATAGATGCATAATTTTGATGTTGCGTTCTAGTACTATTTCAGTGACACAAAACTATGCACATTGGAATAATTGTTCAGTGTTTCAAAAATTTAAAAGCTTGTAATTTAGGAAAACAAAATGATTTTCATTAGAGAGTATTTTTCCTACCTAGCTATTTGAAAAATCTTTAGATACTACAAGACACTACTCTAAGAAGCAGTACAGTTACTAACTTAATTACTGTACTAAGGTTGCATGAAGCAGAATGGCCCATGCATACATGTCCGTGTACTAAGGTTACTAACTTAATTACTGTACTAAGGTTATATTACAGGACTACAAAATGGTGGATCAATCTTTTATTCTCCTTCCATGTGCAAGACAAATCTGTAATGTAACTTTAATAATGTAATGCTCCGTCGATGCTTGCCTTCAGTTCCCTATAAATAGCTAGGAGCGTAGGAGGTTGTAGACATCGACCAAGCTAAGCTAGAGGCAAAGGTAACTTGAAGTAAAAACCCATATCTGATTAGTTCTTTATCGATTCTTGAGCTAGTTAGTTTCATCACCTTCTCCTTCGAGCTAGCAATGGCCATAAAGCCATACAATAACAATATGAGCACAGTGGCTCTAATGGTAGTAATCCTAGTTCTAGCCTGTCAAATCATGTCAGCTCATTGCACTCCTACTATGATACTAGGGCCTTGTTTGGATACCCTCAAAATTTCAAGTTTTTTTACTCTCTCTCCATCACATCAATTTTTAACCGTTTGCATGGAACATTAAATGTAGGTAAAAAAATAACTAATTGCACAGTTTAGTTGGAAATCACGAGATGAATCTTTTGATCTTAGTTGGTCCACGATTGAACAATATTTACCAAATAAAACGAAAGTGCTACTATTCATCGGGTTGAAATTTTTTTCAATCTAAACAAGGCCTAGCAAGTACTCCTAGAAGATACCTGCAGTCGTCAGCTACCACTGCTTCCTCTCCACAAAAGCAGGGATGATGGAGGGCACAATCACTCCCACAGAAGGTGGTGTTCCTGGTGCCACAGAGGACGTCCGCCCTACCAACCCAAACCACAGCCCGGGGATCGGTCATTCATTCACCCACAACAAGACTGGGAGGAAGCTGCTTACTACGATCAGTCAATGATCGATGATTCAACAAGCAGCCTGCAGTAGCAAGTAGCTTTATTTTGTTCGTTCCCCGGCCCTTTGGTCTTGTTGTACTACCTTAATTCTTCTTTTTAGTTGCCCTTTGTAATGGTAATTTGGTATATCTATATGATTATATGAGTTTGTCATTTTCTGTCCTTCTCTTTGCAAATTCTCCGCATACACCTAGATGAGGCTTGCTTTTATTATTTGCCATTGCAATGGTAGCTTGCCATTCTCCATGACCAGTAGGCTGTCGCACGGTTATTGAGTATGATACTCTCACAGCAGCTCGTCGTACATGTGTGAACTATGATTACGGGCTTTTTATTCAAATTGAAACATGCATATATAGTGCTGATGATGATTCATTTACTTCCTTTGTTCTCCAAAATGAAAAACCATTTACCAGCTCCTTTGAAACTTGTACAAGTTTCTTGAGCCACTGTATGTTGCATACGTGCATGCATGGCCACGATGTATAGCAAAAGGGTAAATAACACATTTTGCAACTTCGAGCATTTTGTGTAAATATAGGCCATGTTCGCTTTGCTGAAAAGATATGCCTGAAAGTACTGTGTTCGCTGATTTGTTGTGAGGGAAAACATTGTTCGTTCGCTGAAATATTACGGCTCATAAGACAAGCGAACAGCACCCTGTCCCCCTGCCAACGTCCGTAATATGCAGCTGTAGGCGTAATGGCATTATATATTAAGTCGCAAATGAAAACCGCATGTATGCCAAGTTGCCAACGTCCAAATATAGCCACCCTCTAGGGCGCCCGCCGGCCATTTATATTAGGAGACTATCCTGCTGCTGTTGTTGTTTTTTTGGTGAAGAAAAGAGAGAGTCACTCAATAAGACAAGGTAGCATTACAATCTTTGAGCACAATGTGCTCGATTCCTCATGAGGGTACTCTTGCTAACCACACAGCCGTCTTATTCACACACGGCAGGCAAATTGACTCTACCCATCAGTTATATTGAGTTCGGGAGTCTTTTAACCTTCACTACTCTTTTCTTTCGCGAGATATGTCCACGCGTAAGCTCTTGTAAATAAAGTTTGAAAAATCTTTACTACTCTAACATCTATACTGAGTTCTGGAGTCTTAACCTTTACTACTCTTTTCATAAAATTTTACTACTCTAACATCTATATAAGTAGCCTCATTGACGTCTCCATGTCTGCAATCAGCAAATCTTTATACTACTCTAACATCTATATAACTCCATGTCTGCAATCAGTAAATCTTTACTACTCTAAAATCTATACAAGTTGCCTCATTGACGACTCCATGTCTGTAATCAGCGGTTTCATCAGGGACCTCTGTAATGTCTTTGAGGTGAGTACGTCCTAAAACACAGGCTGTGTAGTTAGTTTCTAGAATTGTCGGTTTATCATCAAACCATTGCTCAGCCATATGTAAACCTTCCTTACAAGCTATAGGAATTCTGCCCGCTCCGCTGGAGAGCAGTCAAACAACACTCAAGCTGAGATAAACAACTAGGTCTTCCATTCTCGTATCACATTACAACACTGCTTGTTCAATTATATTAACCATGCATCCTGTTGGAGTGGACCATATATAGATCAGACGATGGTTCATTCATTCTTCTAGTCCGATGATTATATAATACTATTTCCTAAAGAAAGTTCAAAGTTCAATGCCAGCACCCTATATTTAATTCTTACATGATAAATTATTTAAGAACATAGCAGAGATAGAGGAAAAGCAGCTTTTTTTTACAAAAAAAGAGAAAAAAAACCAAGCTGCCGGAAAGCAGTTGTGTCCAACTAACCGTCCTGTACCGGCCGACATATAGTACAACATGCATGCTTAATTAATCCACAGGAAACAACAACCGTCCAACACTACCACAACCACAGAACTGAATACTACTAATACTGCTGTGGAGCTGCATGCAACCGAATCGAGGCACCTAACCGCACGTAGTGGAGAAGCGCATGCATGCACGTACATGAGCTTTTGCATCTGTTGTCGCCAGATCGATCGTCCTCTCCTCTCCTTCGACTTGGGAACTCGCTAGGAAAAGGAACCGATCCAGTCTCGAGATGTGCTTGATTAGGATTAATTAATTGTTTGAAGTAGTACGTACTCCCTCTGTTCCGAAAAGAAGGTTGTTCTGGCATGTGAACGTTGTCCCAATAAAAATATCGTTGTGGCTCCCATCCTACTACTTTACCGGAGTCAAGGCAGCAGGTCTACTACCTGCACTCTCTACGATGGTGGACAATAGCTTTTGACGTTGTGAAATACAAGTGCACGAGAGAGAATAGTAGGGGTATCTTGGACTTTTCTCATTGGTCTTGGTACATGTGCTGAATCCTAGAACGTCTTTTTATCTGGGACAGAGGCAGTATACTCCTACCTGGGTGTACTTGCTGTATATGATGAGTTCGATCGTTGTACTCACATAGATACTCACGTATACTCCAGTCTGGTCAAAAAGGCCACACATGCTGCATGTTGGCTACTGGCTTATGCATGTTACTGCTTAAGACCACCCTAGCTGTCTTGAAGAGCGGCCCCGGTGTAAATAAAGACATCGACATACACAAAGGAGAATTAAAAATCGGCACACTCACATGCAATGCAAAAAGCCGACGTACGTGTGTGCGCCCGCAAACTCTTTGGAGAACGTGCATGATGCATGCACGGCACGGCATGCAGTGTACGTACTGTAGTCCCTCCGGATTGCTAAAAGAAATCGATTTAGATAAGGTTTGGATCAGAATATAAATCATAAATAAAACTTTTAAGTTATTGAGTTTGAAAAATGTGAAAACCACATGACTACATTTGTCTTGAAAAATACTTTCCTAAACATTTACATATAACACTTTTCAATAAATACTTTAATAAAAATAAAAGTCAATGTTATGCTTTGGAGACCGTATCACTGTCCAAAACGACTTCTTTTACCAACATGGAGGGAGTATGTGATACCTTGAAGTTGTCAATAGAATATGCGCCCTCCCTTCGGAATATTCAGCCGGCGCCGACATTTTATGCTTGCAAAACGTAGTACGGTATTTTAATTAAAGAACATCTAAAACTCATTATATCTGTTATTATTACACCTAAAAAATAGGAAGGGGTTTCGTCCAATCGTTCGCGCGCCTGCCTCCCCAGTCTCACACGCGCAATGAAAGTGGGCCCGCGCCTCTCCCGTTTCCTCCTGGCCCCGCAACGAAAAAGAGAAGGAAACTGGATTGAGGGAGAGAACTGGCAGATCGGTAGCGAATCTGAGAAGGAAACATGGGATCGAGCAAGCCCCGCCCTGACCCTGCCGCCTCCACTTCGATCCGCGCTCCACTGAGTTGCCAGGGCTGGAAGCGACGGATTCAGGGCGGAGCTCGCCTAGCTCAGAGAAGCGGCGACGGACGGAGCGCGGGAGGCCAAGGCGGCGGCGATGGCTGGGGCTTCAAGTCCCGCTCGGTCAGAGACGGCGGCCACGTGCCAGGCCAAAGGATGGCAGCGGCGGCCGGCTCTAGAGCCAGGTGACCCGTCGATGGCGGTGGCTGGCCTAGAGGCAAGGGCTCATCGCGGCAGCAGCCATGGCTGCCCAACGGCGATGTTCGTGTGCCTTGCCGGCAGAGGCTGGGCCATCTTATGGTCGGCCGGCTGCGGGGGTGCCTGTGTGGGCCCCGACAGCAGTCGTGGCTTCGCTTTGCCCACTAGCACGGCCCGCGGCGTCGGTGGCAGTGGCGCCCACTCGACCTTGAGGCCATCGCGGTGGGGAGGGAAACTGTCGGTCCGTGGTTGTAGGTTGGGATGGGAAACGATAAGGGCTCCGTTCGCTTGGAGAAATCTGAATGAATCTGGAGGAACCTGTGAGAGAAATCAGCCATGAACAGTGAAATTCAGCCATCCGAACAAGGCCAAGGTTGTGCCTTGTTTGCACATAAACCCTTTCATTTCCTATGAATTACATGATAATACTAATCGATTGTTGATGTATTTCTGGTTTTACATGTTTACCCTCCATATATCACTGCAATATATTGCATTTATATATGTCATATAAATTATATTTTTTTAGATCACGGATCTAAATAAATTCGTATCCTGGTATTCGAGTTCATGCACTCCACGACGCGCTCCACGACCATCTCCACGACATCCACCGCAATAGCTCACTCGTCTCGCCTCATCAACGTACGTACAACGCTTCACGCCGCGGCTCTGCTGATTGCTGTGCATCGGCTCCTTGGCGAGAACTCCAGCAACATGTTACCTCGTGCGTGGTGGCCTAAACAACATGCATGAGAGACCTTCCGCAACAAAACTTGGCAAGTAGTTATAAAAAAATAAAGTTATAAAAAAAATCGGCAAGTACCATGGCCGGTGACTTGATGCGTGGTGGCCGACGTCCGCCATGCATGTCCACGCAGACATGAGGATATGTGATGTCATTGTGATGTTACATTAACTCATTTTCTCTTACAAAATACAATCGTATTTGTACTTGTATGCGGACCTATAAAAAGTACCGAGCTTAAATTCACTGTCCCGTTCCATCTGTGGCTCCGTGCAACGCACGGGCATATATCTAGTATACTAAAAAAACAGAGGAGTACTACGTTGTAGTCATAGGCGATCGAGATGGAGGAAATTATAAGGTAACTAACACTAGAAAAAAAACATCTCTAGTGCACTAAAAATTACTATACTTATATTAATACCTATATATATACTCCCTCCGCTCTTTTTTAAATGTCTTAGCTTTGTCCTAAGTCAAATACTTTTAAATTTGACCAACTATTTTGTAAAATAACTATACACATCAACAACATAAAATTTATGTTTTTACATTCACTATGATAAATACTTTCATAATATATAATTTACATGTTGTGAAACACTACATGGATTTGTTAAAATTGATAGTCAAAGATAGAAATTTTTGATTTAGGACAAAGCTAATATGATATATAAAAAAGAACCGATGGAATATAACGAACTCTAACTAGTACTGTTAGCTTTAGTTTCCTTAGTGTTTAATTTAGTCGCACACTATATGCCAGCGAGTCAGCTAACCTTTTGTGTCCATATCCGTACTTAAAATCATATATAGTACCACCAAGCTAAGAAAACCTATCTAAAGCTAGCTATATTCTCGATCAAAGAGGACAACAACCCTTTACAGCAACTAGCTTTTCTTCAATTCCATCTTCCAACGATACCAGACTTTCACTAATGGAAACTAAAATACTTCTGTGTGTGTACAGACCCACAGAAAAATACGAATACCGACAGAAAAATATTTTTCTGACGATGTACCGTCAGAAAATTACCCACAGAAATAGAATGATTTTTTTCTATCAGTTCATCGTCAGAAACAATTTTTTTGTCGGTCTTACACGCACAGAAAAATTGTGTCCGATCTGATTAAAAATAAAATTTATGTGCATTATTCCTCACAGAAAAAAGAAAAACCCGACAGAAAAATCATTTTTCTGTTAGTGTTATCTCGTCAGAGTTGCAGAGGTGCACTCACAGAAAAAAATGTATTTTTCTGTCGGGTTAGGTGAACACACAGAAAAATTGTATTTTTCTGTCAGGTGTTAACAGACCACCGACAGAATAATATACACTTACCCATGCAGCAAATTGGATACAATAATTATTTGAAAACAGTAGCAACAGCATATTAAAATATAGATTGTTCATACAATAATTTTATCATAACATATAAAGATGGAGTCCAAATGTTCAGCACATTCATTCATAGCATCGAGGCTACATGTAGATGATATCCAAATATTCCGGCATCAATACATTCAAAAGCATTACCATCTCATCTGAGCGGTTCATGAATTTCACTACTGATAACTACTTCACTACTATGCTGACAACCAGATCGATGTTGCTACCATTGAAAATGAGCAGCTCTTAGCTCTTTCATTGCTGCTCCTATCGACCTGCAAATAAAGCACAGTAAGCAAGATAATATCAACTTGGCATACATCAGGTAGTAAGCACAACTTTGTTCTAGGTAGTAACTTGGCAACTAACTTCCATATGTCAAACTGCAAACCTTCCTAAATTCCAGATGTCAAACTGCAAACCTTCCTAAATTCCTAAGGTAGAAAGCAAAAAATTGGACTCCTGACTACATAGACAAACGCATAGAAGGGTACTGAACACAGATTTAACAAATTTAATTTTCTTTGTGTTGCGTATACTACTTAACACAATTTAATTTTCAACAAATACTAAGTGTTGACACCAAAGCCCATCTGTTATTCTAAATAGCATCACACTATGCAGAGTTGTAGACTGGTGCTGAATGATAGAGCTAACTGACATTCAGGCAATGGGAAAAATCATAGCAAGAAGCATAAATTATTTAATCACTGATTTTCTCTGCACCGATTCTTTAATCACAGCAAGAAGCACATACATGCTACAATTATCAAATCTCATGGATCTCCCTTGCTTGTATGCACATCCAGTTTACTTGAACAACTACTAGAAAAAGAGGCACAACTTGACATTTGGGCAGCTATTTACAACTGCATACAACTCTGTTTCGCACAACAAGAATGGGGGAGAATGGGATGCACATACCTAATGGGAGCTCGTCACCGACAAAGGGCCCGATGGAGGAGGCGGCGTGGAGAAGAAGGGCTGCCATGTCATGGATCTGGCCAGAGCTCGTTGTGATGCACATACAAGGTTACAAGATGTGAACAACCAGAGCTACTAATTTCCAAATAAGGCAATCTGAATGAAAAAATAAACACCAAGGAAATTTCTAAACTCTACTTATCAACTACTTCACTATTAAGTATGCTACTAATCCATTGATCAACCATGTCCAGAAAGGCATAATTTAAAACATGATAATTGTAAACCTGAGCCATATCATACTGCTTGTAGCCTTGTACCATTGCAGAGAAATACCAATGATTGCAAACTGCTTACCTGTTTAGCTTTATATCATTGTTGACCTGATTATCCAGTTTCCAACCCGTCTTTCTTATCATCTTCCATCTCACTATCTCTTCACTGTCCCTACAGATGCAGAGAATGAGACTACTGTATTGCATATAAACCCTAGAATGTTCCACCAGATATGACATGAAGTGATCACAAAGGAGAAGGAATATGGAATTCATGAAAATATGTAGGCAATGCTGAATCCATGAATCTATTCTATGACGACACATTCAGTAAAAAAATAAGTGCTAAAAATAGTTGACTTAACCACATTGATGCATAAACTCACGAGGTTTCCTTCTGTTAAGCAGCAGTTCTCAATCAATCAAACTACTAGTGTCTTTAGGATAGACTCACAGTGTTGAGGAGGCCTGGAGCCTTTTTCCCTCCCCGAATGAACTACTGAATGTGCTGTGATGCCAATATTTTCCCTCCCCAATGAACTCCTAGCTTAGTTGTAGGATCAAATTTGCCTAATAATTAATTCAGAAGGGAGGAGTGGAAGGCCACGCAGATCTAGTAGCAGTACTTGAGCAAAAAAAATAGAATACATTGATTTGGTACCTCGCTCGTCGCCTCCATGCCATGGACCTGTGTAGAGAAGAGACGATGCCATGAGACAGGGGTAGTGGGAGGAAGGGGATCGGAGCTTGCCTTGCTAGATGCTGGGGATGTTGTGGTAGCGGCATCCGCGGCTCATCGACCTCGACATCGACAATCCCCAGGGGAGGAGCAGGGTCGCGCAGCAGCGATAGGCACCGCCGGGACCTGGGGGGCCACGCATGCCGCCGGGGGCTAGGGAAGTCGTGCACGATGCCAGGGGGTAGGGGGCTCAAGATCCACCTCCTCCGCCATCTCCTCCGGGAGCAGCCTCTGGATCTCGCCATGGGCAGGCCCGTGCTCTGGATCTAGTGGCGGGAAAGGGGGCAGCACGGACAACATCACAGCCTGGCCAGGGGGTGGCCAGCCCGGCCAGGGCCTCTGCGGTGGAATGGGCAGCAGCGGTCGTGTGGCGCGCAGCTGCGGCCAGCCCGGTAGCCTGGCGGTGCGCCCATCCATCCCCGGCCATCGGCGGCGGCGGCCGGCATGGCCAGCGAAGCCGGCTAGGGCATGGCAGCCTACCTAGTGCAAGGGCACGCGGCACGGGGAGGAAGAGGAAGGGGCGCCAGTTGAAAGCTCTAGTTTGGTTTTGGTGAATTGATGAAACCCTAAGTGCTAACCTAGTTTATCAAGTGATCATGAGATAGGTAGCACACTCCAAGTGATGAAGCAAATGAAGATCATAGCATGATGATGATGATACCATGATGATGATCAAGTGCTTGGACTTGGAAAGAAGAAAGAGAAAAACAAAAAGCTCAAGGCAAAGGTATAAACCATAGGAGCTATTTTGTTTTGGTGATCAAGACACTTAGAGAGTGTGATCACATTTAGGATTGATAGCCGTACTATTAAGAGGGGTGAAACTCGTATCGGAGTGCGGTTATCAAAGTGCCACTAGATGCTCTAACTCATTGCATATGCATTTAGGATCTAGTGGAGTGCTAACACCTTTAAATATGTTTGTGAAAATATGCTAACACTTGTGCACAAGTTGATACACTTTGTGGTGTTGGCACATTTACAAAGGAGGTGGTGTTTGCAGTGTTGAGATGGGTTTGGTGATTCGGTGCTTTCGGAAAAATGGAATGCCTATTTTCTATTGCGCTGGATGAAAATTCTTGGTGGTTGGCACATTTGAGCAAGGGTGAAGAAGTTAGAGTTGAAATGGAGTTGGTCGAAATGATGCTGGTGTCGGTCTACTGACCGGACGCTGGGTCACTCAGCGACCGGACGCTGAAAGGCTGCGTCCAGTCGTGCTGTCAGACGGCACAGTGGCTAAGGTTGAGCACCGGACGCTGGTCTGTGTCCGGTCAAGGTGGACCGGACACGTCCGGTCGAAGAAATACGCCTCGGGGAGCTTACTGGAAACGACCGGACGCTAGGGCTTCAACGTCCGGTCAGTTTTGCCGGAGCGTCCGGTCAGCTTCGTAGCCGTTGAAATCTGACGAACAGCGTTTGAAGCTGGTGACGCGTGGCGTCCATCAGGTGACCGGACGCTGAGGGCCAGCGTCCGGTCAGTATGACCGGAGCGTCCGGTCAGAGCGCGTTTTGCTCAGTGAAGGGGTATAACGGCTCTATTTGATTGGGGCTCTATATATAGCCCCATGGCCGGCTCAAGGGAGAACTCTTGCACATTTTCATTGACATAGCAACCTTGTGAGCTTAGCCAAAGCCCTCCCACTCATCTCCATCATTGATCCATCATCATTGTGAGATTGGGAGAGAATCCAAGTGCATTGCTTGAGTGATTGCATCTAGAGGCACTTGGTATTCGTGTTGCGCTGCGGATTTCGCTTGTTTTCTCTTGGTGGTTGCCACCACCTAGACGGTTGGAGCAGCGGTGAAGGATCGGCACGAGTTGGTGATTGTTCGTGGCCGCCTTCGGTGATTGTGAGGGGAGTTGTACCTTCCCCGGCGGAGTGCCGAAAGGTAACTCTAGTAAATTGCTCGTGTCATTGAGTTACCTCACTTGTGGGTCGGTTCTTGCGGTGTCCTATCGTGTGGACGAGGTTTGTGAAACACCTCTTAGCCGCCGAACCACCAAGTGTTGGTCGACACAACGGGGACTAGCGTGTTGGCAAGCACGTGAACCTCGGGAGAAAAATCGGTTGTCTCTTGTCATTTGCATTCTCCCGGTGATTGGCTATATATTCATCTTGTAATTGGTTCACTCCACGACCCGGCGGTATAATCGTCTCACTTACTCATTTACATTTCCGCAAACTAGATATAGCAAGCTCTTTAGTGTAATTAGAATTGAGAGCTTGCCTTGTGCTTTAAACATATCTAGTGGAGCTCTTTAGTGTAGCATTTGTGAGAGCTCTTAGTGAGTAGTGGTCAAGTAGATTGTGTGCCAATAGATCATTGCAACTAGAATTGTTGGATAGGTGGCTTGCAACCCTTGTAGAGCTAGAGCAAGTTTGCATTTCGCTATTTGTCTTACTAATCAAATTGCTCTAGTTGATTTGTAGTTTTTAAATAGGCTATTCACCCCCCCCCCCTCTAGCCATATTAGGACCTTTCACCAGTGCTGCACGAGGAGAAGCTGGGAGCAAGGGAGGTCGCCATGGGAGGAGCAGCAGGGAGCGGCGTCGGTGTCGAGAGAGAGGGAGCCCGCAAGAGCGAAGACCGAGACTCCAAGAGAGACCATGGGGCGTGCGTGTGGTGAAGAGAAATTAGGGTTTGGGAGGGAAACAATGTTCTTAACCATCGGATCGAGAGATGGACGGCTGGTATCAACCGAAGTTGTAGCTGGGCCTATGGGAGGTATTGGGCCTATCTCTCATTCTGGGCTAGATTGGAGTCGTCTTTGCCCAAGACTATTTTTCTTTTTTTTCTTTTCTTTTGTTGGTAGAAATGTATTAAATTCTAAGATATCAAAAATGATTTCAAATGAAAATGCTGTCAACAGCAAAGTAGTAGAACTCATCAATATCCACAACTTTGGTTTTGGACCTTTTTCCATATGAGTTTGTTTGAACAATTCAAAATTTGAATTTCAAAATATGAGAACAATGGCAGAATTTTTGGATAGCAAATGACTTCAAATGAAAAAGTCATAAACCACAAATTTGTAAAACTCATCAAGATCCACAACTTTTATTTTGGTCATTTCTCCATCGGACTTTGTTTGAACAATTCAAATTTTGAATTTCTAAAAATGACAACTTCAAATAAGATTTTGAAATAGCAAATGATTTCAGCTAAAAAAGTCATAAGCAACAAAGTTGTACAACTAATCAAGGTCTACAACTTTTATTTTGGTTATTTCTTCATCCAATAAAGTGGTAGTATACATTGTTCACAAATCCATAAATCTTTCACATAGTTTTTGAAACTATATGAGAGATATGTCAATTTATGAACAATGTTCCTACCACTTTATCGGATGAAGCAATGACCAAAATAAAAGTTGTAGATCTTGATGAGTTTAACAATTTTTATGTTCATGACTTTTTCAGCCGAAATTATTTACTGTTTCAAAATGTTGTTTGAAGTTGTCATTTCTGGAAATTCAAATTTCGAATTAATAAAACAAAGTCACATGAAAAGATGACCAAAATAATAGCTGTAAGAACACAATAAATTGATAGAGCATGTTTTTAGAAAACTTTAGAAAAAAATCATCAAATTTGAAGTTAGTATGAGGGCGAAAGACTAGTTACATGTTTTAAAGAGAGATTAAAAAGAAAAACTGTGCTTGTTCATATGAAGTTAGTATGAGGGCGCTTGCTCTATTTTTCTGTGTTTACTTTTTTCTGTGCGTTTTATAGAAACCCACGGAATAATTGTTTTTTCTATGTGTGTATGTTTTTTCTGTGCGTTTTAAAAATAACCGACAGAATAAGTTGCATTTTTCTATGAGTGCTGATTTTTTTCGTGTGTGTATTGTCACACACAGAAAAATCATATAATTATTCTATCGGTTTTTGTAATTTTCTGTCGGGATATTTTGGAACCGACGGAATAATCGTAATTTTTCTTTGCGTACCAAAAAAACGCACAGAAAAATTCGTCACCCACAGGGCAATTCGAGTTTCCAGTAGTGTTTGGTTAGTCCTACACTGACGACTGAACGGCATATGAGTGTTACCGTGCAAGCAGAAAGAGGGTTTCATCAGGTTATTAGTCGCAAACACAGTCTACATATTTTTAAGAAACTAACCAATTTTTTGAGTGCAGCATGATGATGGCCATTGTTAGTTTGTTGACTTCCATTATATTCACACAAAACTAGTGATGATACATGTTGATCTTATTTTAAGTTTTTTCTAACACTAACAATTACAACTTCAATCCAAACTCTTCTTGAACGTTCTAAATTTATCCATGAACTTCTAATACTTTTGTGTCTCTTTTCAAATAGTTGTATGTCTCTTAAAATGCTAGACTGCGCTATGAGTATGGGTTGATGGAGTCGTTTTAAATTTATTAATGAGTTATAAACCAATGGCAAAAAGAATAGGAAGGCCACAATTTTGTCTAGAAGTGACAATCATCTATGGTACTACACCGTTAATTAATAACTACTCTTATATATGCTAGCATCATATCCAGCTATGACATATAACACCTAATTCAAACTCAAAACAAAAATAAATTAGTAAGCAGTTAGATGAGTAAAGACATAGAAAACATGAAGTTTCATTTTGGCAGCAGGGGGAATGCATGCCTTGGTCTCCCTTTTGCTATCACATAATAAATATCTTAAGGCATATAGTTGTAAAGATGTGTATGTAGCTGGAAAGATGCAAAATTAATATTCAACGAACAGTGGTGAAAAGAATAATCTTGCGATACAGTTGGAATCTCTTCCTAAGGTGCAGGGTCAAGGTGAATCTCGTAGCTTGATTCTCCATACACTGGCCCATAGAGCCATTGGAGTTAACAATAAATATAGTACATGACAGGCAGTTCGTGCTTTCTTTACGTCCACTTCACATACCAAACGCAAGATCACATGGCAGCTAGCATTGAGCACTATTGTTCACTTACAAATTTTCTTGAGCTCCTCAAGTACCACTTTTGAGGGCTAGGTAGAATATATATATAAGGCAATGGCGTTTGCCTCTGGTGGCTTTTAGAGTGTACTTAGGGCTAGTGCCGTCATTAATTTGGAGCAGACAAGGTCTGCAGGCTAAATGGCGAAACTAAAGCCGGTGGCCTGGCTTGATGTTGTCATTCGAGTGGAGTGCGTCCAGCCACTTGCTAAGAGAATATACGCGCGTATAAAGCGAGATGCATGCATGGCTGCGCCAGCCGTCGGTCAGATTGTTCATACACAAGTTAGTGGCGGCTAATCATGCCAGGCATAGCTGCAATAGTTTTCATAAGAAGTGTACTTTGATCGGCCTAAAAATTAGCTTCGTGGCAGAGATTCGATCTGACAGTACATGAACTTGACATGCTTAACTGTTTAGATTGACTAAAAAACCTTAGTACAACCATTGCATGAGATCTCTAGTTAAGTCCCAGCCATTGCATGCCACTGCATGGGATCGGTGTTGACTCTAAAACCGCGCATATTCTAACACCCCCGTCAATCAAAACGCACCTGTCAAGTCGAGATTGTTTCTAAACATCGTTGTCTGCTTCACAGGGAGTGCCTTGGTAAATCTGTCGGCAATCTGATCTGATATGCATGAACCTCGAAAACTTATCTTCCAGATTGACGATAATATTTTATTAATACTAGCGAACTCTGTGTTAGGTTCTTTGTGCTGGAACCTGTCCACATGAGTTCAAGTTCTTAACTTGGAAGGGATATCATCCGTAATACCTTAAATCAAACAAGCAAAAGACAATGCATGCAAAATAAATGAGCTGTAACCATGAATATTTTGAAGAAGAAAACACTCTAAATATTTGTGTGAGATCATAGAGCTCATACAGATAACTCACAATAATATGCGCAAATTATCACTGTCCAAATTTGTTTAAATATTTCCTTGTTGAGGTACCGACATCAATTTCATTGGCTGCTGTCCCTCTCATTCTCAGTGGCCAGCCACACAAATCACTTGATTTCAGCTAACAAGTCGAGTAGTCTAGAAGTCTGACATAACTAAATTCAAGAGATGTCTACGTATAACTAAATATCACCAATATATCACTGATAAGAGGTGAATGTAGTCACAACATAAAAAGTCATAGCTGGCACCTACTCCGGTTCCCAGGCCATGGCTGCAGAGGCATGCAAGTCACACCAACGACCTCCATGGAACACCATCCTCCGCGTCTCCTTCATGCTCCCCAAAATCAAGCAGCCAATAAAAGAGGGAAGAAATCCATATCAGACCTCTGCAGCACAAAGGAAGAGTTCCAGTGCCTAGATCTAGAGGAGGATGTGCCGCACCTGCTTGAGGAGGTAGGGAGCTGGCGCCCGTCGAGCAGGAGCGGGCCTGCGATGCCCACGGGAAGCTGTAGTACCCCACCGGCAGCTCGCAGCACGTACCCCACCGGAGCCCGGCTGGAGGCTGCTCCGGCTCCGCCGGCCGCCTGTCGGTGGATGAGGAGCCGAAGCCGAGGCAGTGGGAGGTAGACGGGGAAGTCGTGGGTGTAGCAGTGGCCGTAGCCATGGGCGTCGGGGACGGCGTCATCGCAGGCAGAGGCCGTGGGCGTCGGGGTGGTGCGGGTGGCGGCGGGGACCTTCCGGATGGGCACCGACAGCGGTGGATCTAGGGCGGGTCGGGGGTGAGGGAGGAGGGCCGCTGGGGCCCGGGCTCGTGCCGGCGAGGGCGCCGTCGCCCTGTGCCCGCTGCCGCCGCCTCGGGAGAGATGGAGGGGTGCGTGACGCGGTGGGGAAGAGAGGGGAGGGGAGCGGGGCAGGAGGAGTCGGAGTCGTGTCGGTGAGAGGAAAAGTGGGGGCGTCGGGGCCTCGGGGAGGGAGAGCCGTGCGTGGGGTGGGCACGGGATGGGAGGATGAGTGATGAGGTTTGGTCCAGCCAATCTGGTTCATTAGATCTGAGTGAACGAGACAAAACAGATGTGAGAGTGGATATCGTCCATTCGTTTTAAAGGTTGGCTGGCTTTAGGTGTATTTTTTTGGTACATGTAGAATAGTTTATGATGGTTGTGGACAGTTCTCGGTCATGCTCCTTCGATGCTTGCCTTCAGTTCCCTATAAATAGCCTAGGAGCGTAGGAGGTTGTAGCCATCGACCAAGCTGAATCTCGTCGTAGAATATTCTCCATACAGTACTGCTGGCCAGAGCCATTAGAGTTAACAATATATATAGTACATGAGAACGGTTATGGCGGCCATGTTCTTGGTTCTCGTGGTCACTTGGGCCTTGACCACGCGTGCCGCGGCGCGGGCGTTGCCGGCGGGAGCACAGCAGACCGCCTCTGCCGGCGGCATCTTCGACAGGTGTGTTCGTGGTTTATAAGTCGGTTGATGCTGTTTTATTGTGAGAGGAAAAACAATATATCATATCTGATAAGCATGGCTGATACGATCCGACGAACAGTGTGTTCACCAACAACGATGCGATACCGACCACGAGGTCGTCGTCGCATTGGCGAGGCCTGCAGAGGCCGCTGCTATCCTTGGAGGAGGAAAAAACAAGAGCAGGCCCTTCGTGTCGAAGCAGTAATCCTCATAACGGTTGCCCGTAGATATCAGATATGGCCGGATACGGACCGTACCGTCCGGACGTCCATGCATGCATTGGAGCTACTCGTATATGTACATAGATGCCACTGCGTGTGCGTAATAATTAATTTTGCTATTGCAAATGCATGCATGTAGGCTACCAGCAGCATGCATGCATGGACGTACGCGCGCACTCCGCCGTCACTTTGGAACTGCATGCAAGGTGGAGTATATATTTTTATCAAAAAAAAGATGGAGTGTGTGTGTCTATATATATATATATATATATATATATATATATATATATATATATATATATATATATATATATATATATGCGTATGTATGCTGTATGTATGAGGCATCGTGGCACGTACAGTACGATGATCGAGGTATACTATTTTTTTTCTATTGATCAGTACCTGCCTTGCCTAGCTAGCTAGCTTTGTCCTCTCTCTGTCACAAAATAAATAGATTTCTAAAGTTGTTTTAGGTCAAATTTTTTAACTTTGACTGAATTTCTTGAAAAAACGTTAAGACTTATGGTATCAAATTAGTATTATTAGATTTACTATATAATATATTTTCATAATAAGGTGCTCATTTTATGATATAGATGTTGTTACTCTTTTCTATAAAATTAGTCAAACTTAAAAAAGTTTGATTAGCATAGATTTTAGGAATTGATTTATTTGGGAATGGAGAGAGTGTTCTTCAGCGCTTAGCTGGCCGAGGGCCGACGATGACATTATGTCTAGATTCATCGTGCAGGACACCGTTGTTGTGGGTGTCCTGGGTCGCCTACCATCCACTTGCCACTAAACAAAAATGGTGGCAATTCTTCCTTATTATTATAAGATGGATGCAATCATGCTCAAATGCAGCCGGCTATGTAACCTCGAAGTGGCTTCATGTAATAAATTATCTGTTATGTTTGGATCTCACTTTTCATCGATGCTTAAAGAAGGGTCTTCTTCATCGATGCTTGAACACAATGAAGCCCCAATTTTAATTTCGGTGATTGATGAGCATAAGGATATATGTCTAACTTTATTCTGTAGGGATATATCGGAAAAGAGTTATTAGTTACATTGAGACAGCATGGTTATCTTGGCCCTTGGATTTTCAGATTTGGAGTATGTAGCAAAAATATTTGTGAAGGATAGACATAATAGTTGTCTAACTGTTAAAGTTGACCTTGGTCGCACTAAGACTTAGTATTACCTATTCTTTTATCATTGACTATACTATTGAGGGGGTCGAGACAAAAGGAGTTACGCAAAACAAGGCGCACATAGCTAGATTCTTCAAACAAGGCACACATACTAAATTCAATGAAGAGATCATATTAAACAAGGCACACATGTTAAAGTTGAACCATTTATATTGCATCAAAATTCAATGAAGAGATCATATTAAACAAGGCACACATAGCTAGGTTTCTTCAAACGACAAGTATAAAACAATCAATCCATGTTGATAAATTATCAAGTTTAAAAATGGTACCAACAGTTAGAAATATCATAAGTAAATTGGCACACAAACCAACTTTGCCTAAAAACAGTAATAATCTACTCTAATCTATGAATCTATAAAAAAAATATTGAATCTTCACGCTACTGATTTAGCCTATCTTGTACGACGCATCTTTGCAAGTTTCATCCTTGTTTGAACAAAACCTGCAGAAGTATAAAGAAGACTTGCATCAGCAAGGTTTCATCCTTGTTGAACAAAACCTGCAGAAGTATAAAAGAACAGTTTCTCCGAAAAGAGTCTTATTGAGAGTGATCTTAAGTTATCAAGATTTTACTTGACACCTAACTAAGGAATGTGAATTCTCTCTATGTCTGTCGTACAATTATCCTATCGGTAGTCGCTATACCGACAGTGTAATACTTATTTCCTATCGGTGAAGAGGCAATATCGACAGGGAAATCTTAAATCTTGGTTTCCAGTAGCGTGCACACATATCACACTACTACGGAATCCATTATCGGAGTCAGCCAAAAGTAATTTACAGATCTAAACATCATTGTTAATCCAGATTTCCAGAGGTGGTTAATATGCCCACCTCTGGAAATAAATTTAAAATGTAAAAAAAACTCAAACCCACCGGCGAGCCCATCACCAAGCCCGCTTCGAAGCCCACCCCCGGCTAGATTCGAGCGCCGCCATGTTTGACGTGCTGTCGAGCCTGCCGTGAATGCCATGGGCCCACCATGGCCGCCATGGAGCCGCCATTATATTTGTCTCTAGCCTTAATCCGCCGCCGGAGTGGCTCCAGCCTCGACCCATTGCTGGGGCGGCCTCGATCCGCTGTCGTCGCAAAGTAGCTAGCGACCTCCATTGTCGGGGCTGTCTCCAGCCTGAATCCGCCAGGGCGTGCGGGGCCTCCAGTGCGGTCGAGCTGCCGGCACCAAGAAAGAGGGCCTCGAGCTACTGGCACTAAGAGAGAGGATTGGGTGAGGGAGCGAGGAGGGTGGGTGTGGAGGAGAGAGCGGCAACGCGGGTAGATGAGGGATACAAAGAGAGAGGAGTGTGGGATGAGGTTTTCACTTCCGTTATATACTCCAGACCTGTAGTGGTGTACTTATTACAATTTCCACTCTTGTTGTTGGAATCCTCAGATTCCGACAATATATTTTGTTTAGGTTAGAGTCAGATCTGTTAGATTGGCAGGATTGTAAGCTCTGGAACTAGGACACGAACATGAATGAACATTGGAATAATATTTCAGTGTTTCAAAAGTTTAAAAGCATGTAATTTAGGAAAACAAAATGATTTTCATTAGAGAGGGTATTTTTCCTAGCTAGCTATTTGAAAAATCTTTAGATACTACAAGACACTACTCTAAGGAGTAGTACAGGTACTAATTTAATTACTGTACTAAGGTTGCTTGAAGCAGAATGGTGGATCAATTTTGTTATTCTCCGTCCATGTGCAAGACAGACTGTATGTAACTTTAATATTTTACATGCTCAGTCGATGCTTGCCTTCAGTCTCCTATAAATAGCTAGGAGCTTAAGAGGTTGTAGCCATCGACCAAGCTAGAGGCAAGGTAACTTCAAGTAAACTCATCTGATTAGTTCTTTATCGATTCTTCAGCTAGTTAGTTTCATCACCTTCTCCGAGCTAGCAATGGCCATCCAAAAGCCATACAATAGCAATATGAGCACAGTGGCTCTAATGGTAGTAGTCCTAGTTCTAGCCTGTCAAATCATGTCAGCTCATTGCACTCCTACTATGATACTAGCAAGCACTCCTAGAAGATACCTGCTAGCAGTGCACTTGTCAGCTGCCACTGCTTCGGCCACAAAAACAGGGATGATGGAGGGCACAATCACTCCAACAGAAGGTGGTGTCCCTGCAGGAGCGACAGAGGACGTCCGCCCTACTAACCCAAGCCACAGCCCTGGGATCGGACATGCATTCACCCACAACAGGATTGGGAGGAAGCTTCTTACTATGATCACCAGTCAATGTGATTAATTGATGAAGATTCAACAGGCAGCAGGCAGTAGCAAGTAGCTTAGTTTGTTCGTTCGTTCCCCTTTCGTCTTGTTGTACCTTGCTTCTTCTTAGTTGGTTACCCTTTGTAATAGTATGACTATATGAATTTGTCATTTTACTGATGTCCTTCGCTTTTCAAATTCTCCGCATACACCTAGATGGGACATGCATTTACTTGCCATTGCATGGTTATTGAGTTGTTGCTCAAAGGAGCTCGTCGTACATGTGTGAACTATGATTAGGGGTTTTATTCAAATTGAAACATGCATAGTGTGCTGATGACGATCCATTTACTTCCTTCGTTCTCCAAAATGAAAAACCATTTACTAGCTCCTTTGAAACTAGTACAAGTTTCTTGAGTGACTGTATGTCGCATACATGCATGGCCATGATGTATAGCAAAAGGCTAATTACACACATTTGTAAGTGTTCGGGCATTTTGTGTAAATGCACGCATGTTAGGTTTTCTCCTAGCTAGCTACCCCCCTGCCTGGAAGAATATGCAGCTGCAGGCGTAACGGCATCATATATTAAGTCCCAAATGGAACCGTATGTGTATGCCAAGTTGCCAACGTCCATATATAACCGAGTTTCAAAAAAAAAACGTCCATATATAACCACCCTCGGCGCCCGCCACTACAGGAAACCGGGACTTTGCCCAGTGCTCAAATCTTTGCCGAGTGCCAAATATCGGGCACTCGGCAAAGGTCACCTTTGCCGAGTGCTGCACTCGGCGAAACTTGGCACTCGGCAAATAGAGTTTTGCCGAGTGTCTGGCACTCGGCAAAATAAGACACTCGGCAAAGCCAAACTTTGCCCAGTGCCAGACACTCGGCAAAGTTGGGCACTCGGCAAAGAGGCGCCCGGGGATAACGGTACCCAACACCGTCCTCTTTGCCGAGTTCCTTCTATTTGGCACTCGGCAAAATATTGGCTTTACCGAGTGCCTAGGGTTAGCACTCGACAAAATATTTACTTTGCCGAGTGCCAAACCTTGGCACTCGGCAAAATAATTTTTTTTTTGTTTTTTGCCACCAACTTTTTTTCTTAGATTTGTATTTGTACCATGAACAACATGTTCAAATTTGGCACAATTTCATTGCTGTTTGCTATATTTCTTCACTTTATTTTGTTTTCTTGCAATTTTTTGGAAAATGTAGGTTTGAACTGCAGGTGCATCGAATAATAGTTTTGATCCATTCCAAAAATGTTATTCTTGTTTGTTAGTGTCACTTTATGCTAAATCTAGGAACTGTCTCCAAATTTCGATCAACGTGCTCACGGGGCAACGTCGCGAACTTGCGTGCGAGTGGTTATTTAATTCTATAAAATTCAAACGAATCCCGAAAATCATGAAACTTGGCGAGATGTCGTGATATCACATGCATATGCGGTGATAAAAATTTGAAAACGTTTGGAGGATGTCATCACGTATGATGTTCACAAACCAGGACGTCATCACGTATCCGTGCAACAGATGTGGCAACAAGAAAAGAAAAATTAAGAGGCTCGTGGGGAAAGATTTTATCAAGTATGGATTCACGGCAAACTATACCCGCTGGATCCACCATGGTGAAGCCGATCGTATTAGAGAGGAGGTGGTGAGACAGCGTCTCGAGGATTATGATGGAGATGGCGGGGTAGCAGACTGGATGGATGACATTCAGCAGGCACGGTTCGGTGAAGGATTGAAGGAGAAGCCAGAGGAAAGCGCAAAGGCGTTCTATGATATGCTGTCTTCAGCGCAGAAGCCCTTGCACGAAAAGACAACGGTATCGCAGCTGGATGCAATTGGACGCATCATGGGGTTGAAGTCGCAGTTTAGCATGAGTTGGGACAACTTCGATGGTATGTTGACAGTTTTTGGATCCCTGCTTCCGGAGGATCACATCCTGCCGAAGAACTTATACGAGTCACAGAAACTTCTTCGTGCACTTAAGATGCCGTATGAGCAGATCCATGCTTGTCCGAATGGATGCGTCCTTTTTAGGAAAGATCACGAGGGAGCAACGCACTGTCCAAAGTGCAAATCCTCTAGGTACCGGAGGTCGACACTAGTGATGGCAAGAAGGAGCAATTTGAGTATCCCTATGAAGGTCCTCGATACCTTCCTTTCATACCGAGGATCCAACAATTTGTGTACATGATGAGGAGTCCGCGAAAAAGCAGATGACATGGCACAAAAATGGCAAAAGGTACAATCCGGACAAGATGGTACACCCATCGGATGGCGACGCCTGGACCCATTTCGATGGCATACATCATGTTAAAGCTGAGGAGGCTCGCAATGTACGTGTAGCGTTGGCAACAGATGGGTTCAACCAGTATGGATTGTCCACGGCCCCATACACTTGTTGGCCCGTGTTCGTGATACCCTGAATCTCCCCGGTGTCATCTTTCAACCCAAGAACGTATTTTTGTCGCTGATAATTCACGGACATCCGGGAACAATATGGGTGTGTTCATGGAGCCCGTGTTCGATGATTTGATCGATGCTTGGAAAAAAGGGGGGTACCGACATACGACCGAGCTACAAAGAGAAACTTCACAATGCATGTGTGGTACCACTACTCCCTGCATGACTTCTGGCGTATGGCCTATTCGTGGGTGGTGTGTTCACGGGAAGTTCCCATGCCCAATATGCAAAGGCGGTGTGAGGTTCACTTGGTCAAGAGTGGTGGCAAGTTTTCTTCGTTCGACCAACATCGTCGGTTCCTCCCCTTGACCATCCATTCAGACGAGACATCAAGAACTTCATGAAAGGTGTTGAAGTCACCGATCCCGCACCTCGAGATGATGATGACATTTGCCGAGATCCGCTACCGAGATAGAGGCTCTCAAAGTTGATAAAGAGAAAGGTCGTTTTGATGGATATGGTCGATTACCACATGTGGACTCATAAATCGGGCTTGACTAGGCTTCCCTATTTCAACGATCTTCTTCTTCCACACAACATTGATTTAATGCACACAGAGAAGAATATCGCCGAGGCGCTTTGGGGAACACTCATGGACACGAGAAAAGTCAAAGGACAATGTTAAGGCAAGAGTGGACTGGCAAAGACTAAATGCGATAGACCAAAGCAAGTGATGAAGACTCCCGCTACCTGGCAAGAAATGGAAAAGGACTTGGTCGATTTCGTTTTGAAGAAGGACCAAAGGAGGGAAGTATGTCGATTGGGTTCGATCGTTAATGTTCCACGATGGGTATGCGACGAATTAAACGAGGAGGGGAGTGAACGTGTCCACTTGCCGAGTGTTAGGGATGAAGAGTCATGACTTCCACATATGGATTGAGCGGCTCCTTCCAAATGATGACGAGAGGTTTCGCCCCCGAGCATGTGTGGCGCGCCCTGGCAGAGTTGAGCTATTTCTTCTGCCAGCTTTGTGCCAAGGAGCTATCTCGGGCCGTGATTGATGACTTAGAGAAAGTGGCACCTGTGTTGCTCTGTAAGATGGAGAAGATCTTCCCACTCGGCTTCTTCCTCTCAATGCAGCGAAGCCGTCCGACCCGCCGCCCCCGTGGCCGTCCGAGGAGGGCGGTGCAGTCGTCTGCCGTCCCCCCGCCCGAGGAGGACCGGACGACGACCACTGATGACGAGGACCAGCAGCTGGCCCCCTAGACAGGAGGGGGTGACACTTCCTTTGGGGGGTGGCGGGGGTGACACTGCCTCTGGGGGGTGGCGGGGGGGTCCACTTCGAGCACCTCATCGGTACCGTACTTGCACGGGTCCTCGCAGCTCCCGACGCGGCCGATCCCGTTTTAGAGGAGGCCGGTGATTCGTCCCAAGGGCGACAAGTAAGTATCCGTTCATTTTGCATCTCTTCTTGTTCATATGCTAAAAACCGAACTGCGGACTAACAATTCTTCATCGACTCTCAGAGGAGGCGGGAACTTGTAATAAAGGCGATCATCGGCAGTGCAATGGGATCCTCGGCGGCCGATCCGCTTTGCACTACTACTAGTTTGGTCACCACGCCCGAGTTGAGTCGCCTCCACGGGACGTGGGACCACTTCAACTCCGCCGTGGACGCCGTGGTATGCGGCACCGTCATGAGGAGCGGATCAGGCGTGAGTTCTGGGTGAGTCTACATCACACTACATTGCTCAATACTATGAATTCATTAGACGTTCTTGAAATAATGAAAGGACACATGATGTCTGTATGCAGGACTTCTTCACGTTGGAGGAGGGGCATGACCCCGCCTGGGTGACGAAGGTGCGGGATAGGGCATGCAGGGGCCGAGTCACGGACCTGTACTATGAGGCGAGGCTGCAGTGCCACATCAACCACTCGTGCGACGTCCTTGGTCGGTACCCGGGGAAGAGCGAGGCCAAGACCATGACACTCACCAGGGAGCAGTACCTCACAGTAAGTTATAAAACATTGTTACTGACTCATTCCATGAAGAATAGGTAGCCTTCATTTTATATTCTAACATTTCTAATACTTGATGGCATGCAGATGTGTCCTTCTTGGTGCGCCACCCACAGAGATCACATGCCATCGTGGACAAGTGGGTCTCCGATGAGTGGAGGGAGAGGCACGCCCTCCGTCGGGAGTGCCGCCTGCAGATGGGTGGGCCGGCGCACCACCAAGGTAACCGGCCCCTCAGTTCGTACGCCCAGGCCTGGGTACACGCTACGCACTTATTTATTTATTTGTTCTAACGCTCAATTCTCATTACTTCTAATCGTCTTTGTATTTTCCTCGTAGTCCCAGTCGCATGATGGCCAGGAATGCAACGAGTTCATGGCATACGCCATGGCACACAAGGGCAAGGCGACAGCCCCGGACACCGTCTACAACCCGGAGGACGGGCCCGAGGCGTACAGCAACACGAGCATCCACAGCAAGCTCACCGACTACGCCTCGGCGGCCCGCAAGTGGCATGGGGAGGACTTCGACCCCACCACCCAACCCCTTGATACCGACCTCGTGATGAGGCTCGGAGGAGGGAAGCAGCACGGCCGGTACTGGATGGCCTCCAACATGGTCGACTCGACCTCTGTGCCCAACCTCGCCCAGATCCAAGCATAGAGCACGAGCTCCTCCGTCCCCATTCGACCTCGGCAGGCGAGCACACTGCAGCAGATGGCGGCACTCCAGGTTAGTTCTATTTCATTCGCCGTTCATTACTTTTACACATGTACCTTGCATTTGCATTGTTTAAACGTTGGTGATTGAATATTGCAGGCCACTGTGGAGAGGATGGAGGCCGAGAGGGAGGCCGAGAGGGTCGAGAGGGAGAGGGAGAGGGCCCAGAGGTCCTGAGGGCCCAGAGGGCGGCCGAGGCGCAGAGGATGCAGGACATGTTCTCATTCATGTCGAGCCTCGGCACCACTCTCCCGGGTGTGGTGGTGCCCCAGTCACTGCTCGCTCCAGTTGTGCCTCCTACTCCTCTGGCTCTAGGCACTCCGGTGAGTATATATATATATGGTTGATCAAGTCCTTTAGCTTGTGTAGATACTAATGAATTCAATTCTCCTTTGTGCAGCAATAGTCGTCGGGTTCGAACCCGACTCCTTCATCTCAAACACACACACCCTGGATGGGACAGGTCCACCACGCTTGCGGAGGTGCCCCTTCGAGCTCCCATTGGGATCGATGGCGATGGGTGGTGCCCTTCATGTTTCATTGACTTTTCTTGATCTAGGACTTGTGTTGGATGAAGACTTCTTAGATGTTGTCATAGATTTGCACATTGGATGTGCGTGTGATGGATTATGCAGGAGGATGTGCTTGTGATGGATGTTGGATGTGCTTGTGATGTATTATGGATGTATGTGATGGATTATGTATGCGTTTTGTGTGATGCTAAATGCCTGTGTGCTGTCTCATGTATTATATATGAGTTTTGCGTGTTTGCTTTCAAAGGAAAGCAACAAACAATAAAAAATAGCAAATTTCTCAGCTTTGCCGAGTGCCAACACTAGGCAAAGAAGTCTTTGCCGAGTGCCAGGGGTGTGGCACTCGGCAAAACTGGAAAAAAAAATGCTACAAAAACAGCCACTTCCCCAGTTTTGCCGAGTGCCACAGCCTGGCACTCGACAAAGAGGTCAATTTTACCGAGTGCCAGGTGGTACCACTCGGCAAAGACTATTTTTAAAAAGATTTTTTTTTAAAAAAATGGTTTCTTTGCCGAGTGCTGAGCCCTGGCTCTCGGCAAAAATTCAAATTTTGCCGAGTGCCAGTCCCTAGGCACTCGGCAAAGCCGGCGTCAAATGTTGACGGCAGTTATTTTTTGCCGAGTGCGGGCTTGGCACTCGGCAAAGAAATTTTTGCCGATAAAATCTTTGCCGAGTGCGGCACTCGGCAAAGCCTTTGCCGAGTGCTTGGCTGGCTTTGCCGAGTGCCCCCAGCACTCAGCAAAGAGGGCGTCTGCAGTGGTGCGCCGGCCATTTATATTAGGAGACTTAGGTTGTCCTACTGTTGTTGTTTTTTTTTTTGAAGAAAAGAGAGTCTCTCATTAGGGCACCAGGTGTTTGATTCTTGAGGGTACTCTACGTCTTATATTCACACACCGCTAAATTCAGTTCTGGATTCTTAACCTTTACTTACTCTTTTTCGCTCGTAGGATACGTTCACGCGCGCGCAAAGTTTGATCGCCTAACACACACTACTACAGAATTTAACTGTAGGGGTGGTTCTAGAGCCTCTGTAGAGACGCCTGCGTCAGCCGCCCTTCCCAGGGTGTTCCTACAGAGGGTGCCTCTGTAGGGGCGGTTTCCTGACCGCCCCTGCAATGCCCTCTGTAGGGGCGGCTGGTGTTTTCAGCCGCCCCTATAGTGGACTTCTGTAAGGGTGGCTGTATCACCAGCCACCCCTGCTGTATGTATTTGTAAGGGCGGTTCAATCAAGAACCGCCCCTACAGTGGATTTTTTAGCAAAAAAAATAAATAATTTAAATTCAAATCTGACCACATATATATATATAATTCAAATTCAAATCTGACCGCCACAAATATACATATATACATCCACAAACACAAGACCATTATTTATAACATAATCACAAGTCATAATTCACAAAAGTCCATCATTACAACATAGTCCATTATGAAGTCCATCATTATAACATAGTCCATTAAGAAATGCACAAGTCCACATGCAAAAAAAATGGAAGAAACTACCAACTATGGCTCTTATAAATGGTACTCTGTCAGCAACATTTAACAAAAAGAGTTGAAACAACAATAATGTCAAGAGGCAAAACTGATTTTATACTCCAGTGAATAAAATTTAATGCTGAACTCAAATAATATACATATCAGAAGAAACTGCTTGGGTGGGCTTACATCAGTGTCACCAGCAGATGCAGCAACAGAATGTGCATCCTCCATCTCATCATCTTCCTCGAGAAAGGTAGCACGCTGATGGCAGCAAATATTTCATACATGAGAACAAAACAAATTTGACCATGAAGAGTACGGAAAAATGAAGTAACATATTTGAATATTAACCTGGACTGGATCCATATCAGCTGTTTGCTTATAGAACTTCTCAAAATAGGACCCCTCAACTGCAAATATGAAAGGTACCCATGAGGCCATGAAGTCATGCTACAAGCAAGTCAAATGTAATTAAAATTCAAACTACTCCATTTAAGGTGCATGTTCAATAAAAACAAATTAAAGTTCACAACATACAGAGAGAGAAAAGTGTGCATAGCTACTGGGACAAGTCACAATTCGTCAATACTTACCTTCATGAAAATATGAACTATACATCAATAATATTATGCCGAAAAAAAAACTGATCAGGATATGAAAATTTTCCAATTTATGATAATAGATCATGGAAACATAAGGCGAAACAGACAAGGAGCTGAATAGAGTGTTATTGTAGTTTTCTCCATAATATGCTGATTGGCCAGTAACCATGCCCTCAGGTCTCAAGCTAAACCCACTTGATTAAGTGATTAAGTCAAACTATTTTTAGTTTGACTAGTGACAGAGACAAGAGGACACAATGAAGTTTCATAAATCCAAGCAAAGTATTTACTCTGAAGACTGATATCATAAATAATACTAACTGTTGGTAAATAGACCTGAATGCCTATTGCCTACTAGTTACTAATTACATTAGAGCAAACTAGCTGAATTGGAGTAGGTGCGGTGGGATTGATTGTAAATTTGGCCTGTAATATTTCTAGTTTTCCATGTAATAAAATTCTGTCCAAATTCTTCATACCAACACATTCCAATATGTTATTCAGTTTGAATACTAAACCGGTGATCTCTTATGGAACAGATCACTACTGTCTATTTTACAACAGCATGCCATAATTAACAGGAACTTAACAAAGTGAATCACAATGTAATTTCAATTCTAGTAAACTACGAACTCGCCCTCCTCTGTTTCTTCTAAAAATCGATTAGGAACATATATGCATACAACGTGCGAGAAAACAAAAAGAGGACAGGAAGGAAATAACAACAATATGCATAGCAGAGTAGCAGCTTCTTAGATTAAACAAGCAAAAAGGAGATTAGAAAACTGGACAGGTGAAAAGGTCTCACAAATGTGGACTGAAAATTTTAAAAAGAGCAAGATGCATAACTGGGCTGATAAGAAAAAAAAAGTAGGCAAAAAGGTTCAGGTCGTCATCAGTTCTCACTATACAACCCACAGTAAATCTGCAAATACTAAACAATAAGCTATATCTAAATAAGCTAAACAACGTGCAGGCTCATTTGGCGCAAGGAAACTATCAACTGTATTCATCAGGTACTTCATACGAAAAAATGAATTGATAATCTTATTTATGCAATGACTATCATATGGGAACACTGATAAAAAAAGAAGCTAAGTAGGATAACGGATCTGGATGACGAGCCATGAGACGGAGGACGAGGAGAAGAAGAGGGTGAGGTACCTCAAGATCCAGCTGCCGAGCCGAGCCGCCGCCGCCAAGGAAGAGGCCACGCGCAGACGGAGGCGTCAAACAAAGGCACCTAGGGTTTAAATCGTTTTGCCGAGGCCACGAGCGCCTGTGGACGGCGGGGGAGAAAGCTGGCGGCGGCCACCTGCGAGGAGCTGGCGCCCGTGCGCGCTGCAAATCCCATACGCCGTTCGCCGGCCGATGCGCCGCGGCATCGCGCGAGAGAGGGAGAGAGAGGAAGGGGAAAGCAGAGACGGAGGAGGGGGCCAGCATGCCACCACGTTGGGAGAGAGGGAGAGGGAGAGAGGGGGAGAGGAAGGGACGAAGGGGGCGGAGGCGCAGGTCGCGGGAGGAGCAGCGCGGCCTCGGAAGAGACGGAGAGAGGAGACGATAGGAGTGTTTTTTTTGCGATTTAGGATGGGGAGGGGGAGAAGCTGCAAGATATTTGCGTGGATGGTAATTTCGGACGACGTGGCTGAACCCTGTCTAGGCAAACAATTTCAGGTGACGTGGCCCATCTCCCCTGCGAGGGTGAGTGGTGCGTGTATGTAGATGTATGCGTCTCTGTTGGGTTTCATAAATAAATATACGATAAATACTCCTTTTATTTCAAATTATAAGTCATTATGACTTTTTTAGATACATATAAGTTTTTGCTGTACACATCAGTATACACTATATGTCTAAATATATACATAGAAAATAATATGCATCTAAAAAATCAGAACGACTTATGTTCGATCATCTGATGTCTTAAATATTAGTGTTTTTTTTAAATCTGGCTAAACTTATAAAAGTTTAACTTAAGATAATTTAAAAGTTAATTTATTTGAGAACGTGACGAGTTGTGTAAGGCTGTGATTTGGAGTTTTCTTGCTGGCTCGAGGACCAACGGAGGAAAATCCTTCGTCAAGCATCAACCATGTATGACCGTTCAAAATTTTAAATGTTTATTTGAACTTTTATTTTGGTCATCTTGTCATTTGACTAAATTTGAACATTTCAAATTTTGAAATTCTAAAAAATGACAAGTTCGAACCAAAATTTGACACCCAAAATGATTTCAACATAAAAAGTGATGAATATGTAAAAGTGATGAATACAAAAGTTGTTCAACTCATCAAGATCTACAACTTTTATTTTGGTCATCTTGTCATTTGACAAAATTTGAACCTTTCAAATTTAAAATTTTAAAAAATGACAAGTTCGAACCAAAATTTGAGACCCAAAATGATTTCAACATAAAAAGTGATAAATACCAAAGTTGTTCAACTCATTAATATCTACAACTTTTATTTTAGTCATCTTGTCATTTGATAAAATTTGGACCTTTCAAATTTGAAATTTTGAAAAACAACAAGTTCGAACCAAAATTTGAGACCCAAATTGATTTCAACATAAAAAGTGATGAATACCAAAGTTGTTCAACTCATGAATATCTACAACTTTTATTTTGGTCATTTCTTCATTTGACAAATTATTAACACACATTGTTCACTAATCTTACACATGTCTCGTATAGTTTACAAAACCTTACGAGAGATGTGTCACATTTGTGAATAATGTCATTACCACTTTGTCATATGAAAAAATGACCAATACAAAAGTTGTAGATCTTGATGAGTTATTCAACTTTGGTATTTATCACTTTTTCAGCTGAAATCATTTGGGGTACCAAAATCTTGT
This sequence comes from Miscanthus lutarioriparius, assembly GCA_904845875.1. Classification (NCBI taxonomy): domain Eukaryota; kingdom Viridiplantae; phylum Streptophyta; class Magnoliopsida; order Poales; family Poaceae; genus Miscanthus; species Miscanthus lutarioriparius. The sequence continues at coordinate 40,450,054 of CAJGYO010000001.1, forward strand.
CTGAAGTTGTATTTTTTTTAATTCAAAAATTAAATTGTTCAAACATTTCATATGTATATATTGACAAAACCAACAAAATAAATTGATAGAGCATGATTTTACAAAATTTTAGAAAAAAAATCATCAGATTTGGAGTTAGTATGAGGAAGAAAAAACTAGTTACAAAGTTGACCCACAGATTAAAAAAAGAAATCACGCTGTTCACTATGATCATGTAAGGATCATTTAGAACAGTGTGATTTTTCTTTTTAATCTATGGGTAAACTTTGTAACTAGTTGTTCTCCCTCATACTAACTCCAAATGTGATGGTTTTTTTTCCTAAAAATTTCTAAAATCATGCTTCAGCATTTAAGTGTGATAAAACTTGGATGTGACAATGTTTTACACGTTTTAAAATTTGAAATTTGAAATTTGACAAGTTCAAACCAAATTTTCAAGCCCTAAATAATTGTAGATGTAAAAGTGATGAATACAAAAGTTGTTCAACTCATCAAGATCTACAACTTTTATTTTGGTCATCTTATCATTTGACTAAATTTGAACCTTTCAAATTTTGAAATTTGAAAAATGACAAGTTTGAACCAAAATTTGAGACCCAAAATGATTTCAACATAAAAAATGATGAATACCAAAGTTGTTCAACTCATTAATATATACAAATCTTATTTTAGTTATCTTGTCATTTCACAAAATTTGAACATTTCAAATTTAAAATTTTAAAAAACGACAAGTTCGAACCAAAATTTGAGACCCAAATTGATTTCAACATAAAAAGTGATGAATACCAAAGTTGTTCAACTCATGAATATCTACAACTTTTATTTTGATCATTTATTCATTTGATAAATTCTTAGCACACATTGTTCACTAATCTTATACATGTCTCATATAGTTTATAAAACCTTACGAGAGATGTGTCACATTTGTGAACAATATCATTACCACTTTGTCATATGAAGAAATGACCAATATAAAAGTTGTAGATCTTGATGAGTTATTCAACTTTGGTATTTATCACTTTTTCAGCTGAAATCATTTGGGGTACCAAAATCTTGTCTGGAGTTGTATTTTTTTTGAAATTCAAAATTTAAAGTGCTCAAACTTTTAATATGTATATATTGACAAAACCAACAAAATAAATTGATAGAGCATGATTTTAGAAAATTTTAGGGAAAAATCATCAGATTTGGAGTTAGTATGAGAAAGAAAAACTAGTTATAAAGTTAACCCACAGATTAAAAAAATAAATCACACTCTTCACTATGATTATGTAAGGATCATCTAGAACAGTGTGATTTCTCGTTTTAATCTGTGGGTAAACTTTGTAACTAGTTGTTCTCCCTCATACTAACTCCAAATGTGATGATTTTTTTCCCTAAAAATTTCTAAAATCATGCTTCAGCATTTAAGTGTGATCAAACTTGGATGTGACAATGTTTTACACATTTTAAAATTTGAAATTTGACAAGTTCAAACCAAATTTTCAAACCCTAAATGATTTCAGATGTAAAAGTGACGAATACAAAAGTTGTTCAACTCATCAAGATCTACAACTTTTATTTTGGTTATCTTGTCATTTGACTAAATTTGAACCTTTCAAATTTTGAAATTTAAAAAATAACAAGTTCGAACAAAAAATGACAAGTTCACATACACATACATGAATGTAGTCTTATGAACACTGACACACTTACAAAAACTAGCTATCCCATCGTGATAACTTTCCCCTTGACGCCTTTTCGTTCCCATGGCAATACATCTTTGGGCAAGTTCTTTTTCACAGCCTCGATCTTCTTATAAAAGTCTGTGAATAGCGGCATCTCATTGCACTTATTGTAAGCTTCAACATCGTCCACGCCATCAACTCCGATGATATGTTGTTTTCCGGATGAGTAGCTCAAGCACAAAACGTAGCAGTACGAAGTATGTCGGACAACCCTTCTCAGCATCATACACAGTCTTCTTCGATGCTTTTGTCACCCTCTCAAGATTTTCTAGACCTCTCTTGCTCTTTTCTAATATTTCTGGTCCAAAGGCCCCAAACATTTCATCCAAGTTGTCACCGTCATCTGCATCCCCCTCACGTGCTTCGCCATCATTGCTGGCACCACTAGCATCATCACCACCTTGTTCATTGCCAAAGCCACCACCTTGTTGATTGCCAAAGCCACCACCTTGTTGATTACCATAGTCACGATCCGTTTGTTGCTCAAGATCGTCTGTGAATCGGGACAAGTATACTTGGGTTTCAGCTTCATCAGCTAGATCATCGTCGCTGTCATCAACAACCACTGTTTCACTATGATGAATCCACACTGTATAGTCCGGAACAAATCCTCTTCTAATCAGATGTTCTTTGATGGTACTCACATCTCGAAATGTAATAAGGTTCTTGCAATCTTTGCAGGGACAAATAATCGTGTCGCTATTCTCTTTCAACGTCGCTGCATGCTTCTCTGCGGCTTTGATGAATTTGTCCACCTCATCACGAAAAAGAGCGTCGTGTCTTAACGAACCATACATCCAAGAGTTCCTATAGTCCATCTTATAGAAACAAAATAACCAAAGAAAGAATATTACTCGAGAATAATTGTATATACCTGAGACACGCACCATGGTTGTAGAGGATAGTTAATTAATTGACTATTAAAGCATAAATATTTTAAAATATAAATTAATTGGTTCAAATAAACAATTTCAAATAAAATAATTAGCAACATTTAATATTTCATCCACTACCTTTCATGCAAACTCCATTCCAATTTCATGGTAGAGGATAATTAATTAATGGTCTATTTATCCATAACTAATTAAAAACACACATTATAGAAAGGAATCAAAATAAATATTAAATGATAATTATTAGCCATGGTAGATGATATTTTACACATTAGCAACAATTAAAATCTTACACATTCACCTACATGTAAACCCTAGTCACATAAAGGAAAAATTGAAAAAGAAAAAAAAACAAAATCCTAGATCTAGATATAGGGTTTCATGACACATGCACCAAACTTCACTAATAGTACACTAAAATCAACAAAGATGTACTAATAAAGGGTGCAATCTTACTTTCCTACCTAATTTACCCTAGTATAGTGAAAATTAGGGTCTAATTTCACTCATAACTAGCTCAAGCTCCATGGAAGAGACAGAAAACCTAAAATCAAATTACTCACTAACCAATGATTTAAACTTAAATAAAGAGTTGGAGAAGCATTTCCTTACCTTTTAGAGCCTCTCCACCAAAGGATTTGAGATCAAAACATCCCCCCTTAGTAGAGCAATTTTTAGGAGCAGCCCAAGGCCTTCCAACCTTTTTTTTGTGTGTAGAAGAGTGTGTCCCGAGGTGGAAGAAGGGGGTGGCTGCTATTTATTCGTGCCCCATTAGTAGGGGCGGCTGGTGATTCAGCCGCCCTCACTGATCCGGCAGACTTCTTGAGGCGGTGGTGATTGAGCCGCCCACTGATCAGCCCCTAAGCTGTGAGGGGCGGCTCAGTTACCTGCCGCCCCCTCTGATGACATCTGTCCGCAGGCAGGGGTGGTGATTGAGCCGCCCCTACAGATCAGCCCCAAGCTCAGGGGGGCTCAGGTTACCACCGCCCCTACAAGGTGATATCTCAAAGAGGCGGTGGGGCTGCTGGGGCCCGAGGACGCCCACTGTAGGGGCGCCCTCAACCCCAGCCGCCCCTATAGTAAAAATGCCCCCGTTCCTGCTGTAAGAATCTGGCGTAGTGACAGGTGATGTCCAACTTACTATATCTCATAGACTCTGTATTGCTACCACAAATTCTATTCTAATGGAAATGGTGTTTCTCCCTATTCGAAAAAAATCTTTACTACTCTAACATCTATATAAGTACTCCATCCATTTCCAATTATAAGTCGCTTTGATTTTTTTGGTACATTCATTTCGTTATGTATCTAGACATAACGTATATCTAAATACATAGCGAAATAAATGTATAAAAAAATCAAAGCAACTTATAATTTGGAACGGAGAAAGTACGTCGTCTCGTTGACGACTCCATGTCTGCAATCAATGGTTGCATCTGTTGTCGCCAGATCCAGCGTGTCCTCTGTCCTCCCCTTAGTCTTGGGAGCTCACTAGAAAAAGGGACCGGTCCAGTCTAGAAAAAGGGAGCGTGTCCTCAGTGCTTGATTGGGATTGTTTTTCTTACCAGCTGGGTGTACTCACATATTCGGGACTCCAGTCTGGTCAAAAAGGCTACACATGCTGCATGCATGTTGGCTACTGGCTTATGCATGTTACATAGCTGCTTAAGACCACCCTACCTGTCTCGAAGAGTGACTGTTGTACAAATAAAGACATCAACATGCATAAAAGAGATTAATAATAGACATTGTCACATGCAATGCAAAAGCGACGGGATATACGTGTGTGTGCGCCCGCAAACTCTTTGGAGAACGTGCATGCATGCATGGCATCGCATGCAGTGCACGTACCTACTCGTATGTGATACCTAGGCCTTGTTTAGATTACTCCCAAATTCCAAGTTTTTTCACTCTCTCTCCATCACATCAATTTTTAGCCGCTTGCATGGAGCATTAAATGTAGGTAAAAAAAATAACTAATTGCACAGTTTAGTTGGAAATCACGAGATGAATCTTTTGAACTTAGTTGGTCTACGATTGGACAATATTTATCAAATAAGACGAAAGTGCTACTATTCATCGGGTTGAAATTATCTTCAATCTAAACAAGGCCCTAGATCGTTTTGTCGTTACTGTTGTCAGGACGACCCTGACCACAGTCGGCAACAATAGGTAATTGAAGTTGTCAATAGAATATGCACCGTCCCTCCGGAATATTCAGCCGGCGCCGACATATATATATATGCTTGCAACGTACTAGTACGGTTTATAGATGTTTATATGTTACTATTATATACACGATCTACTGTATCAGCATTTAATTAAACAACATCTAACAACTCATTATACATATACTTACTAGTACGGAGTAGGAGTACGTACTACGATGTTGGATTAGGTGATCAATACACTAGACCATATACTTATAGTTATAGGTGATCGAGAGGTAGGAAATTAAGGTAATTAAAACTAGAAAAAACATCTCTAGTGCACTAAAAATTGATACACCTATTAGTCCTATATATATAATCACCCATATGATCACACATATGCAAATCATATCCCTATGAGCACCTTCGAAGGCTGAGCCGGTAGATCTTAAAATTCACGAAGTCACCACAGACGCATCACTATAGACACGGGAACGACGTCGCCTACCACTGAAATGCAAGCATCTATGCCAAGTCGAGGACATAAATTCGGATGGGCAGGTTCCAATACAAGGAACCCAACCAACTGACCTAAGTTCGCATATATAACGATATCTAGCTAGTACTATTAGCTACAGCTCCTTAGGGATTAATTAAGTCGCACACTATATATGCCAGCGAGTCAGCTAATCCTTTTTCGTCCATATGCATACTTAAAATCATATATAGTATCACCAAACTAAGAAAAACCTACCTTTATAGCTAGCTATATTCTCAATCGTAGAGGACAGCAGCCCTTTACAGCAACTAGCTAGCTTTTGTTGAATTTCATCTTCGAACGATACCAGATTTTGGCTAGTACTTACTACACTGACTAAGCGGCATATGAATGTCACAAACACGGTCTACATGTTTTTAAGCGGCCAATCAATTTTGTCAGTGCAGCATGATGATAGCCATTATTGTTAGTTTGATGGCTTCCATTATATATATGCATGCCTTGGTGTCCCTTTGCTATCACATACTATATATCTTACGGCATATAGTTGTAAAGATGTGTATGTAGCTGGAAAGATGCAAAATTAATATTCAACGAACAGTGGTGAAAAGAATCTTGCGATACAGTTGGAATCTCTTCCTAAGGTGGAGGGTCAAGGTGAATCTCGTATGTAGCTAGATTCTCCATACACTGGCCCAGAGCCATTGGAGTTAATAATATATATAGTACATGACAGGCAGTTCGTACTTTCTTTACGTCCACTTCACATGTACTCCCGTCATACTTAAAAATAAAGTCGTTTTGAACTACTTATTTTTATAAAGATATTTATAAAAAATTGATATATGTAATTTTTTGTAAAAGTATTTTTCAAGACAAATCTATACATATGGTTTTCACATTTCCAAACTCAACAACTTAAAAGTTATTCATGATTTATATTCCATCCAAGCCTTATCCAAAACGACTTTGTTTTTAAGAACGGTGGAAGCATACCGAACGCAAGATGGCAGCTACCATTGAGCACTATTGTTCACTTACAGGGTTTTCTTGAGCTCCTCAAGTAGCACACTTCTGTGGTTGCGAGTTGCGCGATTTGAGGCTAACTATAATATATAAGGCAATGGCGGCTGCCTCTTGGTGGCCTATAGAGTGTACTTAGGGCTAGCTAGGGCCGTCATTAATTAATTTGGAGCAGACAAGGTCTGCAGGCTAAATGGCGAAACTAAAGCCAGTGGTTGTCGTTGGAGTGGAGTGCCTCCAGCTGCATGCAAAGAGAATATATGCGCGTGCGCGTATAAAGCGAGATGCATGGCTGCGCCGCCAGCCATCGGTCACATTGTTCGTACACAATAAAACGTCACGTTAGTTTCGCTGAAAAAACGAGGCAAAATACGGTTTTCTACTGATTTATTGTAAGAGAAAAATACTATTCTAATTAAAAAACAAATTAAAAAAATAAATTATAAGAGAAGCGAACATAGCCCTAAGATTGTGGCGGCTAATCTCGCCAGGCATATACTAGCTGCAATAGTTTTCCTAAGAAGTGTACTTTGATCGGCCTAATAAAAATTAGCTTCGTGGCAGAGATTCCATCTGACAGTACATGAACTTGACCTCCTTATTTACTGTTTAGGTTAAACTATCTTTGTAGTAGTAGCTAGTCTAGGAGAGAGAGACGAGGGACAGGGTCAAGGGCATGGGCAGCCTACGTGCATCCATGTTACTCAAGTACAAGTCGCCAGTTCGATCTACTTTACTTTTTTAGTTCTTTTATCTGATTTCTTACCCGGTCTTGTTTAAATTCAGAACGTAAAATTTTGGATGTTATATTGGGTGTACGAGGTGTCATATGGGGTGTTCGAAAACTAATAAAAAATAAATTACAGAATCCGTCAGTAATCCGCGAGACGAATTTATTAAGCCTAATTAATCCGTCATTAGCACATGTGTCACGGTAGCACCACATTGTCAAATCATAGACTAATTAGGCTTAAAAGATTCTTCTCGCAAATTAGTCGTAAACTGTACAATTAGTTATTTTTTAGTCTATATTTTATATTCCATGCATGTATCAAATATTCGATGAGATAGGGAGTAAACTTTAGGGGAATGATCTAAACAAGGCCTTAATTCATGTCGTCATTATTTCTTTTAATTTCTATATTCACAACATCTCAATCCAACCCATGCCACCTTGTCGGATTGATGAATCTAATAAATGAATTAAGGTGTGTGTATATGTACTTAGATACCACGGCGTGTGCGGTGTGCGTAATTTTGCTACTGTAAATGCATGCACACGCACTCCGCCGTCACTTTGGAACTGCATGCAAGGTGGAGTATGTATGCACGTATGAGGCCTCGTGGCACGTACTGTACGATGATCGAGGTGTACTATTTTTTTTCCTGTTGATCAGTACCTGCCTAGCTAGCTAGCTTGTACTATGTTGTATTCTTCAGCGCTTATGCGCGGTAGATTCTTCAAGCTGGCCGAGGGCCGACGACGACGACATTCCGTCTCGATTCATCGTGCAGGACACCGTTGTTGTGTCCTGGGTCGTCTACCTGTTACCTGGGACCTGGGGGTGCTTGTGGGGGGTGTGCCACGATGAAACAACGGAATGAAAGGTCACTTTGCGTTGGATGCTCTTTACCCTCCCTACTATGAGGGCCCTATTATCTTAGGGAGCGTTGAAGCTAGCTTTTTTTTCCATACTTTTATTGGTCATCAATACGACGACCTATTCTTAATAGAATCGATCTTATTTTCACTACAAGAGGAATTTCGTGCTTCTGTCGGATCCTCCCTATCTCCTGATTGAGCTTGTGGTAGATATTGCCAAATAGGGCCGATAGTAGTACACTGTTTGGGACGGAGTTCGGACCTTTCTCACCTCCTATGAGTTGTCGGGCGGAAAACTGTTTCTGAGTGGGGTAAAATAACCCACTTGCCACTAAACAAAAATGGTGGCAGTTCTTCCTTATTATTATAAGATGCATGGATGTAATCATGCATGCTAAAGTGCACCGGCTATGTAGGACATGTTTGCCCGGACAGTTTTGCCTGGTTGGTTCGTATGAGTACGGCCAGGGTACGTAGTGGTCGATCCAGTAGGTGCAGTTTGCTGTGTTTGGTTCTATTTCCCTAGAGAGCCAGGTTAGATAGAGATCTTGTTTGTTTACCTGCACATTGGTATGTGGTAACCTTAGAGTAGGATGTGGTAGAACTACCACTCAGTTGTTTCTCTTCTCTTCTTCTCGACATTTTTACAAGCACGTTGAATGCAGACACGGCGGCAGCGGCTGTCAAGCAACCTGCGCGGTTGTCCGCGTCGCGTGTCCGTGGCCGGCTCAAGCGCCGAGACCCAACCGAGGCATCGCCGCATCGGCCCACCACCGGCTGTAGCTCCCGGAGGCGTCCCCACCGCCCATGCCGGCGCCCGCACTGGACGACGATCCGCCTGGCTTCGCGGCCAGCGACGACCCACCGACGCCATCGCTGATCGAGAGCTCCGTCGCCGACGCATGCTGCAGAGGCATGGCCCGCTCGTTGAGTCTCTCCCACTGCCCAGGCCTAGCCAAGCGAGGGTGCCACCGCGGGCGCCAGTGCCGTCGCGCCCAAGAAGATGACCGGCACGGGAGTCGCCAACGCTCATCGAGCAGGGCGTCAGGGGCAGCGCCAGGGGTGGGAAGACGTGCGGCGGCCGGGTGAGGATGGCCTCCGACAGAAGGCCGCGGCGTCGGACCCGGCGGAGATGGACTCACGTTCACGTCATCGTGACAAGCGGTGGGTGAGAGAGATTCGGGAGGTGAGGGAAACAGCCGCTGCCGCACCGAGGGAGCCGGGCCCTGAAAAAACGTAGTCCTCTTTCGTTTCCTGGATGCAAGCCCTAACGTGCTTTAAGCACCTTGCTAGCGTGGCCCATGAGCTGTCCAGGATAACAAACGAGGAATTGAAGCTAGCGGGCTGTCCCGAAAGGCCGTCTAGACAAACAAACACGTCCATAACCTCAAGTTACTTCATGTAATAAATTCTTATTATATTTGGAACGTCTCTCGGTTTTTCACTACTTAAAAAAGGGTCTTAATTCTTTATCGATTCTTGAACACAACGAAGCCCCAACTTTAATTTACACTACTACACAATTAATTTTGCAAGACAGTGCCCAAACATTAACCGAGACGGTCACAAAATTCAACCGCCGTCAAAAATACCGAGCGATTAACGGAGGTGGTCGTTTCCATTTACAAAGGTAGTCACATTTGCCCGCCTCGTAAAATCAATTAATGGAGGCGGTCAAAAACCAACCGCCTCCTAAAATCGATTAAATAGTCCATTTACGGAGGCGGGCGTCTTAAGACAACTGCCTCCATAAATCTATTTTTGGATACGGTTATTTTATAAGGCCCGCCTCCAAAGATCTGGCCCAACCCATTACTATTCCTGGGCCCAATACCTAGTGTCGAGTATATAAAGTAACGGGGCCTGGCGTCGTGGTGCCGCAGGGACTTGCGGCGCGCGACGCGCGGTGGCGCGGGGTTGGACGGCGGAGGTAGGTCGCTCTCTCTCCCCGTCTCCCTCTATCTTCCTCTCTTCATCTCCATCACTCATCGCTCTCTCCTCTTTGCAAATCTGTAGCCGGCAGGTCCTTCTCCGGCGAGGGCAGGTCCAGATCCAACCACGGCGGGGCCAGATCCGGCGATGGCGGGTCCAGCTCCGGCCACCGCGGGGCCAGATCCGGCGATGGCAGGGCCAGATCCGGCGACGACGGGGAGCCTCGAGCTAGATGCGGCAGCGTGGACGCGACGGCGGCAGGCTCAGTTGGGCTCGACGGTGGGCTCGATTGGGCTCACTGGGGCTTTTTTATTTTTTTTTAAACAATTAACGGAGGCGGGCACCCTAAGTCGCCCCGCCTCCGTTAATGGATTAACCGAGGCGGGTAGGGCAACCGCCTCCATTAAGTCACGATTAACCGTGACCTTTGATTGGAGGCGGTTGCAATGCCCGCCTCCATTAACCCTTTTTGCCCGCCTCCAATAAAAATTTTGTACTAGTGTTGGCTGAACGATGAGCATAAGGATATATATGGCTAACTTTATTCAGTAGGGATATATTGACAAAGTGTTATTAGTCACATTGAGACCGCATGGTTATTTTGGCCCTCGGACTTCAGATTTGGAGTATGGAGCAAACATATTTGTGAAGGATAAAGACATAGTAGTGTCTAAGTGCTAAACTTGATGTTGGTCACACATAAACTTAGTATGTATTACCTACTATTTTCTCTTTGACTATGCTATTGAGGGGTCGAGACAAGTAGGTTCACTAAAGTTAGAGCCGAGAATGTTTGGATGCACACATACTACACTACTACTGAATCCATTTCAGAGTCGGCCAAAAGTAATTTACAGATCTAAACATCACAGTTAATCCGGATTTCCAGAGGCGATCAATGTGCCCACCCCTAAAAATAGATTTGAAAAAATATAAAAAAAACACGAACCTGCAAGAGAGCCCGTTACTGAGCCCATTGCCGAGCCCAATCTAAAGCCCACCCCTGGTTGGATCCGAGCATCGCCATGTTGATGTGTTGTCGAGCTTGTCGCTAACCCGCCATGGCTACAGCGAATGCCACACACCCACCACTACCTATCGATCCACCGCCACCGCAGAAGGTAGCGACCTCCACTGTCGTGGTGGCCTCCAGCCTAGATCTGCTAGGGCGTGTAGGGCCTCAACCAGGGCCCACGACCTCCAACCACCATGGTGAAAGCTCTAGTTTGATTTTGGTGAATTGATGAAACCCTGAGTGCTAACCTAGTTTATCGAAGTGATTAAGAGATAGGTAGCACTACTCCAAGTAATGAAGCAAATGAAGATCATGACATGATGATGGTGTTGCCATGGTGATGATCAAGTGCTCGGACAAGGAAAAGGATAAAGAAAAATAAATGGCTCAAGGCAAAGGTATAAGTGGTAGGAGCCTTTTCGTTTCAGTGATCATGACACTTAGCGAGTGTGATCACATTTAGGTTCGATATCCGTACTATTAAGAGGGTTGAAACTCGTATCGAAATGCGGTTATCAAAGTGCCACTAGATGCTCTAACTCATTGCGTATGCATTTAGGATCTAGTGGAGTGCTAACACCCTTGAAAATGTTTGTGAAAATATGCTAACACATGTGCACAAGGTGTTACACTTAGTGGTTGGCACATTTGAGCAAAGGTGAAGAAAGAAATAGTTGAAAAGGAGTTAGTCGCGGTGGTCACAGAGTGACCAGACGTGTCCGGTATGTCTACCAGACGTGTCCGGTATTTCATCCTGTCTTGGGGCAGTCTGACTGAAGTGACCGGACGCGTTCGGTCGCCACACTGGACGCGTCCGGTATTTGGACCCGAGGTGAGCGACTAAGTGAAAGTGACCGGACTCTGGTCAGCGGAGTGACCGGACGCTGACGAGTTACTGTTCAGCGTCCAGTCAAAGTGAAATAGCTCGAAGCAGTGTCGCAGAGAGCGACCGGACAGCGAGTGCCGGTGTTCAGCGTTACAGTTGGTCGGATGCTGGGAGCGTCCAGTTGGCCTAGAGCGGCTCTGGGAGCTCTCTGGACTCGACCGGACACTGCGTCTCATGCGTCCAGTCGGCCCGGGGAGCTCTCTGGACTCGACCGGACACTGCGTCTCATGCGTCCAGTCAGCCCTGGGAGCTCTCTGGACTCGACCGAACGCTGTGCCTCAGCGTCCGGTCATTTCTAACAGCGCGTCCGGTCGCATGGGACTCAAGTAGGATGATTATATAATACTATTTCCTAAAGAAAGTGTTCAAAGTGGAATGGCAGCGCCCAGTATATAATTCTTACAAGATAAATTAATTAACAACATAGCAGAGATGAGGAAAAGCAGCTTGGTTTTTTTTAACAAAAAAGAGCAAAAACCAAGCTGCCTGAAAGCAGTTGTGTCCAACTAACCGTCCTGTACGGACATATAATACAGTATGCATGCTTAATTAATCCACTGGAAACCGTCCAATACTCCAACAACTACAGAACTGAATACTAATACTGAATGAGCTTTTGCATCTGTTGTCGCCAGATCGAGCGTACGTGTCCTCTGTCCTCCTCTTCGTCTTGGGAACTCACTAGAAAAAGGGACGACGCCGAATATCCCTGCTTTGCGCCTTCCGTCATCTATAAAAGAATATAAGTTTGAGGGGGTCACGTCGAGGCTACTGTTCATCCGGTGCGCCCCGCTCACAGATCGGTGTAGATGAACAGTGATGGATCACGATGAACAGTGCCAGACCCGCTAAGGACGTTTTTTCCTTTTTTTTCGTTCGCTGTTGCCCGCGCGAAGCGCGGGTTTATTCATATGTTTGACAGTGATAGGTAGAGGCTCCTATATATAGCTAGCTCTATTTTAATTAATTAGGTAAAAATTAATGCAGTAACTACGTACGTACGTAAATACCATATGTTTGAAGTACTTTCGTTATTACAAGACATCTAAGATCCAGTCTCAGAGATTGTGCTTGATTGGGATTGCTTGAAGTACTACGTATAGTTATAATCCTACTTGGGTGCACTTGTATATGAGTTAGTTGTACATACATACTGGACTCCAGTCCAGTCAAAAAGGGCACACACATGCATGCTGCATGGTGGCTACTAGCTACATTGTCCTAAAATAGTTGTTATTACATGCTAGCGATTGTATGAGTATATATGAGACCACCCTAGCTAGCCGTCTCGAAGAGCAACTTGTATAAATAAAGACATCAACATATACAGAAAGGAGACTTAATAATTGGAATACTCACATGCAATGCAAAAAGCCGACGTACGTGTTTATAGATGTATGTTAGTTTTATTTTGGCAGCAGGGTGAAAATGCATGCCTTAGTGTCCCTTGTTATTATCACATAATTAATATCTTAAGGCATATAGTTGTAAAGATGTGTATGTAGCTGGAAAGATGCAAAATTACATGGTAGCACATGAAAGACGACAAAAAATTATTAATATATATTCAACGATGAGTAGTGGTGAAAGGAATCTTGCGATGCAGTTGGAATATCTCTTCCAAATTAAAGGTGCGTGGAGGGTCAAGGTGAATCTCATCTGTAGGGCCTTGTTTAGATTGCCTCCAAATTCTAAGTTTTTTCACTCTCTCTCCATTACATCAATTTTTAGACGCATGTATGGAGCATTAAATGTAGGTAAAAAAAAACTAATTACACAGTTTGGTTGTAAATCACGAGATGGATCTTTTGAGCCTAGTTAGTCCATGATCAGACAAAGTTTGTCAAATACAAACGAAACGTGCTACAGTGTTCAGGTTACAAAAATTTACAATCTAAACAAGACCTAGATTCAGATTCTCCATACACTGGCTCAGAGCCATTGGAGTTAATAATATATATAGTACTACATAACAGGTAGTTCGTACTTTCTTTTACGTCCAGTTTGGCATACCAAACGCAAGATCACATGGCAGCTAGGAGCTAGCATTGAGCACTAGTATTGTTCACTTACAAGTTTTCTTGAGCTCCTCAAGTACTCCCTCCCGTTCTAAATTATAAGTCATTCTCGCATTTATAGATACACAACAAAAGTTATGCAATGTAGATATAATGTATAGCAAAAAATTATGTACCTAGTAGAGAAGCCAACCGAATTATAATTTGAGCTAGCTAGCTAGCTAGAATATATAAGGCAATGGCGGCTGCCTCTGGTGGCTTTTAGAGTGTACTTAGGGCTAGTGCCGTCATTAATTTGGAGCAGACAAGGTCTGCAGGCTAAATGGCCAAACTAAAGCCAGTGGTTGTCGTTGGAGTGGAGTGCCTCCAGCTGCATGCAAAGAGAATATACGCGCGTGCGCGTATAAAGCGAGATGCATGGCTGCGCCGCCAGCCGTCGGTCACATTGTTCGTACACAATGCAAGTTAGTGCGGCTAATCTCGCCAGGCATATACTAGCTAGCTGCAATAGTTTTCCTAAGAAGTGTACTTTGATCGGCCTAATAAAAATTAGCTTCGTGGCAGAGATTCCATCTGACAGTACATGAACTCGACCTCCTTATTAACTGCTAGCAAGTCTAGGAGAGAGAGACGAGGGACAGGGTCAAGGGCATGGGCAGCGTACGTGCATCCATACAAGCCGGCAGTTCGATCTAGGCCTGGTTCAAGTTTTTTCATTCCCATCGGGGACACAGGGGGACGATGGCCCCAGGCACAATCTCGCCGGACGGCACCGGGAGTGGCGGCGCAGCCGGTGGTGGCGTCCTCAGAGAGGACACCCGAGCGACGGATCCTGGACACAGCCCTGGTGCCGGCCATGCCGCCACCAACAATGGGGTTGGGAGGAAGTTGCTTGGTGTTGTGTAAACTAGCTAGAAACTTAGCTTCATTCTTCTTATTCCTTGTTTGTTCTCTCTTTTTTTCTTCCTCTCTCTCTCTCTCTCTCTCTCTCTCTCTCTCTCTCTCTCTCTCTCTGCACAATGAATTTATTGCCTCATTTTACTGATCTATAATAATTTGATTTATCCATTTCCTTGTGTCCAATGTTCTCTACCTATTCCTCAAATTTTAAAATGTGTTGCAGAAGTTGCATGATGTCTGATTCAATAATTTACCAAATTAATTAGGGTTTCCACATTTTGATATGACTAAATTGCTTTATGTTAATAGGGGTAACAGTTTGCACTTTAGTCATATCAAAATGAGCAAAGCCCTGATTTGGTACATTGTTGTTTTGTATTGGAATTTGAAATGGTTATTAAAAATATTTAGAACAGCTCACACTTTCTAATGCTAGGCCTACGATTGAGGAGGAGCTTGGCCCACTCCAGGAAGACCAGATTTGGGCTGTCCATGACAGCTAAAATGTCTTGGGCCATAGGAATTGGCCTATGCCTGCCATCGATGTCTTTTATCCGTGGAAAAAGTTCTGCTCAAAAAAAAAAAAAACGTTGAAAAAGTTTCCCTCACCTTTTTCCGATTTGTATCGTCATCTACAAAAACCGTTCCCTCCTCCCTGAACTTTCAAAATTATTTGCTTTTACAGTCTAGACGGTTTTGATGATGATTTTTCCAGATCTGGCACCACATCAGCGGTCCTATGTGTCGTCAAGTCAACCATAATAAATCAAACTAAGTTGAAAGTTTAGGAACGTGAATCAACAATAAATTTAAGAAAATATCTAAAATTCATTAAAAATATCTTCAAAAAATATTTTTTACATTAAAAAATAATGCAATTAAAAATCCTAAAATTTGGTTTAATATCTGAAAACTCATAGAAATTTTGTGTAGCTGAAAAATTATGAAACTAATTTCAGTTTCTTTTAAAAAAATTATGCTCTATCATATGATGCCTAGATTGAAATTTTTTTAATCATGATGATTCATTTTGGTTGTTTTTGCTAGTAGAAGGTCTTGTTATCTATTATAATTAGTTGATGTTGATCGTCCAGACTACATAAAAGCGTCAGTGGAGATATTGAGCTAAAGCTCTAAAAAAAATAAGTGATCTAACATTAGCTCTAAACTTTAGATCACCTCACATTAGAGCTTTATAGCTCCAAAGTGAGCTAAAAAGCTCTAAAGTTTTTAGAGATCTAAGGAGAGAATCCAAACAGACCAGCTAGAAAAACAAAAGGATTAGAAAAAAAGTCATGGGGCGAACAAGCAAAAAACCAATAAAAGAAAATGAAAAAGGAAAAAGAAATAACAATCGCGCAAAAACTAGGCGCATGGGCAGAACAAAAAAGAAAAACAAGAAATGAAAAAAGTGAAAAAAGAACACGGGACCTACCAAAACCGAGAGCATGTTTGGTAATAATAAAAAATGAATTGGAAGAAGTGTTTCGCTCTTTAATATTAGAAAATAGAGATTCATCTCCTATGAAACAAATTAGAAGACGGATCCAAAAGTTTGAATCTATTTCCATAGATTTCAAGGGCGGATCTTGTGGTGGGACAGGTTCAAGCCCCCTCTACCGCTTTTGCGACAATAATAGAGCCCCTTCTTTAGCTCATCTTAATTTTTACAAACATGGAAGTGAGCAAAGAAGAGCTCTAAAGGTTTCTAGACCCACCATCGATTGATTGGGCAGATGACCTCCGACTGATGTATATGGGGGGAATGGAATAAACACCGTGATGTAATGAAATGTTGCTGGTGTTCTTTTCCTTTCCGTTCATTGTGAATTTCTTTTTTTTTATGTCCATTGTGAATTTCTTTTTAGCACTACTTGATTTGAAGGGAAAAAAGCGTTGAACCGTTGTCTGATTCAGATCTTAGATGGAGATCGCATAATAACGTACCATGGTGTGAGATGAGAGCCCATGCTCTGCTCGGTGAAGCAAATTGAACTTAAAAAAATGCAATGTAAACCGTCCAAATTAAACCACCGTCGGATCTCAAATGCATGCCATTGTTGATTGTTCCGGGTGGCACCTGTAGTCCGAAACACCACCACCACCACCCCCCCCACACACACACACACACAAAGAGGTGACCTTCACCTCGTGCACTCCGCCCGCCACAAGATACACAGATTCCAGCGGCGACCTCGGCCCTCAACACGAGAAACGTCGGGACGACAGGACATACTCCTGTGCATCAGAACACATGCTTGCTTGGTTCGATGAATGAACAACTAATATATAATATACTCTCTCTGTTCTGAATTATAAGTTATTTTGACTTTTTTTAATTTATCTATTTTGCTATATATATATAGACAGGGGCGGATCCAGCAGTGGGGTGGGGGGGGGGGGCTCAAGCCCCCCCTACCCATCCAAAAACAGTGCAAATTACTGTAGAGCTCATATGAATTTTTAGGTAAAGTTCTATAGTGTAGGGGGGCTGAGACTTAAGATCGAGCAGCAGTATTATTCAGCCCCCCCCTAAAATATTTCCTGGATCCGCCGCTGTATATAGATATATAGTAAAATAAATTTATTAAAAAAGTCAAAGTGACTTATAATTTAGAATGGAGAAAATACCTGTATATATACTGAGATGTAGGCATATATCGATTGTTCTCTATATGCACGTTGCATCCAGGGGTGGATCCATAGTCATGGTAGGGGGTGAGGCTGCACCCACAAAAAATCAGAAAAACAGTGATTATGTTTAATTTTTCACCATATATGCACCCACACTATAAAATTCTATGCATCCACAAGGCTAGCACATCCTCCTTGATTTTGCTCTAGCTCCGCCACTGGTTGCATCTAGTAAAGTTATGTTTGGTTACTTTGTATTGTAGTGCCTGTTGATACCTTCATGTTCTTATAGAGGTACTTGTGCAAACCTACATTGTTTAATACTTCCTCTGTTTTAAATTATAATTTATTTGATTTTTTTTGACCCTAAGTTTGACCGCTCGTCTTATTAAAAAAATGTATACAAACATACTCAAATTTAAGTCATTCTTGAAGAACTTTTATTAATAAAGCAAGCCACAACAAAAAAAAGTGATATTTAACACAAATTTTTGAATAAGACGAGTGATCAAACTTAGGGTAAAAAAAGTATTTAGTATATGACAACACCTTGAGTACTAGCTAATGCAGTCTTGGCATAGTGTAAACATGCATAAGGATCTATGTGGGCAACTAAACAAGAAAATAATTTTACATCATAAGCCCTGATATAGACCAATGCAAACAACCAGACACACCCTATAAGATCCTTGTATACGGATTCTCGTGCAAAGTTGAGAATATAAAACACCGCCAACAATGCCTTTAGGATGCACATGGCCTAAAATATGAGATCAAACACACTAAGTACTCCTACTTTTTTTAACAAGAAAGGAGAGACCTGAGATAACATGACCAAAAACCAATACATTAATTTCTTATGTACTATTCACTTATGTAAAATTTGGTTTGCTTCCTTCTTAAATAAATGAGCAGTGTTGCTATTTTCCCTTAGAAAAGAGAGAAAAAGGAAGGCAACATGGCAAAAAAACCAAAAATAGCTTTTAACGCTTTACTTATTATACGATAGAAAATATACTTCTAACATAAGTGCAACTCCAAGAGACTCTCATTGTCCTTTTTGATTGTTAGGATTGAAGATTTTGATGAAAAATTACTCTTTAACCACTTCTCTAAGTGGTTATCCAAATATAACCATCATTTATTTCAGATTTCTCACTAGCCAAAGATAAATAGCGAAAATGGCTCTTTTAAGTGTACACAAAATATAGAAAAACGGTTAGAGAATGAAAACATATAGAAAGCGACTTTTATATAGATGGCTCTCCAAATTTAGATAGAATAGAAAGACTTATGTAGATGCTCTATGTAAGACTATTTTAAAACGGAAATGTTGTGGTCCCGTCCGGACTCCGTGCTTCCTAGGCTATGTGCTACCAGCCCAATAATCCAGCTCGTCTCTACCTTCCTTCATAGTTTCTAAAAAAAGACTGCGACATTATTTCCCAACTCTCACGGCCGTTGCGCGCGTTCCCCACCGCTTGCCTTCTCTAGCGCGGTTGCTGCTCGCCACAACCTTCTCCAGCGTTGAGGCGCCTCGCCGCGGGCACGGCACCCATCCCACCACTGTTGCCGCCTCCACCATGAGTGCCACTTGCCAAGGGCATCGCACACGCCCCTATTGCGAGGGCAGCGCAGCAGCTCACCGGGGGCCACGCAACCCTCCTCCTAGACCTACCATGACCTTCTTCACCGGAGCGGCGAGGTCTACACCACCAAACTCCACACACCAATGAGCCTCCGTTCCCAAGTAGCAAGGAGATGTTACGCTGAAAGCGCATGTTGCAAATATATGTTTCATAGGTATGTTACAAATGTTTTATATTAGTGTTGCAAAAGTATATCAGGATGTTACACATATTGCAATGGCTATACACGTATGTTTCAAGTGTACTCCCTCGGTCCCAAAATAAATGTCGTTCTTGTTTCTCGATAAGTCAAACGCTTTCAACTTTGACCAAATATATACAAGAAAATATTAATATTTATAGTACATAATTATTATCATTAGATAGATCGTTGAATCTATTTTTTATAATAATTTTGTTTAGAGATACAAACATTGCTAATATTTGCTACAAATCTAGTCAAACTTAAAAAAGTTAGACCTGCACGATTACCATAGCGCACTTATTTTGGGACGGAGAGAGTATGTTCCAAATGTTTCATTCGTATCAGACATATGTTGCAAGTGTTTTCAGCAAAGTAGATCTTGATGTTGCATATACTTGCATGTTGCGAGCGTATGATTGAAGCGTTTAAGACGTTTCATACGTCTGTTGTAATTGTTTCATCTAAATGTTGCATATGTTTGCAATGATTTTCAAGTGTTTTTTAGGTTTTTTACAAGTGTTTGAGACGCATATTCCAAGTGTTTCATGTGTCTTCTTTTATATGTTCCAATTGTTGGGCGCACTGTTGGGGCGTTCGCTCGCAAGCTCAACGCGCTCATTGAACAACTGTTGCAATTGTTTTATATAAATATTATATATGTTTGCAATGATTTTCAAGTGTTTTCGGATGTTTTTATAAATATTTGAGACACATACTCAAAGTGTTTGTATGTCTTCTTTTATACGTTCCAACGGTTGACGCGGGCACACTGCTGAAACGTTCGAACGCAAGCTCAACACGCTCGTTGAACAGCTACCGTCCGATGCTAGCGTTGCGGATGGGGCGTCCGGCGCTAGCCAGTCCGATTTTAAAAATATGCATTCAGGAGATTTGCCTGTGGGGTTGCGTTGCGTGCTTGCGTTTGCCAACACCCAACACCAACACCAATTATTGTCAAAAAAAAAAACACCAACACCAACCCTCCTTTTTCTTCCTCCGCTTCAACCTCTCCCACTCTCTCTCTCTCTCTCTCTCTCTCGGCCTTTCTTTTCCTAGCGGCGCCGCCATTCGATCAGTCTTCGTCGGCCGCTTCGCCGGCGACAGCATACTCCAGGTATGCCGTCCCTTCCGTTCCTCTGTGAGAATTCAAACACCCCGAACTCTCCCAATCTACTATTTGTATTCGGATCTGACCATTTTCACTGGGCCCGCCCCTGATTCGCAGGTCGGTTGGTTTCGGCACTTCGGACCGGCGGCCATGGCTTCCGACGGCATCGCCCCAGAGGTATTATTTTTCGTCTCTTCTTCTTGTGTTCAAACAGACAGACGTCAAGACGCCGAGAGGTACAAAGATAGATTTTTGGGCAATGAGCACGCCATTGCGCTTCCAGCGATCTGATATGTTGGGAATTCTGTTTTTTTGTAGCTTGCAAGGCCGAAATTTGTCGCTTTTCCGTGTAATTCTAGTGCCTGTCTGCATCCATTAGGGCATTCTAGCTGCTCCATGCTCTTGATCTCGTCCTTGTAGTCCCTGATCCGTTTGCTTGATTGAATCCATTGTCTTCCAAAGTTTGTTGCTACTAAAAAGTTACTGCAAAATGCATTTATATTATTACCACAAGTTCTGTTTTTGCCTTTTCGGGTTGCACAGAAGGGAGTGCTACACACGTACTTGGTTGTAGCATCTACTGCCATCATTGTTGGTATAGCTCCAATTGGAACAAGTGATTCACTGGTAGTGCAGTATGCCAGTATGTGCTTTTCATGTGTGTTTGGTTTGTACCATCAGATGGAACTATAAGCACGGTTTACACATTACTATAGATATACTGTGAGGTGCATGCATACTAGATGGTTCTGATTTGTTCTACAGTCAGTAACTTTTTCTTCCTTGCTCGCAGATGTATGTGTTGTCGGGGTCGCACGCACCCCTATGGGTGGTTTCCTTGGTGCCTTGTCTTCCTTGCCTGCTACAAAACTTGGCTCTATAGCAATTCAAGGTGAGATCCGAATCTTCTCTGCATTTACATCTGAGCTCTGAACAAGCTATATTTGTTTCTCCCCAATAGCACTGACATGGCCATGGCTGGGGCTGTTAGCTGCTCTGGAAAGAGCAAATGTGGATCCAGCCCTCGTGCAGGAGGTCTACTTTGGAAATGTCTTGAGTGCTAATTTGGGACAAGCTCCCGCAAGGCAAGCTGCTCTGGGTGCCGGGATACCAAACTCTGTTGTTTGCACCACTGTTAACAAAGTCTGTGCATCTGGCATGAAAGGTTTGAATCGAATTTATCTGTCCGTCCTTGTATACACTGCTCAAAGTTCACAGAAGTGAGAGATTACCTGACCATGCTCTTGCTTTTCTTTCCTATATGCAGCTACTATGTTTGCAGCACAGTCAATTCAATTGGGTATCAATGATATTGTTGTGGCAGGTGGCATGGAAAGCATGTCCAATGCCCCAAAGTACATTGCTGAAGCTAGGTATGCAATTATTATTTGGTGGATACACCCAATATCGAGCTGCATAAACCAAATTATAATCTTAAGTTATTTGGTGGGTACATGCATGTTTACTTATTTGCATTGCAATTTCTAAATTTGTTTGTAAGATATGTCGATTCACCAATGGCGAGGCTATTAATGAAGTGACCAGTTTTATTGTGAAAGTATATTATGTTCTTGTTTGAAGTGGATTTCAACTGCTTTAATACAATAAGCTTGCTAATTACAAATGCAGGAAGGGTCTCGTTTTGGTCATGACACACTTGTTGACGCCATGCTTAAGGATGGGCTTTGGGATGTATACAATGATTGTGCCATGGGAATGTGTGCGAGCTTTGTGCTGACAATCATGCCCTCACAAGAGAAGACCAGGTCTCTTGATACAGACAACAGTAAATGCCGTTTGTTATAGTATATAATATATTAATATATTCCCCTATCTGTCAAGATATAAGTTGTGGTATTCAGTTGTCAATGCTCAATTTTAGCAATTCTTTTGGAGACTTTTCCACAATGTGCCATTATAAAAGATCGTAATGCCCAATGCTTTAACGCCTGGAAAAATTCATATGGTCTTTTATTTTACTCTAACTTTTACGTGTCCTCCAGATGCCAGCTTCGTCGAGATCTATAATTTTGATAATCTATTTTCAATTTAATTGTGAAAAACGAAAATGATGATTTTCTAAGATATATTAATTATATCAAATGAGCATTTTTTACGAATTAAATGAAAAACTAAAATATGAAAATTATAGATCTCATGAGATCTATAATTTTAGTTTTGAGTTTATTTTCATTTAAGTTAAGATGCTAAAAAAAATTAATAACATATTTAGACTTAAGGTATTTTTAATCTTTTCACACCTGTAGTTTGATGAAAATAAATTTATATGAAAATTATAGAGCCCAAACTGATGGTAGTGGCATGGAGGACACGAAAAAGTTAGAGTAGTGGCGCTGAAGACCGTTGAATTTTTCTAGGGGCACACAGGGGATTGCGATCTTTTATAATGGCACACAGGGAAAAGTCTCATTCTTTTGAGAGTGCCCTGGATTCTTCTTGCTTTATCTTGGTTATCATCCTAAATGGTCTAGACCAGCATCTGCATTCCTTGTCTAGTAACTGGGGTCCTTTCGGGCAATGATTTTCTGTCAGGTTATGGCATGATTGAGAGGGTGGGCTTATGCATGCTCTGGGTCTGTGAACTAACCATTCATTTGCTTCCAAAGATAGAAGTAGATGTGCGGGCCTGTTTGGTTTATGTCCCAAACTTGCCGAACCATAAGTCTGGCGTGCCACACTCACTCTGGCCACTGTTTGCTTTTTGACGCATCTCTGGCATGCCGCACTTCTATATGCTTGTCTGTTGTGCTCAACGGCAACTTTTGACGCCAAATGTTGGGTGAGCAAAATGGACGCTAGACTTTTGGCGCAGCCAGAGTTCAGTTATAGCAACCTGCGGTCACAAGCCAAACAGAGCCAAAAAAGAGCACCTTTTGTATTCTTGTTAGAACCATAGAAATATTAATCTCTTAAAAGCTTCTCATCAGTACACGACATTACAATTTTATACCTGTGTCTGTTTACGTAATTCTTCTTCTTAATAAATTTGATATAGTATTAATTAAAATTGTCAGTTGCCTTTGAATTTTCATTTATCTGTTGCAATGCATTTTTGTCTATATTGCAATAAATATATTTCCAATTTATGATATATTTGATTTTACTTACTCTTGCATAGGATGCATTTGCTATCCAAAGCAACGAGCGTGGAATTGCTGCTCGCGACAGTGGTGCTTTTACATGGGAGATCGTCCCAGTAATTTTCTCCCTCATTGATGATACTAGACATTATGTGCTTTGCTTGGTTTTCTTATGTTCAATGTTTTGTCCCCTAGGTTCAAGTTCCTGTTGGTAGAGGAAAACCCCCAACACTCATTGACAAAGATGAAAGCCTGGATAAGGTATTTTTTTTCTCTGATGTAACAAAATATTTTGAACAAAATAAAACTTGTAGTTGGTCAAAGGCAAAAAGACTGGCAGGCACTTGATTCATTATTCTTGCTTCCTCCAAATGCAACGTCCCTCGCATAATGAGCTTGTTAACAGTTATTGTAAGATCAATGCATGACAGTTTAATTTATGTCTTGTGCTATTTCTTTTGTCTCTTAGTTTGACCCAGTAAAACTAAAGAAACTTCGCCCAAGTTTCAAGGAGAATGGTGGTACAGTTACAGCTGGAAATGCTTCTAGTATAAGGTAGCTGCTTGAATTATTTCCGAGACCTTTTTGTCCTACAAAAGGCTTTCTGAGACCTTGTTTTTTCTGCCATATGTTGTTTAGCTAACAGGTCTGAAGGACAGCCTATTTCATTGTTGACAGTTAAATTATATTATTTATATTATGCATGCATTTTGTTGACTTCATTGCTTCTCTATTTGTTTTTAGACTGTTTGGGTATGCTCTACTTTGTTAAATAAATGATAACTTTTTCTTCAGAATTGCTACCGAAATCGGTGTAAATGATTTATCACATAAGTAAAATCATTTTTAATGTCTTATTATGTCCATTCAAACAACAAAAACTGGCCTACTTTTTTTCTTCATGGTTGCCCTAGACCTTGTTCATTTCACTTTGTGATGTCTATTTTTAGTACTGCCCAGTGTACTGCCTGTTATTGCTTGTGTAGCCTTCTGCAACCAGGCATATCTAATTTGTTTTATATGGATCAGTGATGGAGCTGCTGCATTAGTTTTGGTGAGTGGGCAGAAGGCTCAAGAGCTTGGCCTGCAAGTCCATGCAAGGATCAAAGGATATGCTGATGCAGCTCAAGTAAACCACAGTAACAGTTGTTAGCTCCCTTAAGAGTAGAGTGCGCTTATTCTAATTTACAGTGTGATCTAAATATTTTAGGATATAAGAAGTTATTTTATCTGGAACGGTTTTATGTTTTTTATTTTAGATATCAAAGTTTATCAACTATTGGAATTTGTAATCTGGAATATTATTTTGTAAATATGGATGCTGTTTATACAGGCTCCGGAGCTTTTTACAACCACTCCAGCACTTGCAATACCAAAGGCTATCGCAAATGCTGGATTAGAGTCATCCCATGTTGATTTCTATGAGATTAATGAAGCCTTTTCGGTATGTATTGAGTTTCTTTTACTCACTACTTAATTTTTTGTAAGCCTTCTTTGTTATGCATTGAGAGTTTGTTTTACTGATTACTTTTTTTTTTTGTAATAATATGTCTTTTTACTTATCAATACAGGCTGTTGCACTTGCAAATCAAAAGCTTCTTGGGATTCCTTCAGTAAGTGTCACCTGTATTAAACTGCCATTCTTTGTGGATTTTAAAAGTTAAACCTCATTTTCAGAAAGTACACATTGGCTCTTTTGTTATTTGCTATGCAACAGCAACATGTAATTGCATGATAACAGTATTCTCTGTGCTAACAACATATGTGTTTGCAGGAAAAGATTAATGTTCATGGAGGAGCTGTATGTTTAGGACATCCTCTCGGGTGCAGTGGTGCTCGCATTTTGGTTACCCTTATTGGTGTAAGTTCTATCTTAAGATGCTTGCTTTATCTTCTGAGATACAATCCCTTTTGTTTAAAGATGTGCAATGTTTTTGTAGTAAAAAATTAGATGCCAGTCTTTGAGTAAATAATAATTCTGACAAATAATTTAGCATATCATCATAGGGTTCGCGATTAACAGTAAACATCTTCACTATTGCTACTGGGTTCTATGTGGGATCGAGCCACCCCATCCCTATACCAAACACTACCTTAGTGGTTTTCAATTTGCAAATTATCTGCAAATAGGATCTTGTATAAACCTGCAAATGTGGAGTTCACATTGATATTTGACTCATATTATGAGAGCCACCCCATCCCTTGTTTCACTTCTTGGTTCTTGCTGCTGATCAGTAGTTTCTCTCATTTTCTTTAAGCAAAATCTTGGGCATAATCTGTTGTCATCATGTTGGGACATCAAATATATGGTGCTCGACCCTCATAATCCTTGTTCCTTTTTAACAGGTTCTCAGGGCGAAGAGTGGCAAGATCGGAGTTGCTGGTGTTTGCAATGGTGGAGGCGGAGCATCAGCTCTTGTTCTCGAGCTCGCATAAGAAATCTAGACCTTGTAAGACTGAAAACACTGAATATATCTCAACTCAAATGAATTCTTTTACTACATGACTAAGTATTAAAAAGGTGCTAACAAATATGAGTTGTTATTGTCAACTTGTAATATGATTGCATATTCAGCTGAATCTAATTGAGTAATCTCTTTTTACAATTGTTGTGCAATTTCACTAACGGCTGCAACTTGATATTGCAGGTGCAATCTTTTCAGTAGTTAGCAACAGCTCCCTGGGGTGATCTTGTAGTCCTATGTTGATGTTTATTTTCCATTGTAGTAGTCCATAGAACATTCTTAACTTAATTTGGCAATTAAGCAAGTTGTGCTTCTGTTGTTTGCATAGTATCCTGTAATAAGAGAAATGGGGCAGCCCCTTTGGTCAATTATCATAAGGAAGCTCTAAATCTGTAAAATCAAATAGTGAAGACGTTTGTGTGAAACTTTGGGGATAACTTTGGGAATGCTACAAGACATGTCGGGTTCCAGTCCAGGTAGAGCAGGATTGGGAACCCATGACAAGCCAATTGTTACGGTGGCTGCTTTATCTGTGGTTCATCTTTGTGTGATTGGGGGATGTCATGATCGGATCTTGTGCAAAAGCCTGCATCTATGCACGTCGTTCGTACCTTTTTTGGACAAAGGGAGTAATATTTTGTTTCAAGTTTTACAAGACAGGGCATTGTGCAGACATCCATATTAATTGCTCGGCTTCTTGCGGTCGAGTAGTACCCATTAGTCTTAGTGAAAAGTTTTTTTTGTTGTTATTTTCTATATTGTCATGTCATATAGAATGAAATTAAACAGGGATGAAATAGTCATTTTCAATGGAAAGTTTTATTCTATGGTTTCATACATATTAAGGTGTTGTTTTCAATATTGTCATGTCATACGGAATGAATTTAAACATGGATGAAATAGTCATTTTCAATGGGAAGTTTTATTCTATGGTTTGAAGACGTTTTTAATATTGTCATGTCATATAAAATGAAATTAAACATGGATGAAATAGTCATTTTTAATGGAAAGTTTCATTCTATGGTTTCATCGATATTCAATTTCATGACTCACACGAGTTGATAATCGCAACAAAAGAGTTTCATCCATGTAAATTCATTTTTTCTCTCTTCCTAAAAACGTTGTCACGTTATAGAAAATGCATGTCACGACTTATTAAATACAAATGAAGCTCTAATGAAACTTCCACTGAGAATTGCCTTCTAAGTACATCATGAGTCTTTAGGGCTTCTTTTTGGCTTACGATTGCACTTAACTTATTTTCTCTTCCTTTCTCCATCTCAGCATAAAACTGACGTAGCATTTTATATCCTTATACATCTCAGCACAAATTTGATGTGCCGATTTATATCCTTATACAGTGCCTTTATTATTTTTACGAGGTTGCTGGTCGTTCCACTCCATCGGCAGCATCTCCGAGCTTCCCCAAGTTCAACTTTCATCAGCGCAGCGGACTCCGTCAAATAAAAAAAAAAAATCATAAGCGGGCCATTTGCGAAAAAAAAAGAGGTGCGTAACTGCAGAATGGAACAAGGCCGAAAATGCTTCGGGATAGCGAAGGGAAAGAGCCCATCGGTGCGGTCACCACGAATCATGGCTTGCTCGGCCCAGAAACATAGCCCTTGGGTAATTGGTTTGTTCTGGGCCTCTACCGGTCGTTGACCGTGACATTTGTACAGCTTCGCGCTTGTTGAGAGAGCCGTGTGGACGCCAAAAGTGACTTCAAAGTCTGTCAGAAACGACACCAGTGTAGACGTCCTAGTCAACGACTGGTGCCCAGACGGACGACAGTGAGACAGGTCACGAAGACTATGAATTTGACCGCCTAAAGAACACGGGGTCACTCCAATGTGACACCGGCACGAAGAGCACAAAAAAGTTGACGCTGAAGACCGCTGAACTTTTACAAGAGCTCACAGAGCATCGCGATCTTTTTTAATGGCACACGAAAAATTCCCCCCCACATCCAAACAGTTCGCGATCGCTGAAAATTCCGCCTCCGGTTTTTCAGAGCCAGCTATGCCATGGTGCAATAAGCCGGCTATCATATACTGTAGGAGTATCAGCTAAAGCCGGAAGGGCAACTGCATCGCGCAGCGTCTTACCCACCGGAAACATCCAATGGAAAGACACGCCTCAGTTCAGATGCACAGCTTTGTTTCTCGATGGCAAGAGCAAGATCACCTGACAGCACGCAAGCACATGTGAACCAGCACAGCAAGCACTACAAGCGGGCGGCAAAAGATTAGAGAAGCTCGAGGGTCAGTTACAGGGCCATCAGGAAAGCAGGTGTACAATTAGTGAGGCTAACCAGGACTCGAATAATGCAACCATGGCAAAGCGCCTTCCCCGCATCAAAATTTCTGCCAGGCACGTCCAAGGCCAGCTACTTGAAAAAACAAGAACGAAAGAATCACACGCACACAAGGGGGGGCTATAAGGGACTGTAGACGTGATGTTATACTACGTAGTCAGCGGCATTCAGGAAACCCTCGTACTGGGTACCGTTGAGAGCACTGTAGACTTCGTCCCAGTTCTCAATTTGCTCCGACAGTGGCTTTGTGTGTATCTTCACGTGCCGGCTCACCAGATTCCTCCTCGGCACTTTGAGGAAATCCAGGACATCAAAAAGCTTCTGCAACAATGCAGTGCTTGTAAGCAACACAATGGAAGGAAACAGAATATGTTAACAATGAATCAGTAAGAACTCACTGTTCTGTTGCGAACGATATCCTCGTAATAGACAGTGATGTGGCGGGTGTTATTTAGGTTTTGAAGAGCATCACGAGTGTATTCATCAGCTTGTTTCAGTTGCCATGTTAGTGATGTCGTGTTGAGCCTGGGCTTGTATCTTGCAAGTATATGAGCCTGTGAAGGAAAAATAACACATCAGACATAGAGATCACTCAGAGACTGCTTACATAACTGAGGCAGAGTTGAACCATTTCTTGTATAGCATTACCTCATGCTTTGTGTGAACATGGGCCTTATGTGTTCCATTTAATTGCTTAAGGGATCTGTCATGATTATTCGCTAGTTGTGATACCAACTGACGGAGCAGATTCCTTCTAAAGAGAAATATTGCAGAGACTCCTCTTTGATTGAAGTAGTCCACTACATCCACATGATTTGCCACAAGACCCTGAAAACGTGACCGTCAGAAGAATGCTTGTTTGTTTCCAGTATTCATGATTTTATTAGTCAATCTGTCTACCAGGTAAACGTTAGTTTTCAGCCTCAGACAAATTAGATGAATCCCTGAAAGAAATATGATTGCCATGTCGATTATAGTTGATCTACTGGACACACTATGAAAACTACTCCCTCCGTCCAAATTATAAGACATTTTGGCTTTTATAGATACATAGTTTTTGCTATGTACTTAGATATACACTATGTCTAGATGCATAGTAAAAGCAAGTATCTAGAAAGCCAAAGCGTCTTATAATTTGGAAAGGGGGGAGTATCAAATATATGCATTTGCAGTATACTCTCTTTCATAGTCCAAAATGCATCTAATGAACAGATGTAACAAAATCTCTTCTTCTTAATGCAATGACACGCAGTTCTCCTGTGTGTTCAATAAAAAAATTGTCTAAAATGCAGGATCTGGAGGCCAGAATATTTCAGATTGATGAAATTAACACAAAACTACAAAAGAATAGTATACTGCACAGGAGTACAGGACAATCATGCCATGTTCAAGATCGAGTCAGAAACGATCCATTTTAGAATCACACATGAGGTTCACAAAAAAAGGTATATAACAAATCATTCAAGCATTCAGCAGTTCAGCTGAAGTAAGAGCCTGCACTTTTCTAGCTCTACACTAGAACCACAAACAGTCAGCCTACTTAGATTTACGAAATTCATGAAAAAAAAATCAGCACATCTCTAGGCAACGCTGCCTAAACAAGGCATCAGAGCATTTAGCCCACCGAGCCCTGGGTGTGGATCAGTAACCATGCATAAGGTGTTTCTGACAGCAAGTCAGGAAATTAAACTAGCTATCCAACAGTCCCATAAAGGGGATTCCCAAAACAAAAGTTCCATAGAGTAGGGGAAAGTTTGGTGCAATAAGCAATAGCATCTAGCATCTACAGTTGAGAACACATACCGTTTACGAGCCTACAGATTCAATAATTGAAATATACTGAAACTAAATGAAAAATAAATGAAAAGGATCATCCAAATAAATTATCTATACTGCATGTTTTAGTCCTCACCTGATTTAGCATCCACTTGAAGCCAATAGCTGCAGTGCACTCATTCTTGGAAGCACTACTGTTCCAATCCAAATTGTACACTTTATCCAAGGTATTTATTATAGAGGAAATGTTACTTCTCCTTTCTTTTCTAGAGAAAATTTCACCATTGGAGCTAACATTCATGTGGCTGTTAAGAAGGGTTTCAAACCAGCCACTTCCAGATCGCTGTGATGATATAATTGCAAAGAATTGGACAGCATTGCACTTGCACTCCTCCCTAGAAATTAAAATTATATTAGGCATTAAACAAACCAGATTGCTCAATCTTGCTTCAGGGCAAATCTCACCTGCTGTAAGTTATCGGTTGAGGATAATGCACAAATTGAACCTCAGAAGGAGGAACTGTGGACTTATTACATGGTTGCTCCACAACTTCAATCTTGACGATTCTTGACCAGCCATCGCTCCCTAGTTGCTTCATACACATTGAGCAAATAGATATCCCGCATAACATAGTCATAGCAAAGACAACCATTCTCAACGGGAGTGGTGATTTTTTCGGGGACTTCAAGTCAAATGCATTCTGCAAACAGATTCCGAGCAGTACAAAACCAATCAGAAGGTGCACAATGCATATTCCATTCAGTGCCAGTATATACATTGGAGCCCTTTTTTGAGGTAAGATCTGTCATTTTGTAACCTTGTGCTACAAAGTAACAAACCTTACAGCAAAATAACACAAACAAGAATATTTCTATGTTGGAACGAGGTGAGTTGAGAAGCATCCATTTGGCTACATCTATATAATAAATAAACAAATAAAACTTCAAGATCTATCTGGTCCTTCTTCCCAAACCCAGTTGTGTCCCCCAGGGGAGTTAAAATGGGCACGTACTATTCAAATCAGCTACTAGCCTTTACCAACATGGAAAACACGGCAAGGGATGAAAAGGGCCTTTTCTGTGAAGTACATTCTCAGATTCTGTCGCCGAACTGCCTTATACTAAATGAATCTATCCCAACGAGTATGACAGCTTTCGTTCTCATTCTCATCAAGGAAGACACAGGTGGCCGAAAATGCTGGAAGTACTAATAAAGAGAGAAACAAATGCAAGCCGAGATGCATATTACAGCCGGAAGATGCAGTCATCATCAATACGACACATCTGAGGTGACACGAGCATAATAAACCGACTAAATCAAGTGGATTCCTATTCTGCAACTCATACTGCACCCAGAAATGGAACAGGGGAACAACAGATTCCTCCTTACTTCACCCGCGATAAAAAAGGATTGAACCAAAAACAAAGGGATTGTATGTAACCAAAAACAGAACTTAATAACAATCTTCAGTTTTGAAACAGAGAACGGAAACGGCTCCGAACTTGGAACTAGCAGACACATAAAAGGGGGAAACAGAAACAGGAAACGATTAAAATCAATGCGACCCCATTGATTTAGTGACATTTCAGATCAGGGTTCCAGGAGAAGAATGCTGGCTACAGAAAGCGTGAGTGCTGAGGGAAAGCTCGCAGAGACGGATTTAGAGTGTGAACCCAAGGGAATGATTCCAAAGGCCAACGCCAAAGGCACTCCGCTCCATTTTCCTTGAGATTTGTCAGCCTAACCTCGCTGCCCAGGCAAAGCGGAACCCGAAAACGTGACCCAGGATCGCACAGGGCAACAAGTGGTGAAGAAATCCAACCTTGTTTCCAAACTGGTAGCACCAATCGTCTGCGGCGGCGGCGGCGGGCTTGTCCTCCGCCTTGGCGCCCCCCATGGCCGCGCCTCACCGCCTCCCCCTTCGTCGGCCTCCCGCCTGGTCCTCCGCGGGCGCCGCCTCGAGAGACGGCGGGTTTAAGTTAACCCGCCACCGTCGCTCGACGCCGCCTGTCACGGGCGCATTAACTGACCTCCCGCCTAGCCGCCGCGCAGCGCGGGGAGAAGAGAACGGTGGGCCCCCGGGTCCGTCGAGGGCGGCAGCAGGCGCGCGCCGGCTCTGGCTGGGGCCGCAGAGCAGCGCAGATGGCGGCAGGGAGCGAGCGAGGGCGGCAGGTGACTCGGTGGGACGGTGAGCTGTGTCTCGCCTCGCGTGAGGCGTGTCAGTGTGTACTCGCTCGACGCGTCTCGCCGTCTCGGTGGTTTTTGTTTCGGGTAGTATTCGGCAAGGGACAAGGGGAAAGGAACGGGATTTCCCGCTTTTGCAGCGCCGTTTCTTTGTACGGCGTTCATTAAATGGCACATTTCAGTTTCTTTCATTTTCTGTGCGGAGAAGGAAAGGATAATTATTCAGTAAAGAGTAGTACTCGCGTACAGTACTGTGTTGCATTCTTTGGTTACGTATCACAAGAGGCAATCTCATCCCGAAAATTAGGATAATAATTTCTATGACCCTTAATTAATATATTAATTAACTAACTAAAATACTGATGTGACACTAGAATTAAAAAAGAAATAAGAAAATAGTTTTTTATTAAAAACCATTCACGAGATTTAACATAGGAAGAGATCAGATAGATGATAGGAAAGAGAAAACAGGTGATTGGACAAAACATATTTGGAAGAAACTATAATTGCGTGACTTAACGAGTATTATAAAACATCATCTTCCAGTCTCTAGATTGGGACTAAATGTTTTACAAACTCTCTGGCTTTGTTATAGAAAAACTCTAAACTGCCGTATTGTTGAAAGAAATAAGGAAATGTACTTTTTTTATCTATCAACTGGAGCTTATAGTTACTCCCTCTGTTAATGTCCTAATATAGTTTTTATAAATCGAATTTCTTTAACTTGAACAGTTTTTTTTTTAAAAAAAGCTACACTACAACGCCAAGTTACCTTCATTAAATTATGTATAAAAGATGTGTTAGTAAACGTTTATTTCAACTTGTAGATGATTCTTTTCTTAAAAAAAAAATGTAGTCCCAGCTAGATGTTGGACTTGGACCGCCTATTGTTGCTAGTACGTATAAAGAGACCGTGATATGCAAAGGGCGTGTGGAGGATGTGCTGTCCTGCCTACCCTTGGAGTGATTGCTCCACGCCTCCACGTACGTTAAAAAAAAAAGGTTCGTATGAAACCCTGTCTGAAGCAACCAACCACACGGCGTGATGAGTAGCGTGATCGAGTACGATCTGTTGTACACCGGCGTGGCGTGTTCCAGGAAGGAAGGCGATGCGATGAAAAGGTCTCCCATCCATTGCCGTTCTTGAGCGGGTCGTGTCGCGTGGAGACGTGTGACGCGTGAGAGCAGAGAGACTCGTCGACCTTGCGTCCGGTCAACCGAAACAACGTACGGGCCGGACGCCCCCCACGCCCCACCACAGAGAGAGAGAGAGAGACCCCAACGGCGTTGACTTTTTGTTCGAAGAAGCCGGTGCGGGTGCGGTGGAGTAATCGCGCCGGCGGTGGTGGTGTGCTTACCTTTCGAAACAAGCTATCAACGCGCGCGGCTCTTCTCTTCGTCCTCCGGATTGACTCGAGTAATAAGAAATAGTACTGTACTGTACTACCACGCTCTATCAAAAGTATGGGGCCTCTATCAAACGATGGGTACATCACCTGCAGCCGATTTTGTTTCTGTTTATTAATTTAACACGGTACGCGCGCGCGTCCGATTTTATATATGTCGTCTTCCAGGGACAATCAGGTTTTGAGACGAACGAATCTAGCTAATTCTTGTGGGCAAGCACCCCTGCAGTCAAGTCTCCGGTACGCACGTTCAAAACATAGGTTCTGTTAGTCTGGTACATAAGCCGGTTAAAACTGTTTTGCTGTAAAAAAAATACTGTAGATTTTATCTGATAAACCGATTGATAAATTCAATCGAATAGGGCCTAGAGCATGAGCATTCAGTCAGATTTCAAAAAGCGGCTGCATACGTACTAGGTGATCAGGCAGCCATCAGGCCTGGCTCGTTCGTTTATGAAAGCGCTAATCTTTTTTTTTTTTTTTTACAGTCGAGTCGTCCACGCGGGGGCCTTTTTCGCACGGCACACTGCAGTCACATGTATACCTATATCCCACAAAGAATGCAACTATGGATTGCATATCAGCTAAAGTGGTTCATATTTAACTATGTTTCTAGTAAATAATATTCATATTTATGATTTTAAATTAATTTATTATAAAAATACATTTCGCACTTAATCTAATGGTATTTGTTTGATATCATAAATGTTAATATTTTATTATCTATAATTGATCAAATTTAAGATATAAAATATGGTACCACGCGAGTACATGGGACATGTGTGGGTGCGTGCGTGCTCCTTCCATTCCATTCCGCCTGCAAGCCAACCTCCCAAACCACCCACAAAAGACAGAGAAAGATCGCGCGAGAGTGTTATGTTACCGGCCGGCCGCCGACTGTTGCTCGTCACGTCAGCGGCCACTCACTCAACTCGCGGGACGTACGGTCGTCGACCATCATCGTATCATCGCTTTGCAATTGCAATCAGAGAGTCAGTAATTATTGCATCGGTCGCCACCACCCCCGGTGGCCGGTGCTGGTGCACCACACCTACCCCCGGGCCCCAGAGACCACCAGATCGCGCGGACTCGCGGAGGCAAGCCCAACTCGATCGATTCGAACGTGGACGGAGCACCCAAAAAATGGAAAGGAAATGGAACGCCGACCCGGGCGGTGCACTTCGATCCATGGACGGGAGCAGAGGAGTGTGACAGTGCGTGTTTGAGTGCGATGGACTGGGATGCGCACATGCCCCAATTGTCGGTAGCGGTCACGCGCCTCCCAACTTGGCTCACGTCAATCTTAACGGAGGTTTGTTAGGCCCGTTTGATATGGCTCCACTTTACCCATGAAGTTCTTTTTTAGGGCTTCAGCTCTGTAAACAGCATTATAGGTGGAGCTGTAGCCGTTTTGATAAATCGTTTGGCAAAACAGCTTTACATATAGTTTTTTTTTAAAATATGCTCTCAGAGAACGCCATGTAGAATGAGGTGAAGCCGAGAGAAGCCATTATTTTTGGCTCCTTCCCACCCCAAAGCTCTATGAGAGCACGTTTTTAGGGGCTTCATCGGTGGAGCCGTTTTATTTTACCCCGTTTGGAAGAAAACGGCTCCAAGCGGAGAAGCCCTGCAAAAAACGGGGCCTTAGAGTTTCATGGATATTAAATACGCTGGCGTGGCACTGCATTAATTAAAAGAGATGATGAAAGTTTTATAAGAGTAGATATAGTTTTATGGAGATAAAACTATTCTGCACTGTTTCCAAAATATGAGTGTGTTGAAAACTGGGCCATGAAACCCCCGCTGAGACTGGCCTTACACCACACGCTAGACGCTGTAGCAGGATCAAGTGAAGAAAATTAATTTCCTTCTGTATTTTACATGGAAACGTCTAGCACAAATCAATCAATTAACCATATGGGAGGTATGATTGCAGATGCAGGCACAGTTCCATCTTAATTTTCCCCCAAATTCTGCATGTGGCGTTTTCTAATTAATATAAGGTGCGAGCTAGCCCAACCCGCATATGCAGATTTGATTTTTTGAGTTGCTTGTTGCGAGCAATTCATAAAAATTAAACATATACTCCATCCGTCATATAATATAGTGTATTTTAAGAATTTTAAAACAAATCATAAGAGAACATAAAAGACACATGTACTCTTATTTAATTTCCTAATTAGACGTTATCATCAACATGATTAATGGTGATTGGTTGATAAATGAAAAGTATTTATTATAAAATTGGTTTTTTGTCTTTAAAATGCATTATATTTGAAGATAAATTTTAAATGCTAGAATATACTATATTACAGGACCGAGAGACTATACGAATTCATAGGCTAATATATTTACATCTCTGTTCGTGACAGTTTGATCGCCATGTCTTTACATAAGGGTCATGTATCAAATATGAGTATTATTACGGAGTATATTATAGATATAAAGCGTCTGTGAGTTGCCGTGGAACATTTTTTGGTAGAGGGCACTATTCTTCCGTGAAATTGCTGTAGGACACTGCACTTTTTTTTTTCTTTGCTCGACGTACACTGGGCGGTGTCCTACAGCAAAGAAATTAGTCTCCCACAACAAAGAAAAAATATTCTAGTTTCCCACAACCAATTTCACACAAGTGGAGTGTCCCACGGCAAAATTTTCCATAATTTATATATAGAAGGAGAAAAAAAACATCAGGACGTAGGTAATGCGGGCTGTGAATCTAGGTAAACAGTGCACCCAAACTAGTTATATCTTTTTTTCTTGTTTCTCACTGTACGATCTTTGTTCATTCTAAATTTTTGTAAATACTAGGTAGCGTGTCCGTGCGTTGCTACAGAACAGCTAAAGCTTTATACTAAAAACACATGGATCGCATGATAAGATAACAATACTGTGAAATTAAATACCGACGTTAAAGTGACATTTAATCAAAAAGCAAAGTTCATGAAATTAACACAGTCACAGAGAGCGTGGCGTCGCAGGCTCACAGACTATACTTTATAGACCTTTCTTTGATGCGGGTAAGATAATATTTTATATCGGCATGAAGAAATCTCCGATATTCATTTCTTTCCTACGCCAATAAAACCACGAATAAGTTCCGCCGCATCTTCATACCATCATGTACACAGGTTCGAGTATATTTATAAACATTAGTGCCTGTCACGTGGGTAATACTACGTGTCTTCAAAAATCTATCACAAAACCTTAAAACAAAAGTATGTTATAGTCACTGTATAAACCTTTTTCAACAATTACATTGCAACTCCGCTAATTACAATACAACAACACATATGACGAGAAATATACATTGTATGACCTCTAAAGTTCTTTTTGAGAAAACTGACCATAAGTTTCTTGAAAAGACAAATGATGGCGTACACCCTATGCCGCTATAGCCTGTCTCGCGCCACCTCGGCCGAGCCCCCAGCGATGTGTGGCGCCGCAGCTACCCCGCCCCTCGCCCAACCTCGGCAGCTCCAGGTGGCCCCCCCATGCACGGCTCCACCTGGGCTGTGCCACGTCAGAACCCCACAAACAAACGCAAACCTACAACACTCATCGTGTATGAGTTCACAAATCATGCTGAACAAAAAGTATCAATTCAACTTTGCATTAGTTCATATGTACAAGGTATATATTTGTTTAAATAAAGGTATATAGACGACACATATGCCCTCCGCGAAAGTAAATTGGTTTTAGCCACAGGCCACCCAAGGAGACATGCATACAATTGGAAATACACCTGATAAAAAGGACACTATGATAGCCTGCTATCCAAATTTTCAATGCTCAGTGTCTACATATATCATCACATCCTTCTTGAGATTAACTTGTTCACAAATAATCAAATATTGCATAGACATAGTTACATATAGATAGAACCATTTGACAAAAAAGTATGTAAAATAATTTGTCGCATATCTAACCCATCTATGCATCACTTCAAAAACAAGATGTAGCACACAACTGCTACTCAACGAGGGCAATAGGAGGCTTGAGCATCCTCCTCCTTATTTGATTCCATTGAACCTATAAATTTGACCAGAGAGATTCAGAACAAGAGATATAGAATCCGTGAAACTAAATCTACATGGTCAGAGTTCTTGGCTGAATTGAAGACCCTGTAACCAAGTCTCTCCGTCTTAGCTTTCTTTCACACATTTTCAAATTTCGTAGCCATCGGATTCCTAAACTGTAGCACTGGCAATATTATATATGCAAGAATAATGAAGAAAATTTACTTGTACGCATTTCTTCCTCACTTTTACAATCTGTATGCAACACATTTTACAATACCCACACATTGCGTAATACTGTACCATTTTATTGCAACTTACAAACATACTTGAATAATCAATGAAGGTGTGGCCGCAGGCAGTTGCCACGGCTGACCCAGAGCTTGTGGGAGCAGAGGCGGCGGCAGGTGTGGCTGCAGGGGATGAAGGTTGCCCCCTTGTGGCGCACCATGCACACGCAACAAATGTGCACCATCTCCTCCTCCTTTCCCTCGCCGACGTCCTCGTCCTCGTCATCGTCGCCCTCGCCTTTCTTGTGTGCGCCGCCGCTGATGAAAGTCATAAAGACCACCACCAAACTAAATCAAGGAATGGAACTAAACAATATATAAATATTTTACATACATGGTACACCCATAAGGCCATGACCATATGCATGACACAACACATCTAGGTGGCTCACTCCAATACAACTCTGAATATTATTACCATACCAGAAAAAAACATGGGAATAGTAGGAAATACTTGAAAAGAGAAGTCAGATTGATGGAGTATATTTAGATT
Organism: Miscanthus lutarioriparius; assembly: GCA_904845875.1. NCBI lineage: Eukaryota > Viridiplantae > Streptophyta > Magnoliopsida > Poales > Poaceae > Miscanthus > Miscanthus lutarioriparius. The sequence continues at coordinate 40,488,324 of CAJGYO010000001.1, forward strand.
CATACTTGCAAAGTTGAAATAAAAAAAGGACAGCTTGAGCTCTCCCAGGGGTCATCTGGTAGACAGGAGTGCAGGTGAGAAGGAGACAGTACTTAGGGCCTTGTTTAGATTGTAAATTTTTGCAATCTGGACACTGTAGCACGTTTCGTTTGTATTTGACAAACTTTGTCCGATCATGGACTAACTAGGCTCAAAAGATTCGTCTCGTGATTTACAACCAAACTGTGTAATTAATTATTTTTTTTACCTACATTTAATGCTCCATGCATACGTCCAAAAATTGATGTGATGGAGAGAGAGTGAAAAAACTTAGAATTTTGAGACAATCTAAACAAGGCCTTGAAATAAAAATTGCTGAGCACCTATAAGACTAATCTGCCACAAGTCTGAACAAAACTAATACTAAACTTGACCACTATCTAATAAATTAAGTACAAGGCTGCAAGGCAGGTACAGATGGCCTTCAAACATGGTTAACCAAATCACCATATGTTGATGTCCATCTACAGTAAGCACTTGGATCTGCATCTTTCACCAGACGTCCACAATGAAGGTAGGTAAGAAGAATTAATAACAATATATAATAAGCAAATGGCGTGCAACGAAAATAAAAGAAGGATTGCAAATGGCGTACTACAATTTTTTGTTAAGCAACTAAAAGGCGTCCACAATAGGCTTTTAAACATCTAGTATCTTTTGAATCTCAATGTAATACACTAAGGAATTCACTTTCTTTTAGAACGAAAATGAGACTTATCGTGACCAGGGATATGAGAAGTGACTAGTAAATAGTAATGATCCAGTACCTGCAAACGCACAATTGCATCAGATGAAAATCATAATTATATTGCAAAGCACTAAGGACACAATCCTAGTCATGAAGTCATGATTCCTACACATCGAATAAAAGATAGAATAAACCTTTCTGAATCTGCACTTATTGCACCAAGAACGAATGCCCAAATTCATTCAGAAACGCTCTTGTCAAAGAGCCAATCCACAGGCAAGCCGATCAGTCCTCTCGCAGCAGCCTTGAAAACTGAAAGTGGAGAAAACTCGATGACCTCAACGCTGAACGGTATTGTTCTCAAGAGATGAAAATTGCAGTAGCAGAATGACATTCCGAGAGAAAATGCATTACTGACCTAACACGGAGGGACTCTGTCAACTTCTTTCACTCTGATGGACATCTCCTCTTCTGAATCCTTGCTGACCATTCCTTTAGAACCATTGCTAGACTCAATCAATAGCAAGAAAGTAGGGGTACTGATCTTATCATAAAAAAAATCAATGATGAGAACTTCGTAATTATGAACCTAGAAAGGGAATATGCGGTGCAAGAAAGATTACATACTGAAACAGATATCTTCTCTAAAAGCTGCACAAAGCATCACTGAACCAAGCTGTGGATGCACATCATCTTTACTGCAACAGAAAATACATAGTTACTACACAAGATGCTCACCATAAGCAAAGCAGGGCAGCCATATACTGTCTTTTTGCTGCAACCTAGTTCCTTCCCATTGTTTGCAAAATGCCATAGTTGGTCGACAATGAATTTGCACTAATTCATGCCAGCGAAGCTGTCAATGTTATTGACTATCCATAGATTTTTTGGGATGAAAATGGAGCAGCAAGCCATTAATGGTGCAAATACAATCATCATGAAAGACTGCCAGTGCCTCATTTCGTAATGAAATATAGGCAATGCCTCAGGTTCTTTTTAGCTTTGACTAAAATCCTTAATGGTAAACTCTAATGTGTTTTTTTTGCTTCCCGTGGTGTTTAATCAAGATCTTCTTTGACCTACAATGAAATTTTCTTATACCTTCCACTCTCTTAGCACCAACCATGTGTTTATGTCACAATTATCTAAACTCTTCTCTTTATGAAATATGCTAAGGATACAAGCTGCACCTAAATTAGCTCACAATAGTATGAATGACAAAACAGTTCTTTTCAGGTCCAACACTTTGGCAACCAAAAATAAAAACTAAGTATCCTTTTTCAGGAGGCAATATATTTTTCTTCTTTCTTTGGTTTGGCAGCAAATTGTTAACTGTGATTACACATAGGCTCCAGGTAAATTAACTGTGGAGTGGCAACCTTGTGCATCTTTTATGTGTGGTAGGCGACTATTTCTATCAAGAATCTATTAACACGGTCCACCTTATCAAAGCATGATTTGGAGTCCATACATTACATTTACAGCTTGTAACAACTCAGGCTGGTCAACCACAGCAAATTCCTTAAATTGATTTCTCTGGTTCTCCCTACACTGTATGTAATTAACTAACTAACTAAAATCTGTCCCAGATATGGAGCAATCGTGCTAACCTGATACAGTTTCATGGTGTTTCAGAAAGAGGATTGCTAGTGCATTGCAATTTCAATTTTCCTATGTGTTATCATCAAAACAATAACAAAATTAAGTTTTGACACATTGTTTAATTAAAAAAATGCTCGACTGGCGGCTAGGGTTATCTGCGGGATGGGGATTTGGATGTGGCCGTTGAAGCCTCGCTGCGAGTGCACGATCGAGGATGGGCTGCGGCTTCACAACCAGCGTAGGAGGAACCGGGGAAGGAGACAGAGGGTGAGGGGTTGGCAAACGGGCACAAGACTCACCTGGATCACAGGTACGACTTGCGAGGGCGGCCACGTCTCGTGACGACGAGGGCGACGTTGGCGGTTTCGTCTTGTCGCTGGTGCGACGGCGCGGGTGCGATCGAGCCCGGCGGTTCCAGCGCGCGAGGAGCAAGGGCGGGGGCGACCGATTGGGTGAGGGCGAGGGCGACGTAGGAGCGAGGGCGTGGCCGACCGATTGGACTAGATTGGAGCAGAGATAGCTGGCTTTCCTTTTTCTAACCGACGATGCCGGGTACCACAATCGCCGCGGTACCACACGAAGGAGGCGCGAGCTGGGGCTTTCCTTGTTTGCGCGATGCGGGATGCGGGAGATAGCGCGGGGTTGCAGGCTGCAGGTAGAGCTCTTTCCTTTTAAATATCGCAAGGGACGACCACGCGTCGGAGCGAGGCTGCAGGAACGTAGCAGGCAAAACGATGGACCCACGTTGAAACGTCGCACCAAAAAGTGTCCACGCTTTGTTCTTTTTAGTTGTAGGAGAGGAGATGAGCGCTTGCATCATCTATCCATGCTTGTTGAACTTTTCAAGCACCTTTTGATGTTTTTTTTTTCTAAATAAGATAACAGGATCGAGCACACAGGATATGGGACCTGGGATCATTTTGACTCCAACAGATAAATGTCATTGCTTGCAGTTACCTTATTATGTGGTGCAACTATCTACCCCCATTCTCCACGCTTCGCATCCCTCGAGGGAACTGCAATGGCGTATACGTAGCAAATAGGACCGAACCATACAATAGACCACTTAAGGTATCTAACTCACGTTTTGGTTGGTCTTACCTATTGGAGAGCTGGTACAACCTCATCCAAATAGGACAAGTTTTGTATTTGTACCTAAATCACAAACACACATGATATCTTGATGGTGGGAATCACCCAGCATACAAAGGCAAAATTAAGAGGTTTAGACCTCGCATTCCATTCTGTCTTCCTTAATTTGCTCATATTTTTTTCTTAGTTTACTTGGTCTACTTCCATAAAACCATTTAGTTTCGTGTCTCCAAAGGGCCACCTGCAAAAAAAACATGTTTTTTTTCTTGAAAACCAAAAGGACCCATATGACAAAGAAAAACACTGTTTTTTAAAAGTTCGAGTGATCGACTGTCTCAAATGAGATAAAGGGATTGGGATGATAAAACTCTAAGCATAAAATCACTTTGTTTATAAAAGTACCTCAGAGAATTACTAGAGAATGGCATATATAATTTATTTATATAGGTTTTGTCGGGACCAATACTAGGGTACCCGAAAAGGAGGAGCTAATGGCCGTCAACATTGATTCATCCGAGCACTTAAGATTGTGACTACAGCTCCAACCAACCCCAGTGCATAGCAAGTCCGCCGCCCGACCCTTGGGTTTATCCTCCGCCTCGCCCGACCCCCAAGGTCGCGGGCTCCGTCTCGCACGACGGGGACCCATACCGCCGCCGACCACACCAGGTCCAAGCATATGGGCCTAGGTCAAAACTCTGACACCAAGGAAGAGACCGGCACGCCCTGATGTAACCCGTGGTCATGACGGGCCATACCTGAGGATTCACATCAAGAACATCGTCGGGCGTGCCGGTGCTGTTCTGCCTAACAGTGTCAGTTCACCACGACGCCCGCCGGGATAGAATAGGACACCATGACCGGCAGACGACGCTGCAAGATGACGTCGATGATTTAACAGGGGACGCGATGTGGAGCCATCCCTGTTGACGTCTGCAGGATCAGCGGGACCCGCACGAAGGAGAAGATGGACCCGGCGGTCCTGGCAACCTTCCTCTCTCTCTCTCGTTCTTCTCCTTTTCCTCCGCTGTAACCCGCGCTTTCTCTTAGACTATAAAAAGGAAAATAGGGCGCCCCATGACGGGGGATCGACCCATCGAAAACCGATCAGATCTAGATCCGCTCAAAAGCACGACACGAGCACACGGCTGAGCAGCGATCGAGCTCTCGACACCCATTTACTCCTTCCACCAGAGACTTGGGATCCCTTTCCTCTCTCTCGCCTATTTGTAACCCCTAATACAAACTTTAAGTGCCGGTAACACGAGCAGCAGCTAACTGGATGTAGGGATGTTCTGCCCGAACCAGTATAAACCCTTATGTCTTCCGAGCACATTATCCGAGCCAGACGTGTAAATACAAATTTACTCATCAGTAACTCGAAACACCGACAGTTGGCGCGCCAGGCAGGGGCCTTTTACGTGTCTCGACGTCCACACCAGATCTCAGATGGCTAGTCACGGTGTCAGCTGGGTCCCGGGTGTGCACGTGCGCTTCGGGAACCTAGACTTCATCGTCACAATGGAGGGAGAGTTGGCCCAGGCTCCCGCCGCCACCCAACCTCTCCACTCCGCCGACCTCAACGTGATCGCCGAGGCGCTTGTGGAGCTGCAGCTACACGCACTAGAGGCCCGCGCCCCCGGGGGCGACCAGCTCCTCGGCTTCGACTACGGGAGGTTAGAGCGCCAGCTCGGTGCCTTCCTGGGACCCCGACCGTCCCGAGAAGACCTGAGCCACCTCACCTTCTTGTTCGCCAATGTCATGACACAGCTTACCGAAGGAGAGCCACTCTCCCTGGAATACCTCATCCGAAGCGCCCCGACAACGCTCCCGTTCAGTTTGTGCAATGCCGCAGAAATCGTTGGCCACCTTGTGGCGCAACACATGCCCCCATCCCTTACGGACAGCGAGTTCGTGGGGATGACCGAATATGTCTCGAAATGTTTCCACGAACTCCTCGTAGGAGAATCAGAGTCGCCCTCTAGCTCTAACTCTAGTAGGGGGAGCCATCACCCCTCTCATGAATGTTTCATGGCAGGTACCCCGAGGGACATGTCGAAAGCATCCACGAGGGAGAGACTAACCCAATGAATGACTTTGACGATGAGGTTGAGAGGGATGGAGGTGCCCTACCTCGCCTATGGGTGGAGCAGCTGAAGGCCTAGCACCAAGAGCTCGAGGAAGCACAACTCTAGCTCGAGCAGGAATGCGCGGAGCTCGAGCGAGAGATTGAGCGCCACGGAGACGGTGGGCGTGCGCGCGTTGTGGCCCACGATGTGAACCGAAGGATCATTGAGGACGATGAAGCCCTCCCACACTTTACCCGAGCGAGCCAGAACATTGATGCTATGGTGGCCTTGCTTTGGAGGCTTCCGGGGCCCGTGACGCCCGAGGATCGTCGGGCCCATCGCGAGATTCGCACGCTACTCGAGCGTGTGGCGACGCAGCAGGCCGAGACTCTCTGTCCCGATGATGCGAGCTCGATGCCAGCCAGCGCAAGCTCTCAGAGTGACCCAACAAGGACATGTCAATCCACCAGGCATAGCAAGGCAGCAAGCCACACACCATGGTCCTGGTGCATGAGCGTCTAGGCCTCCACCGAGACGCACGCGACACCCTCGATGCCCGCAGACATACCTGCGGCGATGCGAGGGAGGGGGCTAGCCGTGGCTACCACCCACATCATGGCGGACGCTACGATAGTGGTGAGGACCAAAGCCTGAGCCCCGACTTGCCGAGACCTTAGGCCTTTGGCCGACACATCCTCAATGCCATCTTCCCACCACGGCACCGACCACCGACCAACATCTCGAAATACTCTGGGGAAACAAACCCTAGACTGTGGCTCGAGGATTATTGGCTTGCTTGCCAAGCCGGTGGAGCGGATAATGATGATTTCATTATCCGCAACCTTCCATTGTTCCTGGCCTATTCGGCGCGAACGTGGTTGGAACACCTTCCGCCCAACTGAATCCAAAGTTGGGCGGACCTGAAAGAGATCTTCATGGGAAACTTTCAGGGCACTTACGCGCGCCCTGGGAACCCATGGGATCTCAAAAACTACCGACAAAAGGCCGAGGAAACTCTTCATGGGTACATCCGACGCTTTTCCCGGCAGTGCAACGAGCTTCTCAACGTTGCCAACACCGACGTCATAGGAGCCTTTCTGTCTGGGACCACCTGCGAGTCCCTGGTTCACAAGATAGGATGTAAGGGCCTGCGAACCACCAAGGAGCTCCTCGACATCACCACCAGCCACGCCTCAGGTGAGGAGGCGGTCGGGGTGATTTTTGACCGCCTTAAAGGCAAGGCAAAGTGGGACGAGGACGCCAGCGAAGGCGCCTCCAACCGCCCCAGCAAGAAGAAGAACAAGCAGCGGCATGAGAGCTCGCTCGTGGCTGCTGCCGATCGCAAGGGGGGTCAGAAGCCCACCGAGGGCACCCTAGACCACTTCGAGAAGTTGCTTGAAGGACCATGTCTGAACCATACTTTCCCCGTCAAGCACCTATACAAGGCCTGCGTCCTCATGAAGCGGTTCTTGTCCGAAGGCTCCAACAAGGGGGAGCATAGGGGGGACTCCAAGCCAGCCACAGATGACGCCAAGGGGAAGGACGGTGGATTTCTGATGTTGGATGGCTGCCTCATGATCTTCGAAGGGTCGGCAGCCTACAACTCAAGCGGCGCCAGAAGCTTGTGCGCCGTGAGGTCTATACGACCAAGCCAGCCGTGCCTTCCTTTCTTCGATGGTCAGAGTCAGCTAGAACCTTTGATCAGACCAACCACCTGAAAAGCGTCCCGCAGCCAGGAAGATATCTGCTCTTGGTCGACCCGATCATCGACACGAAGCGGCTCACCAAGGTACTGATGGATGGAGGCAGCAGCCTCAACATCATGTACGCTGAAATGCTCGACGCCATGGGCATCAACTGAGCGCGCATCCGGTCGACTGGGGCGCCTTTCCACGGCATTGTGCCTAGAAAGCAGGCCATGTCACTCGAGGCAGATCAATCTACTCGTCACCTTTGGGGATCTGGCTAATTATAGGATGGAGACCCTTACCTTCAAGGTGGCCGGGTTCCATGGAACCTACCACGCCTTCCTAGGATGTCTATGCTACGCGAAGTTCATGTCCGTCCCCAACTACACCTACCTAAAGTTGAAGATGCCAGGTCCAGCGGGGTCATCACCATCGGCACCTCCTTCCCGCGCGCCATAGCAATTGTCGCCTCCAAGGAGCTTACAGCCATCAGGAAGGAGGTCATCGAGGAAGCGCCCAACCCCAAGCGGTCGGCTGGGTCTTTTGAGCTTGTAGAAGGCGCCAAAGAGGTCCTCATAGACCCCAATGGCTTCTAGGGCAAAGTGGTGCACATTGATACCACGCTTTCCTCTGAATAGGAAAGCGCGCTCATCGACTTCCTCCACGCCAACAAAGACATCTTTGCGTGGAGACCCTTGGACATGCTAGGTATTCTGAGAGAAGTCATCGAGCATGCCTTGAACATCAGGCCAAGCTCCAAGCCAGTGAAGCAGCACTTGCATCGCTTTGATGAGGAGAAACGTAGGGCCATCGGCGAGGAGATTGCGAAGCTTTTGGTGGCTAGGTTCATCAAGGAAGTATATCACCCTGAGTGGTTAGCCAATCCCGTTCTTGTACGAAAGAAGTGTAGGAAATAGAGAATGTGTGTTGACTACACGGGTCTCAATAAAAGCATGTCCAAAGGATCCATTTCCTTTGCCATGCATAGACCAAGTAGTCGACTCGACCTTAGGGTGCGAAACCCTTTGCTTCCTTGATGCGTACTCCGGGTACCATCAAATCGCGATGAAAGAGTTCGACCAACTCACGATATCTTTTATCACCCCATTCGGATCATTCTGCTAAGTCACAATGTCGTTCGGTCTGAAAAACATGAGGGCTACATACCAGCATTGTATGCTCAAGTGTTTTGCGGACCTCATCGGGCGAACCATTGAGGCCTACGTGGATGACATTGTGGTCAGGTCCAAATGGGCTGACCATGTCATAGCCGACCTAGAGCAGACCTTCACAAAACTCTAGGCAAACGGCATTAACCTCAACCCTGAGAAGTGCGTTTTTGGGGTCCCAAGGGGTATGCTGCTGGGTTTCATCATCTTCGAGTGTGGCATCGAAGCCAACCCAAAGAAGATGTCGGCCATCACAAGGATGGGCCCGGTTCAGAACATAAAGGGGGTACAATGAGTTATAGGGTTCCTCGCCATGCTAAGCCGCTTTATCTCGTGCCTCGGCGAATGAGGTCTCCCCCTCTATCGGCTCCTGAAGAAGGTCAACCATTTTGAATGGATGCCCAAGGCCCAGGAGGCACTTGACACGGTCAAGTAGCTTCTGACAAAGGCCCCGATCTTGGTCCCTCCGACTGACGGGGAATCGCTTTTGCTCTACATCGCGGCCACCACGCAAGTGGTCAGCGCTGCCTTGGTGGTAGAGCGAGAAGAAGAGGTGACACGCCCTCAAAGTATAGTGTCCCATGTACTTCATTAGCAAGGTCTTGTCTGATTCTAAGACTCGCTACCCCAAAATCCCAAAAACTCTCAGACGCCATCCTTATCGCTAGCGGAAGTTGCATCACTACTTGAAGTTGCATTCAAAGGACGGTCATGACGCCCTTCCTCTCGGTGAGGTCGCCCAAAACCAGGATACCACAGGAAGAATCGCAAAGTGGGCACTCGAGCTGATGGGCCAAGGCATTTCATATGCCCCTCGAACGGCCATCAAGTCCCAAGTGCTAGCTGATTTTGTCGTAGAGTGGACCGAGGTCCAAATGCCACGAGTAGTCATTGACCAAGAGTAATCGGACGATGTACTTCGATGGATAGGCGATGAAGAAGGGCACCGACGTAATGGTCTTCGTTTCACACCTCGGGGTTTGCATGAGGTACATGGTTCACATCCATTTCCCCTCCTCCAACAATGTGGCTGAGTATGAGGCACTCATCAACGGCCAACGCATCGCCGTCGAGTTGGGTATCCGACGACTTGATGTCCGGGGCGACTCCTAGCTGGTCATCGACCAAGTCATGAAGGAATTAAGCTGCCACAACCCCAAGATGGGTGCGTATTGCTGAGAAGTCCGCCAGCTGGAGGACAAGTTCAATGGTCTCGAGCTCAATCACATTCCGAGGCATCTCAACGAGGCGGCCGGCGCACTAGCAAAAATAGCGTCCATCCAAGAGCCAGTGCCGACAGGCGTCTTTGCCAGCGATCATTACAAACCCTCAGTTCGCTACGAGGAGCCAGAACAAGCCGTTGATGGGCCTCCTGCCCTGGGCTCAGGGGCTAACCAGCCGTCGGCTCCATCTGACCCTAAAGTCATGGAGCTTGATGAGGATCCAGCGACAAAGCCCGACCCTCTGGTTGACTGGAGGATGCCTTACCTCGACTACCTCCTCCTTGAGGCACCACCGACGGACAAAATGAAGGCTCGATGGCTCGCGCATCGCGCTAAGTCCTTTGTCCTTATTGAGGGCGAGCTCTATAGGCGAAGCCACACTTGGATCCTATTGCGCTGCATCCCCATCGAACAAGGGAAGCGGTTGATGAGCGATATCCACGGTGGGGTCTACGGTCACCATGCCGCGCCTAGAACCCTGGTCAGAAATGTGTTTCAACAAGGCTTCTACTAGCTGACCGTGGTAGCCGACGTTGAACATATCATGCGTACCTGTGAAGGGTGTCAATACTACACTCAGCAGACCCACCTAGCAGCCCAAGCGCTCCAAATGATCCCCATCACGTGGCCATTCACGATCTGTTGGCTCGATCTGGTCAAACATCTCAAGAGGGTGCCCGAGGGCTATACGCACTTGCTTGTTGCCGTAGACAAATTTACAAAGTGGATAGAGGCTCGACCGATCTCCACGATCAAGTCCAAGCAAGCCGTGCTGTTCTTCCTTGACATTGTCCATCGCTTTGAGGTCCTGAACTCCATCATCATGAACAATAGCACACCGTTCACTGAAAATAAGTTCCTCTGATTCTGCAATGAATACCACATCCACGTCGATTGGGCCATCGTGGCGCACCCCCACATGAATGGGCAGGTCGAGCGTGCAAATGGCATGGTTCTACAAGGCCTCAAGCCTAGGATCTTCAACCGATTGAATAAGTTTGGTGGACAATGGGTCACAGAGGTTCCCGTGGTGCTCTAGAGACTGAGGATGACCCCTAGCCGGGCCACCGGCTACACACCATTCTTTATGGTCTATAGTTCCGAGGCTATCCTCCCAACCGACCTCAATTATGGAGCGCCGAGGGTCAGGGCATATGATGAACAGGGAGCCAAGGCGTCCCTCAAGGATGCCATGGACCGGCTAGATGAAGTGCGTGATGTTGCCCTCCTTCGCTCGGCCATGTACCATCAAGCGTTTTGCCGGTACCACAACCGTCGAGTGCGGGGTCGGGCCTTCAACATTGGGGACCTGGTGCTCCACCTCATCCAGAGCAACAAGAACCACCACAAGCTCTCTCAGCCATGGGAGGGACCGTATGTCGTCGTGGAGGTGCTCCAACCAGGCACCTACAAGCTCAAGACCATCAAGCGCGAAGTCTTCATCAACGCCTGGAACATCGAACAGCTATGTCGCTTTTACCCTTAAATTTACACACGCTTTCTCTTATTAGTTTCGCTATCAACTCCCTGATCTTTAAGTGACACCTGACCCCAGCAACGGCAAGGGGTCGGGCCTCACTCGGTGGCTAATAAGAGCATATCTATCCGGTAGACATTCGCTACGCCCGACCCTTTCTCACGTTAAGACCCAGAAGTGAGGGTCGTGGAAACAAACGCTGAGTAAAACTGATCGGGTTGCAAGAAACCTACGCCCCAGCGGCTACGGCGTTTTTGCTCACCAGCGCGATCAGAGTTTTTTTTTCCGTACCCTGAGCTTTTTAGCCTTAACTACAGAAAGAGTCGGTACACATTTAAGAGTATATCCACCTGGCAAACATTCTCTTTGCCCGACCCTCTCTCACATTGAGACCTAGAAGCAAGGGTTGCGGAAACGAACGCTGAGTAAAACTAGTCGGACTGCAAGAAACCTACGCCCTAGCGGCTACGACGTTTTTGCTCACTATCGTGATTAGAGTTTGTTCACCCGCACCCCGAGCTTTACAGCCTTAACGATGGAAAGGGTCGGAACGTATTAACCTTTTTTATACAAAAAGGGGAGAAGGGCTAAAAACATGTTTGGCCATAACGAAATTTAAGAGCTTGTTCACTTATTACGAGTTCGCCGCCTGGCTTATCTGCCTAACTAATTTCTTAGGGGGATGATCTTGTCCTCTATCTCTGCAGGTAAGTCCTATGCCAGTGGGTCACCCAAGTCGATCGGACAGTTCGGGCTGCTGCCGAGAGACGGGTAGGGAGCAGTGGAATGCCACATGAGGGCTATGCCAACCCCGTTACGAACGACGGACCCGGATTCCACCCGAACATATCCGGTAAGAGCTCCCTGAACCTTTCACTCGAGCCATCAAGGTAAGCCCTGTGCCAACAGGTCACCCAAGTCGATCGGATGGCTCGGGCCATTGCCGAGAGATGGGTAACTCTTAATTTACGCTTGTTTTCTCTTATTAGTTTCGCTATCGACTCCATGGTTTTTAAGTGGCACCCGACCCCAGCAAAGGCAAGGTTTGCAAAAACTAACGCTGAATCAAACTGGTCGGACCGCAAGAAACCTATGCTATAGCAGCTACGGTGTTTTTGCTCACCAGCATGATCAGAGTTTGTTTGCCCGCACTCCGAGCTTTAGCCTCCGCCTTCCTAGGAAGGGTTTTGTGGGACCCACTGGTGGAATCTCCATCGAGGAGAGGCCAGCAGGTCGCCGAAGTCGATCGGATGGCTCGGGCCGCTGTTGAGAGACGGTTAAGGAGCAGTAGGAAGCCCCATGCAGGTTATGCCGACTCCATCATGAATGACAGACCCGGATTCCACTCGAATATATCTAGTAAGAGCTCCCCAAACCTGTCAGTCGAGTCATCGAGGTAACTTTACCAACCCCCACTTTACTTTTCTGGTGCATGAGCATTCATTCATCCATTCTCATACATCCAAGCATCGCATATGAAATTATTGCATCACAACTCTTCGCGTCGCGTCACAAAGCGGTAGTCATCTCATTCGATATGAGCGGCGACCGATCGGGGTTCGAAGGCCAACCCACGAAGGGCTCGAGGCTGCCTCGCATCAAACAGAGCTAGGGGAGAAAACATAGATGAGCCCCAGCGGCCTTTGCCCGACCCGCTCAGAAGCATACAGGGTCATCTCAACCTTCTCATTCGATCCTAACCTCGAGCCAAGCCCATAGAATCTCCATTAAGGGCAGGCCAGTGGGCCACCTGAGTCGATCTCTGGAATGACTCAGGTATCTACCAGGAGGCAGGTTAAGGAGCAGTGGAATGCCACATGAGGGCTATGCCAACCCTGTCATGAACGAAGGACCCAGATTCCATTTGGACATGCCCGTTAGCGAGCTCACTGAGTGCGACACTCGAGCCATTGAGGCAAGTGTCGTTAGCTCAACCCCTTCGGTTATAGAAACTGCGGACGGGGTGACACATAACACTCGGCCGACCCCTACCAAGCCCAATGGGCTCGGGGGCTTGAGCTACCTGACCCCGACTCAGGAATCCGACCGACGAAGGTTTGAAGGCTAGCCCGCAAAGGGCTTAAGGCTACCTCGCGTCGAACAGAGCCAGGGGAGAAAATGCATATGAGCCCCAGCGGCCTTTGCCCGACCCGCTCAGAAGCAGACAGGGTCATCTTGACCTTCTCGTTTGATCCTAACCTTGAGCCAAGCCCACAGAGTCTCCATCGAGGGAAGGCTAGTGGGCCACTTGAGTCGGTCTCCAGAATGACTCAGGCATCTGTCCGGAGGTGGGTTAAGGAGCAGTGGAATGCCACATGAGGGCTATGCCGACCCCGTCACAAATGACGGACCCATATTCTACTTGGACATGCCCGTTAGCGAGCTCATCGAGCGCGACACTCGAGCCATCAAGGCAAGTGTCGTTAGCTCAACCCCTTTGGTTATGGAAACCACGGATGGGGTGACACATAAAACTCGCCTGACCCCTACCAAGCCCAACGGGGTCAGGGGCTTGAGCCGCCCGACCCCGACTCGGGAATCCGACCGACCGAGGTTAGGGCTCGAGGCTACCTCACGTCGAACAGAGCCAAGGGAGAAAATGTAGATGAGCCCCAGCGGCCTTTGCCCGACCTGCTCAAAAGCAGACAGGGTCATCTTGACCTTCTCATTAGATCCTAACCTCGAGCCAAGCCCATAGAATCTCCATCGAGGGGAGTCCAGTGGGCCACTTGAGTTGGTCTCCAGAACGACTCAGGCATCTACCGGGAGGCGAGTTAAGGAGCAGTGGAATGCCACATGAGGGCTATGCCGACCTCGTCATGAATGATGGACCCAGATTCCACTCGGACATGTTGTTAGCGAGCTCGCCGAGTGCAACACTCGAGCCATCGAGGCAAGTGTCATTAGCTCAACCCTTTTGGTTACAGAAAATGCGGACGGGGTGACGCATAAAACTTGACTGACCCCTACCAAGCCCAATGGGGTCGGGGGCTCGAGCCGCCCGACCCTGATTCAGGAATCCAACCGACCGAGGTTTGAAGGCCAGACCATGAAGGGCTCGAGGCCGCCTCGTGTCGAACAGAGCCAGGGGAGAAAACATAGATGAGCCCCAACAACCTTTGCCCGACCCGCTCAGAAGCGGACAAGGTCATCTTGACCTTCTCATTCAATCCTAACCTCGAGCCAAGCCCACAGAATCGCCATCGAGGAGAGGCCAACGGGCCACCTGAATCGGTCTCCGGAACAACTCGGGCATCTACCTAGAGGTGGGTTAAGGAACAGTGGAATGCCACATGAGGGCTATGCCGAACCCATTACGAATGATGAACTCGGATTCCACTTAGACATCCCCATTAGCGAGCTCACCGAGCGCGACACTCGAGCCATCGAGGCAAGTGACGTTAGCTCAACCCCTTCAGTTGCAGAAACTATGGACGGGGTGACTAAGAATAACATTTCTAAAAACAAAAAAAAAAACGTTTTCCCCTACCGGTTTCGCTATTGTCTCCTCGATCTTTAGTGAAACCTGACCCCGGCAATGGCAAGGGGTCGGGTTTCACTTGGGGGCTAATAAGGGCATATATGTATACCCTTTCCGAAATAGTTGCCGTGCCAGACCCTTTCTCACGTTAAATTACTAGAGGCAAGGGTTTGCGAAAACAAACGTCGAGAAAAACTGGTCGGACTGCAAGAAACCTACGCCCCAGTGGCTATGGCACTCTTGCTTACTAGCGTGACTAGAGTTTTCCACCCACACCTCGAGCTCTACGGTCTTAACAATAGGGAGGGTCGGAACGCATTAACCCTTTTTACACATAAATATGGAGAAAAGAACAAATTTGTTCAAATGAAATAACAAGCTTGTTTAAACAAAACATAAGAGTCAGAACTTGTCCACTTATTACAAAAATGACCACCTGACCTATTTAACTAACTAGCCCCTCTGGGGGAGAACTATGCCTTCTATCCTGTCCGCCAGGTCCTGCAAAAGAGGAGCCACCACCATTTCCATCTCCTCCAGCTCGTGGACTTCATAACCAGGCGCGTAGCCATGGCTCATCACCTCCAGATCGATGTTATCCCCATAATGAGAATGAGCAATCACGAATGACTGATTGACCCTAGCACGAAGGACATTCCTCTAGAGCTGGCGCACCCAAGCCATGATCTCGATGGCACGAGCCGCGAGCGAGCTAGTCCCCTCTGACCGCACCACCTCAAGGTCATCACAGACCACTCCGAGGGCGGCGCTTAGGATACTGAGCTCGTCACTCTTCGCCTGAAGATTTCTCCTCACCTTGGTGAGATCCACAGCTAGCCTAGTAGAAATGCTCTTGGCCTCTAGCCTCCTAGTTGTCTCCCTTTCGAGCTCGGCCTGGAGAGAGCCGACCTTCTGCTGCGCGTTGTTGTGCCCTTGGCAGGCCTGGTCACGTTCTCGGAAAGCCTGGTCGCGCTCCTGACGAGCCGCGCCGCATTCCGAGCAGAGCCTCTATGCGGTTTGGATTTGCTCATCCCGCTCCTTGCGCAGCTGAGTGACCGCCACGGCATCTAGGCTCGCCCTTTTCTCTAGGGCCGTGATCTTCTCCTCGGCCCCCAGCTTTAGATCCCTTTCTTTTTCAACCTCCCCTAGAAGGTCACGGATCCGATGTTGGGTTTCGGTGTCATTCTAGAGCAACTCATCCCGCTCCTTCCTAACCTTGGTGGCTTCTTCGTCATCCTTCCATGACCTCACTGACAGAGCCTTGAATGCCTTCTCAGCCTCGTCAGCATCTCGACGGGCCTCGGCCACCCGAGACTGAAGATTGGCCGCCTCCTCGACGAGGGGAGTCAGCTCGACCACCCTCTACTGGGCATCAACGAGCTGAGCTGCCACCTCACCATGTAGCCACACCTCCTCGATGAGGTGGTCCCAGGCTTCCTTCTATTGACGAAGGAACCGAGATTTCCCTCGGCTGCGAGCTATAAGGGATTGTAGGAAGACGATGGTCAGGATACAAAAAGTATATAGAGGAAGAAAAGGGCAAGAAGCAGGACCAAACAATACCCGGTCGGAGGGAACAACAATGTCACGCAATGTGTCCGTGGCGTGGTCCAGGGCCTCGAGCACGGACGCGATCCCTACATTGAGGCTCTCCCTCTCCATGCTCTCTGCGGCATCGTTAAGGGTAAAAAGTGTAGATGTGGGATCCTATGGATCCGCCCACTGGAGCAAGGGCTCGCCATGTGCAGGCGAGCCACTGCCCATCGATGTTAGGGTCAGGGATGACTCTCTGCCGGCCCCAAGCGCCGCCAACCCCTCTCGCCGTGACGTCCCCCTCCGTCCAACCCATGCCAGGCACCGTCGCTTGGGTCACCCATGGCATGGGTCGCGCCAATACCTCAGGCGACACTGTGGTTGCGCCTGGCTATGACCCATCTATCACGGCTGCCGCCACCTCCACCTGCGTCAGTAGGGTCATGACCATGGTTGACAGCCCCGTCCGCCCCGCCGTCGGCAGCGGTATCACGGCTGTCATTGGCTGCTCCGCGACCTCTGAAGGCCATAGTTTAGAGTTAGAGTTTTAAGTTGCCTAATTCACCCACCTCTTAGGTGTCACGGACCCTTTCAATTGGTATCAAAGCCGGTTGGCTCAATTTGGACCTTTGGCTTCACCGCCGTTGAGCCGACGCTATTTAGAGTGGTTGGGATGGATACCTCTAGGCCTCCGCACTTTGACGGCACTAACTTCCCCTACTATAAAGCTAGAATGGCTTGTCACCTTGAGGTGGTAGATTTGGATGTTTGGAGAGTCACTTATGACGGGATGAAACCCATTAAGAATCCCGATAAACCCACAAAGAGTGAAGAAAAAGAAATTCATTTCAATGCTAGAGATAAAAATTGCTTGTTTGAATCTTTTAGCACGGATGTGTTTAACCAAGTGTTCACTTTAAATACAGCACATGAAATTTGGTTAAAACTCCAAGAGCTCCATGATGGCACAACTAATGTCTGTGAGCAAAAATTGTCTAGCTAAACAAAATTATGATTCCTTTAAAATGAATGATGATGAGCTTGTTTATGATATGTATTCTTGTTTTAATCTAATCATTAATGAGCTCTATTCAATAGGATTAACAAAGCTAAATGATGCGGACATCGTGAGGAAGATCATCTCCATGCTACCACAAAATAAATATGTAAGCATCATCACCATCCTTCACAACATGGAGGACTTGAACACCATGACCCTGGCCATAGACATTGGCAAGATATGAAGATGAAGAAGAAGATGAGGATGATGATGACGAAGAATCGAATGATGATGATCAATCTTCGTCCTCCACCTCCGACCTTGATGAAGAATCTATCAAGCTTATCAACAAGGTGGAGAAGATGATCCAAAGGCTCAATGTCAAGGGTGTGCCCATCCAAATTCAAGATTTCATCTTCACCAATCAAAGAAATGAGCAAAGAAGAAATGATGCTATGGATGCGGCGAGTTAGGGCACTTTGTGGAAGTTTGTCCAAACAAGCCCACACCCAAGACAAAGAAGAAGGCATGCAAGGACAAAGCCCTCACATCAATAAGGTCATGGGACGATTCTTCAAGTGAAGAAGAAGACCACCACAAGAGCCATGGCCACAAGCACTCATCATCAAGCTCTTCTCGTGTGTGCCTTATGGCACAAGGTAACGAAAGCTCATCCTCTAGTGAGAGTGATAGTGATGATGAAATACCTTCTCTTAATGAACTTGTGCAAGAAAATCTTAAATATGCTAAGGCTTGCACTAGCCAACAAAAGAAGCTAAAAATGTTGCAAGAAAAGCTAGATAGTTCACAAGAAGCATATAAAACCTTGCTTGAACAATATGAGACATTTGCTAATCTCAATATTGAACTAAAATTGAGCAACTTGAGGCTAGTGCAACAACCAATGCATGCACAATCAATGATGAGCAACTTGTAAAGAAAAATAAAAAATTAAAAGAAAAGTTTGCTAGCTCACAAGATGCTTATAAAAGTTTGCTTGCTAAAAAGGAAACCATATGCAAACATTGTGATGAGCTAACTAATAAAGTTGCTAATCTTGAAGCCATCGGTTCAACCCTCACCGAGGCACCTAAAAAGAAAGGTTCAATTTTTGACATGCCTAAAAAGGATGCCTCTACTTCTTGTAATGATCTATGTTTAGACTCACCCTTGAGCAACCAAGTTTGTGTTGAGAAAGTTGTTGTAGAAACATGCACACAAGAGGTCACAATGGAGAATGAGCAACTCAAGCAAGAAGTGGCTCGCCTCACTAAGGACTTGACTCAAGTGAAAGGCAAGATAGAGCAAGCCCAACTTCATTAAGATAACACCGTCAAGGGAGTGAAGAAGCCTGATGAAGGACAAACCATGGTTTGCTACATATGCCACAAGGAAGGCCACAAGTCCTATGAGTGCAAGGTGAAGAATGGGGGAGGAGCTAAGACGAAAGAGAAAAACAAAAAGGAAACAAGCGAGCTCTCCAACACCTACACCAACAAGGTGGACAAAAAGGCCTCCACACCTTATCTCTTGAAGAAGAAGAAAAATGACAAGGTGGTGGCCATTAAGGTGAACAGGCAAGCCAACAATGGGGCCAAACGCATTTGGGTGCCAAAGGAGATCATTTCCAACATGAAGAGCACCAAGAAGGTTTGGATCCTGAAAGGGAAGTGAGAAGTCTAATGGACTTCGGGGAATTTGGAGACTTGGTAAAGTATGGGTGCATTTCATAGGGTGCATCATTATGGACAAGGTAATTGCCAAGTGGGTTAGTGAATACTCTGGACCCAAATTCCCCTTCCCATGTTAGGTAACTAGATTTAATTTCTTGCAATCTCAATTAGCATCTAGTTCCTTTTCATGCCTAGGTTTGCATTTGCATGTTTAATCTTTTATCTTGCATACACTAGGTATATCTTATGGTAGGCTTGCTCGGTTTCACTCTTAACCCTTGGAGCAAACCTACATGGTTTAAATTGTTTAGGAGCATGACACATAGATTGTTTTACAATTATTCATCTAATATGTGCCAAAGTCCAAATTGTAGATAATTTTTCCCGAATATTACTTTCGAAAATGATTCTCACATTCATGTGATGTCATCTTTTAAGTGGTATTTTTTATTCTAAAATCAATGTGCATGTCTCCTACAAGTATTCCATACATGTGTGCATAAATTTAGGGGGAGGTTACTCTACAAGTTGGATGCTTTAAGACTAACACCTTTTCAAGCTTATCATGTGTGTAGTAGTCTCATTGCAAGGAAAATGGAGTGCCCGAAGTTAAGCATCGTACTTCAAATATCCACCACCTATTGCAAGTGGTATTAATCAAATTGGTTTCCACATGTGGTATTTCTAAACCGATATCATAATGTTGATTTCACTTTGGTATTTATATGCTTTCTCCCTGCATTATATAGATTAAACTCCCTTGAGCATTAATTTGCTAATTATGCATAAACTATATTCTCCTTCATATGTATGCATATATTTAGGGGAGCTTAGTCTATGTAATGTGAGAGTCAAATTTTGTGACCTATTCCACTCCACATACAAAAGGATCACAAAGTTTGACCTCTCCTTGTGCTACTAATGTCTTCCTTTTGGTGTTTGATTCCAAAGGGGAGAATTTGTACGACCAAAAGCAAGCCCGATCATAATAATTTACAAGTGGTAATGGTAATAATTTACAAGTGGTAATGGTCCGAGAAAAGGAGGATAGTGGATTATGGAGTTAGGGGGAGGCTTAAATCCATAATGCCACATGGGGACAATTGCAAGGGCAAGATAACTTTCCAAAGATGTTTACACGTGGTATCTTTTAGCATCATATAACCTTGCCCTTTGCATTGCATGCTAGCAAGTAAATAGTTTTCAAATTCCAAAATTTTTATTATTTGCTTGTTTTGGTCGTGTTGTCATCAATCACCAAAAAGGGGGAGATTGTAAGGAAAATGGACCATAGGCCCATTTACTTTGGATTTTGGTGTTTGATGACCAACACAACCAAATTGGACTAATGAATTTGCAAGTAATTGTTTTGTAGTTCAGTAGGGTGCAAGACGTGACTTGGACGAAGGCGACATGATGACCCCATGATCAACACAATAAGCAAGACCCTAGAAATACAAGAGAAGACCCAAGATATCAAGCATAGTCCAAGCACGAAGATGGGAACCAAGCCGGACGCAAGATAGCGAAGAAACGAGCTCGACAGAAGTGGCTAAACACGACCCTTATAGGGACCGGACGCTGAGCGTAGCAGTGACCGGATGCACCGATGACACTATTCTTCGTCATGATAATGTTTTTAGTGTGACCGGACGCAACGACACTGGATGATCGGACGCACAAACTACAACATCTGATCGAGTCCAGAGAGGATCTGGAGCATCGCTAGCGCGACCGGACGCATCCGATCGAGTGAGACCGGACTCGGCCCAGAGTCCGATCAACACGTGCGCTCTAACGGTCGGGACGACCGTACGCGTCCGGTCAGCACGACAGCAGCGTTCGGTCAGTAACAGAAAGCTAGGTTTCGCCCCCAACGGCTACTTTCTCGGTGGGGCTTATAAATAGACCCCCAACCGGCTATTTGAGATGTGGAGAGTTGAGGAAACATACCAAGGGTGTTGATACACCATTTTAGTGATCTCTACTTGCATAGTGCTTAGTGATTCATTAGGTGATTAGCGTAGGTGCTTTGCGAAGTGCTTAGGTTGATTAGACCACCACTTATGCGCTTGCTCTAGGTTTAGGCCTAGAGTTTAGTGAGGTTTGCACACCTCTTACCATTCATTGCTTGTGCGCACCATTGTTGTACATCGGAGGGGCTTATAGTCTTGTGAGATCACACCAACCGCGTTTGTGGTGTACGCCACCATGTACCATTAAAGGGAACATGGCCCACTGACAGTTCGGCCGTAAGCTTGATAGTGAAGACGGTGGAGAGCATCCGGGAGTGGCTTGCTTGGAAGGCACGTCGGAGACCCACTTACGCATGGGGAAGGCACAAGGCTATCCATGGAGTTACCCGACCAAGAGCTTCGCCTCTTATGAGGGATTCTCATGAGGGGCTCTAATGAGGACTAGGGGGAAGATTGCGTGCTTCTCGATACCTCGGTAAAAATACCAGAGTCATCAAAGTGAGTTTGCATATCTCTACCTTACTCTTTAGCTTCTGCATTTACATTGCAATCTTGGTGTGTGCTTGACTTTTCTAGCTTAGTAATAGGCTAGTTGATAGGTTTGGAACCTAGGTTGCATAACTCCTTTTGTGGTAGAGATAGCAACACACCTAGCAAAACCATAGTTGCACATTTACATAGTGTATCTTTTTGCATAGGTTCTAGTAAGGTTAGAAAAAGAGGCAATAGTTTAGAGTTAGAATTTTAAGTTGCCTAATTCACCCTCCCCCACTCTTAGGCATCACGGTCCCTTTCATCATCGAGGTCACAGGTGCCACCGTGGGCGGTGCCCGACCGGCCGGCGACGCGGTCCCACTAGAGACGGTCCCACCTGAAACGGGTGCAACACCAGCCGATGGCCGCCGCCCCAATTGGAGGGTGATGCTCTTCTTTGGCGCTAGTGCCAAAGGATTCTGATGCCTGCCGACGCTGCAAGGGACGAGAAACATGAGTCACGATGAAATCTAACTAAAACAGGAAAAAAATAGAGGAATTGATAACTCACCTCAGCGCGGTCGGGCGGCAGATGCGTTTGGGGGACGAACCCCCCGACCCTTGCTCCGCCTCATCGGAACGAGGCCATTTTGAGCCTACCCCGTGCTCCTAGGTAGAGGGGCTCGCCCTTGGCAACTCCTGAGGGCACATTGGCTAGACGCCCGCTCCCCTTGGCTCTTGGGGCGTGACGGCGGAGCCGCCCGCCTCCGCTGGCACCTCAGGCGCGGCGGCAGAGCCGCCTGCCTCTGTTGGTTCCTGAGGTAGGCCGACGGTATGTCCCACCTCCATCGGTTCCTAGGGGCATCATCGGAACAGCCCGCCTCTGTTGGCTCCCCAGACATGCCCTTCCCTCCATGGAACAGGAATGGTCTCGACGCCTGCAAGGATGAACGGACACCTGTCAAGCGCATCCTTGTTCTCTAGGTTGTCCTACTCAATATCATCGGCTACCATTTCTTCTTCCTCCATCACCTCACCATTGTCACCATCGTCATCGTCATCAGTGTCCTCCCCTCATTCCTATGCCCGTAGCTTCCGCTACTTCTTCCTCTTCTTGTCCTCCTTCATCTTCCTCAGCCGCTCGCCCTCGGCGCGATTCGCCACCCTCATGGCCGAATCCCTCGGCAGCGGCGCCAGGTGATCCATGAGGATGAGGTCCCTCGGCTGGTCCCGCCCCTCTCAAAGTTAGTCTCATGGGGTCAGGAAATCAATTGAAGAGAAGGCAAGAGAAAGGGAAACTTACAAAGACAACGTAGCCTGGCTCCGGCCGCATCTGAGGATGCCCCGGCAATGGGAAGACAAAGTCGAGGGTGAAACCCACATCGTCCCGCAAAGGCTCCATCACCTCCTTGATGCGTTGCACAATCTCAGAGTTGGGGAGCGTCCCCTCGGTGAGTGCCATTCCATCGAACGATGCCTCGGGCGCCATCGTGTATAGCGGGAGCGCGCACATCATCGACGGCGCCACCCTCCTCGCATGGTAAGCCCCGATGACGTTCGACCCTTTTAGGCCGTTCTCCTTCAGGATGTGAATGGCGGCGATGTGGTCTCAGATCTTCTTCTTGTCCTTCTCCAGGACGCCCCACTTCATCCACTGCTCTAGGGCCTCTTTGATCAGGCATCCGGTGAACTCCGACAGAGGGACGGCGGCATCATTCTTGAGGTAGAACCACTATGAGTGCCACCCCTTGTTGGACATCGAGAGCTGTATGGACGGGTACTCACTGACCTGATTGTTCTGAAGTTGGATGCCGGCACACCCCATCGACATGTGTAGCTCCTGCCTGCCGCCCTTCTCCCTCTTCTTCTAGAGGTTGACGACGAAGAAATACCTCTACAAGTCAAAGTGGGGGCTAATCCCTAGGAACCCTTCGCACAGCGCGACGAACACCGCCATGTGCTGGATCCCAATGGGATTGAGATACTACAGCTCAATCTTGTAGAAGTGCAGCAGCCCCCGGAGGAATTTGTGGGCGAGGGTCGCGAGCCCATGCTCTTGGAAGTGGGCAAACGACACCACGTAGTCATCGGGCAGTGACGGCGAATCCTTGATGTCGGGCAGCAACCACTCCTCGACCGAGGTCCGCGCGTGGAGAAGACTGCGACGGACCAGGCCCTCCATGCGCTGGAAGGTGATGTCAGAATGGCACCATGGATCCATTGGAGGTAGGGGTGGATGGATGCGAGCTCAACGGCGGCGGAGATGTGGAGGCAGGAAACCTAAGCATCGGCGGCGGTGGCGTGGCTGCGGAGGTAAGGATGAAGGCATGCGTATGAAACACGGAGGGTAACCCTTTGGTTTTATAGGAGCGACGGGTGCAAGGAAACCAACCATCCACCTAGATCTCTGTGCTTGCCACGATCTGTCACCACGTCTCATCGCGGGGTGTGTGCACGCAACCTATGGCTGTCCTCGTAGAAAATGCACCGGACATTTCGCCTCCCTGAACGGGCCACGACCCATCACAGGTAAGAGGGATACGAGGCTGAAGACGCTCCTACGGCCCATCTAGGATGAGCCTAGGAGTTCGAAGGTTGGCCCACCGACGGGTTTGACAACCGCTCCGGGAACCTTTAGAGTGAGGGGTGGAAAAGGATGGGCCCGCTAGCGGCCAGTACCCCAGGCGCATGAGCGCAGCGGGCATCCTGGACCACATTTGAGTCTCGGCCGGATACGATCCATAGTTTTTCCTCTAAGAAAGGCAGAGAGCCCTCAAGACCGAATGAACGGATCCAAGAAATATATGGATTAACCGTTGAGAATCTAGAGTCGGTCACCAGCTGACCCAAACCAGAGCCCCGCAAACGGGATGCCAGGGCCCCACTCAGACTAGCCCGTTAACATCTCACCAAGCACCATGATTCGTCCATAGAGAAAAATCATGGCACGGCTCTGCCCCTCCGTTTTTATCAGAAAATAATGCTTGAGGGAAGACGATCACAAAGACTAGCTGACCCTCGACTGAACCCCTACTATGGGCAGGGGCTCGAGGAAAGCTGGACTCACAAGGAGACCGAACGTGCGGTCACAGAACGACAGACCCCCGTAGGGGTCGGAATCAGGAAAGACCTTTTTTGACCCACCAAATCTCACGGTTATACCCTGAGGGGTCTGATCACGATGAAATGGAGTCGCCATCCCTAGGACACGCCATGGGTGACAAAAGAAGGCCAAGGCCCTCAGAGTCCTCCCATTCGGAAAAGCCTCCGAATGAGTATTCTACTTTTTCGCAGGCTCGGGGGCTACTATCAGGGACCAATACTAGGGTACCCGAAGAGGAGGAGCTAATGGCCGTCAACATTGATTCATCCGAGCAGTCAAGAGCATGACTACATCTCCAACCAACCCCCATGTGCATGGGCTCCGCCTCACCCGACCTCTGGGGGCGGGCTCTGCCTCGCCCGACCCTGAGGCCGTGGGCTCCGCCTCGCTCGACCCCGAGGCCACGAGCTCCGCCTCGCCAGACCCCAAGACCGCGGGCTCCGCCTCGCCCGACCCTTGGGTTTGTCCTCCGCCTCGCCCGACCTCGAGGCCACGGGCTCTGCCCCGCCCGACCCTTGGGTTTGTGCTCCGCCTTGCCCGACCCCTAGGCCGCGGGCTCCGCCTCGCCCGACGCCAAGGCCACATGCTCTGCCTCGCTTGACCCCTTGGGTGCGAGCTCCGTCTCGCCCTACAGGGACCCATACTACCGCAAACTACTTCAGGTCCAAGCGTATAGGCCTGGGTTAAAATTCTGACACCAAGGAAGAGACCGACATGCCCTGATGTAACCCGTGGCCATGACAGGCTATACCTGAGGATTCACATCAAGAACAACGTTGGGCGTGCTAGTGCTGGTCTGCCTAACCCTCGTACGAACGCTGACAGACACGTTAGTTCACCACGACGCCTGCCGGGACAGAATGGGATGCCATGACCGGCAGACGACGCATGTGCATGGCGTCAGTGACGAACAGGGCCGTGACGTGGAGCCGTCCCTATTGACGTCTACAGGATCGACGGGACCCGCATGAAGGAGAAGGACCCGACGGTCCTTGCAACCTTTCTCTCTCTCATTCTTCTTTTCCTCCGCTGTCCCACGCTTTCTCTTGGCTTATAAAGGAAAGCGTGGCACCCCATGACGGGATCGACCCATCGAAAACCGATCGATCCAGATCCACACAAAAGCACGACATCTGAGCATTACGGTGAAAGCAAACAATCAAGCTCTCGGCATCCGTTTACTCCTTCCACCAGAGACTTAGAATCCTTTTCCTCTATCGTCTGTTTGTAACCCCTACTATAAACTTTAAGTGCCAGAACACTAACAAAGAAGAACCGGACGTAGGGACGTTATGCCCAACCAAAGATAAACCCCCCGTGTCTTCTAAACACACCATCCAAACTAGATGCGCAAATATAAATTTATATTTATATGTCACAATAGATTAATTACTATCGGAAGGAGCTATATATATGGCAGACACGCCACATGAGCACATCTTTTTTAATAAAAAAGCACATATGCACATTTCCCACCGCTCCTATTTCATGTAGGCCGGCCGTGAATCTAGGAGCATGGTTGACGCTCGGCTAGTCGAGTAGGGTTTGAGACGCACGGGATCTGTTTGGCATTGGATTGGAGGCTTGAGGAGATATTTGATCTCGTGTCGTGTTCCTATAGAAGGCTAGAAGAGGACTCCTCCGTTAAAAAAAACGTAATCCTACGATTTAAATTTTGTCCCAAAAAAATATGCAACCCTACGAGCTTGGTGCTATCTCCACCACACATTCCTGCCTTCCGGAATATTCTGCAAAGGTCAATTAGTTATACAAGGGTATTTTGGTAATTTCGCCATCTGCCTTGGTATATGCACTTGTCGTATAATTTTTTTTTTACGGTGGAAGTACTCGGCGGAGCCCTACTGTACTAGAGGCCCGCGTTTATTAGTACTGTTTGGCACGGCCAACACGACGGCGCGGCTGCTTGAGTAAATGCAGCAGACAACACAGAGCAGTCGCAGCTGCTATTTTTATTTATTTATTAAAAATACTAATTAAGATAAGTCGCACAATGTACAAGCTAGGTGCAGAGGACAGGGGCAGGGGCAGCATAAAACAGGGTGTGGAGTGAACGCCACGCTAGCTCCTTGTACTTTTATTATCATCAATCAAGGTGCTTATGCATGGTAGACACTATCGGATCGCATCCGATGATAAAGTTTGATTATATTATAGTGGCGGATCTGCCGGGGGGCTGCCGGGGCTCAAGCCCCCCCTACCTGGCCGCGCCATTGGAGGCCCCCCTGAGCCCCTCCATAAAATTTTCAGCCATTAGCCACTAGGAAGAAGGGGCTGGAGAGGTTCCCGTCGCGGACGGAGGTTGAAGACGAGTTGGTCTGCTTCCTAGGCCGGAATGTGTGGCCCACTAACGAAGCCTGTACACGGCCCATCAAGAAACAGATATTTTTTCTTCATTTCTCTTCTCATTCTGTCGGTCACGGGAGCAGAGGCACTCGACTCGAGCTGACTGGGCCGGCGAGTGGGCGAGTGGGCGAGCGGCGGCGGCTCCAGCTAGGGTTGGCTGGCTCCTGCCCAACGGCCGACGGAGGCGCCGCAGCGCCGGGATCCCAGCGGGCGGAGGCAGCAGGCAGCAGCGGCCGCGCATCGCAGGCGCAGGCCAGCAGCCAGCAGGGGCGCAGCGCGCAGCCAGCAGGGGCGCAGCGCGTAGGGGCGCAGCGCGCAGGGCTGGCCAGCAGCCAGCAGCCAGCAGGGGCGCGGCGCGCGGCGGTGACTCCGTGTGCAATTGCCTGCTGGATTCTCTGAAATTTGGGGTTCCTGGCTTCCTGCAATTCTGCAAAGGCTGCAACGAATTGAGCTTACCCTGTCAGGTGTCAGGTAGCCCTTTTGCTTTCGGTGATGCGTCATGCGTGCAATTTAATTTCGCTTTTTAGCATTCCTTTTTATTCTAGCTAGGACTGCTTTTATTCCTCCATTTTGCCTTCGCTGAAATTTGGGGCACTGGGCGGCAGCAGGCACTGGGCGACGCGGCAGCAGGCACTGGGCGGCAGCACCGCAGCACCAACAGGGCAGCAGCCAGCAGGTATAATCTTTTTCTTTAGATTTGCCTTTTGAACTTTGTAATCGTTCAAAATTTGATTATGATTTAATAAATTGTAGATTATTCAAAATGTCCAAAAGAACATTGCACACATATTTTTCTGGTACAAGTAGTACATCAACTCCAGGCAGTAATAACAGCATAAATCAACCAATTCGGCGTAGAGTGGAATTTAGTCAATCCGATGTAGTTGGTGATCCAGGAAATCGCATACCAATTGAAGAATATCCACCAGAAATTAGAGACCAAGTTAGAAGGGCATATGCTTTGAGATGTCCGACCCAACCTCGTAATCTTACCTTTGCTCGTAAATGGTAAAATGGTCAATGGAGATCATTTCAGCAAACTTGGTTTGATGAGTTTGATTGGCTAGAGTATAGTGAGTCGAAGGATGCGACTTATTGCTTATATTGTTATCTTTTCTTTGATCCGGGAAGCTCGAAAAATTTTGGTAGTTCGTCTTTTGCAAAGGATGGTTATACTAAGCGGGAAAAAGCTAAGGACAATTTTAATCAAAGACGGTACTTGCAAGACTCACAATAATGCTAGGCTAAAGTGTGATGACTTTATGAACCAAAGAACAAATGTGGCTAGAAGAATTGATGTAATTAGCAAGGAGGAAGAGAAAAGATATGAGATTCGCTTGAACTCTTCTTTAGATGTAGCAAGATTTCTCATAATGCAAGGTGATGCTTTTCGTGGACACGATGAGTCCTCTACTTCCAACAATAAGGGTACATATAGAGAGATGGTTGATTGGTACAAAGATAAAGTTGAGATTGTTAAGGATGCATATGATAAAGGTGCAAAAATTGCACAATGATATCTCATCATATCTGTAAGGACACTTGTACACTTGTACACTTGTACTAACATGAAATAAAATATGGTTTGCGGTGTTTGTGAATGATGAAGGGAAGGTGATGGAGAGGCTCCTTGGACTTCACAGATGTTGAGAGTTGTACAAATTGCTTCATTGAAAGAAGCTCTAGTCAAAATGCTTAATCACCATAAGCTACCAATCTCTAGCCTTTGTGGGCAAGGTTATGATGGAGCTTCCAATATGAGAGGTGAATTTAATGGTGTGCAAAAATTTGATTCGAGATGAAAATCCTTATGCATTCTATGTGCATTGTTTTGCCCATCAATTGCAATTAGTGGTTGTTATTCTTGGCAACTTCTACTCCCACCATTGCGCATTTCTTTAACTATGTTCCTCTAATAGTCAACACTGCCACAAGATCATGTATGAGAAAGGATGCCTTGCTTGCAAAGCATCATGATGTGTTGTTAGAAAAGTTGGAGAGTGGGAGATTATCATGGAAAAGGTTTGAACTGGGAATGTAGCCTAGCAAGGCCTGGAGATACTAGATGGGGTTCACATCTTAAAACTTTACTCAGATTTTGGTGATGTGGGAAGTCATCATAGACATTCTTGAGATAGTAAAGAAAGACTCGTTAAACCAGAAATGATGGTGGAGCATTTGGTTTAATTGGTAAAATGGAGAGGTTTGATTTTGTGTTCATAATGCATTTAATGATAGAATTGTTGAGCATCACAGACAGTCTGTCACATGCTTTGCAAAGGAAGGATCAAGACATTGTTGAGGCAATGCAATTGATCATAGATGTCAAAGAGCAGTTGTAGGATATGAGGGACAATGGATGGGATCCCTTATTCAAAAGAGTGAAAACATTCTGTGATAAGAATGAGATTGAAGTGCCAGATATGGACAAGGAAATAAATGCTAGAGGGACATCTACACGTAGAAAGCAAAAAGTAACAAACATGCACTTCTACCATGTTGAGATTTTCCTTGCTGCCATAGATGCCATTTTGTCTGAAATGAATCATCGATTTGGTGAAGTTAGTTCAGAGTTATTAGTATGCATGGCTTGTCTTAACCCAAGGAACTCCTTCTCTAATTTTGATGTGGATAAGCTTGTGAGACTTGCTGAAATTTATGCTGTGGATTTTGACGTCGGTGACCTTCTTCTTTTGCTCGGTCAATCATGAGGATTTGTCAATCGTGCTAGAAGAACTCAAGACTTTCTTGGATGTACAGAGCTTGGAAAGGTTCTTTGAAATTATGGTCAAGACTAAAATGAACACATCTTATGGATTGGTGTATCGCTCATTGAATTAACATTAATTCTTCCTATGGTGTATGACTTTAGTTGAGAGGATATTTTTCGCTATGTCTATTCTAAAGACAGATTTATGTAACAAAATGGGTGATGAATGGCTCAATGACTTAATGATATGTTGTTAATCGAGAAGAAGATATTTAGAAGCATCAAGAATGACAAAATCATAAAACGATTTGAAGACATGAAAACCCGACGATGTTAGTGCCTCGGAACAATTTAGTGGTATGATATATGTTCTCTTCTACCTTCAAAACTTTGAAGTTAAATACTTGAAATTTGTGTCACTAATTTATTTTTTTTCTTGTATAGATTGCTTCTAATGATTCATGAAGAATACAACAGCGTGAATGTGTCATCATCTATCGATTTTTGTTGGTTAGTTCTAAAAATTGTATCTTTTACTTCTTCTTATGCATTTTATAATGCACTTTCGATTGTTTATCATAGTTATCATGTAAAAGGTTTAAAACTGCTATATCTTAGCTTTGTATGGAATATAATTGAGTGAAGTTGGTCTAGCTCTTTTGGCCCAAATTTCTCCTAAATATTTTTCTAGATCCGCCACTCGATTATATATATCATAATTCTTGGAGCACACCTAAATGCGCTATTATTATTATTAGTAGGTTGGAAGGTGTAATGCAGCCAAAGCGTAATATTGTACTAACATGAATTATTTATGTATGTGTGAATTGAAGCTAGCTAGGCGTGCATGCATGAATATAATGATGAATTCAAAAATGATGAATGTGCCAACGTGAGCGTGCAATTCGCCATCGGTGATCTCATGGGTAAAGATGCCAACAGCCCGACACCCGATAACCGACGGTATTTGATCCATTAGGGACGGGCCACCGGCAGAGAATGCACGAGCTTTGATCTAAGGGTTAAATCGTGCTCTAGTTCGGAAAATATTGCGCCCGGAATAGAGAGACCTTTAATCCCGGTTGGTGGCTCACCGTAACTAAAGGTCCTTGCCCAACGCTCCTACGCCCAGTTATTGTGGCGGGGACCTTTAGTCCCAGCTTGAGCCACCAATCGGACTAAAGGTCGACCTTTACTCCCGGTTGGTGGCTCCAATCGGGGAGTAAAGCTCTTGTCCCGCTAGTGGCGTGGGCGGGATCGAAAGTGATTTTAGTCCCTGTTGATCCACCAACCGGACTAAAGGCCCCCCTATAAATCCTCGGGCTGGCCGTCTTCTTCCTTCCCGAGCCAGCCCGAGAGCTTCAGTTCAAATTTAGCAAAGTGATCTTGCTCTTTCTCCATCCTTTGTTCGAATCCTCCGTCGATTTCTTCGATTCCTCTGTCGATTCCTCGGTTCTAAAGGTTACCAACTTCATACTCTCATATTTCACCATTGTCTTATCTCATTTTGTTCACTATATATATATGGTTCTTTATTGTGGTTTTTTTTTCATTTGTTAGCAATTTGAGCTCAAAATCACTTCAAGCTTGCATATTTACACGAAGGAAGGTTAAAGTAGCTATTAAAAACTAGTATTCACCGTTCATTTGTAGCATGCATAGCACACTTCATTGTTTAGAGATATAGAGAATTTTAGAGTTTTTTAATTTTATTTGTTTATAAAATGAGAAATTTATAGTGTATTAAAAAATAAGTATAGAGAGTAGATGACAACTGCTTCCGGATCCTCGGCCTCTCATGGGTTTCCAAAGCGACTTAGGTCGGGCCTCCCACTCATTGCATGCGACAAGTGTTGTGATGAGACGAAGATTGTGATGGAGTACCGAGTGAAGGAGGGTCTCAACAAGGGTCGCTTTTTCTACAAGTGTCCAGATCGCTATGTGAGTTATTTTATCGTATTTAATGACTATGGTTAGTTTATACCTATTTTCATGATGGTTGTGATTAAAGTTCTAATTTTCTGTTTTAATTTCAGTGGGATGGCACTGGATGTTCAGGCTTCTACTGGGAGGAAGAGTATGTTGAACTCGTGCAAAATATCTTGCACAACAAGCGATATATGCTAATAAAGCGTTGATCCGTACCAAAGAAGCCTAAAGATGTTGAACAAACGGGGATCTGCTTTGTTTTAGTTGGGTTTGGTCGTGAAATCCTTGTCTTCATCAAGTGCATTTTAGCTTTAATGTTTTAGTGGTAGTTGGGATTGTCTATATTGTAGCGAGACTTTATTAAATTTATAGCTTTTGTGGTGGTATGCATGTTGTATAATTAACTAATTATGTTCTAAGTTTTAATACGGTATTTATGTCATGTAATGTAGATGAGTCGGCATTGGATGTACAATGCTGATCGTCGCTCCCAAGAGTTTATGGACGTGTGTGCATTCTTTGTTACGTCATGGTCGAGGCAAACAAACACGATGGTTTCATGATGCCCATGTGCCGTATGTAAGAATACGATGGAATATGCTAACTTAAAGACTCTTCATTCACACTTGTTCAAGTCGTGGTTTCATGCCAAACTATATTTGTTGACGGGAAGCACGGAGGAACCGGAGTTGTAATGGAAGAAGGTGAAGAAGAACAATGGGAAAATGATGACATTTTTGCTTTGAATATGGTGTCTTCAATGATACCGCAATGGGGAAAGTGAAGAAAAGGTGGGGAAAAGGAGAAGCCCGCTAAAGAAGAGGTGGGGAAGAGGAGAAGCCCATCAAGAAGAAGTAGGGGCAGAGGAGGAGCCCATTGACGATCTTGGTCAAAGCCATTCGTGATTTACAAAGAGAATGCGAAAAGTGAAAAGGAGAAGATTAAGTTCGACCGCATGCTAGAGGATCACAAGAAATTGCTATACCCAACTTGATGATGGGGGTAGAAAAAGTTAGGTACCACATTGGAATTGCCGCAATGGAAGGCAAAGAATGGTGTATCCGACAAGGGATTCATGGAGTTACTAAAAATCCAAAAGAAGATGCTTCCAAGGATAAAGAATTGCCCAAAGACTACATATAAAGCAAAACAGTAGTTCCGCCTTTAGGATTAGAAATCCGTAAGATACATGCATGTCCTAATGATCGCATCCTCTACCGTGGCACGGCACGAGAAGTTGGATGCATACCCTATATGTCACGTCGTCATGTATAAGATCAGGCGAGATGACCCTGGTGATGTTGAGGGCGAACGTCCCAAGAATAAAATCCCTGCCAAGGTTATGTGGTCCCATGACTGCCACGTGCTCATGACTCAATTGCTTCCAGTTGCATTAAGAGGAATTCTACCGCCAAATGTACGTCTAGCCACCGTGAAGCTATGTGCATTCCTCAATGCAATTTCTCAGAAGGCAATCGATCCAACGGATCTAGCGAAACTACAGAATGATGTGGTTCAATGTCTTGTCGGCTTTGAGTTGGTGTTCCTCCTTCCTTCTTTGATATCATGACACACCTCCTAGTTCATCTGGTCAAGGAGATTACTATTCTCGGTCCCGTGTTCCTACACAACATGTTCCCTTTGAGAGGTTTATGGGAATCCTAAAGAAATATGTTCATAACCATGCTCGGCCAGAAGGAAGCATCGCCAAGGGCTACTTTAACGTAGGAGGTCATTGAGTTCTGTGTTGACTTCATTCCCGATATTAACCCGATTGGTGTTCCTGAATCGTGACACGAGGGGAGACTAAGTGGAAAGGGGACACTAGGGAAGAAGACATATATTGATAAGGGTGATTATTATTTCAATAAAGCACACTACATACGCTTCTCTGTAACTCCTCCTTTGTAGATCCGTATATCGAGACACATAAGAACCTCCTCCGATCCGAAGTTCTCGTGGAAGTCCAAGCATGGATTACGTGTCAAGACATGGAAACTTTCAAATGATCGGGTTGCGTAAAAGAATGTCAGGTGATGAGAGTATTGATGAGGAGTTGTATTTGTTGGCTAGGCGTACCATCGTGGGCATATCCTCACATACAAAGGGTACGAGATAAACGGAATACATTTTATACAAGAGCACAAGATAAAAGGAGCACCAACCGTAAGCAAGTGGTGTCCGTGATAGATGCCACCGACCCTAGTGGGAACAAGCAAACATACTATGGCCGCGATAGAGGAGATATGGGGAACTAGACTATGCATCTCATTTTAAGGTACCTTTGTTCAGTGCCGAAGCAGTAAAGACGACTAGAGGCGGCGAGCAAATGACAACCAAGATGGAATGACAACATGGACCTCAACAATATTGGGTACAAAGGTGAACTGTTTGTCCTTGCGAAGGATGTGACTCGTGTTCTATGTCAAGGACATGTCTACAAAACCAAGAGAGGGAAAACGACAACCACCCAATCAATGATGAGCCAAAGCGCCACATAGTTCTTTTTTCGGGAAAAAAGAAACATCATCGGAATCAAGACAAGTCGACATGTGAGGAAGATTATGAAAAGGATGACCGAATTTCACCCTTCACGGTGAACAAAGACCCTAGCATCCAGCTAAACGATGAGGACACTCCATGGTTATGGCGCGATCATAACCAAGGGACATACGTCAAGAAGAAGTTCACTACTGTGCCCGCTTGATATATATATATTTTTTGACCGAAAATGCTTGATATATATATTGATGTTCAATAGTGTGTATTAGAGATTTTATGTAATAATTGTGAATTTATGTTTGATGTTGAATTATGTCACGTTGAAATGATGTGAAAACAAATTTATGTTTGATGTTGGGATTATGTCACGTTGAAATGATGTGAAAACAAATTTATGTTTGATGGTGGGATTATGTCACGCTCAAATGATGTGAAAACAAATTTCAAATGTAAACACAAGAGTTTTTCTAAATTTAATTAAACACTATATTTTTGCATTATCGAAATAGTAATTTAAACTATCCTTTTATCATTTGTGTAAAAAAGAAATATATTAAAATCCTAATGAATCAATGTGGCGTGAATCCAGCTTTGGTGCCCGCCAAAAACCTTTAGTCCCGGGTGCCACCACCGGCCTTTTTTTAGTCTCGGGCCACCACCCCAGTAGGGACTAAAGGTGCGACTTTTAGTCCGGCTAGCACAGAGCTTGGGACTAAAAGGGCCTTTAGTCCCGGCTGGTGGTGGCGCCTGGGACTAAAGGTCCTCTCTCTATATAGCCTCAAGGCGCCGCCCCGACCCCTCTTCTTGCTCCTCCCCACCGCCGAGCCAAGCCTAACAGACCCGTCGAAGCTCGGTCCGATCCGCCGATGATGACGCGACATCGCGAAGGCCAAGACGCACACCGGCGCCCTTAATGCCCGACGCCAGACGCCCGATTGCTTCGCCACGACGCAGCCGCCCGACCAATTTTGACGGCGCCCGACGCCCACCTTCCTTACGCCGGCCCCGACGCCACACTATGGCCCGGCCCGACGCCACGCCACTTCGATGCCGCCGCCATACCGACGCCGCACCGACGCGATGCCACACCGCTTACGCGCCCGACGCCACGCCGCCATCGACGCATACAAGGCCTCGACGACTCCACTCCCGGCTCGGCCGGCCACGACGCTTCAGCGCCACCACCGACGCCACCCGACCTAGCCAATCGACACCGCCTCGTCATCACCGCCTCCAGACGCTTATCATCGCTGACCACGACGCCGATCGTCACCGCCACCCTACGTATACATCGATATGTGTTTGTATGTGATATATGCAGAGGAACGATCGTTGTGTTAGGCGCGGAGCAACACCGCTGTTATGTTGTATGTGGAGCAACGCCGCTTTGTTGTGTTGTGGCGCGAGCAACGCCATTCGTTTGTGTTATATGCGAGCAACGCCGCCTCGTTGTGTTGTACGCGGAGCAACGCTACCATTGTGTTAGGCGCGGAGCAACGCTGTTCTTGTTGTATATGCGAGCAACGCTGCCCTTGTTATATATATATGCGAGCAACGCCGCCCGTTATTTGTATACCCTAGCGAGAACGATGATTAAGCCTCTAGCGAACGATGAATTCGCCTCTGTGCGTTCTCGCCAGAGCAAATCATCATTCTCGCTAGGGCGAATTCGTCATTCTCGCTAGGGCTTAATTCGTTGTTTATATGACTTGTTTATATATGACTTGTTTATATATATGACTTGTTTATATGACGTGTTTACACATATGACTTGTTTACATATATGACTTGTTGACATATATGATTGTTTATATATATGAATTGTTTATATATATGACTTGTTTATATGACTTGTTTATATATGTGACTTCGATTTATTTTGTATATGACTTATTGTACATATATGACTTGTTTATATATATGACTTGTTTATATACTTGTTATATATGTGACTTAGATTTTTTTGTTTATGACTTATTGTACATATATGACTTGTTTACATATATGACTTATTTATATATATGTGACTTAGATAAATTTGTATATGACTTATTGTATATATATGACTTGTTTATATATGTGACTTAAATTTTGTTAAATTTGTTAGATATGGCTACCCCGGGAGACAATATGTTGGAAGAAATGATGAATATTATTGTCAATGCTGGTGAGCAGGATGTTGATGATGGAAGTCAATACCTAGCTCTTGAAAATGAGCAAGAAAATGTTTTGCAAGAAAATACAGGCGAGGTATATATACTAGATATATATTATATGTGAATATTGTATATATTTCTATGTACAAAAGATATTTATTTATTATTTTTTTATATGTAGCCCTCGGATCGGCGACCACAACGCGGAAAGAGCAAAATGTTCGAGGACCGAAGAAACCACTGGAGGGCCGGTACATAATATCGGAATTCAACATCGAGACAAGCGAACCACTTGGTCCACATAAAAGGAAATTCGTGGAACACTGTGGGTACCTTGTAAGGGACAAAATTCGATCAGTATCCGTGAATGGAAGAAAAAGATCAACGAGCCTGATGTTAGTTTTGTCTCTGATGTTGACAAGAATTTGCTCTGGAATGATATCCTTGCCCATTTCACGTTGGGTAAGCGGATGATTATGATGATATCAACGATGATGAATTGAAGGAGCTAGTTCGATCGTGGGCTATGAAGAAGATGGCCACACAATTCCAGACTTGGAAGAAACACCTATACAACACATACATCAAGAAGAACGAAACACCAAATTTCAATAATGGCTACGGGCCCGATCTGAAACAGAGGCCCTATTGGAATGATTTCAGAGAGTACAAGACATCGCCAGAGGGTGAGGCACGGGTGAGAAGGAACCAAGAGAATGCTCAAAAAAAGGTATACCACCATGACATGGGATCGGTGGCTACGACACTGCAATTCCGAAGTGGCAAAAAATAGAAGCGGACATTATTGCCAAGGCGGTCTCCAACGCCTCCCCCGCCTCCAAGGAAGCCAACCCCTAAGAGGTCCCGCGCAAACAAAGCCGCGTTCCCGCCTGCATGCAGAAGAAAGCGAAAGCAAATATTCATCCGGTTATTCCCCAAAACTATCTTATGAGAAAAGTGAACAGAATTAAAGGATGCAAGATAAAAAGAAGTGACTGATTTCTTTGAAGGTGCAAAACAGGCACGACGAGCGAGGGAGAACCCGGAGACATCATACTTCTTCCTACCTCCAGATCAGCTAAGAAAGAAGTTGGAACAAAAAAACGGGATTCTCTTAAGAGCGCCGCGAAACAACCGATATCGGACTATGACCGCTTCTCTCACCAAGTCATATGAGGCGCAAAAAAGAAGAGAGTAGGGAAAGGTGTTACACAACTTCGGACAACAATCGCAACAATCAATCCCCCTTTGTCGTTCCTAACGAATATGGTTCAAACTTAAACTTAGTGGAGGAGGTAGGTGGCTATGAGTCGCTTTCTTCGGTTTTATGAGGACGCCGGGTTTGAACCTTGCCAAGTGCTCACTTCAAGGACCATATGCTCCGGAAGTGGATCCTCACAAGAAATTTGTATCGTGCCGTAGTCTATACAACCTAGAGAAATTAGGTGAACTAGGTACATAAATGTACATGCTAAACGGGTGGTACATGTCGGCGATCGATGCGGGACAAATCTATCTTCTGTCGTAATTAGAAACCACCATTACTTCCGTGGCTATGACATTATCTATGTCGAGCTTCCAGAATTACACCAACTATGCCACGGACTCTCTCGACAAAAAGTCTCATTAGCTGCTATTGTCTCGTAAGTGTGATTATTTTCTACTATATTCACAATTTCTTTATTATTATATTCACAATATATATATTCACAATTTTCATGTATGTGATATGAGATGATGAACTTAGAAAGAGAAAGGATAATGATGTTGGGTTCGTTGATCCGTATGTCGTATACAAACATCCTAACCCCCCGAAGGATTATAAGCCTCAACCTAAGAGAAATCTCATGAATTTCTTAGTGAATCAACGCGACAAGAAGGAGATACTCTTCCCTACAACTTCAAGTGAGTGTTATTATAAGTAATTAATGTCGATCATATATATGGGACATCAATATTTCCTTACTAGCTAGTTACCTCACACACATATATATATATGTTTATGCATCAATCACTGGATATTGATGGTCATCGATATGGCCAATAGTAGATTGAAAATCTTAGACTCGTTGAGAAAACCGCAAATGGAGTATCAAGACATGATAGATATTATACAAGGGTAATTAATTTAGTTTCTCTATAACAACATATATATATATATAATGGCGCCGATCTCTCAACAATTATTAAAGGTTAAATTATTTTTTTATTTTATTGGGGAGTGGGTTTGGAAAAAGGTTCATTGAGGAACAAAAAATAAAACATTGCAAAGCACCCTTTGGGTGTAATCGCACACACAAAGTAAGTACTATAACTACACATTTATATTCAATTAACACCATATGATGATTTCAATTCACCCTAATTGATTTTTTTTTTGTCGTAAAAGTGGGTTCTAAGGTAGGAGCAGGTAACAACTACTGCGGATACTATGTTTATGAGTTCATCATGGTATGTACTCAAAGAGAACTCCTGAAGAGCAACTCAAAGTACGATATAAATACTTTTTCCTTTATATTATTTCGATCAGATATTTACAATTTCTTTATTGCTCTCATTTGTATAAGTAATTACATGACCAATACACACACATATATATATATTAATACTTTTTCCTTTAACTTTTATTGAAGACTGAATGGTTGAGGGAAAGAGTCATACGACTTGACCAACTTAAAGCAATTGAGAGACTATAGCAGGATTTCTAAATGATCGTGTCATCAACCCCAGCAGTACGAAGTTCTACAATGACCCTAACAAAACGTGGATGCCC
This sequence comes from Miscanthus lutarioriparius, assembly GCA_904845875.1. Taxonomy (NCBI): domain Eukaryota; kingdom Viridiplantae; phylum Streptophyta; class Magnoliopsida; order Poales; family Poaceae; genus Miscanthus; species Miscanthus lutarioriparius. The sequence continues at coordinate 40,527,045 of CAJGYO010000001.1, forward strand.
GGAGGAGTGAATTGCTAAGGACATAAACAATTTATATATCAAACCTTTGTATATATATATATATACATATATATATGTACATAAAATAATATGTGTATATATATGATCATCATATATATATGCATGTACAGCGTATATTCGCTTTGTTATTTATGTACAAAGTTGAATCTAAAACTTACGCGTATCTGAAGTATACATATATATTACTATTAGCAAGCGATTTGAAAATGTATTTTAATATCAAAACTAATCATTAAATGAAAAAGAAACCAAAAATAGAAACCGTAAAAGGGAAAAAAAGAGGGATTTAGTCCCGGTTGGTAACACCAACCGGGACTAAATGTCCTACCCGTATGTCCTTGGCCAGCCTCGAGGCCCCCTTTACTCCCCGGTTGGTGTTTCCAACCGGGACTAAAGGTCCCCCTTTAGTCCCGGGCGTCAAGCCGGGACTAAAGGAGGGTACCTTTAGTCTTGGATTGGTGCTCCCGGTTGGGAAACCAGGACTAAAGGGGTTTCTCAACCGGGAGCAAAAAGCCTTGCTGCACCACTGGGCCGGGGCCGAGTAGTCGTCCTACGCGTACATTCGTACGTCTGGCGTGACCGCGGGCGGGACTGCGGGTGCGGAAGGAGACACCACACACTAGTCAGTGCGCCCCCGATGGCCGATGCTACTGCATGCTGCGTTTCATCACCTCGACTGCATGTGCAAATCACAACCACCCATAGGTTCCACCTCAACATCATAGACCATGAAAAACCCACATAATCCGTGCTAAAGTAAATCCCAATCTCAAATCATGTTCAACAGTTAACCGTAGCACAAATATGTAATTGCAATCAGGCAAGAACATGAAGACATCATTGATTAGGACCAAGAACAAATAGATCTGAACCCAGCCATCAACAGATCAAAGCATCACATCGCTATGACCACGCATACCACCGAAATCGGGTCCCGTGTAGCCACATCCATCGCTATGAGCACGCAGATCGCCAAATCGGGTCTCCTGTGAGACAAATCCATCGCTATGAGCACGCAGACCACCGAGATCGGGTCCCGTGAAGCCAAACATTTCAAGATTTCACCTTGCTTTGAGGACTGAGAGGAGGAAGAAGCCGGCCGCTTGGGGAGGAGGAAGTAGATCCGGGGAGGAAGGAGGCGTCGGCTTGGGGAACACGAGGCAGCGACACCAACAGGCCCACGTCCAAGCAAACAAACACAGCAACCAACACCGCCGGTCGTCCCGAGGAAGAAGAGGACGGCGACGGGACTCTGCACCTTGCACCACGACGAGATGGAGGAGGAGCAACTGACGCGATCTGGTGCTAGGCCGCCACACACCCCATCGCCACCACACACGCCGGAGGAGGAAGAATGATGCAAGCGAACCGAGGAGAGTAGAGAGCGAGAGGATTGGAAAGCGGAGTGGAGGAGGAGGACCGAGGAGAGTGGCGCCTCTGCTTATAAGGGAGGGCGAAACCCTAGAGGTGCGTAAAAGGGAAATGTCTCGCTGTCAGCATGAGACGGAGGGAGCAACCCGCCAACCGCCAAAATAAGCCCGCTGAAAGTGACCGATTTCGGCCCGCGCCCATGAGAAACGGAGGGAGGGCATTCTCTTGAGCCAGGCTTGCAGCTGCTTTAAGCAGCGTGCGGCCTAGGCCCAGACACCCTCCAGGCAAACAAGCATGGTGTGGTGCACTGTATGGGCCATGCCCTAGCCCTGTTTAGACAAACAAACACACGGCCTAGGCCTAGACGCTCTCCAGGCAAACAAACACGACGCGGTGCACCGCGTAGACCATGCACTGGCCCCTGTCCACACACACAGACACGCCCCTTGAATCGAACAGATCCGTACCAACGTTATACACCACAAGTATCTACTAGTAGTAGCTAGCACTGCACTGTAATAGCTACTCCCAGACCAGTAGTAAGTACTCCTAGTACTAGCTAGTATGCTGTACAAGTGTACGCACCCGATGAGAGGAGCAGTAGTGTGCCCCTGGCACTAGGATACGAGACCATTTGCCGTGTACGGACTCGCTGTGGGTCCACACAGAATCCGAGATCGTGGAACCTGGAGTTGCGGAGTGCGGACCGGCACCGTACCATAGCGATACCGACGCTCGCGGCGGAGCCAACGGAGGAGGCATTGCATGCGCCCGGCATCGAGAATCGAAGGCGGCTACGTACGGCGTGCCGCGTGTTTCCCGCCGCGATCCCAGGGATACGAATTCCACACCAAGGTCTCTGGACGTCGAATGGGAGTGGAATTGAACTGAATTCTATTTCATTTCACTTCGACTCGACGTACGTGGATTAGAGTGGATACATGTACATCTAATTTAAGTCTTAATGTAATTTTTTCAGAAATATTCCATGAGATTGTAACTTTGCATCGAAGAAATACTAGAAAACTAGTAATATATTGTCATTCAAAAAAAAATGCAAGCCCATTGAAGAACTAATCATCTAGCCCTACCGTCCATACAATACTTGTCCTGGCAGTGCAGTCCAAATCTCAATGGCAGTCCCATTAATGGCTTGCAGTGCTAGCACCATATATTAGCGACAACAGCGGTTCAAATAGCAAACATGTCAAAACGAGAGAAATCATGAGTACTTCCATGTCTTCCTCTACATAGTTTAAAAAAAAAATAGAGCACATATAAATTTCAACATAGCCATCCAGCTACGGAAACGTAACCATCTTATTTAGCTCTGAACAAACCTTCAATCATGGAAGTGATAAATCTAGGTATAACAATATACCAACTGTATATACTGCCTCCCTATTTTTTTTTGAGGAACTACTGCCTCCCTAAATGGATGCATCGGTTTTCCTGCAATAGCATTTGGACTAGAGTTCAGCCCATAGCCACAAAACAGACTACTTTATTTCATTAAAGCAGAAGAGTACAAAGATGTACAACACCATCCCCGCCCCCAGGCCAACACACGCGCGCGCACACACATACCAGTGACACACGCTAGTTCATGATCATGCTACACGAAAAGTAAAAGATACAGCCCAGGAAGCCATAGTCGATCAGTCACTCATTTAAAACCTAAAAGTCAAATGTCAGAATCAGCGTGCAAATTGCTAATATTCAGCATGATCTTGAACTATAACTATGTCATCATGGAACCGTTAGATGAAGTTGCTGAATATGCAATCCGAGAGACATTGAATCCTTTCAGTAATCTCAACTGGAAGGAAGAAAAACAAGCTTTAGCTGAAGAATTTTGAGCGCTTGGGTGCTTATCTCATTTGAAACCTGAGAAAGGGAGCAGCTGCAATTAATTATGAATAACTTAAAGTTACGATGCTGATCTATTTCATCTCCTCTGCACTTACACTTTCTGAAAAGCAGTAAACATTAACACATACTAATAACTAACACAGGAATTTGAAATGTGACTTATCTTGTATATTAACTATTTTTTTAATACCATACCGGTCTGCAGGAGTACCTTCATGAAATTGCTTATCTATTTGAGCAAGGTATATCTGGAACAAGCTTGACCTATACGATCAGTTACAAACATTGAATTGCCCTTGATGATCACAAAATTTTTTAAAAAAGCTATCCCATAAGGTAAGAGGTCAGCTCACCGTGGTGGAATTGCTGCAGCGGTAAGAACCGGAGGTAGAAGCCATAGTAAGGATGGTTTACTCTCTAATGACTGTCTTGCATAGTCACGAATATCCTTTCCTGTAGTTCAAAGCTTTGGATGAAGATAAAATGTTTCGGGAGGTCTGAGAAAACAAAACATTGTAGATACTGTCATGTGGGCTGCCATTACTCCTGCAGGGAGCGCAGGACCAGGGCCGCGGACTCGCCCAGTCTGATGCAGTACTATACATATAGATTTATCACTATCGTCACTTTTACTGCCGAAGCGATAGAAGCGGACTGTATTATGCTTTCACCGTCGGTTGGACCGATAGCGAGGCCTCCCTGAGGAAGGAAACCGGCCGGTTGGACCGATAGCAAGGTCTCCCTGAGGAAGAAAATCGGCATTGAAACTTATACCACCCACGGGTTAACAATAGATGCGCGGTGGTATTTTCTCCGTCGCATGAAAAGCCGAGCCGACCAGGATAGGCGTTCTGGCCGCCGGCCCTACACGACCGTACGGTCTGCCGACGGTAGTAAATTGAGTGAGTTTTTTCTCAACTACCCACAACACAGCTGCATCACCATTCTAGTTCTTCATCTTCAAGGTTGGCGCATTGTTCATCTCTCCTAGTTTATGTGAACCATTGCATGCCTCACGCAGCGTTGCCACCGCCACCTCCCACACGGCCGCGGCGCATTGTTCCTCTCGCAATTTGTGTGAACCATTGCATCGCCTCGCGCCACGCCACGCCAGATCTAAAGTTAAGGGTAATGCTTGTGACTTTGACCGATAGATCTTTGTTACTAAGTAAGCTCTTATCCTCTCGCACAATGATGATCATAGGCTCTTTGAAATGGAGGCGGCCCCAACAACAGAACACACCGCCACCTCATAGAGGATGTTGTTCGAGATCCTCCGACGCCCCCCGCCCGCCTCCTTGTTGTGCTACAAATGTGTCTATCGCTCCTCCCAACCCCTCATCTCCAACAACCATAAGGTGCTATCCTGCATCGTGGGTTGGCTTCTTCACGACCGTGAGAAATGCGAGCAAAACTTCACCAATGTCACCGGTGAACGCTTTGACTTGTCCTTCTTGCCTTTCCCCATTGACAAAGTAGCTGTCTTAGATTTTTGCAATGGCCTCGCCCTATGCTTGTGCATTGAGGCTCCTGGATCCTGCTATGTTGTCTCGTAATCCACAACCAAGAATTTGTAGGGTACTCCCGCCTAGCATCTATGTTGTTGGTCAAGCTCGATTGGGGTTCGATCCGGCTACCTCCTCCTCGACTTCCATGTGATTGAATTTGTGGAGGAGGAGGACGTTGAGTGCTTAGGTATGGAGATCTACTCATCTCAAACCATAAAGCATGGATCTATCGGGGAATCTAAATGGGGCTAGGACATTGATGATGTGGATACGCTCAAGATCAGCAAGTGTGTTTCTTAATGGTTGTCTCTGACATTATGGGGTACTCTCTCTGATACTTGTTGTGAATATGAAGGAAAGACATGGAGAAAAAATTCCTAAGCCTCTTGGTACTCTACCCTCCATCCATCAAGCCTGTGGACACTTGTATGTATATATCTGTTGGTAGTGTTAATGATCATAATATGTCCCAAACTTTCACCGATCCTTGATGACTATGCTACTAATAAATGGACATTGAAGTATACTGTCAGCGCACAGAAGGTGTGTGCAAAGACTAATATTAAATTTGGTTATGTGGATTATGATTCAGCCTACACAGCGATTACAGTTCACCCAGAATGGAATTTGGAACAATCATCGCGTATGACATGGACCGAAGAAAAGTTCATGTCATCCTTGACAGTGTCGACCGTAGCTATGGTAGACGTAAAGTCCTAGCACGGTTCATGAGAAGACGCATTTTCTTCCTTATGTTTCCCTTGTTCTTTTCTTGGAGTCATTAGCGTAGTAGTGAATAAAGCTCCATTTGATGTATCTCTCGTGTCAATACATGTTCAAATGGACCAATGTTGTTTGATTGTCTATAGCCATGTTAATTTTGTCTAGGATGAATGTTGTCATTATTGCAGCTAATCTAGTGTACCATCTTAATTTGTTGTGTTTCCAAATTGTTTTATTTCTCTGGCGCTAACAGTATGTTATGGCGGTGTTATAGCTCCCCTTGCTGTTTCATATGGTGATTCAGCGTTAGTGTGACATCGCCCTACTCTAAGAGGAGGAAGGCCTGCGTGACAATGAAAAAAGAGAAGCACTGTAGTAGTAGAATACTTATATTGATTTCTAATGTTATGGGTACATGGAGAATGTTGATGAGGGCACTCCAAAATACTACACAAAATGACACCTCAAAGGCAATACAATGCACCAAGTTATAGATGCGCCTCAAATGTGGTAGGGAATCAAATGATCCATGCCGTCTGCCCTGCTCCATCACCCATGTGACTCACGTGGGTGGCCGAGGATGTCACGGACATTGACTGTTGCCTTCCCCGCTCATGTCGATCACACGCTTGAGTACATGTCAACATTAAGTCCAGCTTTAGATGAGGATGAAATGTGGCGTGGAATCAAATGTGCTAGGAATCTGAACCATATCATGTTCACCGCCTCGCGTCCGCCCATGAATCGTGTGGGTGGTCATGATGTCACTGGACCGTGATTGTTGCCTTCCCTCACGCGTCTTGAGGTGGGGCTATTTAAGCCAAGTTAAACTAGTTTGCCATCGGGTTGTGCTCATTCCATAGACCTTCTTCCTCCAAGAACCGCCTTTAGTTTTAGTGAAAAGAAGATTGGATTTCTTCCGCATTTGGGGGTGCGATGAATGGCTGCTTCCCTCGGTGCTAGTGGAAGTTTTGTAAAGATATAGGAGGATCACCGCCTTTGGTATGTCCGGGGTGATCCTCTTCTGCTTCGTGGAGGAGTTGGACACATGGGAAGATCTCCTTGTGCTTATCACCGCAACCCTTGCCTACACGGGGATGCAAGTGGAAGCTTTGCAAGGTGGGTGTGGGCGCGGCTCTCTTCATCGGAGTAGCCTATGACTACAACTCTATCATTTCAAACTCCGCCCATGCCCCTTCTTGGGTGATGTTAGTGGAAGTTTTTGACAAATGAAAGTATAGGTTGTTTTATGTACTCGATAGGTTTTTGTTATTGTACACCCAAGAGTCTTCGATACACATCTTTGTTATTGTACACCTTTCGAATGTAACCTACCTGGACTTATGAATAAAGATTTACTTTTTAATGAAATGTTGGCTTTATGTCGTTGTGGTACTCACATTCCTATTTTTATTCTACTCCGCGTGGTGGTGGGTGGACGAGACCTTTCAGATGAGCAGCGTGGGGCGATCAATTTTCTCCGTCCAACTTCCAACGCTATTTCGGGAGAAGCGTGCTCCACTAAGATCGTTGGAGATGTGGCCTCACCTTAACTCCCGCTCTCACTCGGTGTAATCATAGAGAAATCCAATGGACACCTAGCTCGCCTATATATCCTTCGATAAAAGGGGGTACCAAGTACGATTGCTTTCTAAACTCGTTACACTTAATTGCCACCCACACACCCCATGTTCCAAATCTCATCCAATGGCGGAGCTGCAAGGAAGCGCCCAAGGAAGACCCACCCAGGAGAGAGGGTGTTTGGAGGTCCTCCCATCCTTCGTGTGATTTCTGATGAGAGTATGGGTAATTGGCACGGATCTTGCACTTTATCTTACGCTGGTGGTCTTGATGCTTCCTCTTTGTGCAATGCTATCTCCATGGCGCATTTGGCGCCACGCTTCCCCATCGATGTGGAAGGCACCTCGGCATTGCCGCTAACAGCGCCTCGATCCACCCTTAGAGGAGAGAGCGGAGGCGACCGCTGGGCAGCTTTGCCTCGACGCCGTGCAAATGGCGCTTATCGGCGTCGAAGCACGAAATGACCGCGGGCGAGGTCGGGTGGGGCATTGAGGCCAAAAGCGGCTCGCTGGTAAGTCATATTGGGCACAATCTTGCTCTTTCACTTTGTGCGATGCGACATCATGTGTTCAGTTGTAGGGTTTTGTTGACACCTTTTTCAGCCATCGAGGAGCAGCTCCACATGCCGCGCAGGCTGAGGCGATAGAGTTGCGTTGGGCCAATGATAACCTGGCCTTGTAGACAACGGAGGCGATCCTCCTTCGGGATGCCGACGGCAACACCCCGCCGCTGCCCGGCTTGTCGGCGAAAAAAACATTTTGCCGCCGACGCCCTCAACCAGCAAGAGCCGTCGCCCATTGTCCACGTGGTGGTGCCTGCAGGGGCGATAGTGGAGGAGCGTCTCTATGCCTTCCCGGTGCGGGTCATGGAGGTGACCAACTACGACATTCGCTAAGGTGCCGCGAGGCCCTGGCCGCCGCCGCCCAGGCGTGGGGGCCTACCCAGGCCGGAGCCGGGTTCCCACCACGGTCGCCCTTTTCGCGATCGAGAGGACCTCGTTGTCTACTTTTTAGCCCACGTCATGACCGCTCCTCAGCTATGATGGATATATGGACATCATTCTTAACGCCCTCATGAGTAGTTGGATTGTAATATGCCTCTACCTCCTGTACAAAAATTGTTCATACTACTGCTATTTACTATGGTTTGAACTTTGAACATATATGTGTTTACTGTTGCTTGGAACATCCCATTTGTGCGCCTTTGACACGTATGACACCGTATGACAGGGCCGCCATTATTAGAGTAGGTGGTAACGTCTTCGAGGGACCCATTCACCACCGTCGGTAGCCTTCACCGTCGCTGCAGATGGTGCGGATGATAACACTTTCGTGTCAATTTCAAGCCCGTGCATGAGTCCCGCATGTATCGTTTTCGCTTTCTTAATGATTGCTATTGCCATGCAACTCACATTCCTATTTTATTCTATGCATTAATTAATGAAAAGTAACAGGAAATCAAAAGCTGTAGAATACACTATATTTGGGGATAAATTTTAAATGCCAGAATACACTATATTTTAGGATGGAGGGAGTACCTCACTCTCGCACGTAAAGAGTGAAATATATTACTTGTCTCTTATTCAAAATTCGCATTCGAAAAATCCCATTGAAAAATGGATTTCTTGGCGAAGCCTACAGTCCTCGCTGCAATACAGAGCCCTAAGTTCCCATTCGTCTACAATATTGCTGCAGACGCTGTCTGCGCACGGAAAATCACCGCGCACCTATGCCGGCAATGGCAATGACAACATGCCCCACGTCAATTGGTAGATCAGCTTGACGGTGGGCAACAACACAACACACACTCGTTTGTTGCTTTAGCCACCTACTCGTTGGTCCGCTGTCGCCACCCGTGATGCTTCCTCGCCTCACTCCATCTCATGTACCGCCTCGCGGTATGTAAACTGGGTCACACCCGATTTTAAGGATAAAATGGGATGCATAAATCTTATGTGTGCCCCGAGATCAGTTGCGCACATAAGCTGACAAATTACAGAGTATCATCACAGTTTTTATTACATCGCGCACAATAATCCATTATAATAATAACAAGTCTATCATGAAAGCGGAAGAACTAGGTAACTACTCCACAAGGGCCTCAAACTCCACAGGACGTTGGTGGTGAAGCACAAGTCTAGAAATCCTCTGGGTAGTCCTCATAAACACTTCCATCTGTTACCCATCCAGGATTTTATCCAAATAATAAAAATAAACAAGCGTAAGTACATCTCGTACTCAACAAGAACAACATGGGTTTATAAAGCTAAGAAGGCTAACACTATGGTATACTTGTGGTTAGCATTTTAGTAAGTCAAGGTTTTAGTAATCAGATAGCATTTAGTTGTGCTTAAGCTCCAATTAAACCACACGATCATAAACATGAATAATATTCAACATTCGAATTGTCATCATTAATATCATCTTTATCAAGTGATCAACTATTCCGTCAGTTTTTTGGGCCGCTCGTATCCGTGAGAGCAATTTATTATAACGATTTTAATACTCAGAGAGTTTGTACATCTTTACCCGAGAGCCGTGATTTACCCTTTCGCCGAGGTAGCTAATCTCTTGACCACCTCCCTAGGGAGGTCATCGTGGTTCACTATGAAGCCTTTCAAAGGTTTCCTAACAAATTAGTAGCCGTTAGGTTTCAAGACAGGGAATATAGACCCCTCATCCGAATGGCACACTCATGTGAGGCTATACACATAGGGATGAGAGGTCAGACTATACTCAACTCGGCAAGGCCCATTTATGCCCTTTCGGGTAACTACTAACAAGCTAGAAAAGGTCCGCCATCGAGCTAAAGCCCGAGCTATGTGGCACCCTCGGTTGTATTGTATGTCCTAGCTTATGCCAACAGATAAGTCCTTATGGAGAGCCAAGAGCATCTTGTACAAAAGCCAATTGCTCTCTCGCCCTATAAATCCGATTTAGCAAGGGCAAGTTTTACCATTGTTCCATAGCACCATTAATCATCATTTAGATCATGTATAGTCAATTTGAGCGCTAGCTACTACCCATATATGCGTATAACACATCGGTATTCAAGGTACAAGGTAACAACAACTAGGAGATCCTTACAGTATCAAATTAGACACATGCACATGACTAAATAATTAAATGGTGAATAGTACAATGAGATTCCATGCTATACTTGCCTTGTTCAAAGTTTCCCTGCTCATCCTGGTCGTCAAAGTAGTACTCTTGATCACCCGCGAATTGCTCACTGTCTATACTCGATCATCATAGCAACAACACGCATCCAGAGACAATCATGCAAAGCAAACAAGCCTATAATTAGAACAGTACACCAATAGTATGAAAACAAGGTGAAAGGTTTATAAAACAAACCTACGTCTCGCTATGAACACACAGACGCGAACAACGAAAATCGGAGCTAAAACGTGAAAGTTATGAATTAAACAAGATTTCCTATAGTAGTTTAATAGATTAAATCTAACCATGAATTTTAAATGTAGAAAACATGATTAATAGTGTCATAAAAATATAGATTACTTAATTACGAACCTAACGCAACTTGAACAGATCAAATTGGACCTAAAACGTAGTTTTTATGAGCAAAACAAGTTCAGTGGCAAATATGTAATTAAACAGAACCATAAATATGCTTTTGAAATTGAGAAGGCGCACTATAGATCTAAACAGAGATGATTTATGCTTTCAAAAAGGGGAAAACATAATCTGGGATTGCGCGTAGGGACTGTGGGTTCTATTATTAAGGAACCGAGGGTTCTTTAACAAAATTGCCACGGCGAAGGGGTACCGACCATCCTAGGCCATCAGATTAGAGATGAACGGCTCAGATCTAATCAGCGCGGGTGAAAGCGATGCCAGTCGGCTGGAATAGTGATGGCGTGGTGGCGCGGCCATGACCATCGGCAAGAGCTCACCGACACGAGCGGATAAGGCCCTACGGGCCACGGTTCGTTGAACCCGAGGACACGGGAACGACACGGGGGTGACAGCGATCACACCTAGGCCCTCTATGCGGCCAAGAAATGGCCCACGTGGCAACCGCCATGGCTGGTGACAAGAATAGCTCATCGACATGTGCGGAGACAACCCCGGAGGCTACAATTCAAGATAGAAAGTACGCGAAACGAAAGAGGGGGACGCAGGATGCTCACCGCGGATGAAATGAAGGCGGAGACGGCGGTGAGGCAGCAGATTGTCATGGTGGCTCCGACGGCTTGCTCCGCTAGGGTTTGCAGTGGCTTGGCGAGCTTGCATGAGGCGGCGGTTGGTGCTAGGAGTAGCAGGGGGGCAGCGGTGGCTCTGGGGCCCTTTTTATAGAGACACAGAGCACACGGATAAGCCTACGATGCCGAAGAATCTGGTGCGGCGGTGGTGACGGGATAAGGGCGGATCCCACCCATTTCGGCGGGAGGTTGGGGATGCCTTGATAGGTGGGCCCTAGCTGGCAGTGACTGCGAGAGGGAAAACGACGGAGGCGACTGGGCTTCGCGGTGCTGGGCCGGCCCAAGGGGGAAGGCACACGCACGACCCGTAGGAAAGGAGGGAGCGGAGGCTCTGGGCAGGAGTTAAATGACAGGCCAAAATGGAGGAAGAGAGGGAAAAGAAAGAAAACAAATTCCCTTTTCTTTCTAAACAATTTTTCCATATTCATTTTCAAAAGATTTTGAACTCCTTTTAAGTTTTGGTCAAAACCAATCATAACAAAAATAAGAGTGCAAAGAAAGATGAATGCATCAACATGTACCTAGACTTATAGTTGATTTTAATTTCATAAAAATATTATTTTGCTAAGTTGAAATGCACACATAATGCATAAATAAATCAATTTCACCTATTTTAAAATGATACAAATTTTAGGGTGTTACAATTTTACCCCTTATGAGAATCTAGAGTCCTCGAGATTGGTTGGTGCTTACTCAAATAACTCATGGATATACTTTCTCGGATCGTCTTCTCTTTCCCATGTAGCCTTATCCTCTGTGGTACCAATTCCTTTGTACCTTGCACATCTTTATGACTCGGCTCCTTGTAACTCTTTTCGCTACCTCCAATATCTTTACCTGGTACTCCTCATATGTGAGATCTTCCTTATGAAGAAGCTCTTCTAAAAGGTATCTGCTCTTTTTGGTACTCGTAGACACTTCTTTAATTGAAACACATGAAACACATAATACACACCTGACAGACTCTCAAGCAATTCCAGTTGATAGGCCACTTCTCCACGTCTCTCTAGAATCTTGAAGGGGCCAATGTACCTTGGTGCTAACTTTCCTTTCATATTGAACCTCTTCACACTTCTCATTGGTGACACCTTCAAGTACACATAATCCCCTACTTCAAAAGTCAAATCTCTTTCTACGAGTGTCCCAGATAACTCTTCTATTGAGACTGTGGCACTCTCAAGTTGTCTCTAATCATCCTCACTTGTTCCTCGGCATTTCTAAGTACATCCGGTTCGAATACTTGAGTCTCTCGGTTTGGTTCCAAAAAACGGTGGGGTTCTGCACTTATGTCCATACAAAGCCTCGAAAGGTGCCATCTTGAGACTCTTCTGGTGACTGTTGTTGTATGAGAACTCAGCATATGGCAGACTTTTATCCCAACTAGTAACACATTGCAATGCACAAGCTCTCAACACGTCTTCCAAAATATGGTTGATCCTATCAGTTTGCCCATCGGTTTGGGGGTGATAAACAAAAACTAAAATTCAACTTGGTTCCCAAAGAGCTATGTACTTTCTGCTAGAACTGCGATGTAAATTAAGTACCCCTATCAGACACGATCCTCTTCGGGACTCCGTGCAGGCACACTATCCTTTCCATGTACAGCTCTGCTAGTCTCGCTCCTAAATATGTAGTCTTGACCTGTAGAAAGTGGGCAACTTTAGTAAGCCGGTCCACTATTACCCATATAGAATCATAACCCCTCTGTGTGCGAGGTAATCCGACAATAAAATCCATTCTGACTTCTTCCCACTTCCACTCAGGTATCTTCATTGGTTGTAGCAACCCAGTAGGTATTTGGTGCTCAGCTTTCACCCTCTGACAAGTGTCACACAAAGGAACATACTCTACCACATCTCTTTTTAATGCATACCACCAATACTTCTCTTTAAGATCCAAGTACATCTTGGTACTTCCGGGGTGTATGGAATAAGCTGACTCATGGGCTTCTCGTAGAATTGCATCACGGATAGCCTTCACTTCAGGTACACATATTCTTTTCCCAAACCATAGAGTGCCACTCTCATCTGTCCTAAAACCTCGTGCCTTTCTAATTACTATATTCTCTGCTATCTCCTAGAGTTTCACATCCTCCAACTAACCCTTATGAATCTCTTGCTCCAATGTAGGTGTCACTTCTAGCTCCATAGCATTAGTGACAATGCTTAGGTTCAGTTGCTCAAACTCTGCACATAACTCCTCATGCATTGGTGTCGCCTGAACCCCATTAACATAACTCTTTCTACTAAGAGCATCGGCTACAACATTTGCTTTACCAGGGTGATAGTGCACTTCCAAATCATAATCCTTGATCAATTCTAGCCAATGACGTTGCCTCAAATTCAGATCTGACTGAGTGAAGATATACTTCAAACTCTTATGGTCCGTATAGATGTAACTCTTATGTTCGATCAAATAGTGTCTTCAGATCTTCAAAGCATGAACCACTGCTGCTAACTCCAAGTCATGAATGGGATAGTTCAACTCATGCTTCCTCAACTACCTTGATGCATATGCCACAACTCTTCCTTCTTGCATAAGAACACATCCGAGACCTTGGCGAGATGCATCACAATAGATAGAGAATTTCTTACTCAAGTCTGGCAAAACTAACACTGGAGCTATAATCAATCTCTTCTTCAACTCCTCAAAGTTAACCTGGCACTTATTAGACCATACAAACTTAGCATTCTTCTCTAACAGGGCTGTCATAGTCTTGGCAAGTTTAGAAAACCCTTATATGAACATTCTATAGTATCCCACCAAACCCAAAAAGTTATGAATCTCATTCACATTGGTTGGCGGTTTTCAATTCAACACGTCTTCTACCTTGCTTGGATCCACTGCTATTCCACCGTTGGAAACAACATGGCCTAGGAAAGAGACTTCCTTCAACAAAAACTCACATTTGCTCCACTTAGCGTATAATTTATGCTCTCAGAGCTTCTGCAAGACCAATCTTAGATGTTCAGCATGTTCCTCTTCAGTCTTGGAGAATACCAGTATATCATCAATGAATACCTCCACAAAAACTTATCAAGAAATTCCATGAACACCTTATTCATCAAGTACATGAAGTTTGTAGGTGCATTGGTCAACCCAAATGACATAACTGTGTACTCATACAACCCATACCTCATAGTAAATGTTGTCTTGGGTATGTCATAGCGTCGAATCTTCAATTGATGATCACTAGAGCGAAGATCAATCTTTGAGAACACACAAGCATCTCTCAACAGGTCAAACAAGTCATCAATCCTTGGCAACGATTACTTGTTCTTGATAGTAACTTCATTAAGTGATCGATAATCAACACACATTCTCTGAGTACCATCCTTCTTGTCAACAACGATAACCGGTGCTCCCCAAGGTGAAGAACTAGGACATATAAAACCCTTCTCCTGCAACTCCTTCAATTGTTTCTTAAGTTCCTCTAATTTATTAACCCCCATTCTATATGGACGCTTAGCTATGGGTGCAGTTCTAGGTAATAATTCAATAATAAACTCAATGTCACGGTCAGGTGGCATGCCTGGCAAGTCATCGGGGAAAACATCCAGAAACTCCTCCACAACGCGGTCCTGCTGGTTGACATTATCATTCAGTTGGTTCACCATAGCTGTCGGTTGCTCTTGCACTGCCACATCAACACTCATTCTATCTCTCTTTGATGTTGTCAGAACTACCGCCTTCTCCTGACACTGAATCACTACCCGGTGTTGTTTCGTCTAGTCCATACCCAGAATAATATCAATACAAGCAGTTCTCAACACAATAAGGCTCGCGTTGAAGTCTACCCCCTTAGAGAGATACTAGCTGAGGGACAATAATAAGAAGCTGGCATGCTACCTCCCGGTGATTTTAGTAGTATGGGATTTTCATGGCACATAAAGGTATGCAATGCATTCTAACAAAAGCTTGTGAAATGAAAGAATGTGAAGCACCCGAATCAAAATGAATGGTAGCTGAGATAGAGTTGACACTGAACGTACCTAGCATGACCTTGGGCGCCTCTTGTGTAGTATCAGCAGACACATGGTTCACCTTTCCCGTACTTGGTGGTGGCTGATGTCTCCCTTTCTGATTATTGTTCTGACCCTGGGGTACCTGCTGATTCTGCTTCTCAGGACAATTATAAGCCATGTGGCCCTCTTTGCTACAGCGGAAACACTTGTTGGGGTGTTAGGGGCACTAGTCTTTATGGGGTAGTATTGGGGTTCCCTTTAGCGTCTTTGTCTGTGACCACCTTTCTTTGCTTTTTGTTGCCATTGGTCTTTGAAACTAGTTGCTGCTAGGTATGTAAGCACACGATTCCTTGATTAGATGGATCCTGGTACCTCTGCTGAAAGCCTTCTTTGTGGGTTGCATGTTGGCGAGCATTGCTTCTAGAGGCCTGTCCTCAAGTCTCCTCTTCTTGGCGTCCATCTCCTTGTGCTTATTGTCAATCACAATAGCGTGGTTTACCAATGCTTAGAAGTTGGGGTAGGTGTTGGACATAAGCTGCAGCTAGAGTCCATCATATAGACCCTTGAGAAATCGACGCTGTTTTTCAGCATCATCTGCCACCTCATTAGGAGCATAACATGATAACTGAGCAAACTTGTCATGATACTCCGCCACAGACATAGACCCTTGCTTTAGGGCCCTGAACTCCTCCTATTTCAGCTCCACCATTCCTTCCAGGATGTGATATGACCTGAACTACTCCACAATTCCTGCCGGTGATAGCGGGGAGTATTGTTGGGATGGCCATCTTGGTATGACTCCCACTAATCTTGGATTTGCTCCCTAAAGTTGGCGGAAGCATAGAGCACCTTCTCTAGATCATTGTATTGTGCTATGTTCAATTGTTTCTCCACAACGCGTAGCCAATCGTCTGCCTCCAAAGGATCAGTAGCATGAGTGAACACTAGAGGGCGTCCCTTCATGAACTCCCCATGCTTGTCCCACGACATTGTGGCGGTGGTCCTCCTCCTAGGTGACTACGGATATCTTTGCATCATAGTCTGCATTAATTGCGTCTGCATTGCCATGAGCTGTTCCACAGTCATCGGTGGCGGCGGAGGTGATGGATTGGGGGGAGCACCATGGCCCCTACCTCTACCTCTACCTCCTCCTCTGGCGGATATCTGTTTTCCAAAACAAATATTCAAATTTTAGAGACGTCCAATTATAGATCACTTATAAAAGATAAAGAACGCAATCTGAATTTTTTATCTGGGCGAGTTTCAACTACTGCAGTTTCGGTAAAACAGTCATATTTCGAGTTCCAGCATCATTTAAAGACATTCTTTATATGGCTGGAAATCTTAAGAAATTCTCTACAACTTTTATGTAGAACACTTTTTCAGATTGTCATTAAGTTAATAAAAAATGGAGCGCAATCCAAACTGTTATGGATTCAGACAGTAGCAACAACCTCAACTTCATGACAGTTATATCTCCCAAACCATAACTGATAAAAATGTGGTTCTAGTGGGATTTAAAAGATACGTAAGTCTAGTTATCTTCATAAAATTTTCACTATTTTTAGACATACGGATATTGAGATATATGATAAAGAACACAGACTTCTTTAGAAAATGAAGCAGTGAGAGACAGATAAAGCGACCTCCAACTATATTATTCAACTCAAACTTATGGTTTCTTAACTATAGGATTTGTGGACATGTCCACAATCTCCCAACAATCATGAAAACCCCAAATCAACCAATTTCACAAGCACAAGAAACTAAGCAAATAAAGTCTCATAAGACACACCTTGACTCGACTCGACTCACAACTAACATCGTTTTTATTACAAAAGTGGCATCATAACTCTAAGGGGCGGTGTCGATGATGGTAAACTCTGGGGGCTTCTTCTATAGAGCAGGGGCAATCCAAGCTGAGCTCTTAGGGCATCATTCTCCTTCTGGAGATGCTTCGTGGTCCTCTGCGCCTCATGTAACTCTTCTTTGAGGTCTTCGTTATCCATTTGCATCACATGAACATGCCTGCCTGTTGCGTCCAAGGTGGGATCACTGTTTTGGGGATTTTGAATCACCCAAGTCCTATCATTTGGATCGTGGCGACGAAGGAACCTAAAGCGATCCTCCTTCATGGCCTCATATCATCGACCATGATACTGGATGCAGGCCTCCTGAGCTGCGTCCTCCATACTATCCATCGCCTAAGCCCGTCTGGCTGTGTAGGTATGAACAGTCTCCACCTTCTGACTATCCCTGGCCTCATTCCAAATCATGATGGACAGATCTATCTTCCAGTACGTGGCCTCCAAGGGGTGTGTATGCTCAGCACAGTAATACGTGAGGGTGGCATTGAAGTCCAGGTAGTAGTCTTCTAGCATGTTGAGGAGCAGCGAATGGTAGTAGGCCATGTCTGAAGCATACTTGAAGTGGTATGTGCTGGTCTAACCCGGACCATCCTCCACCTTTGGAGCAGCTGGTTCAGGAACTGGTGAGGTGATCCACTCCTCTTCATCTTTCTCAGTGAAGTCCTCCACAATCACGGGATCCTCCTCAAGCACTGGGACCTCCTCGTCATCCGAGATGACCATGATCTGATCCTCCTGTGGCGCCTGAGGTGCAAACAGAGCACACGTTGGGTAGTAGCCTCCGGTGCTGATGCAAGCGGTCTTCTTGGCACGAGGCATCTATAGATTTAGATTAAGATGAATTAGAAACAATAAATTTTAATAATGGAATAAAGTGAAAGAAGCATAATATTTTTTAGCAAATAACAAGATTATGGTAGTAAGCATGAATAAGTGACGCAAAAGATGCTAAAACGACCATCTCTAACTAGGCTTGCGTCCTACAGTCAATACGGCTCTGATACCAATCTGTCACATCCGATTTTAAAGATAAAATGGGATGCATAAATCTTATGTGCGCCCCGAGATCAGTTGCGCACATAAGCTGACAAATTACAGAGTATCATCACAGTGTTTATTACATCGCGCATAATAATCCATTACAATAATAACAAGTCTATCATGAAAGCGGAAGAACTAGGTAACTACTCTCCACAAGGGCCTCAAACTCCACAGGGACATTGACCGGTGACGCAGAAGTCTAGAAATACTCAGGGTAGTCCTCATAAACACTTCCATCTGTTACCCATCCGGGATTTTATCCAAATAATGAAAATAAACAAGCATAAGTACATCTCGTACTCAACAAGAACAACATGGGTATATGAAGCTCAGAAGGTTGACACTAGTATACTGCAGTTAGCATTTTAGTAAGTCAAGGTTTTAGCACTATATTAGCATTTAGTTGTGCTTAAGCTCTAATTAAACCACATGATCATAAACAGGAATAATATTCAACATTCGAATTGTTATCATTAATATCATCATTGTCAAGTGATCAACTATTCCATCAGTTTTTTGAGTAGCTCATGTCTGTGAGCACGGCTGTTATAATAGTTTTTAATACTCTACAGAGTTTGTACATCTTTACCCGAGAGCCATGATTTACCCTTTCGCCTGAGGTAGCTAATCTCTTGACCCCCTCCCTAGGGAGGTCGGCAGGGTTCACTATGAAGCCTTTCAAAGGTTTTCCTAACAAATTAGTAGCCGCTAGGTTTCCTCGTCAAGGGAATATAGAGCCCCTCTTCCGAATGGCACATTCCGCGTAGGCTATACACATAGGGACAGAGGCCGCACTATACTCAGCTCGGCAGGCCCCATTTGCGGCCTTTCGGGTAACTACTAACAAGCTAGAAAAGGTCCTGCTACTGAGCTAAAGCTAGAGCCATGTGGCACCCTCGGTTGTACTGTATGTCCTAGCTTTTGCCAACAGATAAGTCCTTATCAGGGCCAAGAGCATCTTGTACAAAAGCCAATTGCTCTCTCGCCCTGTCATCCAGTTGCAAAGAGCAAGTTTTACCATTGTTCCATAGCACCATTAATCATCATTCAGATCATGTATAGTCAATTTGAGTGTTAGCAGCTACCCATATGCAAGTATAACCCATCGGTATTCAAGGTACAAGGTAACAACAACTAGGAGATCCTTACGAGTATCAAATTAGACACATGCACATGACTAAATAATTAAAAGGTGAATAGTACAAGGAGATTCCATGCTATACTTGCCTTGCTCATAGTTTCCCTGCTGGTCCTGGTCGTCAAAGTAGTACTCTTGATCACCCGCGAATTGCTCACCGACTATACTCGATCATCATAGCAGCAACACGCATCCAGAGACAATCATGCAAAGCAAACAAGCCTATAATTAGAATAGTACACCAACAGTATCAAAACAAGGTTAAATGTAGAAAACGTGAAAGTTATGAATTAAACAAGATTTTCTATAGTAGTTTAATAGATTAAATCTAACCATGAATTTTAAATGTAGAAAACATGATTAACAGTGTCATAAACATGTAGATTACTTAATTATGAACCTAACGCAACTGAAACGGATCACATCGGACCTAAAACATAGTTTTTATGAACAAAACAAGTTTAGTGGCAAATCTGTAATTAAACAGAACCATAAATACGCTTTTGAAATTGAGAAGGCGCACTATAGATCTAAATAGAGACGGTTCATGCTTTAAAAAATGGGAAAACGTAATCCGGGATTGCGCAAAGGGACTGTGGGTTCTATTATTACTGAACCGAGGGGTTCTTTAACAAAATTGCCACGGCGAAGGGGTACCAGCCATCCTGGGCCGTCTGATTAGAGATTAACGGCTCAGATCTAATCGGCGCGGGTGAAAGCGATGTCGGTCGGCCGGAACAGTGACGGCGTGGCGGCGCGGCCATGGCCGATGGCGACAGCTCGCCTGCGCGAGCGGATAAGGCCCTACGGGCCACGATTAGTCGAACCGAGGACACGGGAATGATGTGGGGGTGACGATGATCATGCCTAGGCCCTCTATGCGGCCAGGAAACGGCCAGCGTTGCAACCGCCATGGCCGACGACGAGAATAGCTCGCCGGCGCAGGCGGAGACGGCCCTGGAGGCCACAATTCAAGATAGAAAGTACGTGGAACAAAAGAGGGGGACGCGGGGATGCTCACCGTGGATGAAACGATGGCGCAGACGGCGGTGAGGTGGCAGATTGTCGCGGAGGCTCCGGTGGCTTGCTTTTAAGTGTTTGCGGCAGCTTGGCGAGCTTGTGCGAGGCGGCAGCTGGTGCTAGGAGTAGCTAGGGGTGATGGCTCTGGGGCCCTTTTTATAGAGACGCGGAGCACACGGATAAGCCTATGGCGCCGAAGAATCCGGCGTGGCGGCGACGACGGGATAAGGGCGGATCCCGCCTGTTTCGGTGGGAGGTTGGGGATGCCCCTGACAAGTGGGCCCCTTCTAGCAGTGATTGCGAGAGGGGAAACGACGGAGGCGGCTGGGCTGGCCCAAGGGGGAAGGCGCGCGCGCGGCCTGTGGGAAAGGAGGGAGCGGAGGCCTGGGCCGAGAGTTGGGCCGATAGGCCGAAATGGAGGGAAGAGAGGGAAAAGAAAGAAAAAAATCCCTTTTCTTTTTTTAAACAATTTTTTCCATATTCATTTTTCAAAAGATTTTGACCTCCTTTTAAGTTTTGGTCAAAACCAATCATCACAAAAATAAGAGTGCAGGAGGATGAATGCATCAACATGTATCTAGCCTTATAGTTGATCTTAATTTCATAAAAAATATTATTTTACTAAGATGATATGCACACATAATGCATAAATAAATCAATTTTACCTATTTTAAAATGATACAAATTTTAGGGTGTTACATAAACCGCCTCGTTTTCTATTTCCCATCATCTTCGCCTCGCCGTCGCTCGTAACCCGCGTTGGTGACCGTGCAAGTCACGGATCTTGACGGTTCCTCCCTGCTCGCGTCTTGAGGCAGGGCTATTTAAGCAAAGGTAAGGCGAGCCTCTTAAGCGCACTCTAATCCCAACCTTCTTCCTCCTTTACGACCAGATAAACCAGAGAAACCCTTTAGTTGCTCCTAGTCTCCCATCGCCATGGCAACCCTAGACCTCCATCGACTCCGACGCCGCTGGGAGAAGGCCTCCAAGATCATCTTCCACCATCACCTGGGCGTGGCTATGTCCGCTCGTCCTGGGTGTTAAGAGGATGTTTCACGAAGGTAGGGAGGAATGCCTCCATGGTACGGTCCCGCTATTGATCACCATTCGCGGTTAGAGCATGCGGAATCAAAACCATGGAGAGCTTTCATTGGAGCAAGGGCCCTGGCGCCGATGGATCTTCCAGAGCTTTCACTAGAGCAAGGGCCCGAGCATCATCTGGATTGCATTCATGAGCCAGAACAGTTCTGGCTCACGAATGGAATCCAGATGTGGGAATAAATATCCTCGTTGCTCTGCTTCTCCTCTTCGTCCTACTGCTCCTAGGGGGATGTTAGAGGAAGTTTCATGAGGCTGTTCCCCATCTCCATTCTCCTATTTAGTCGGGTATGGGTTACCCCCATACTTGTAAGGTCTTTGCAAATGGAAGAATGTTGTTGCATCTAGCACCATCATTGATTGAACGTATTAAGGAGATAGATGCAAATGACCCTTATCCAAAGCAAAGCAAGTTATGAGGATGGTTGGAATGCCGTATTTCAATTCCTGGACCCGTAGATTGTATGTAGGGTATAAGATATTAATGGAAGGTTTATTGTTGAATGTTGGACTCAGTTCTAGTTTATTTCATACTTAGGCTAGTCTCATGGAGAGTTTCATTACGTTGTTTTCAAGACGGCCACGTCATGTAGAATAAAATGAAATATGGATGAAACACCCCTTCTCAATAGATAGTTTCATTCTAGAGTTTCATAGACATTTAATTCCATGACTCATAGAGGGTTGGTATTCATGCCAAAAGAGTTTCATCCCCATGAAACTCACTTCTTCGCTCTCTTCTTAAAAACCTTGCCACATCATCTAAAGCGCTTATGTGGCTAAAGTGACTAAAGTTTAGTAGCTAAACTTTAGCAGGAGGAAACCAAACAGGCCCTTAATCTAACATTTTTCTAGTTACAATCGGGTAGAACGAGTGACGGTTTACAATCGGGTAGAACGAGTGACGCCCTCAACCAGGTAGCAGTCGCCGCCATCCATGGCAACAGCGGCGCGGTGGCTCCTAGAACATCTTCGTAAGACACATTCACCACCACCGGTAGCCTTCACCGCCGCCTGCATATGGTCTGGATGGTAACACTTTCGTCAATTTCCAAGCCCGCGCGTTTTTTACAAAGTTGTGCATAATTTCCATTCCCGTGTCTAAAAGGGTTGCTTACAAAGCACGCTCCCCACCCTGTGTGTCTTTCTCCTCGCCCATAGCTTTTGTTCCTCATCGCTACTCCTTGCTCCCCAGTGCTAAACTGCACGACCGCCCCTACTTAGCGTGGTGCAAGCTGCCACTCACCGCCGACAAGTTAGTACCCCATGGCGTATGCCTCACCAGCAGAGCCCGCACAGATCCACCGGTGACCAGGCTGCTACTCATCACCGTTGTGGCCACCAATCCCACAAGATTCATAGGCAATGGTAATTATTTCGCACTTCCCTCCATCTTTCTTGGATTGTTATTCCCCTCTTCACTCATCTGAGTACGAAACAAGCTTCCATCTATTCACTAAGGAGCTCATGATCCAATCTCCGCAGGTGCTCCTTCTTTGATTCAGGCGACAGTGCAACAACTTCTATTGCCGGCCCCGCTCCACCAGATCCTAGTAAAGAACTGAAGATGGAGGAGGAGGCCCCAACAAGAGGAACCAAGTGGCTATCCTCATAGACTATGTCTTTGTCCTCATCCTCCAACGCCTCACCACCTGCACCTTGTGCAGCTACAAGTGTGTCTGTCGCTCCTAGAACCACCTCATCTTTGAATCCGAGTACCATAAGGAGCTGCCCCAGATTGTCGCTGGATTCTTCTATCGCAACTAGAAAGTGAAAGGTCCTTGTATGGTTTTGGTAATTGAGTGACAACCTACATGGACTAATTGTGTTTATGTGAGACACACAGGTGATTAGTCCACAGGTACATATGTGTGAGCAACATATGCCATGGAGGTGGAAATGGCTCAGAGATATTGCAAAGCTCACACATGTGATGATGAAGGAGCTTATTGCACATGAGACATGACATTGAGTCATGTGAACAAGGTGGAGAAGATCAAGACAAGACTTGGCTTGATGGACCGGTTGCAAGCGTGAAGGGCAAGTCAGAGGGTTTGGAGCGATGGACCGCGTGGCGGTAAAGCTTGAGCAAGACTTGGCGCTGATGGACGAAGGCAACGGTGAAAAGCAAGTGAAGTCAAGATCGATAAACCAATATGATTGCGTGATGATATGAAGTGGATCATATCATTGTTGATCATGTTGGTGAATATGTTGCATCGACATTGGAGGAGATGGAATGGAATGCGCAAGGCAAAGGTACAACCAAGGGCATTTCATTTCACCGGTCATAGGTGTGTAGAGAAGTTGGTGACCGGGTTTAGGATAGATGGCCGTACTATCAAGAGGGGCAAACTTGTTTGCATATCGGTCATCTAGTGCCACTCGAGTGATCTAACTTTGCATCGTCACTAGGATTGAGTGGCGTGGCAAGTTGAGTGGCTAATCCTTTGTGAAATGATTGTGAAAATGCTAACACACATACACATAGCGGCGCTGGAGTTAGGCGCATGGGCACAAAACTAATCGGACGCTGGTCTACGTCCGGTCATGGTGGACCGGACGCGTCCGGTCGCAAAACAAAGGCTCGGGGAGCTCTCTGGAAATGACCGGACTCAGGCGCAACAGCGTCCGGTCATTCACTATGCAGCGTCCGGTCGCAACTTAACCATTGAGATCAGGCGGATCCGATTGAATGCAGAGCGACACGTGGACGGCATAGAGCGACCGGACACTAGCAGGGTGCGTCCGGTCGATCTGACCGGAGCGTCCGGTCGTCCCGAAATTTGCCCAGTGAAGGGGTAGCGGCTAGTTTAGCCCATGGGGCTATAAATAGAAGGTGGTCTCAGCCATGGCTGACATTGAGCACCTCAAGGGACTTTGTGTCCATGCTTGTGAGTGCTTGGGAGCCTTCCATCTCACATATGCTTGATAGTGATCATCCGATTATGTGAGAGAGCGATTCTAGTGCGATTGCATCGTGAGGTTGCATCGAGTGGCACTAGGTGATCGAGTTGCAAGCCGGTGGTGCTTGTTACTCTTGGGGGTTGCCACCTCCTAGATGGCTTGGTGGTGGTCTCCATCGAAATCGGCAAGAAGCTTGTGTGGTGCTCCAGAGAAGAGCTTTGTGAGGGGCATTGTGCTCGCCCCGCGGGAGCCGCGAAGAGCAACTCTAGTAAAGCATGTCATTGAGCTACCCTCACTTTCAGGGTAGGTTCTTGCGGTGCTCGACGTGCGGGCTTGGCAGGTGATGCCAATTAGCCGCCGAACCACCAAGTGAGCGGTCGACACAACGGGGACGTAGCATGTTGGCAAGCACGTGAACCTCAGGAGAAAATCACCGTGTCAACATTGTTCTTTCCGTTGGTTTGCTATCCCCTTTCACAAGCTTGTATTTACTTTCATATGCTTTGTGCTTGTGTAGTTGCTCTTGTAGTTAGTTAGCTTGTGTAGCTCACTAGTTACCTTCTTGCTTGTGTAGCATAGAAGTAGCTCCCTTGCGTGGCTAATTTGGTTTGTGTAACCTTGTTAGTCACATTGCTTAGTTTGTGCAGCTAAGTATTTGCGCTCTCTAATTTGGCATTGGTTGCCTTGTTATTGAGCATTGCTAGTGAGCTTAGTTGGCTTTGTGCTTTTGCTTACTAGCATGTGTAGGAGCTCCCTCAATGCTTGAAATACTAGTGGCATAGGTTTGTGTGACCTTGCTCCTAGAATTGGTTAGGTGAGCTCTTGCTAGCCCGACACCTTTATTGCTTAATTAGGATCTTTGTAAGGTGCTAGAGAACATGGATAGAAGAGTGTAGTCTTGGCTAGACCGATAGTTTTAATTATGCACTTATTTCGGTTAGCCGACGTGATTAAATTTAGAAACAACTATTCACCCCCCCCCCTCTAGTCGCCATCTCGACCCTACAAGTGGTATCAGAGCTAGATCTCTCATTTATAGTCTTTACCGACCCGAGAGGATGGCGAACTTTGGGCTAGAAGTTGTTTGTGACACACATTTTTATGGCACACACTATGCACGGTGGAAATGTCATATGCTTGATCATTTCCGTGATTTGGGTCCCAAGGCATGGTGGATCATTGTTGTTGGTTTTTCTCATGATGCTTTGGATAAGGACAACCTCGCCCATGCACAAGAGGATTGCTTACAACTTGATCATCGTGCTCTTTATTATCTAACGCGTGCTTTACATGACGATGTTTTTAGACGTGTGTGGGACTTGGAGAGTGGTCATGATATGTGGATGGCACTCCAAGCCTTCTATGGTGACTCCTCCTCAAGTGATGATGACAAATTCAAGGAGGATGATCACAAGGTGGAGGCACATGAGTGTGTTGAGCATAACCACAATTTGGTGATTGTGGAAGATTGCTCCACCTCATGGTCAAGTGATGTTGATGATGATAGACCCACTACAAGTTCACTTGACAAGGTTGATAATGATACCACAAGTGTTGCACATGAAGATTCTACCTCAAGCACACTTGGTGGTGATCTTGATGATGGTGGTTCATGCTCAAGCCATGATGATGATGCTACTACAAGCTCTCTAACTACATCACATTGCTTCATGTCATAAGGTGACACTAAGGTATCTAATGCTAATGTAGTTGATCATGTTGAGAAAATGAAAACTCATTTCTAAAGAACGCCTGTGAAGAACATAAGAACTTACTTGATGCTTTTAAATCTTCACATGATGAGCTAAAATTGAATCATGAGACACTACTTGCATCTTATGATGAATTATTAGAACAACATGCTTCTCTCATTAAAGTGTTAACAAAGAAACTTAAAAATAGTGAGAGCTCATCACATGGGTCAATTGATCAATCACATATTGTTGCTAACCCTTGTGATGTAGGCAAGAAGCATGTATACACCTCTAGTGATGATTTATTAGAAATGCCATGTTCTTCACAATTAGATGCTTGTTCTACTTCTATGTCTTGTGAGACTAACCTTTTGAAGGAGAACAATGAGCTCAAAAATGAAGTGAAGAATTTGAGAAACAAGTTAGAGAGATGCTACAACTCAAAAGTCACCTTTGAGCACATGTTGAAGACTCAAAGAAACTATGGTGACAAGTGTGGCCTTGGCTTCAAGAAGATGACAAAGGGCGAAAGAAAGAGAGAAAGAAAGATGAAGAAGCTACAACAAAGAAAGCTCTCTCATACCATGTGCTACCGGTGTTATGAAGCGGGACACCTTGCAAATGGTTGCCCTAACATTGAGAAGCTCAAGAAGATAAAAGAAGAAGATAGGCTCAAGCATGTGAAGTGCTTCAAGTGCCGCACTTAGGGTCACCTTACCTCAATGTGTCCAACCAAGCAATTGGTGAAGCAACTAGAAGAGCCTCAACCAAAGCCACAAGTTGAGCAAGAGAAGACACCCCAAGAGCAAATCAAGATCAACCATGAAGATAGTGGTGATTTGATGAAAAAGAAGAAGAAAACAAGAAGGGGTGGAAAGGCAAGGCATCCAATGCAAACTCAAGATGCCAAGATGATGAGCAAGAATGAAGATGAGAAGAAAGATTATACTCACATCAAGTGCTTCAAGTGTGGAAGTACTGGACACTTTGCCTCTAAGTGTCCTACCAAGCTTGAGAAGAAGGCTCAAGCAATCCATGAGAGGCAAGGCAATGAGAAGCACCACATGAGCAAGGAAGAGAATGCTCAATCAAAGAGAAAGTGCTACTCATACCGGAAAAGGGGACACATGGCACATTCATGTCCCCTAGGTAATACCCCTAAGCCTATTTCAATTAATGATGATTCTATGCTTAGGAAGGGTGATAATGGTACCTCTATGGTTGCTATTGCAAAACATCCCGCTATTCATACTAAGGCTATGCCTAAGTATGTTGCACCTAACTTGAGATGACCCAAAATTGTTTGGGTACCATCAAAAAGTGGATGATTATTTGTAGGTACCATCGGCATTAGAGACTTTATTCAATTGATCTCACATTGTTCAACATATTTTGAATCAAGTTATGAAGCTTAGTGCACATCCAAACCCAATGCCAAGTAAAAATTGAGTGAAGTCCAAGTGCTATCAACATACAAGTGCTATAATTCAAGTTGTTGGTGATTCATTGGATATATTTGATGACTTGCAAATAATTGAGTTGAAGCTTGCTAGTTGGATGATCATGAGCTAGCCAAGGTATATCTCTTGTTGATCATTTCATTTGGGTGCATATGAGTTGATTGAATTGGATAAATATGCAATGTTGCTTGCTATGAGATGATTGAATGGATAATTGATTAGTAGTCAAGTTTGGATTGATTTGTGTTGGATAAGTTCATAAGATGACATTTAGTAAGTGGATTGAATGGATTTATGTCTTGTGAAAGTATTCAAACGAGTTAGTTTCAAGTTTGATTCATATTTGATGAAGTATAGCTCAAGTGATTGAAATGTGTCCTATATTGAAAATCTGAGTGAGTTGTGATCTTATCCATGTTTGAGTGATCAAAACTTATTGGATTGGTACAAAAATTTGTGTACATGCTCTAAACTTATGGTATAAGATTCTGTACAAATTTCATGAGAATTGGATAAGAGATGCTTCGGTTTTGGAGTAGATCTTGTCAGCTATAGTGCAGCAGTTTTTAGCATGTAGCAGTGGTGGATGAATTGAAAGCTAGTAGCAATCTAGAAGTCAAACAAAGCTCAAATTTTTACAGATTCTAGATAACTTAGTGAAGCACATCCCCACTAAATTTCGTGGTATTTGGATTTGTACTTTGGGAGATATGCTTATTTTTTTTGAAGGGTACATAATCTGCCAGAAAAGTGACAAATGTTGGATTGAGCTAGAGTCACTTTGATTGAAAGGTCCTCAAATTGGAAACATGTTTATAAGTAATTGAGACACCTAAATTTGTTTTTGAGATGATCTAGAAGCATGACAAGCAAAGAGTACAAGAACATTTGATTGTGGAGTGTACTTTGCACACTTTTGGTACTCAAGATAAAGATCAAGATCAAACTCAAGTTGAAGATGAAGTTTAAGTTCTAGATATGATTGGAGATCATTTGGTAGAAAGAAAAGGACTTAAATAAGTAGAAAGAAAAGGACTTAAAGAAGGAATCAAGGTTACTCATCAAGTTAAGTCCATCACTTGGATCAATCAATCAAGCTATTTCAAGTGAGTATCAAGAATGGTTCTTGGAGAGAGGTCACTTCTCCCTGGAGTAGGGGCTTGCCGCCTATGTGTAGGTAAACCAAGTATGATACTTGGAAGGCTAACATAGAAGTGGTGATCCGAGGGACATTTGAGATGCTTAGTTGAAGCAATCAAAAGGGTTGATCAAGAAAAGCAAGCAACACCCAAAAAGAGAGCTAATCATGATAATTCAAGTGGTATTCCAAATAGTTCTCTCATGCAAGCATTGATCAAAAGATAAAGCAAGCCAACCACAACAAGAAAGTGCACTTGATCATAAGTGGTATTCATTTCATATGGGTGAAGAATGGAATTCAAAATGGTATCTATTGGTCTTCACCAAGCTTATAATTGGACTTCACATTGCTATTGGAGTAATGAATTGGAATCTATGTGACTATTCTCTACTCAAACATAGCAAATGTATCATTATAATGTGCATGATCATTTCATCCCTTACTAGTATGCGGTTAGTGCATATAGTACATACTTCATAGGATCATGCATAACAAATGAAATATTTAAATTCATAGCCTACCACTATTGCTTGAATGATTACTTGATCTAGTGGTTAGTATATGAATTTGTTCATGACCTAGTGAACCCAAGTACTTGATTTAATTTGGATTGCTAACAAGAGACAAGTACAACATTGGCAAGATAACCCTTGTAAGAGGTGTGAAGAAGTTTTTCATTGGTTCAAACTGGACTTGAAAGCTTGGGCAAATCGATTTAGTTCAAGTCAACATTAGAAGCTCATGATAATGATAAGAGTACAAGCACAAGACAACAATGCAAATGGATATCTAGTTTGTTTGCTTCAAGGAGTATCTAGACTCAAGTATTTCATCAAATTCACAAGTGATGTCTAGATCAACTCACAAGTGATATCCTATAAGTGTTACTCATGAAGATAGAAAATGTTCAAGAAATGACATTTATTGATAAATCCAACAAGTGGTTCCATACTAGAAAATGCTTTCAAGTGGTATCACATCTACACGTGGTATCAATCATGCAAGACAATGGTTCCACAAGTGATCCTCAACTTTAAGTGATCATTAAATAAAGAATGCATCCCTCACCTACAAGAGCTCAAGTGTATCAAATAGATGACCCATGCTATCACATAGGGGGAGGTGTCACACAAATTGATATCAAGATCAAAGATTCTATGTGTGGTATCTCAAGAAGCCCTACACAAGATACAAGTAGTACAAGTTACAAGTGGTATCTACAAGTGGTGTCATTCCAACAATCAAGTGATGTCCATAAAAAATGCAAGATTCAAGCCTCAACCATCTACCCCAAATGCATACCTTTGCATCAATAAGAAGCACACCTTTTATGGAAATTGGTGACAAACAGGGAGATATTGTATAAAGATATGAAAGCTTTGAGATTGAGATTGAACAAGGGAGAGATAAGATATAAAAGCTTTGGGAAAGATTGAAAGCTCAAAGAAATAGAGGTTGGACATGGACATGGACAAAGAGGGAGCAACATTGGAGAAAAGAGATGGATCAAAATTCTTGGACAAGAGATGCACACAAGTAGGGGGAGCAAGCTCATGAACTTTAATTGATTGCATTTTATATGTGCATATTCATGTGCTTGCTTGCATTGCATAAGCTTTCAAATTCAATATGCATTCTTGTGTGATGTATGCTAGTTGTAGAAGTTGAATGATGATTTGATAACTAGCATGTATAGGATGATAACTAGACACTTGGTATGCTTTACAAGTAATGCTAGTACCTAGCTTTTAATGTTGATCTCACGAGGTATCTAGTGATTTTATTTCCAAGTGATATCTAGCTAACCATGGTGCTAAGGATGAACTTAAAGGTGCAACTCCGATTGGTATCACGCTTCAAAGGTTTACTCTATATACCTTAGCATCATTTGGTAGTAATTACTATCCCACAATTCCAATCTATGCATATGTGCGAGCTTCAAACCAAACACTCTAGCACATATGTAGGGGAGCTAACACTACCGTTTCGGGTTTGTGTTACTTGTCCAAAATCATTTACACATGGTAAAATTGCTTGGGCAAGCAATATGAATCCAAAAGAACTTAATTTCTATATCTTTGTAGAGTTGTCATCAATTACCAAAAAGGGGGAGATTGAAAGGTCCTTGTATGGTTTTGGTAATTGAGTGACAACCTAGGTGGACTAATTGTGTTTATGTGAGACACACAGGTGATTAGTCCACAGATACATATGTGTGAGCAACATATGCTATGGAGGTGGAAATGGCTCAGAGATGTTGCAAAGCTCACACATGTGATGATGAAGGAGCTTATTGTACATGAGACATGACATTGAGTCATGTGATCAAGGTGGAGAAGATCAAGACAAGACTTGGCTTGATGGACCGGTTGCAAGCGTGAAGGGCAAGTCAGAGGCTTTGGAGCGATGGACCGCGTGGCGGTGAAACTTGAGCAAGACTTGGCGCCGATGGACGAAGGCAACGGTGAAAAGCAAGTGAAGTCAAGATCGATGAACCAATATGATCACGTAATGATATGAAGTGGATCATATCATTGTTGATCATGTTGGTGAATATGTTGCATCGACACTGGAGGAGATGGAATGGAATGAGCAAGGCAAAGGTATAACCTAGGGCATTTCATTTCACTGGTCATAGGTGTGTAGAGAAGTTGGTGACCGGGTTTAGGATAGATGGCCGTACTATCAAGAGGGGCAAACTTGTTTGCATATCGGTCATCTAGTGCCACTCGAGTGATCTAACTTTGCACCGTCACTAGGATTGAGTGGCGTGGCAAGTTGAGTGGCTAATCCTTTGTGAAATGATTGTGAAAATGCTAACACACATACACATGGTGGTGTACACTTGGTGGTGGTGGCACATTTACAAAGGAGATGAAGTTGGAGTTGATGTGGATCAACTCGGCGATGAAACGGAGGCGAGAAGGGTTAGAAACTTCACCGGCGCCCTGTACAGAAAAGACAGGGTTTCACAGAACTGATCGGACGCTGGCCTCGACAGGACCGACACGTCCGGTCAATGGCAGCAGTGAACGCGCGGTCTAGGTCTCGTGACCGGACGCTGGTGCGAAGAGTGACTGGACGCTCAATGTCTGCATCCGGTCAGTGCTGACGTATGGTGACGTAGGTGGCGCTGGAGTTAGGCGCATGGGCACAAAACTGATTGGACGCTGGTCTGCGTCTGATCATGGACTGGACGCGTCCGGTCACAAAACAGAGGCTCGGGGAGCTCTCTGGAAATGACCGGACTCGGGCGCAGTAGCGTCCGGTCATTCACTGTGCAGCTTCCGGTCGTAACTTAACCGTTGAGATCGGGCGGCTCCGGTTGAACACAGAGCGACACGTGGACGGCGTAGAGCGACTGGATGCTAGGAGGGTGCGTCCGGTCGATCTGACCGGAGCGTCCGGTAGTCCCAAAATTTGCCCAATGAAGGGGTAACGGCTAGTTTAGCCCATGGGGCTATAAATAGAAGGTGGTCTCAGCCATGACTGACATTGAGCACCTCGGGGGACTTTGTGTCCATGCTTGTGAGTGCTTGGGAGCCTTCCATCTCACATATGCTTGATAGTGATCATCTGATTATATGAGAGAGCGATTCTAGTGCGATTGCATCATAAGGTTGCATCGAGTGGCACTAGGTGATCGAGTTGCAAGCTGGTGGTGCTTGTTACTCTTGGAGGTTGCCACCTCCTAGACGACTTGGTGGTGGTCTCCGTCGAAGCCCGCAAGAAGCTTGTGCGGTGCTCCGGAGAAGAGCTTTGTGAGGGGCATTGTGCTCGCCCCGCGGGAGCCGCAAAGAGCAACTCTAGTAAAGCGTGTCATTGAGCTACCCTCACTTTCGGGGTAGGTTCTTGCGGTGCCCGACGTGCGGGCTTGGCAGGTGATGCCAATTAGCCGCCGAACCACCAAGTGAGCGGTCGACACAACGGGGACGTAGCGTGTTGGCAAGCACGTGAACCTCGGGAGAAAATCACCGTGTCAACATTGTTCTTTCCGTTGGTTTGCTATCCCCTTTCACAAGCTTGTATTTACTTTCATATGCTTTGTGCTTGTGTAGTTGCTCTTGTAGTTAGTTAGCTTGTGTAGCTCACTAGTTACCTTCTTGCTTGTGTAGCATAGAAGTAGCTCCCTTGCATGGCTAATTTGGTTTGTGTAACCTTGTTAGTCATATTGCTTAGTTTGTGCAGCTAAGTATTTGCGCTCTCTAATTTGGCATTGGTTGCCTTGTTATTGAGCATTGCTAGTGAGCTTAGTTGGCTTTGTGCTTTTGCTTACTAGCATGTGTAGGAGCTCCCTCAATGCTTGAAATACTAGTGGCATAGGTTTGTGTGACCTTGCTCCTAGAATTGGTTAGGTGAGCTCTAGCAAGCCCGGCACCTTTGTTGCTTAATTAGGATCTTTGCAAGTGTTAGAGAACATAGATAGAGGGGTATAGTCTTGGCTAGACTGATAGTTTTAATTCCGCACTTGTTTCGGTTAGCCGACGCGATTAAATTTAGAAACGACTATTCACCCCCCCTCTAGTCGCCATCTCGACCCTACAGAAAGGTAAACACAAGTTCACCAGCATCAATGGTGAATACCCCTCGTCGACCTTCTTGCCCTTCCCCTGCCGCAGGCTTATCCTATGCTGGTGCGTTGGGTTTCGCTACGTTGTCTGCAATCTGGTGACTTACAAATGGTGGTTACTGCCAACCATTCTTTTGGTTCAGCTCGCTTGGGGTTTGATCCAACAGTCTCCTCGCACTTCCATGTGATTAAATATGGGAAGAAGAGGGCCGGTGAGTCCATAGGTGTGAGCATCTACTCATCTAAGAGTGCAGCATGGATGTTTAAGGAATCTGAATGGGGCGAGGGTGTTGTACGCATATATTCAACAAGTGTGTTTCTTAATGGTTTTATGCACTGGTTAGAGTTGTCCCAGATAGTTCTGTTGATATATAGGGAAAGACATGGAGGAAAATTTGTAGGCCACGTGGTAAAGCAATCTCCATCCATGAAGCTCAGGGTCAGTTGTATGTATGTATTGCTAGTATGTTTAGAAAGTATCAGCTTTCATTCTGTGTCCTAGAAGACTATGGTACCGATAATTATACATTGAAGCATACGGTGACCACGCTGGAGATATTTGGACGGAACAATATTGAATTTGGTTACGATATTTGCGATGTGGACTATAGAGTGATTGCAGTTCACCTAGAATAGAATTTGATTTTCCTTGTTGGCTAGGACAAAAAACAGATCGCATATGACATGAACCTCAGAAAAATTCTTGTCCTCCCTGCCCAGGTCCTGCGGTATCGTAGACCTACCTGGAGGCTACGTCCGGAGGGACCTCACTATCTTTCATATATTCCCTTGTTTATGGAGTCAGTAGGAGAGCAGTAAAGTTGCATATGCTGTTCTTTCTTTAGGTAGGAAGTTGTTTTAATTCTATATACAGTCCATTTTTGCCTTGGTAACTAAAGAAATTGTATGTTGAATATTATTAATGCTGCTGTTTTGTGTAAGTTGTGGAGTCTGAGTGCTTTTGAACGATTTTCCTACAATGGTTAAGGGAGGAAGAAGAGGGGTTTCATGGTGCACTGGCTACCAAGTTGAAGGAAGCTTTGCCTTGCAAGGATGAGTGCCAATCTGAACGAGCGGAGCACATCTACCTCATTTTTGTTATGTAAGTCTGTAGCGAGTAGAACTTTTATTCTCCTATTTATGTACCGCTTGTGTTAATTCTTGAGTTGACACAATTGTTATGTTAGTGTTGCTTCTTATTATAAAAAGTACTCTTCGTTGCGGACATGATGAATGATGTGTAATGATTATATCTGTATGGTGTGTGTTCAGTAAGTTATTAAGGCCCATCTAAATTAGTAAATAAATTGTGAAAACCAGATGCAGTTCTGTCACCGTCGGATGTAAGGGTCTTTGTCTGTTTTGTCACCACCGCCGTAACACTCGCCGTTGGTGAAGTAGATGGACAACACCGCCGTTATTCGTCTCATGCAGTAGGGGTCAATAGTGTATCACCGCCGAATCGTACTGCAATGCGACGGTGACCATTACCAATGACCAGACGGTTCATAGGCTGAAGTGACGGTGATGTCCACCTCGACATAGACGCGTCGAGAGCGAAAGCGACGGTGAACACGCACTGCACACAATCGGGTCGTTGTCCAAGGCGACTGTGATCCTAATCATTGGTCAAAAGGGTGTTAGTGTACACCCACACAGGTGGGTCGTAGTACAACGCGACGGAAACAACGACCAGATCACGAACGGATCATAAGCCAACACGGCGATGTTAGTGTACACCAACACAGGCGGGTCGTGCTCCAATGCGACGAAAACAATGACCTGATCACGGACGGATCATAAGCTAACACGGCGGTGTTAGTGTATACCAACACAGCCAGGTCGTGCTCCAATGCGACGGAAGTAAGGACCTTGTCACGGACGGATCATAAGCCAATATGGCGGTGTGAGTGTACACCGCAGACGGTCTCAGATAGCGACGGTGATGACTACGACTATCACTGCCGAGAGCTTACTGCCGAGGCCGAAATTGAACTGCGATGGGGGTTACGACTTGGCTGTGAAAGGTGCGAGTGTAGTAGTGTAGGCGCGCGGTGACCGTGCCCAGATGGCGCCAGCAGCAACACTCAAGGATCAGCATGCAACATTCAAGGATCACCATGCAGGGAAGGCAAGGGGATTTATGGAGTTTATTTCCTTTTACTTAGCAGGCCAAGTGCCTATATAATCCATGTACCAGTCCTCATTTGGATGAGGCAATACTGCAATAACAACCAATTTCCTAATCTCCTCCTCTCTCAATCTCACCTCCCTCACAATTGGGCCCTCAGGGGATAAACCTCACGCCGTTATCGGTCCAGCTACTGAAGCTTCGCTACGGGTCCTGCTACCTTAGGCGCCAACGCCCTTGACAGATACCAAGATTGAAAATATGTGCCCTCTTGCTAACATTTGTTATTGTGAGTTGTGACAGGCCCATTATGCATTTTATTTCCTGAGAGATCTCTAAAAGGTATGCCAATTATAACTAATAAAACTATTATTAGTCAGTTCAAAAAATTTTGTAGATTAAAACACATCAGAAGGCCCAACATAGTGTGTCAAATTTTCTTATCAGTAAGTGTTCCAAAATCTGACCAGGATTCATGGGTCAGTTCAAGGGTCCAAGTTGATTAGATGTATTACGAAATGAATTAAAAGGACATATGCTAATCGAAATGAAGACAAAGAACATGGTTTCAGAAAGTAAATATTAGCATGTAAAAGTTATGAACTAGTTCGCTGACTCAAGTATTGTTTAAATCAATCATGAATCGCTTGTATGTCAAACTAGACCATTGTTGAATGTAGACTAAGGACTGAGCATTAGCAACTTTGATCAAAATATGGTTTTGTTTCAGTTTCCTGTCACATACTCACATGTGTAAGCACAGTTCTAGTAAGTGCACCGAAGACCTGATTTGGTATACAACTCATTACAGGTTGTGGCTGAGGAGTTTGATCATAGGCCCTTCACAGATTTTAGTTACAGGAGGACACTGAGGATTCACAGAAGCACCCTTGATAGTTCGCACAAGGCACATAACAGTGTTCAGTATTTAGGTGAACCTTCCTGAATTAATTCTTAAGATGCACAGATACCTACTTGGTTGAGCGGGGTGCAATCCCCATATTTCAAAATTTTCTCACTGAGAAGTTTCCAACATACAGAATATTTGGCAAACTATTAACATGATATAAGTCCAAAATAGGAAAAACCTCCAAATTAAGATGTTAAGTCTTGGAATTTGGCCCTGTTAGATTTCAGCTGAAAAGCCAGTCTGAAAAGTACTGTTCAGCTGATTTGTCAAGAGAGGAAAACACTGTATCATGACTGATAAGCCTGAGAAGTTCCATGAAGGCACTGGTGCAGATCACCGTACTTCTTGGATATAGGAATGAAACAGAAAGTGGGCGATATGAAGCCCTCTATCAATGTCTCCCATCGCCTTGTAATCCAACCCAGCAAGCATAGCTCCTACGATGATAACGCAAACATGTTTATGTGACAATGTAAAAAGTTTATTTACTATTAGTGTATACAGTTGAAGGCCAAAAGATGAGTAGTTACCATGGTTTTGACAAGACCATTATGACACGATTCTGCTATACTTTTTAAGGGCTCAAACACTTTCATCCACTGCTCTTTAGGAGCTTTAAATATCAAACTAGCTCCAGACATAACCCAAATGGTTCGCTCATAAATCAAATATATGAGAAACACTTAGCTCACCATTGCTTCCACATTAGAAACTCGTTGATCATTTTGCGATGCTCCATGTTGTGATAGCATTGAGTGAGTTCAGAATCATGGCTTACTTTGGAACTGCTGGGGTGCATGGCTTATTACTACCATCATCCAAGCTGTTTCTTTCCACACTGTTCAAAAGTGTTTTCAGTCCTCTCTCAGCCAAACAAGCACACGACGATGAATCCAGCGTTTTCTGAAATTCTTTAACTATAATCCTTGAATGGCCCGTGGATTCTGCCCGTGGTTCACCAGAACTAGTGGGAAGTCCACCGTCACGAGCATTCATGGTCTGTGCAAAACATGACAGATTCATCATATTCAATATTGACTCGGCATACTCATGGCATGCGTTGTGCGCACCACTAGCACAAATGCCATCAATATCCATCTCAACAACCGCTTCAAGAAGAGCACCAAGGTTTTCCACGCTCATTGTTTTTGCTTTCAGGAAATGTCGCATAACCAACACCCTTGCCATGGAAAGCATTTCTGAACGTACAGCAGCAAGACCCTGCACATGTAACAGAACATCACTGCGTCAGTGCGTTTAAAACCCCCAGAATCAACACATACACCATACAAGCTCTGGAGAAGCACCTTGGGGAACTCGGCACTTGAAGTGAGCTCAAGGAGTGCCGCATCGAGCTCTCTTGCAGAATCCTCGTACTGGCCCGAGTCATGCAGGTCCTTGAAAATCTGGACACAATGCAGGCACACAATCGAGCAGCTCAGGAGACAGGTCTCGGACGCACTAACCGGCATTGCTTACAAACTATTTGTCGCGAAAAAAAAAATCTGCAAATGTCTAGCATAAGAAATTGGCACAGAGAAGACATTATGGAGGCGAGAGGGGTCAGGGTCACCGCTAACCCCTCGAAGAAGAGCGCCCACCGGAGGGCCTTCTTGACCTCGTCGGCGCTCCAAGTAGCAGCGGCGCCGGACGAGGTGCGGCCGCCGGCAAGGACAAGGACGTCCACGAAACCCCGCACCAGAAAGAGCACCTCCTCCATGGCCACCGCCGGGTGCGCCCACCCCATTTTCCGAATGGGTTTGGGATTTCAAAGCTAGCGAGACAACGCACGGCGACGGCGGAGACGGAGCACGGTGTAAGCGCTAAGCGGGCCAAGTTGAAGTTGGGCTGAGAGGTAGCAAGGGGTGGCTCCCATCTTCTCAGTGGCCTCATCGGCCTGGTAGGCTGTTGCATGAGGAGTCCTCTCATTTTTTTCCCCTTTTCCTCTCGCTCTTCCGTGGTGTAGTGGTGTCTCTCGTCCACGTGGATAGAGTGATTCCCTTCTCTTCCTTCCGCAAGCAATTGGTCTTGCCCTCTTCCGCAACCTTTTTTTTTGGAAACCTAGGTTTTCATAATAATTATAATATAAAATGTCGTTAATCGAGTATATGCTCGTCTCCAGAAAAAAGGACAAATATTATATATTATATAGTCCCTTGTTCCTAGTTTATAGTTTAATTTAATTTTATCCTAAGTCAAATTTTTCTAATTTTAATATATTATCCCTTATTTTTTACCACTCCAAAAAGGAGTAACAATCACGTAGCTCTAATCTCAGTTTGTATGTGATTATAAAACAATCAGTTTTCATTTTCTTCTAAACTTGATGTCGTGAATGCTTGCATTTTCATGAAATAATCTCAGAATTTAAACGCTTTTAGCAATGCTCGACGTGCCCACAAGGTGTCTGTTTCATCAATCTCAAGAATTGTCGGCTCAACTTGCAGCAGCTCTTTCATCACCTCTAATAGAGGTACAGGGCACAGACGTGCACAACGGTTTTCAAGCTAAGATAATTGCATGAGCATCAAACTGGGGTACCAAATAAACCATATACTGACCAAAAAAAGATACATCAAACCACCAGGGAGTCTGACTTTTAATTCAAAGCACTATAAACCAGTACTTCCATAGCATTAGGGCTAAATAGTTCAGAAGTACAATTCAATCAAAAAGTTCCAAGTTCTAGCTTTTCAGGTTCTTGATGGCAACATCCAGACTTAGTTGCTGGCGGCAGCACTCTTCTTTGGGGCAGCCTCGGTCCCTGGGTTGAGGTTAACAAAACCACTCAAATTAGGCCACTCGGGTTTGACAAAGAAATATGTTAATTCCCATGTCAAAATGCAGGGATCATCAACAACAAAAGAAAGGTACCTTCTCTGAAGTTGCTCTTGAAACGCCGAGGCACGTGTCGCATGTACCTCATCCTTCCGGTACCAGTTGTCTTGCGCCTGATGGCCTTAATACTCCAGTTATCTGAAGTAATGGACGACTATGTTAACATTGAGTCCATTCAGGTTAGAGCAAGGCATACGAAGTTGAATCGAACACAGCTTATAATCCTAAAACTAGGTTTACAATTTACAGGATTTCTAATCAATACAGTTCAATTGTTTAGAAACCAAACTATCATTGAAACCTAAACCCATGAGACAAACAAATGAAACAGAAATATGAGAAGGCACCGAGAAGGCAAAGTCAAAAGACAAAGACAGAATGCAAAGAAAATCGAAAAAATGTGGCAGGGTCATCAGAGACTTAAAACGAGGGAATCACAAGAGAATAATCCCATCATATTGTTGCAGTTAAATACTCATCATCTGACCAGGGAAGCAGGCAAGAAAAACTTAGATACGTATCTTGGCAAGAAAAACAGTGCTACGAGTCTCAATTACTAAATGCTTGAATTTTTCAAAGAGAACAGTGACAATCAATGTTTTGTTTAGTATAATGATGTTCAGAATATGGCGCAAAAGGATATAAAGACAGAATCATCAGACTTAAAACTTGGGAATCATTGGAGAATAACTCCAATCATGATGTCGGAGCAGTTAATTGCCCATCACTTGATCGTCGACAGTGGAAGCAGGCAACAGGAGTGTTTAAAATGTAGTGCAAACTCACGCAATGATATAAGAGGCAGCATTATGAAACAAGTGCCAATTGATAGAAAATTCGCCAAATGACTCCAACAAAGGAGGTAAAGCAGAAGCATTTGTGTTGAAATACAAGAAACCAGTGACCCATCAAAAACAGAACTTGGTAGACTGATGCTCACTGCTCAGAACATGAAACATCTTCTCATTAATGCCAAGGCATCTCTGAAGTCTGACATGGGAATATAATTTTCATGATTCATCATAGCTTTCACTCAGTAGTCAGTACACAAAATCAGGTGGAACATATTACAAAAAAGTGCATACAATGAGGTTTCTGGATGAGGGCAATGCCCAAAACATACAAGGCGTGAACAGCAGCACAAGATAATATGGTCCATACGAATCAACTGTTCTGAAGTACCACAATTGGCACACTGGGATCAGCTTGGAAAACATTGTTGTCAGTCAAGTATAATCAGAAACACGGACCAATGTTTTCTTCATCATTCCCGGCAGGAACAAATTCAGCAGCACATTAAGCAGAAAGCACATAAGCCAGTAGCATAATGATAAACAGATATGCATACAAAACTAAAAGCACGAAACCTACTACATATGTGACAACGTTAAAAAGCTCATCCAGTTTTAAGTTCATAATAAAACATACCAAATCACACTGTTTGGTCATCTAGATATATGCCACGGAGCAACATATTACAGACAGGGCAAAACAGCACAGGGTAACACTAAAACTGGCTAGATCTAGCAGCGGGGCAAAAGGACGAAGAGAGAGGGAGAGAGAGGAAGCGAGGAGGCGGATCTTACACTTGCGGATGCGGGCGGCGGGGTAACCGCAGGAGGAGCAGGTGCTCTTCTGGAGGTGGAAGCTACGGCGGCCGCAGCGGATGCAGAGCGTGTGCGTCTTGTTCCGGCGCTTGCCGAAGCTGCCCGTACCCTTCCCCTGCGAGCCACAACAACTGCACGTTAGCGGGCGGACGGAGGCGGAGGCGACGGCGGCGCGCACGTACCATTCCTTCCTAGCTCTGCTCGGCTAGGGTTCGAGGCGGAGGCGCGGCGTGGTCGGGTTGGGAGGAGTGGCGGCGTGGGAAAACCCTAGCGCTTTATAGCGGCCGACGCACGCGGCGCTGGTCACTGGGCTTTTGGTCCGTAAATGGGCCGACCGGGTGTCTTTGCCCTACCCTTCTTACATAGGCTTTTGACCACCCGGTGGATTGGGCCCCCAACAGTGACGGCTGTTGTTCACATTCTGAGACTGACGCGGTGTTAAATTTTGCATTTTTAGTTCTTTTTGAAAACTATTTTTATAAATAGATCCTTCAGAAAAAAAATAAAAAATGGAGCTAAAGCCCAGCGTTAAATAATAAAAAGTTAAATAATAAACCGTCCAGGTCTTCACATTGGCATTATGTCAAAAAAAAGTTGCGCTCAAGCCTGCCACATCAGCCCCAACGTGGCGTGACCTCGTCAAGCCTTGGAGTGAGGTCATTTAGCGCAGACCCCTCCTACCTCAGTGTTTAATTGGCTCATCATGCCGATGTCTGGGCACTAAAAAAATGTGGGTTCGTTGAAATTTTCATTTAAAGTATCTTAAATGAGTACATAAATATACCCAAACTAATAAATAAGTATATAGCCATACGCGAGGTGGTTCGTTGAAGATGGGTGTAGATATGAGTATAAAAAACTCTCTGCTACATCATTTTCAATAAATCACCTTGTGTATGGGTGCATACTCATTTATCACTTTATATTATATATACTATTTAGAGCCATGAGCTTTCAATAGTTATTGGAAGCCCCGACCATGGTCCATACAAGATGGTTGGATGGCAGCGTGCCAATCACTAGGATCCCCTACCTCTCTCTGCCCCCACACCTACACCACCATCAATGTCGGTATGCGTAAATTTCTTTTTCCGGAGCATATAGAAACATCAATGCCTGTGACCGGTGGGATAACACGGTTCGTCAACTCTACTACTACTACTACTTCATTACTAGCTCACTCTATTCCTCTTTGGTGACGATTTTGGCTAGGTTCAGTGGATGTTGGTGGGTTTCATAGTACAAGAAGTTGTGCCATGTTGATGTTAGTGCATCTTCCGATTTGGGGAACATGTAGTCGAGGACTCATGTAGCTATTGGAACACAAAGTAGGGCCCTGTTTGGGGGAGCTTTAGGTAGTTTTTACTTCTCCAGAAAGCTCATAAGGCTAGAATCCCCTCCAAACAAGATAGCTTCTCAAGCTGACAAAAGCTCCAAAAGCTATACTTCATTATACTATAAGCAGATCGAGAAGCTTCCTCAGAGTAGCTTCCTGTGCTTTTTTCAGAAAGTTTCTTCATGAGGAGATTCTGGAAAAGCTACAGCTTCCTCAAACAAGAGCTAGAGCGTGTTCCCCACAAGAGCAATGGCCACAAAATTGATGTTGTCAATGGGGCGTGGGTGCCAACGTGCCGTGCGGATGATAGGGCATTCCACGCGCCTGCATCCACCACTTCCATATGATTGGTACCCACGTCGACGAGGAAGTGGCGGCGGTAGACTCAACTGATCGTAGGGACGTCGTTGGCGGCTGCGCCGCAAAGCACCGTGGCCTTCAAGCTTTAGGGGTGTGGTGCAGTGCCACCCCGAGGGCAGCGATGGAAGGTCCGTCCGCCCATTAGTGGTGGGGTCCCAACTCCCAAACGGGCAAACGGCTAACGAGCAGCCACTCCCTGAGGGACCAACGTTGTCGGGGTCACGACACCAGCCATTGCCCGTTGATGAGGCCCCCGAGAGGAGCACGGGAGGACGGAAGGTGGAGGTGGACACGATTGCACCAAGGAGGTGCCCTGCCTGGCACCAGCGAAGAAGCTGAGCATGGAGCTCGTGGAACGGGCGTTGGCGCGGACGGCGCCCGCCATGTCCGCGGGCAGGAAATGCAACGGGACTGTCTCGATGAGCTCCTCCGTTAGTGTGCTCGCAGGCAGCAGCGACTTACGATCATGATCTGACGCCTAGCATTTGTAAGCAACGTGGGCGAATGACGTGCAAGATTCTATGGTGCAAAATTCGCTGAGTAGATAGATAGATAGTAGATAGATATGGTGAAAATGGTAAAAATGTCAAAATATTGAAAGTGTGTTGCATTGCAAATGCAAATTAACATGGTTCCCAATTTTGAAACACTGACTCAACCATAGGCGGACCCAGGGCCCGGCGACCCTGGGCGCCTGCCCGGGCTCGTTTGTGAGAGGCAGCGGTGGAGGAGGTTGGTTAAACTGTGAAACAAAGGGCAGTCTGACACGTAATTAAAAAGACATTACCTGCTCCAGAACAAAAAACGTACGTAGTATTTACGATTACATATTTCCAACTCT
Organism: Miscanthus lutarioriparius; assembly: GCA_904845875.1. Taxonomy (NCBI): domain Eukaryota; kingdom Viridiplantae; phylum Streptophyta; class Magnoliopsida; order Poales; family Poaceae; genus Miscanthus; species Miscanthus lutarioriparius. Next base: position 40,570,271 of record CAJGYO010000001.1, read on the forward strand.
AGAATTCTTGGGAGTTGGGACCTAACGGTGGTGGGGCACTTGACGTGGGAGTGGCCAGCGGCTTGCACCAGAGCGTGTGCAGACTACAGGAAAATCAATCAAGTCAGATCACTGAAATTGGAAAATTTTAGTCCTAATTTTACAGTCATAGCACACAATCAGTTTTGGTGTTATATAATTAGACAATTGCTGCGATATTTATTTTTTCTCAATGTACACTCGCTCGCATGCATACTTAACTTTAATTTTGTTCCAAAACTGTTAATGTTATCGAGTTTCATGTGAAAATATATATTACCCCCTTCAATCGTTGTGGGGTTCATGTTAATCAATTTTCTTGAGTAGTTCAGTAGTTGTTATGTTCGCCCAGGCTCTAGGAAATCTCTAGGTCAGGACTCAACCAATTCCCACAGAGAAGTTTCATTGTTGCAAAAAGGAACTACACGTACTATATACTATAGGATAAAAATTCAATGTTCAACAGTATAACAGAAGATAGATTCAGTAGTCTATCTCTCAATTCCATCTTGGCCGGCTTTGCCAAACGTGAAACGAGCATCCACGGAATACTGCTAGCACCTGGATTTCGGCCACCATCATGAAAATATTTCTAGAAGAAATATATATACTAGTAATTATTTGATCATTATTTCTGCCTGTTTCATAATGAAACTGCCTGATTAGACACAAGAGAGTACGATCACGATGACCAACTCGATCTGTTTCTTACACGACAACTTATATCATATAACACTAAACATATACTCATTTAACTGCCCATCTTCTTCTGAGAATAAAAACTCGAGTAATCAAGATACCAGGATGCATATGATGAGCACGCCATGATGGATGATGAATCATTGCGTCTTCATGGAGGTGAAAATTTTACCTTAGCAAGCTCTGAAAAGATATGAGGCAGAAAATATTACTACCATGCATGGTGAGCTCAATTAATTTGCACATATATATAATATATTTGAGATATATAATAAAAGTAAGTATGGGTCTGTCTCTGTGGCAGATGTATTTTCTGATGTTCACGTAATATATATGTAATGTTCACGTAGTACATGATGTTCTATAATATTGTGATGTTCACGTAGTATACATGTGATATTTTTTTGCGATGTTCAAGTGATACACATATGATATTCTATTATGTTCTGTGATGTATTTTAAAGTTCTATGATGTTCTCAGGCAGCTGCTAAAATACATGTGATGTTCCGTGATGTATTTTATAATGTTCTATGATGTATTTTGTTATGTTTCGATACTATACATGTGATGTTCTGTGAAAATTGACTGATAAGAAAATAAAATACCAGACAACTGTATTTGAGTAAATCTGTAAAAGTAAATCAATAATGGAAACACGTACGCATGTGTATGTGTAAGGTGTGCATGGATGTTAAATAAATTAAAGGCACAAGGTAAGGCTATATATAGTACATACCTCGAGTAGTGCAAACACTACCGGAATCAGTAGCTTTGCCATATGTCCAGGGCATACGGCGAAGCCCAAAAAACACTCGGCAAAGGCTTTGCTGAGTGTTACACTCGGCAAATGGCACCCGGCGAACAAAGACTCGGCAAAGCTGTCTTTGCCGAGTGTTTTTTGTCGAGTACTCGGCAAACACTTTACCGAGTGCTAAACCGACACTCGGCAAAGAATTTTCGAAAAACACCACCACGCCGCCGCGGCCACCACATCCCCCGCCACCACGCCGCCGCCGCCGCCACCACGTCCCCCGCCACCACATCCTTGCGCAAAAGGGGTAAGAAGAGGGAGAGAGGGCGGGGGAGCTCACCGTAGGGGCCCGTGCACTGCCGCCCTCTATGGGGAAGCTCCTCGCGGCCCTGTGTCGCCACTCCCACGGCGGGAGCTCACCTCGGGACTACTGTGCGCCGCTCTCGGCCTGGGCTGCTGCTCGCCCCTGCCTGCCTGCCAGACGGGGGCTTGGGGTGTGCGTCCCCTCCTCAGGGGGGGGGGGGAGAGAGGGAGGAGGGGGCGGTGTCGGGAGCCAGGGCAGACCATGGGGGGGGAGAGGGAGGAGGGGGAGAGAGGGAGGGAGGGAGGGAGGGCGGCTGAGGGGTGCGTTTGTGCGTGGGGGTGGCGACGGGGTGCGTGAGTTATAGTATAGGAGCTTTGTCGAGTGTCCTAGGTCTAACACTCGGCGAAGCAGTGTTTGCTGAGTGCTAGAATGGGGGCACTAGACAAACTTTTTTTTCCCTCCTCTTCCTTCTTTTCCATAACGTGTTTTTCTAAATTTGTTCCGATGTACTTTGAAAATACCTTGTTAAATTGACTTAACAATATATACATATATATATATATATATATATATGATTTTTCTACAAATATTATTCCATTATTTCATGCAGTTATAGCTCAAATTCAATTTATATAAATTAAAATTCTATAATTGAACTTAATAAATTAAAATTATCAAACGGATCCAAAAAATTACCAAAATTTCATATGAAACAATCTATGTTCTCTATTGCCTATAGAAAAAGTTTTGAAGTCAAACCCCAATTTGACCGTCGCTTTGACTCCAAATCTTACCGAATCCTTCTCAATGCTACGATTTTTTTCTGAGATGCTTCGGTTTGTAAACATCATACGTGATAAATTATGTGAAACCTTCTCAATTTTTTACCACAACCTCCATGTATGATATCATCACATCATGACAAATCTCATAATTTTCAGACTTCATTTGCGTTTTTTAGAATTTAAAAATCATTCGGCCACACGTTCGTGGTCATGTTTCATGAACAAGATGTTCGAAATTTCTTTTCATTTTCTGTGTAAGGCCTCACACTAGATTCAATAACATGAATATCATTTTTTTACTCATTTTATTCTATTATTTGAATCACTTGCAGTTCAAATTTGACTTGATTCAAAATATTGCTTGAAATACAATAAATTAATTAAATATAGAAAGCAGATTCAGAAATATACCAAATTTTAACATGGAGTACCACATGTTCTATGTGGAGTGTAGAAAAAGTTTCAAGGTTAGAAGATGGAAAAAACTTATTTCTTTGCCGAGTGCAAAAAAAAAAACACTCGGCAAACTTACTTCTTTGCCGAGTGCAAAAAAAAAAACACTCGGCAAACTTACTTCTTTGCCAAGTGTTTTTTTTCAGCACTCGGCAAAAAGTTTATTTGCCGAGTGCAAGTTTTTTGCCGAGTGTTTTTTTCGCAGCACTCGGCAAAGAGCTTGTTTGCCGAGTATCCAAGGGAATGCACTCAGCAAACATAAAAACACTCGGCAAAGAGCCGGTTTCCAGTAGTGAGAAGCTCATGTAAGGTAAGATAGGGTAGAGCCAGCTTTTGCCTATCTTACTTAGCTGCCTGACTTGAGGTCCAGTGCGAAGAGTCCCTTATTATCTCTGATATATATGCTGATGAAAATAGTATTTGTGTCCTCTGCGAACCTAATCGCATCGAATGGATAGTCATTCGGGTACGCGTTCCGTCGCTGCTGCACGGGTTCGGGGAGCAATGCATCAAGCTCAACAATCCTGTGCCGTTCCCACGCCACCGCACCGCCAATACCACCATTAGCACCGCCGCCGCCAGCAGCTTGCCGCCGTGACCACATGTAGATGCAGCTCCTGGGATGGTATAAGAAATGGCAACGAACCCTAGCTGTCCATCAACCGTCAGCCTGTTCGCTTGCTCGTAAACAATCGTAAATTTCCAGCCGAGAACAGTGTTTTTCTGTCACACTAAATCAGCCAGCAGTAAATAATCCACGATACGATACGCCCTCCCGAACAGGCTGCGTCTCGATGGGAACAGGCTCAAACACTTCAGTCGGCGGCGTGTCAACAAGGGATAGCCTATGCCTGCCCAAGTCATATCTGAGGATGTTTACGTCACTCCGAAGAGTGAAATATAGCGCGTCTCCAATAACAAGGCTGGGCAGTCTCTTGTCAAGATCGTAGTAATTGCTAGTGATATGGGGCGCCGGAGCGCTCCATGCACCTGTCCGTGACGAGTACACGCTCGCGCAGCACGTGCACGTAGCTTCCTGTGCACCAGCGACAGCGCGCGCCTCCACGAAGACGACTATGAAGGGACAGCCGCCAGCATGTGGCAGTCGATGTGGTCGCAGCCATCCACGGCGCACAGCACAGCCACAGCCCAGGAGCAGCGGTATGGCAGGTACGTGTAAGCGGGCATGCTCAGGCGCTCCTGGCTGCCGGTGGCGGGGTCCCAGACCATGAAAGCCGCCGATTCGTCGTCACGAGTGTGGATCAGCACGCGCCCGTGGCGGCAGTCAAGGGCCCAGGCGGAGTCGTTGCTGCTGCAAGCCATCGCCATCGCGGGTGCCGGCCGGTGCAACTAGAGGTTGGGACGAATCGAGGACCCACGCCCAACCGGCGTTGTGGACGTAGCCCAGCAGGGGTGGTGTCTTGTGGAACCGGCGGTAGCGGCGGAGGAAGCTGCCGCCGTCACCGTCGGAGAGGAGGATGCGGCGCGAGGCCTTACAAACGAGAGCGGCACGTACGAGCAGAGCTGGCTCGTCCGGCGGAACGCGGAGGAAGATCTCTTCCACGAGCTCCTTCGGCAGCGCCGCCATGTCGATCGCGTTGTTTGCTTGTGTGCTTGATCAAGTTGCTGGATCCGATGCAGGCGAGATGATCGGCGCCGCACGCGGGTCTTCGTCATCAGTCATCACCCCACCCCAATAAAAAGTCCGAAGGAGGGTATTGGAGTCGGTTCCGGACGCGACGACGTTGGCAAAACAATTGGACCTAGAGTCGGACGCGACGAATCGTGCACTGTGCGCAGCGTAGTGTGACACATGGTATCCGTCCGGGCATTGTGGCCCGAGTTTTCATGTGTGTTTTCTTTACAAACATCGTCGAAAAAACTGAAATGTTGCAACATCATGCGGTGGAAAATCTCTTATATATGTTCAAGCTCGCTGGTCGCAACTATACTCTGGTCGCAACTATATATAGTTGAGGGTGCTAACATGCATGAAAAAAATTAGCACAACCAGAATCTGGAAGTTTGCCGTGTGCCCACGGCACACGGCGAAGCCCAAAAAACGTTACACTCGGCAAACGACACTCGGCGTACACAGAGTCAGCAAACGTTTCTTTGCCGAGTGTTTTTTATCGGACACTCGGCAAAGACTTTGTCGAGTGCTAAAACCGACACTCGGCAAAAGAAAGCAACATGACGGCGAGAAGACATTCATGGCGCGTTTGCCGAGTGTCTAACGGCATAAGCACTCCGCAAATATGTCTTGTTTACCGAGTGTGTTGCTTAAAATACAATAAATTAATTAAATATAGCAAACAGATCCAGAAATATACCAAATTTTAATATGGAGTACCACGTGTTCTATGTGGAGTGTAGAAAAGGTTTCAAGGTTACAAGAGGGAAAAAACTTATTTCTTTGCCTAGTACAAAAAAAACACTCGGCAAACTTACTTCTTTGTCGAGTGCAAAAAAAAAACTCGACAAACTTACTTCTTTGCCGAGTATTTTTTTCGTAGCACTTGGCAAAAAGCTTGTTTACCGAGTGCCAAGGGAATGCACTCGGCAAACATAAAAACACTCGGCAAAGAATCGATTTCCGGTAGTGACCCGGGGCGGTTGCCTGGCCGATACGAGCGGAGTCGCAACAGATCGAGTTAGGGCACATAAGTTCTTTGCCGCAAGGGCGGCGCGTCCAGCTTCCTGCGAGGGCGACGCCATGGATGACGTCAGCACGACCTCCTCATTAAGGGCGTGTGTCCAGCTTCCTGCGACGCCATGGACGGCGTCGGCACGAACTGCTTCGTAAGGGCGCGTACTCCAGCTTCCTGCGGGTGCAAGGCCATGGACGACGTCGGCACGAGCTCCTTCGTGCATCCCAACGAGCGCACGTTAGGCGAGGGTATTGAGCACCAGGTGCAGCATGGCCATGGCAGCAGCGGCACCGAGGAGCTCGACATCCCATTAGAGGCACACCAGGACGGAGGGGACACCTCTACCATGGCAGCCCATGGCGACGGCAGTGTTCATGGCCATGATAACACGTCTGGATCAATAGAGGATGAAGTACATGATGAGGTAATAAAAACATACGTAATAAAGTTGACATAATATCTGATATTTTGTTTTATTATAGTACAACTTTAATTGACAACTGATATGTACATGAGGTGATTGATAAAGCTGGGCAAAATTTGATGACTCCTAAAGTTGGAATGGCTTTTCAATCAGAGGAAAAGGCTTATGAGATGTACAACACCTTTGCCGGCAAGGTAGGGTTTAGTATTAGAAAGAGCAGGACAAAACACCGCAAAGATGGTTGTAACATCCTGGATGTTAAAAAGCAGTTAAAACTTGGTCATGAGCATCATTAAGCATAATCACCAAGTATTATGTCAATCATGCATTTCAAGTTTCATTTATGGCATACATATTGCTTTTATATGGTGTTTGTTTTGACACATGAAATGTTACCAACATTAGTGATTAAGGGTTTTGTGAAATTATATATATGAATTTGTTTAAACAATTAAAATTTTGTTAAAATAAAACTTGTAGTACAAAATGAGTGCTTTCTTATAGAATCAACATGTGATGATGTTTCCAAAATCAAACTTGTGAAATTTGAGCTCCAAAAATTGGATTAATGCTGACTCCACACTTAGTCATTTTTATGGCTGTCCCTGAAAATCAGTTAATAAATTCAATTTTTGGTGAATTATTAAATCCATTTTCATAAATAAAATTTGTCCAAACTTTGTTCCATTGATTGGTAGAATGATTGAACTATGATAATGTGTTATTGGTTGATATGTTTGATAGATGGTTGTTCACTAATAAAATCCCAAAGTTTGCTAACCAAAGCTGCTTTTGAAAACCTTAACTGAATTCAGTTTCTCAGTTTAAGGTACCCATCTTTGGAATTCAAAATTTTCAAAACTATCAAGTTTTTGGGGTAGATCCTTAAAGCAAAGTTGAAGATCTCGGTTAGATGAGCAACTTTTGTTAATAGAGATGATCGAGTTGCTGTTTGGAAAACGGAGAAAAGGATAGAAGAAGGGGCGCTGTCAGGCATCTACAGTGCTCACAGGCAACCTGCCTGCTCAGCTGCGACGCCGCCGCCTTTGTTTGCCGCCGCCGCCGCCCTTGTTTACCACCTTCTGAGCGTTTGGCATGCAGCTGCTTCGATGGCGCAAGCGAGCAGCTGCTGGCAACGCCTGGACGACTCGCCCACGCTTTAAAATACCTCGCCGCCGGCGCCCTCCTCTCCCTTTCCCTTTCCCATTCAGGTCACGCTGGAACACCGCCGATGTCACCGTTTCAGGCCGCCACGACCGCCCTCACCGTCGCCAGCCCTATCCGCCGCGCCCCCTCCTCGACCTAGTAGCCGGACAGAGTCGCGGTGAGCTACTGGTCATGCCCGTCACCTCCGTTTAACCCCTACCGCGCCCTAGCTGCTGGACCGCCATCGCGCCGCCGTGCTCCGTGCCGCTGAGCCACCATGGCTGTGGTTGCACGCGCATGAAGCCCTAATCCTTTCAACCGATAGCATAGGCGTGATCTAGTGAGGATGGTGAAGACGTAGGTGTAGTCACCGTGGTCAGAGAACTCATCGACGACCACCGCCACCGCGCTAGAGCGTCACCGTGCCGCCATGGCCGGTGTAGAGCTCGCCGTGGTGTCGGAGACGTTCAACCAAGACCATAGATCGATGCGCAACACTGTCCCGAGCACGTAGGTACCCCTGCCGCCACCGGTGACCTCGCCGGCGGTGAGAACCCACCGGTCAAAGGGGCGGTGCTGCCACAGTCAACGTGGCCGGCCTGCTCTGTTGACCGGGTCCTGGTTGTCAGTGGTAGTAGGTAAGGGTGAGTTGGGTGAGAAATGATTTTGACACAGAATTTTTTTTATCTTTTCCAGAAAATGATTTTTGATGCTGATTTTGTTTAATTCATAACTAAATGGAGAAGTATGATAAAATTATGAAATTTGTTGTGTAGCCTTGTAATGTTGTGCTCTACCTAGGAAAAATATGAGTTGAGCATTTTCTTATGCTTAAAATTTACCTCTTTTAATGAATAAATAGACCTTGCATGATTTTTATAGGCCAAAATAATAATCCTTTAATCATGAAACTTTTCTTGTAAAAGTTATATGCTAATATCTACCTTCACAAAAAAGTTTAGCACTGTTTTGATAAGTCTAACTTGGTTAATTAATTTAAGTATGTTTAAATGCCTTTTCTTTATTTAATAAATGCTAAAATGATTTAGATAAATCCTTAAATGAATTAGGTGTATTTTATACTTTGATTGTGGACCTTGGAACACTCAAACCCCTTATGTTCCTTGGCAATGTAATTAGTTGCTTCATATGCTTTGAATCAACTTGTTTTTATAATTATGGTTTATTTAAATATTTAGTTTAATTTTAGGAGTCCTTATCATGATCATGAGATAAATGTTAATCTCTTGCTGGTTCAGGTATAGATGGCCAACGGGCCGGCACGGCACGTCGTGCCTCCCGGGTCGTGCCTCTTCGGCCACAGGCTTGGCCTTCGGCCTAGGCACGGCACCGTGGGCCATTTTCTAGGCCGGGCTGGCCCGAGAAGCACGGCCAATCCAGCGTGTCGGGCCGGCCTGAGGCCCTCACAGTCGTCGCTTCCAGAGCTTGGCCTCGCTGGCTTCGAGGGATGAGGCCATGTCTATGGCGCTCCAGCACGATGGTGGAGCAAGGAAGGAGGAAGAGGAGGTGGCGACATGAGCCAGCACGGAGGAAGACAAACGGCGACGGCGCCGGCTCAGGGAAGACCTCGCGATGGCTCGAGGAGACGAGGAGCAGCGGGGCTCTCGACAGCAACAACGTTCCTCGAGGAAGAGGAGGGGCGACCGTCGTGAGGCGTGACGCGAGGGAAGAGAGGGGGCGTCCACGAGGGAAGGGGAGGGGGCAGCCGTCGTGAGGCGCGACGCGAGGGAAGGGGATGGGGCGTCGCGAGCAGGGAGTCCGCGAGGGTCAACACCAGTCGTGGGTGCAGCGGCTGGAGGTGGGAAATTTGGAATTAGGGCTAATAGTTAGAAGCACTTTATATATACTTGTAGGCCTTTATCAGGCCTAGACGATTTTACAGGCCGTGCCGTGCCAGCCCACGTGCCTAAGGTGTGGCCCAAGCACGGCCCTATACATCGGGCCATGCCAGCCCAGGCCCGCGCAACACCGGGCCATGCCGTGCTCATGCCGGACCAAAATACCGTGCTTCGGACCGTGCCAACGGGCCATGGGCTGCATGGCCATTTATAGGTTCATGTTAGTGTAATTCCTTTCATAATAGATAACTAATTAACTTGTTAGTTAATAAATAAAATAGTTGCCCAAATGATTAGTTAGTAGATGCATGTGAATAGGTCATGTCATGATCCTTGCTTGTCTTCATGATTGAACTTTGTGTAATGATAGTTAAGTACCTTGTCTTGCTTGACTAGTATAACATGATAGGTGTTGCTTTATTGTTAACCACATAAATGACTTCATGACCAAATAATTCAAATGCTTTGTGAAGCATAACCCTAGTTGTACCGCAAAGGAAAGTTGTACTCAACGTTCTTAGATTAGTTTAAGTTTTGATATGCACATGAGTGTCTTTCATCATGCATCATGGCATGCATTCCATCATGTTAAGCAAAGCATCATTTATTACGTGTACTGCACGAGAGTGAGAAGACTCGTGTTGATCAAGTTTCGGAGGAGGTCCATCCACCAGCAGTGTTGATGCCATGTCTAACTTTTGGATCTTTCTGTGGAACCTAACCTTCTCTGCAACGCAGGCAAGCCCCGGAGCATAAACCCTTTTCTAGCATTTACAGATATTTATTACACTTTAAGTCTTGTGTGATGTGCATTAAGTAATTAGGAGTTGGTTGAATACCATTGCTGCCTGATTACCTTGATAATCAGATATCCTTAGTTATACCTTGCTAGTTTGAATAAGTCGATACCTCTAATGCTTAGTAACGCTTAGACTTCGGTAGAAGTCGAATGATGGTTTCATCATTCGCAAGAAATAGGTTTTACCTTGCGCTTCTCAGCTCTACTGATGGCTCATGAGAATACCATGATAATGCTTATGTTTAAATTGAGACCGAGCGAGACTTGTTGTTATGGGTTCTTGGGCAGACAGGTTCGCCTGATCGTGCTTGTCGCGCCTGTGTCGATTGAGGACCGTTCGTTGTAGGCTTGCTGTTGACGGTAGCTAACAACCATTATAAACCATCAATATAACATGCATAAGGGCATAAATATAATCATCAACGAAGGTCTAGAGGTTTAAACTAACAAATTCCAAGAGTTTTGGTGAATCTGTATTTTCTGCAGGGTCTATCCAGAAAACCATCAAGGTGGAACAAGATGTCAGATTTAATCACGATTATCCACAGCGAAACGGACCCCAGAAGACTCAAGAGGACTCCACACCGAAGTGGAGGGTGAGACACACCTACAGGCCACCTGGCCCTTAGGGCCCACTATCAGCCTTCGCGTCGCAATGTCGGTTCTCCACCGCCTCTTAGGATGCATCTACGTCGTTCTTTAAGTCGGTTTGATCCAAGGGCTCACGATGGACACTCCGGCCTATATATACCAGCCCCTACCCCCTCCCTTAGGCCATCTTGGAAACCCTAATTCATATCTCTCATTCAGATCAAGACATAGCAGGAGGCTTAGATCTAGAGCTCTCCATTGTAGTAGATTAGTAGCTCGGTAGTGAGGGTCGAGTTGGGCTCATGCTCAAGTTCTGGATCTAGTCTTGAGGCTAGGCAAAGCCTTGTATCTTCACTTCTACATCTTGTAAGACTTATTATCAATTTATCATATTCTTATCTATATTGCTATGTTTACTTTGAATATATATCTTGCTTAGTTATGGTTATTATTATTTTTGTGTGCGGTTTCATAGAGCGCTTAGCCTGCTAGTTTACCGGTTAGGCTAAGTAGCCGAGTCTCGTGTAAGCATGGTGTTTATACGATGCTCTGCTTGTGAGTGCACCCTGTTCTTTGGTTGGGTGGTAGCAGCGGGAGGTGGTAGCCCCGTCTATCCTTTATAGTCTAGCAGGTTCTTAAATTGTAGGACCGTAGTCATGTTAGTAGAGTTATCTTTTGCGGATGCTCTACTGTCTAAGCGGCGTCCTGAAGTGCACAAGAGTAGAGTTAATCTTAGCTATAGTTGGGTGTATATATACTTTGACCATGTAATAGGAATATCATAGGAATCTACCTCACCCGTTGTTCTCCCGAGTTAACTACTTTACATTATCTTAGTGATCTATCCCCTGAGTGTCATTATGCTTAATTCCTATCATTACATTCACCCCTGCTTTAGCTATGCTGGTATGTTGATTAGTAGGCATTCCTTTGTTATCCAATAAATCTTTACTCTATTGTTTCCTTGTGGTAAAATATAAATAACGATATCTAGAATACTCCCGATAAAATGCTACAATGGTATTCTGTGCGCTTGCGGAATCCTTCATATTCTATTTGCACTTAATAAATACCAACACTTGCTTGTTCAAGACTTTGGTAAGCCTGATACCTCAGCTATTCCACTATGCGAAAGGACAACCGCGCACTTGGAGTGGAGAGATGGTGAGAGTAGCGTGTACACATCTTGTGAATCCGTCGAGGACGGTGCAGGGAGGTGGAGTACTGTGCTCTCGGGTAGCGTATGACCCATTCATGTTTTGAAGGATCCGAGTGAAGGTTGATATATGTAGGTTCAGGACCTGGACCTTCATATGTCGTGTGGTAAGGAAACCTCAGCTGGGCCTAATCGATTTGAATCATCATGCTCCTAGGTTATGGAGACTCGATCAACTGCCCTGCATCGTAGTTTAATCTATGAAACATGGTTACTTTGGATACAAGATGGTATAAAATGAGATGAGATGATTAATGAAGTGATTGAGTTAGATTAGGTGCAAACTAGATAGTATGGATATACTTATATGAAGCTAAAATATTAAAAGTAAGGATCCACTAGTAGTAAGCTTTTCTACAAAAATTACTTTTTGCTTCTATCTTTCCTTCAAGCCAGCATGCCCTTAGAGTCTTTTCTTTTAGTCGGGTAAGACTTGTTGAGTACCCTCAAGTACTCAAGGTTTGTTAACCCCTGTTGTAGGTTCTGACTTGTGCTGCTAATTGAGAACTCAACATGATCTGGCTGCTTCTTCTACCTTAGATGTTTTGCCTAGGTTGCTTCTATAATTCTACTCACCATTTAAACTTAAGTTAAGTTTTTACTTGAACATGTTTTTGTAAGCTAATGTTATAAGTCTTCCATACTCTGATGTAAGATATTTTTACCAATGGTTGTAACATTGTGGTAACTCCATGTTGATCCTGTATGAGTTGTAAAATGTGGATGATTCGGGGTTCCCTGAGGACACCCGATAGACTACCAAAGTTATCTAGCTCTCATGTACAGTAGTCAGAGGTCTTAAGGACTGTAACACCCTAAAATTTGCTTCTCTTGAAATAGAGCTAAAATGATTTAATTTGGAATTTATGTCTCATGAAAACATAGGAAAATAAAAATTTTCATTAATTTAAAATTTATCATAAGGTAGCAACATGTTTGTGCATACATGCAGCTACATAGTTATTTTGTGATGATTGGGTTTGATCAAAACTTTAAAAGGATTTAAATTTGGAATGAATTTGGATTTGAAAATTGGGTTTGAGAAATTAAAAAGGAATTTCTTTTACTTCCCCTCTCCTTCTCGGTTTCTGGCCCACGACCTGCTCTAGCCCGGCCTCTCTCCTTCCCCTTACTCCCCGCCGGCCCAGTTTTCCTTTCGCAGCAGCTGGCCCAAGTGCTCCCTTCTGCTCTCGTGGCCTAGCTGGTGGCCCAGCACCGCATCGCCGCTCTCCTCCTCTCCTTTGGCCCAGCGCGCCAGCCCAATCCCGCGCAGGCCACGTCCCCGCCTCCTCTTCCCCTTTGTTCGTCTAATAGCCTGACCCCGCGCTCTCTCTCGCTGATGACGCGACCCCACCTATTGGACGTCTCCTTTCTCTAGCTCAAGTCTGAGCCGGCCACACCACCGCTCGACAGTCCGTGCTCGCCTCGTCTTCGCGTCGTGTCGTGCACCCCACGATGCCCCGCCTCTTAAAAGTCGAGCCCCTTGTCCGCCGCCTCCATCTAGTCGCGACAAAGCCGCCGCCTCGCTCTAGCTTTGCCGCACACCACAACCCTAGTGCCGCCGCCGCTGTTTCGTTCCGCAGCTTCGCCATCGCTCTGAGCTGTTTATCGAGCCTTGCGTCAAGGTAAGAAAGCCGCAGGTGTCGCATATGCCCTCTCTCTTGCTCCTTATTGTGTGTGCGCGCTCGCCGAAGCTACGCTAGACTTCCTGAGTCGCTCAAGCAAGTCCTGAGCTGCCCTAGTGCCCTCGCGTCCCTCTTCGACCCCACGGATGAGTTCGACGTCTTCTTCTCTACCTCCTTGTGCTTTTCTCGTCGAATTTGGAGTTCGGAAGCTCGCTCCCGGTGGGATTCCGGCGAGGTGCTCGCCGCTGTCAATGGAGCACCGCCGCGCGGCCCTCTATTCCGACCGGCATCTCTCCCTTCCCCTCTGATCTAATCTGAGCCATCCATCTTGGATCTAACGACTCATATTAGCCCGTACCCCTTCGCCTGTCGTTTTTGCAAAAAGGCCCTTATAATTATTTGGATCTGAACTCGCTGTCCCTGGTTTCTTTCTAAAGGACCCCTGCCCTTTCTCCTATTAGTGCCCGTAGTCCTTGGCCGGATTTAAAAATCAGATTTTATTTAATTCGAAAATTAAGTTTCATCTATTTACAAAATTGCCACTACCTTATGTAGACCATAACTTTTTCGTTTTAACTCCGTTTTGATCCATTCAACTTGCGTTAGGTCTATGATTCCATAATCTACATATTCATACTAATATTAGATATGTTTTCAACTTTTAAAATTTAAGGTTAGATTTAATCTATTATTTTATTAAAGGAAATCTTGTTTAATTCATATCTTCTACGTTTTAGCTCTGATTTGACCCGTTCAAGTTGCCTTAGATTCATTACGACGAGATCTACGCGTTATTAACAATGTTTACCATGCCACTATTTCTAGAATTTCATGGTTTAAATCCTAACTTGAATAATGATTATGCAATTGGATTTTTATAATTAAAAGTAACTTAGAGTTTTTCACCTCTGTCTTTTGTAAATAAAATAAGATTAATCTTATGTTGGTTTTCTAATAAAAATATAATTTGGCTTAACACAATTTATATATTATTATATATGTTTTATAATTAAAATAAATGAAGCCTATAGTTTTCTTTTTCACGTATAAAGCAAATCTATCGGCAGATGTATCTTTTTCATCGTAGCTCTGATTAGCGTGCTTTTCGTGTGTGCGTGATCGTAGCAACACGTAGATTTGTTTTCAAACCTTTTCACTGATTGGTGTACTATTCTAATTTAGTTCTATTGTTTGCTTCATGTATGATTGCATGGATGCTTGTGTGGTGTTCTATGATCTTGTCCAGTCGGTGAGCTTTACGTGTTGATCAAGAAGGAGTTTCTTTGAAGTTTTCGACTTGAAGAAGGATCAAAATTTTAAGGCAAGTATAGCATGGGATCTTCTTTGTTGTCATATACACCTTTTATCATTTAATTCATATTATATGTGTCTACCTTGACTGCCACTAAGGATTTTCTAGTGCTTTGTTACCTTGTGCCAGCATGGGATCTTCCTTGTTGTCATATACACCTTTAATCATTTAATTCATACTGCATGTGTCTACCTTGACTGCCACTAAGGATTTTCTAGTTCTTTGTTACCTTGTGCCTTGTTACCCATGGGGTATTGCATTGGGTAGTATGATGCTAGTGCTCAATTAAAGACCATGATCTTGTAACTTGACTAATGGTATATGCATTAAACATTTAAAGATGTTTTTTAGCATCATGGAACAAGGGGGCTAGAGCATTGGGCTATTTTTATGATGCTCTAGATTCCTCTCCCTAAGGATTTATCTGTAAGTGATCATCCGGGACTTACAGTATAGCTATGAGGGCTACATGGCTCTGGCTTTAGCTCAGTATGAGGACCTTTTCTAGCTTGTTAGTGGTTACCTTTATTGCGTAAGAATGGCTTGCCGAATCGGGTATAGTGCGGCCTCTGTCCCCTTGTGTATAGGTTGCCCGTCATTGTGCCATCGGAAAGGGGGGCTCTACATCTGCTTGTTGAGTGAATCTAATGGCCCTAACTTGTTAGACGAACCTTTGAAAGGCTTCATAGTGAACCCTGTCGACCTTTCTTGGAAGTGGGTCAAGAGATTAGCTACCTTGGGTGAAAGGGTAAATCATGATTCACAGTGAAAGTGTACAACCTCTGCAGAGTGTAAAACGGGTATATCAGCCATGCTCACGGTCACGAGTGGCCTTGGAACCCTTACAGAATAGATGATCGCTAATGGTTAATGATAATGATACCAAAGATGAAGATGCTCACTAATGATTACTATTTATGCTATTCATTATTCATGTTTACCTGATCATGTGTTTATGGGCTTGTACTAAACTTGTTGCTACTCAATTGCTAAAATCATGACTCATTAAAAGCTAATCGCAGTTGAACCAGTGTCAGTCTTTTAAGCCTCATGAACCCCATGTTATATTTGTTGAGTACGACATGTACTTACGCTTGCTTTATTTTTCACATATTTGGAAAAAATCCCGGGTGGGTACCAGATTGCTAGAGTTTGGAGGAATTAGGCTTGTGATAAACCAGTCAGTTGTCCCTGTGGAATTAGAGTCTTTACCCGAAGATCGAAGTTGTCTTTTTGTTGTTTGCTATCTAAGGTTATGTCCTTTATACCAAGCATGTTATATACTAAGCATTGTCTATTGATATTACCTTTATTTATAGCTATATGTGAGATTTAACTTCCTGGGCTCACATATGGTGTGTATCTGATTTTGTCCTTAAAACCGGGTGCTACAAGGACTATGACAGGTGCACGTGGGTGTTGATATTTCTTAACGACTATTTGAGGATTCCGTAAGCGCACAGAACTATCGTGTAGCACTTCACTCGGTGAGTACCGAGTGTCGAATTTATAATTTATTCCACAGGAAGGCGAAAGGCTAGAATTTATAAGTGGACTAGGATTTGCTAGAGGAAGGCTTGAGTTGATCCTAGGTAGGTGAACGATAGTGAAGGATGAGTGTGAACTACCTAAACTAACTACTACTAACAAGCTAACCAGAGATAGCTAGGTGGGAAAGCGAGCGATATATCTTTCTAGTAACTAAGGGTAAACAAATAATTAGGAGAAATGCGATAGTACTTCAGGGCACAGTCCGCCTACCAACTAGGAGGATTAAATAGATAAGGTCTGCCACGACCCCTATGATTTAATAACTAGACCTATCATGGTGGAATATAGAGGATGGACATGGCTGTCATCACTTGCCACCTACCACAATCTATCCGGAGGCCTAGCCATATCCACAGGTAATCTATAGCCTAAGCACCACACTCAATCTATAAACTTACTACTTCGATCCGAGCTTTGATGAAATGAGATCAAAGCACCCTAACCAGACGGTGGAACCGGTACTAACGAAAGACTACTAATGATAAGATAACCTATGCTACTAATGCCAAACAACAAGCACCTAAGCTCACTAATGATGAACACTAATGACTAAGTACTTAAAATAAAGCAAGCAATACTAGGATAAAGTACTAAAATAAATACTGAATAAAGTAATGCAGAAATGAAAGAATTACAAAGGAGCTATACCAGACCCAGAAGACTCTTCCGGACTCCAAGAAGCTTCGCTCTTGCTCTACTCCACTACTAGACTACTACTCTATAGCTAAAGCTAAGCTAAAAAGTTAAGAGAAGCTTGGAGAGCTTGGAAATGAATGGGACACTTCTCCACCGAGCTCCACACCGACTATTTATAGGGTATAGTGAGGGGAGGGGTATTTGTAGGCAGTGGTGAGGTCGGTGGAGGACCTAGGGCGCCGGGCGGCGCTAGGGGGCGTCAGCCGGCCCTTGGATGCACCGGCTCTTGATCCTCCAGCTCTGGTTGGCTCCCAATGGCGGTTACTTGGACAACACATGTCGAAATTCGGATGAGAAGTCGGTTGTGAAGGCTCCAAGTCTATGACAATGGGCCCATGGATCCATGGCCTCTCCATCATGACCATTGATTGAACCAACTTGGATCAACGCTTCCTATTGGTTCTGGAGGGACTAACACGGATCGTTGATGTGGCAAAGTGCCAAGTGGGCACCAGGTGGGGCCGGGTGGAGCCGGGCGGCGCTGACCTATGGGCCCTCGACCTCCTGTCTCGTCCACTGCTTCCTTGGTCCATGTTTGTCACCATTTCGGCCAAACTTTGCCATATTTCCTGCATACAAATAATTCTACAAGCACAAGTGGAATTAGGTGAATTATAAACATAATTCTTCATATGTGATGATGATTTACCTCACTTTACCATGTTTTTGGGTGAAATGTTGATGGTCAAAATAGGTGTTAGTGACCGTCAACAATGGGCCATATAATTTGGGTGGTTCTGCCATAATGGTAGTATATGTCAAAAACATATAGTCTGCAGTAAATATGGATAGAGAAAATGAGTTGTCACAAAAGGACATGTTGTGATGCTTGTGTTCAATTATAGTATCAGCAGGGAGGGGATTTGGACAGTGCAAAAGGTCATACTAGAGCACAACCATTATCTTGCTAGTCCAAATAAGTCGCACAAACTAAGATCCCAGCGACAAGTTATAGCGGCAGATAGGAAGTTAATTGGGCAGATATGAGAAGCCAGAATGAAGCCAGCTCAAGTGCATGAATTCATGAAGGAGTTTTATGGAGGGGAACACAAAATGTCTATGTCTAAGATGGATTGCAATAATGAGATTGGCCGCGAACGCAGACAGTACTTAGAAGCCAATGATGCATAAACACTATTTGAATACCTGAGAAATAAGCAGCTATAGGATCCTACATTTTTTATGCGATTCAGGTAGACAAGGAGGATGGTCGTATTGCAAATTTCTTTTGGGCAGATGGTCAGTCTATCATGGATTACAAATACTTTGGTGATGCTATGTCATTTGACACGTAAGTTTGAAATGCCTTTTGCTCCGATTCTTGGCACCAACCATCACAAGCAGACAGTAATTTTTGGGTGTGCACTTCTATTTAATGAAACTATTAAATCATTTGTTTGGCTTTTCATAACCTTCCTAACAACAATGTTAGGAAAGCACCCAAGCACAATTTTCACTGATCAAGACGCGGCTATGGCAGGCACAATTGCTTATGTATTCCCAAATACAAGCCACCGTCTTTGTTTATGGCACATTTGCTTAAATGCTGGTAAACATCTTAGTCATGTAATTCATGAGTCGGATAACAAGTTCCTACCAGATTTTAAGAAATATGTGTACGAAGACAGGTCCGAGGCTTACTTCATAGAGAAATGGCATGAATTGCTGGATAAATACAACCTTCGGAATAACTCATGGATGGCAAACCTATATGCTTTGAGGGCAAAATGGGCTGTTGTATAACGTTACTCTTTTACAGCATACATGAACTCGACCCAAAGGAGCGAATGTATGAATGATGTCCTCAAAAAAAGATTTCATAGGAAACTCGGTCTTTCGAAACTCCTTGTAAAATACGAGAAGGTTGCAGTTAGTCTGCGTGAAAATGAGTTGGATGCGGATTTTAAGTCACGCCGAAAGAACCCAGTTATCTACATTCCAAATCTATCTATGTTGAACACTGCAGCTGAATCATATACAAGGAGAATGTATTTAGAGTTTGAGGAAGAATTTAAAAAACAATTTACATTGACATGTGATTTGTTGGAAGCTGTGGGACAAACTTGACATTCTTTGTTAAGTATATGCAATTTGATCGTGGAGCAACAGTAGTATTTAATACTGAAGATTGCACCATTACATGCTCTTATCGGATGTTTGAATCCATAGGTACGTATACTATTACATTTCAATTTTTACATTGTAACCTGTAATATAAGTTGTCTAAATTAGGAACTACATCTTATAGGTATACTGTACCAGCATGCTCTTAGAGTCTCCAATACAAATGGAGTATACAGTTTGCCATCGCAATATATACTGCCTAGATGGACAAAGTATGCAAAAAGTGGATTTTATATCGAAAAACAAGGAACTGAGAAGGAAGATTTGAAAACACAGGCAGCACTTATATCTCGACAAGCCACATCTCTTGCTTTGAAGTGTTCGCCGTCAAAGCAACTTCTTGATAAATTGCAGAAAGCCTTACATAGCTTGAACTTGGAGGCAGATAATTATCTAAGCGAGATGCATGAAAAATCCAACGAGGTTCATGCAGTTCCAAATGAATGTGTCCGAGAACCGTTAAATGGTGAGATATCATTTAAAATTCCTCAAGTAATAAAAGGTCCAAAGAATACACGTGTAAAAAATGTGGTTGAAAAGAAATCTGGGAAGAAGAAAAATAATAGTGCTAAGAACAAAGGTAGGATCCTACCCATTATAGCATATGCTTGTTACTATAATTTTCTTTTAAACTTCTATTATCTTATATATTTGACTTTAGGTGAAGATGTAAGCGTACAAACCAGGGATGAACGTGCTGATTCAAATCAAATGATTATAAGACATTAGTTATTTTTATAATTTATTCACTTACATTAATGTTTTATGAACACTTCCAAATTCTGTGACACAGGAGGATCATAATGCTACGCAGTTTTCGACCATGCCTGCTCTGTTCATACAAGGCGGATATGCTAATCCCACAATGTCATGCTTTAATTACATTCTGGATCCTTCTACAATGCCTGCTCCATATATACCTGGAGGATATACAAATCTCTTAATTGGAGTTGATCAAGATGCCACAGTGCAATCTACTGTTAGGAAGTTACATTCCGATGGAGTGTCAAATCATGAAAATATGTAACTGAGAAATTTGCTCTAGAATTTTTGTAAGGTTTCCATATAGTTTCATAAGACATCCATACAATCTGGAGAAGAACCATATTTATTTCAGAACAATCACATTTGGAACATTTTCCGTTGATCTAATGAAACCATTTGGCTTGCTACTCCTACACCTGACATATTGATGCAAGGCTGTTTAACTTTTGAATTGAGCCTGTAGTGCTCTGAAAAGGCCTTATCAGAACTTGTACTAATGCTGCAATTATTCAGTTTATGTTCACCATTCCCATCTGAACCTGAAAGCGAGGAGTGAGAGAAGTCCTGTGTCGATGAAGGAACCAGGATGCTTTGCTATCTGTTGAGAGCTTGCGAGAGCTCTGGTGGCGAAGTAGGCAGTGTGGAGGACAAGATGCTCCTTGCTTGGCATTTCGTCGAGCACCAGATGTGCATTGCTTGCTCCTGACTCTGTCCCTCACCATTGGAGGAGACGCACACAGACGACCATGATGTCCCTACTCCACCGAGCTGCCAATCGCTTACAGACACAAGCTCAGCTGCAGCAGCAAGCATACAAGCAGGAGAAAATCCACATATCACCTCAGCTACACACCGACCCGCGCCATGGACTCAAGGTCGTGGAATCCGCTCGTATCAGCCAGGAACTCGACGTGGTGCTATGCTCGGAGCGAGCCGCTGAACGACCCAACGAGGAGTAGCAGCCAGGCCAGGGTTGGTAGGAACACCTTAGGAAACTCTGCTAAAAGAGAGGCACAAGGGATTCAACTCCTTGATCATTGTTTTCTTGATCAAACAAGATGCAACCCTCTAGATTAGGGCCGGGGCACATCATGTGGGTCGTTTATGTTTTTTTTATGAAGACACTCAAACGAGTGTCACATTTGATATATAGCAAGGAAAGCAAAGGCTGGTACAAGATGAACAATAAGACATAGACCTATAAAAAATAAGCATACATCAAATACCAAATCAGTCGTCTTCTTCCTTCGGATGTCCACTGTCTGCCGGAGTTTGATGATTGCACTGTGAAGACAACAAAGAAAAGGAACACCTGCAAACACCCTTGCCAAATAAGGCTTTGAAGACCGAAAAAGTCACTCACCACTAACAATGGATCTAGTACACACTGGAAGACATCAGCGGGAGTAAAACTCCAAACGGCGCAGGCTTACAATCCTTCACCATTAGAATGGTGTGTTGAAGATACCGGACCTTGCTATAGAACAAACCAAAAGAAGGGGTCGAGATCGAATCAATCCAAAGCCAAACCAACTGCTTCCTCTGCTAAGCACACCAAATGCCAAGATATGAAGAAGAACAACAGATCTGACAAACCAAACTCTCACTGGCCCTTCACCAACACCAGATCGAACATTGTCGAGGTAAGGAGAGGCCGGAGAGACATTATTCCGAAAGTATCCCTTGTTGCCACCACCTCAACGATGACACAAGAAAATGCTACAATTTTGAAATGCCTTGAGTGTCTTAAACCACCAAGTAAAGGGCTTAAACCACTACGAAAATAATCCTTGCTCACAAACCATCAAGCAAATTCACTCAAGAATATAAGACAAGGAAAATTAATTTTCTTAGTGGTTTTGGCACTCAAGGATGATTTCCTTGGAGGCTGACTATCAAGGAAACTAGAGCCGTACTTAATTTGCCAAAGTGACAAGGAAATGTTACAGCCGCCAAGTAAATTAATTTTCTTGAGGGCCAACAACCTTCAAAAAAATTATCTAGACTGCCAAGATAATTGTTGTTTCCTTGACTGCCCTTGACCTCCAAGGAAATTGTAATTTTCTTTGGCTCCTATTGACTGCCAAGGTAATTGTGATACAAGCAACAACAAAAATACTTGCAATAATCAATAAATTCTAAGATTCTGACCACTAAACTCAATTGACACATGATGACATGTCAATCCAACACAAATACAATCCGATTCTAATACATGCATGTATTCAACTAATTTTAGTTGAAACATAATACAAATTAAAGTGTCCAACAATTGCACTTCAAACAGATTAAGAAGTGTTCAACCATTACACTAAAAAGCAATAATATTTCATAGTCATAGCTAACTAACATAAGTCCTAGCACCTACATAGCTCACCTATATAGCTCTGAACTCTACTTAGTACAACTCCCATCCATTGCATCAATTGTTGTGTTTGATATCAACCTCGTTGTCATCATTGTCATCCTAAAACAAAATACCAGAGCGAAGCTGTTATAAAATCAGTAAGGCTCACATAGAAAAACAACCAGCACAGATGTACTGACATTATTACTGAATGAAGTACATATAGAGCAGTTTTGTGCTCTGCTGCTGAGAATTGGAGCCCTTTCTCAACTATTGTCCACTTTTTTAATTCTAGACTTCATTACAACATACATGTTCAAAGTGCTATCCTTCTCGAGTCCAAATTTACATTTCTACAAGACCATGAAATAAAGTCACAGATTAGTTTTATCATGGTTGTATCTAGGTGTCATCACAAGATAAAAAAAAACATCATTAGTTTGCTAGCCTTCTAAGAACCCGCCTCCCGACTCGTAGCCACCTCACGCTTATAAGAAACAGGCCACGCCGGTTTCCCCTCACCATCCACTGCTCGCCTCTGAGGACCTAGCTATGGCGGTCCCCCCTCAGCACCTGCCGCCTGCCTCTGAGAACGTGGCCATGGCACTCTCCGCTTAGCACCTCCTCCTGACTCGTCACTTGCCTCTAAGAACCCAGCTATGGCAGTCCCCTCTCAGCACCCGCCTCCTAACTCGGTGCTGCGTCAACCGCTCGAGGGGAGTCAGCTACCGAAGGACTTGAATATCACATCCTCTTGCGCTTATCACCAGATGAGCCTAGCCATCTCGTTCGTCTCAGGCTAGTATGCTAAGAATTTCATCGACACCTAGAAGGTCCACATTTCCTGCGCAGGTATGGTTCACACAATCCCACTACTCCTCGGCTACACTCACGAATCTGATTTGTTCTCATTGATTAACCGATGATTTCATCTCTAGCTATCGAGTATTCCACAGCATTCCATTGCTCCTAGGCTGCCTTTTCAAGGCTATGTCTAATAAATAAAGTTAATAACAATATGTATGACATTATAAATGATTTTTAACAACTTATTAATATATAGAACCCATGTAAGTTCATACATAATTTCTAGTACAACTATGGTACAATCTTGTCATACAAAAAAATAAGTTAAATAACGTGACTATCTCACGACTCTTCCTTATCTTTATAGTGGCTTAGTATGGATATGAATGGAACACACATATTTATAGTTGCTCATAATCACTATGGTATTGCAAAAGTATTTTTATATTTTTCTGTTACTTATCTATTTCTTAGATATTTTTTGCCATACAAAAATATCTAGACTAGAGTATTCTAGTTTTCACTATAAAACATAACAAATTTATTTCATGTATGCTCACCAAATATATCTAGAAAGTTACACAAATATGTATTGCTTTTAGCACTACCCTTTGGAAGCCCTATGTTTGGTTTTGGTAACCGAGACAGCTAATGGACTAACCTTTTGCTAAGTGTGTGATTTGAAAGTGTATTTAGGATCAAAGTGGGTTTTAGTGGATTGAATGACTACACGATTAATGGACTAATGTGTTTCATGAGACCTGCAGGTATTTAGTCACAAGTGAGTTGTATTATATCTGGGCTCAAATATAGCAAATGACGTACAAATGAGAAATGAACCCAAGGCATATTGATAAAATAAATTGATAAGCTTATGTGTACCAATTATAAATGAGGCATGGAAGTTTGCATATGGAATGGTCTCACTCTTGAAGCTTGGTCAATCAAAATAAAGAATGGTATTCATAATCACGAAGACAACAATATAAATGAAATGGATATATTGTGCACTTAGTAGTTGATTCGAAACACGATGTCACTTGATGGTTTGAGATGGTGAAGATAGCAAGGAAAGGCTTCGAGGTACTAAGCAAACACTACTATACTTGGACCTTTCACAGCCACGTCGTAACCCCATCGCAGTCCAATTTCGGCCTCGGTAGTAAGCTATCGGCAGTGATGATCATAGCCCTCAACGTCGCTATCTGAGACCGTCTGCGGTGTATACTAACACCGCTGCATTGGCTTATGATCCGTCCATGCTAAGGTCCTTACTTCCATCGCATTAGAGCATGACCCGCCTGTGTGGGTATGCACTAACACCGCCGCATGGCTTATAATCCGTCTGTGATCAGATCCTTATTCCGTCGCATTGGAGCGTGACCCACCTATGTCGAGGCGAACATCAGCGTCGCTTCAGCATATGAACCGTCTGGTCATAGGGCATGGTCACCTTCGCGTTGCAGTACGATCCGCTCATGATGATACTTTAGTCGATGTTGGTGTCGGTGCGGGACCCACAGGATACCCCACAAGGAGGAGAGAAGATCTAGTCTAACTAGGATTCTCCCCATGTAATCTTAGTAGTAGTATTATCCTGTAATCCTACTAAGAACTCTCATTGTAAACCGGCTAGGATTATGACCTCCTGACTATATAAAGGAGGGCAGGGTTCCTAGAGACGGGAGATTACGATTTCTACAACACAATCAATACAACGCAAGGGCTAACGCCGACTAGACGTAGGGCTATTACTCGACCACAGTCGAGGGCCTAAACCAGGATAAATCGACTGTCTCTTGCGTTCACCGTCGAGTTCCGCATACACTGAAGCTCGAACAATACTGCCCTGGGGACCCCCGTGGCAGGCTATCGGTGGTCAAACATCGACAGCTGGCGCGCCAGGTAGGGGCTTTCGGCGAATTTGCATCCGAGAGCTCGATGGACCTCGACAGCATGATCTTCTCGATGAGATCAACTTTCATCTTCGGCTCATGGATCTGTGAGGCGGACGACAATGGCAAGCTCCAAAGCCGTCTCCTCGAAGATTCGAAACACCATGAAGACTATTCTATTTCGGCGACCACGACAGACCAAATCTCTAGAAGATTCGCGCAACTCATGGTGTCCGATTCAACTCAGGTTTCGCGGCTTTGCGCATCCGACTCGAATTTAGGCTCAGCTTCCGAGACAGAGTCATATCCGAGTTCTTTCGGGAAACCAAGTTCCTTTCTGATGGGGCTTAAGAACATGGCCCTGACCTATCAAGAATACAACTCGGAGTACACACAGAATCTTTTCAAGAAGTCAGATCCTTTTTCGCTTAGATTCCACAACATGGCAACATCTGATCAGGCACGGTACGGAGGATTCCTTGACCCGGTGCTTAGAATGCCACTGAAGGGAGCTCAAGAAGGTCTCATACTGACTATAACATCTCAAGACTGCATCGTCCACTGGCCGGGCTCTGTTCCTGAGGATAGCAGTACCCGACTAGACGACACGACGACGACAGCTATTCTACCTTACCAAGAAGGAGACTCGATCTGTGACCTCGAGGCCTCTACTAAAGTTATCAGCAACTCCGACAGTATGGAAACTAACGCCAATAATAGAACAGTTCACGCATGGGAAGTACTCATGGTTCGTCGTCCTCGGTCACCATTGGTCCCCCCAAAAGCGCCCGATGTCAGGTCATCGAATGAATCAGAATCCAACATATCGCCCTTTGCCCAAGGCTACGATGGTGAAACCGAGAATCAGAAACAAGCTAGAGAAAGAAAAAACAAGTTGAAGCAAGGACGCCAACACCGTGCTAGGCAGCGTAGGGAAGCCTGGATCAGATATGAGTCGGAGTTGGCCGAATACGACAGAAGAAAATCACAACGAGAAGTCGAAGAAAGACACACGGCAAGTACGCCCTACGATAAGATCCAAGAAGCTTTAGAAGAACTCAGAGCAACCTCACATCCCGGTGAAAAATATGAACAGCTCCGGGACTTGCTCCGGTCAACGGCCCCGAGGATGCATGAAGAAAGAACCCAATCAAGACTACCCGCCAGATCAACGACCCATAGGCAAGAAGATCAAAATCAAAGGAAGTCCGCTTTCGAGAGACTTGGACCAAGTGGAAGTCATAACAGAGAAAGTAGGAGGGATCATAGTCAAGGCCACCGAGTTGAACAACCAAGAAAGACCAGGAGTAGGGCGCCTGCCCAGACGGCCTCGCAGAATTACTCTCATCAAAACAACAGTTGGCCAGAAGGAGGTGCCGAATCGGAATTCAAAGAAGCCGAAACATACGATAGATTCCCCTATTTTGCAAACAGACTTGCGTCAATACGACTACCTCACAAGTTCAAACCGTCCAACCACTCTAAGTATGATGGCAAAACTGAACCAAGGCAGTGGCTCAGGATATATTCACAATCAATTGAACTAGCCGGAGGAGACGACGATATCAAGACCCTGTTCTTTCCCATGGCCCTAGAAACCATGCCTCTCTAATGGTTCGACAAATTAAATCCAGGATCAATCAGAAATTGGGAGGACTTGCAAAGAGCTTTTTGTGAAAATTTCACAGGGATCATTACACACCCGATCACTCACGCAGAATTAAAAGGACTCAAGCAGAAGGGAAGTGAGAGTCTCAGAGATTACTATCGACGATTCGGTGAACTACGGGCTCAAGTGCATGACATCACCGAACGAGAAGTAATTGAAGCTTTCTCTCAAGGAATCATGGCTAGGTGGCAATTTCAAGACTTCTGCAAAGAAAATTCGAGAAACAACAAAGAATTCAGACGAACAGTAGGAAAGATGATTACTGCAGAAGAGAAGACACGAGAGAGGTTCTCGGATAGAAGCAACCGAGACAACCCAGACAACCAAAATCATCGAAATAGCAGACATCAGGAAAGAAAACGTAGACCAAACAACACCGTGGCAATGGCTGACAAATCAAAGAAGTTTTCCAAACCCAGAAGATATGACGACATCGAAAACATACGTTGCCCATTGCACCCTAATGGGAAGCACACCATCGGAAATTGCTACACCTTCAATGATCGATACACAAGAAAAGATAGTATGGAAAACACCAAAGAAGACAATCAGAAAAAAGATGAAGACAACCACGAAGACAAAGGATTCCAAAAATCTAGGGGGACGGTAGCAGTGATCTTGTCCGAGGCCCCAGATTGCAGAAGCAAACATCAAGAAAAATTAGCACTACGGACTATCATGACAGCAGAACCGGCTACTCCAAGATATCTCAATTGGTCACAATATCCAATCCAATTTTCCAGAGAAGACCAATGGACTAGCGTGGGAAACGCAGGCCATTACCCACTGGTTCTAGATCCAACTATTGCCGGTATGACTATCACCAAAGTACTAATCGACGGGGGAGCCGGACTCAACATCATCTTTTTAGAAACGCTAAGGAAGATGGGATTGCAACTCACCGGGATGATTACACCAACAAGTACACCTTTTTATGGCATAGTACCCGGCAAGGCAGCCATGCCACTTGGACAAATTACTCTACCCGTTACTTTTGGAACTCCTTCGAATTACCATACAGAATTCATCGAGTTTGAGGTTGCAAACTTTGATTCATCATACCATGCAATCCTCAGACGCCTAGCACTAGCAAAATTCATGGCAATACCACATTATCCGTACCTACTGCTTAAGATGCCAGGACCTAACGGTGTCCTTTCTCTTCGAAGTGATTTGAAGCGCGCTTTTGACTGCGACGTTCAGGCAATCCAAATCACGGCCAAAGCACAAGCCAACAATGGAAGAAAAGAAATAGCCACTATTGCCGCAGAAATAAGCCAAGAAGAACTAGAGATACCGGCTAAAAAGCCTAGCATCCTTGCACCACCAAAAGAAGCCGACGTCAATCAAATCGACCTGGGCACTGGCGATCCCTCTAAGACAGCAACCATCAGCGCCCACCTCTCGGCAAAATAGGAACTCGTGCTCACCAACTTTCTTCGGGACAACAAAGATATCTTTGCTTGGAAGCCGGCCGACATGCCAGGTGTCCCAAGAGAGTTGGCTGAGCACAGAATTGATGTCAATGAAAGCTCCAAGCCTGTAAAGCAACGGCTACGACGATTCTCACCTGACAAGAAGGCAGCGATTAAAAAAGAAATCACAAAACTAATGGCGGCTGGATTCATTAGAGAAATCCTTCATCCAGATTGGCTAGCAAACCCAGTTCTAGTACAGAAAAAGAACACGGACGAATGGTGCATGTGTGTTGACTACACAGATCTCAACAAGCACTGTCCAAAAGACCCGTTCGGGCTGCCACGCATTGATCAGATAGTTGATTCAACAGCAAGATCCGCCCTATTATCCTTTCTTGATTGCTATTCAGGGTATCACCAGATCGCATTAAAAGAGCAAGACTAGAGCAAGACATCTTTCATTACTCCGTTCGGTGCCTACTGCTACAAGACCATGTCGTTTGGACTCAAGAATGCTGGAGCCACTTACCAAAGAGCTATCCAAACGTGCCTCAAAGATCAGATCGGCGAAAACGTAGAAGCATACGTGGACGATGTGGTGGTAAAAACAAAGAACCCGGATACACTGATTGAGGACTTAAAACAAACTTTTGAGAACTTGAAAAGATGGAGGTGGAAATTGAACCCAAACAAGTGTGTATTCGGAGTCCCTTCAGGACAACTACTCGGTTTCCTGGTCAGTCATCGCGGAATCGAAGCAAGCGCCAAGCAAATTCGAGCCATAACAGAGATGGGCCCACCTCGAAACATCAAAGATGTGCAAAAGCTAACAGGCTGCATGGCGGCACTCAATCATTTTATTTCAAGGCTCGGCGAAAAAGGGTTACCTTTCTTTAAACTACTAAAGAAGACAGGCAAGTTCGAGTGGACGGAAGAAGCCAATGAAGCTTTCAAGAAACTTAAGGAATACCTCACATCCTCACCAGTTCTCACACCTCCAAAGAAAGATGAAGACATGATGCTATACATTTTGGCAACTTCTACTGTGGTCAGCACGGCGATAGTCGTGGAAAGAGAAGAAGAAGCGCGCATATATAAAGTACAACGACCCGTATACTACATCAGTGAAGTACTGTCAGAATAAAAAATCCAATACCCGCATGTGGAAAAACTACTGTACGCCCTATTGATCACTTCACGCAAGCTCCGCCACTATTTTGAAAGCCACAAGATCACCGTGGTGACAGACTTCCCGCTCGGAGACATCTTGCACAAATGAGACGGCAGTAGTAGGCATATCAAAGTGGGCAGTTGAACTTGGTGCTCTCAACATCAATTTCACCCCACGCAAAGCAATCAAATCTCAAGCCCTTGCCGATTTTGTTGCCGAGTGGATAGAGATTCAACAACCTATGTCAAATACAATCCTTGACCACTGGAAGATGTACTTTGATGGATCACTCAAGCTAGGCGGAGCTGGTGTGGGTGTTCTCCTAATCTCTCCAGACGGAAAACAACTCAAGTATGTCCTTCAGATATTATGGCAAGCTACAAACAACGAAGCAGAGTACGAAGCTCTCATTCACGGGCTACGAGTGGCAATTACTCTCAGAATCAAGCGATTACTCGTATACGGCGATTCGGTAGTAGTCATCAACCAACTCAACAAAGACTAGGACTGCACCAAAGAAAACATGGGTGCTTACTATGTCGAAATCAGAAAACTCAAAAAATATTTCCAAGGAATAGAAATTCCACATTTCCTGCGCGATTCCAACATTGCGGCAGATGTCCTCGCCAAGCTCGGATCAGACAGGGCAAAGGTCCCACCCGGTGTTCATCGAGGAGTTATCAGCTCCTTCTATCAAACAACCCGGTGAGAAAACCCCAGAACTCACAGCCAAAGGCAACCAGATTCTGGTAATCAACACTTCATGGACACAAGCTTTTATTGATTATATCAAAGAGAATAAGTTGCCAGCTGATAAAGAGGAAGCTACCCGAGTTGTTCGCAGAAGCAAAAACTACGTCCTAGTGGGGGACAAGCTCTATAGAAGAGCTGCATCGTCAGGAGTACTCCTAAAATGTGTCTCGTTTCAAGAAGGCAGAGAAATCCTAGACGAAATACACTCAGGTTGCTGCGTAAATCATGCCACTTCAAGAACACTAGTCGGCAAAGCTTTCCGCACCGGATTCTACTGGCCAACAACTATGAAAGACGCAGAAGAACTCATCAGAAAATGCAAAGGTTGTCAAATGTTCGCAAGACAAGCTCATGTGCCAGCTCACAACCTCATCTGCATCCCACCCGCTTGGCCTTTCTTCTGCTGGGGGCTGGATCAAGTAGGACCCCTCAAGAAAGCAAAGGGCGGTTTCGATTACATCTTCGTGGCAATTGACAAGTTCACCAAGTGGATCGAATACAAACCACTCGCAAAATACAGCGCAGCCAAAGCAGTCGAGTTCATCCAAGACATTATGCACCGCTTCGGCATGCCCAATCGAATCATCATAGATTTAGGCTCTCCCTTTACAGCCACAAAGTTCAAAAGTTGGGCGTAGGATTGTGGCTTCAGCATAGATTACGCATCAGTCGCACATCTAGAAGCCAACGGACAGGTAGAAAGAGCCAATGGACTCATACTAGCCGGGTTGAAACCAAGACTGTATGAAGAGCTAGCAGACTATAGATCAAAGTGGATTGAAGAATTGCCCCAAGTAGTATGGGGGCTACGGACTCAAATAAGCAGAGCTACCGGATACTCGCCTTTCTTCCTAGTTTACAGATCAGAAGCTGTACTACCTACCGACTTGATTTGGACATCACCAAGGATAGAATAGTATGACGTAGGAGAAGCAGAACACACCAGAAGATTAGAACTTGACACTACAGAAGAAGTCAGGGTAAACGCTACCCTTCAATCAGCAAGATACCTCTAGGGATTAAGACGCTACTACAACAAGAATACCCAGCCTCGATCACTACAAGTCGGAGACCTAGTGCTAAGAAGAATACAAAAAACTAACGGACGCCATAAACTACTCAGTCCATGGGAAGGTCCTTTTATTGTCTCGAAAGTCACTGGACCAGGCACATACAAGTTAATAACTGAAGATGAGAAAGAAGTCAGCAATACATGGCACATCAGCCAACTAAGAAGATTCTACGCATGAAAACAACTCAAGGGAGAATACATGTACAAACCACAAGAGATCAACGTTCAAGGCCAATAAAGATGTTGTCCCTCGACAAAATATGTATTATGGCTTATTAAACGATCATGATCAATAAAGATGGTTTTTCGGCAACATACATCTTATGATGGCTAACCCCGAGTTGTTTCTAAAGAGCAAAATGGCTGAAACATGCCTGAGCCTACCGGCCGAGAGCAAAATAGCTGAAAAGATGCTTGAGCCCGCCGATAAGGGTAGCTAACAAGCTAACACCTAGACAAAAGAGCAAAATGGCTGAAACATGCCTGAGCCTACCGGCCGAGAGCAAAATAGCTGAAAAGATGCTTGAGCCCGCCGATGAGGGTAGCTAACAAGCTAACACCCGGACAAAAGAGCAAAACGGCTAAAACATGCCTGAGCCTACCGGCCGAGAGCAAAATAGCTGAAAAGACGCTTGAGCCAGCCGATGAGGGTAGCTAATAAGCTAACACCCAAAACAAAAAAATAAAATGACCAAGCCTGGACATGGATTAGGAAAAAAATCAAGTCAAGACCCTCTAGCTCCTTGTTCCAAAAAGCAAGAGGCTCAGGGGCTATACTGAAGACACTCAAGAGTCCGCACCGAGTTGTTTATGCGGCGCAGATAGGAGCCAGGCAAGTGCACCGAGTTGTTTATGTGGCGTGGATAAGAGCCAGGCAAGCATTCAACAGATCAAGAAAATTCGTCAAGACAACAAACAACACCAAGTTGTTTACATGGCAAAGACGAAGGCCAACACTCAACAGATCAAGAGAGGTTGTCAACACAAGGATAACATGCAAAGTTGTTCACATGGCAAAGTCGAAAGCAAGACAAAGTACTTGGCAAGTCAAATAACACTGATCGCTTGGACAACTCATCCAAAGAATAAACAAGGCATCCAGGTAGAGAGGACATCAGCAAAAAATCTTCATTCAAAAGGAAGTATAATGTCATATTACAAGGCATGAGCATAGAGGTCAATTACGTCAAACGTCATCATCAGGGGAAGAGATAACAATATTAAGATTATCTACAACTCTACTGGCTAAGTCTTCGACCTCAGGCTCCATCCTCTCAACGGCATCAATGTACTCTTGACTATCGGCTTTCTCTGCTATCTTAGACAAAGGCGCCTCTGGAGCAAGAACCCGGACCTGGGCCAGGATATTCTTGGTACACAGTTGGGCGCACCTCTTCATGAAATCTTGAAAACGAGTCGGAATTCAGGGAATCAACTGAGCCCAAGATTGCCCATCATCCGCTGGAGTTCGGAGAGCGTCGGCTACTAAACGAAAGGATTTCCATAAAGCTTTCCAGTTTTTGGTAGCCATCGCCAACTTGCCAGACAAGTCTTCAATAGTTTTTTGAGCCTACACAAGATCTTTATCAGCTCCACGCCTAATCAACTTAGCAAGCGCGAGTTCTTCCTCAGCATGAGTAATTATCTCCTCAGCCTTGTTGTGACTAGAACGAACAAGAGTCTTCATTTCATCGATACTCTCTGAGAGCTTCTGCTTTTCAACTCGGAGAGCTGGACAAGGCACCAAACAAAGAGTCAGAAGAAAGGAAGGTTTAAATACAGAAGGAAACGAAAAGAACTCGCCATACCATTGCACTCTTTCTTCGTTGTTTCCAAGTTCTTCATGCCTTTGAGTTCTTTAAAGCCTCCTGAATAGCAGCATCCCTTTGTCTCTCAGCCTCAACTACCCGGGCACGAAGTGATTTTTCCTCCTTCTGATGCGTTTGACGCTCAGCCTCCAGCTCAGCCTGGCAGAGACCAAGATTTGTATTCAAGGCGCTTAACTCAGAGGACAACTTCTTCTCGGTTTCCGATGAAAAAAAGAAGACGGTATGGTCCCGAGAGAAGGACTGAACAAGAAGAAAGAAAGAAAAAAGGCATAAGAACAGGAGAAAAATGGACATCCAAAGAAAGAACTTCGGAAAACTTACTTGGAGTTTTTCCCCAAAAGAAGTTGCAAAGGTTGCAAAATCTCCCCAAGAAGCGGTCAACTCTGACAGCCGATGAGTGGCGTCAAATTGATGCACCACATCTTCAGTAGAGAAAGGAGCGGAGGGGGAAGACGGCCGATGCGGAGAAGGTGAGAGCAGGGGCACACCATGGGAAGTCCCAGCTACCTCCCTAGATGAATCCACCACCATGGCCACGGTCACCTCCGAGGCAACCAAGCCAGCAGCAGCATCATCACCAGGAAATCTTGTCTCCCCCACAACCACTTCGCCGACCGTGCGCTCCAAGTCCTAAGGCTCGGTACTCGGAGGCACACCAGAAGAATGGCAAGAAGTCGACGGAAGGTCGAGAGAAGACGAAGGCCTGAAAGTTGAAAAAAAACTTGGCAATAAGAACAAAAGAAAGGGGAAACAAAAGCAAAGAGACGAAACCAGAAGTCACTCACCCGACTATCTTCTTCTTCGTAAAACACAAAGAAGACCTCGCAGGGGAACGACGGCAGCAAAAACATCACCGCCACCCTATGATAGGAGCGGCACGGCTGGTACCGGAGCCCCAGAGGAACCCGGAACCAGAACCCCAGAGGAACTTGGTGCCGGAGCCCTAGAGGAACTCGAGCCCAATGACCGCCTGCTACAAAAAGCCAAGACGAAGTCAGAACAAGAAAAGGCGCTCAACAAAACAAAGACAAGTAAACAACTCACCGGCGCGTAATGAGGGGCACATCATTGACCTCATCCTCCTCAGTCTCCAGCAAGACAGCTACAGCGCCATCTGAAAACAGAGAGAAAAGAACTCGATCATCGGCACAAATAAATAACAGAAAGACCAAACATATTAATATGCTCACCTAGGAGCACGCTACCTATAACTGGAGTACCTGGATGAGTACTCGGCTGGCGAGACTTCTTGGAAGCAGGTAAACCAGATGAAGAACCATCCGCCCGCCCCCTCTTCGGGACACTACGAGGACCTTGAGGGACTAGATGAGGAACATATTCTTCATATACATCAACAAATCCAGAGGAAACTCCAGGAAACACTGTGGTGATTTGGAACTTACTGGTTACAGAAGACCTAGCAAGGTTCTCCCCAGTACTCACCACGGCAGGGAGGACATCTAGGGGGATCGGGTCAACAAAATTGCGCCCCAATTCCTACGAAAAGAATAAAACAACAAGACAAGGAAAATTAAGTAAAAACGGATACAGCAAAAGAAATACAGAAAATATCCGCACGAAGGAAAAATGACTCACAGCTGGAGGCGGGTTGTTGGCGGAGTACTCGGAGACTGTAAGTGGGACAACGCTTGCTCCTTTTAGCATCTTCTGGAGACGCTCAAGTACCTCCTTGTCGGTCAGCTCAAGGGCCGGGACCATGCGGGAAGAATCCTCAGCCCCAGAATACTCGAAGCCAAGGTTCTCTCGCTCCTTCAGAGGCTGAACACGGCGACGAAGAAAGCTCAAGACAATACCGAAGCCGGTCATGCCCTACTGCTTTAGAGTGCGTATCCGCTCAAGGAATGGCTGGATCACCTGGAGCTCGTTTAGTGTCAGGGAGTTCTTTTCCCACAGGTCATTAACCGAGGGACCAGACCCAGAATGTATGGAAAGAGAAGGAATCAAATTGGCGGCATAGAACCAATCAGCACGCCAATCCCTCACAGAAACAACCAGGTCATAGTCAAAGAACTTGCTTTTAAGACCCTGGCGAAACTGTATCCCATAGCCGCCAAGAACATTGGTTTCTTCACGGCGGGGTTGAGGCTTCAAACGAAAGAAGTGGCGGAAAAGAGAAAGAGAAGGAGAAATTCCAAGGAAAGCTTCACAGAGATGAACGAAAACAGAAAGATGGAGGACGGCATTAGGGGTTAGATGGTTCAGATTAACCCCAAAATAACCAAGAAATTGATGAAGGAAGGCAGAAGCAGGAAGGCAAAGACCGGCGCGGATAAAGGAAACGAAAAGGACAATCTCACTAGGACCTGGAGCAGGAACCCGATGCTCGCCCGGAACTCTCCATTCAGTAATGTCTTTGCTTTGGATCAAGCCGTCGCTGACGAGCTCGCGGAGCTGGTCTTCGGTTGTTGTTGGAGCCGGCCAAACCTTCTGAGCAGCCCTCATGGCCATGAACTCTTGGTTCTCAATCAAAGAAAGGGATGACTCCTCATCCACGAAGGCTGCCTGGGACTTGCTCACGGTTTTCTTCTTACCCATGAACTAGCGGAAGCAAAAAGGCACTGGGGAAGACGAAGCTAGGATGGCGGCGCTCGGGTGACGGCGACAATGGCGGCGGTGGATTTCTGAAAGCTAGGGTTTTAAGGCAAGAGCTGGGCAGTAAAGAAAAGGAAGATAAAAGGTCTTTAAATAGATTTTTCAGTGATAAAAACGGCCCACCAGGCCC
Organism: Miscanthus lutarioriparius; assembly: GCA_904845875.1. Taxonomy (NCBI): domain Eukaryota; kingdom Viridiplantae; phylum Streptophyta; class Magnoliopsida; order Poales; family Poaceae; genus Miscanthus; species Miscanthus lutarioriparius. The sequence goes on from CAJGYO010000001.1 coordinate 40,605,745, forward strand.
GTTAAAACACGGTGTGGGAACGCAATGGTCCATTTACTGACACAGCTAAAATGACGGACGACACAAATCCACACAACGGTACAGTTTAACGGGTAGATTTCAGACTTATCTATCCAGCACCACGGCAGGGTTATCAGATCACTACAAGAACAACCCGTCAACCATGAAGAAACAAAGGGCTACCTCGTAAGGAACAAAAGAACCTGGTTATTAAAGAAAGAACTCGGGAGTCTCATGAATAACCAGGATTACAGCAGAAAAATGAATGACAACTCTGAAGACAAGATTCTTTCCATTACAAATGGCTTCAAAAATAGAAGATTGCACATCTTACAAGACCCAATGAACTCGGCACTACGACAAGCAAGGTAGCAAAAAGGAGCCCAAACACAACTAGGCTCTAGAACGACTACGTGCTCCAAATTGCTACTCGGTAGAACAAACCGCACTCGGCTACACTATTTTCTTCAAACGACGGACGTAGTGCATCCAAGGCAGAAATCAGCAACACGGCGGGACAACATAGACCAGGGGAAGTCAGCAGGCATCTGTCTACCCAAGCCCGACATGATGCAGGATCAGGTGTTGATCTGCACCGGACAGTCTCAAGACAGACGGCGAGGATCAACCCAGAACTACCGGATGAAGGAACGAAGCCCACATCACAAGACTTACTCCAACTACCACCACGTACTTCCAAGTACAATGCCGCTGCGGGATTAGTCTACCTCTAATCCCTATCATAAGACTTCCTCCAGCTACGACAAGACACATAGGAACTACAAGATACGCCCAGGGGTTGCTCTACCTCACAAACTACCATATTCATGACTACGAAGTTTTCCAAATGTTCAATGGATGAAAGCAAGCACCCCGGGAGGGTATTTATAGATCAAAGGAGCGGCGCACATGGACTAGGAGTACCAACAAAACAAGCCTTTCAAAAGACACAGTGAAAAGACAGAACTCAATAATGGAAGACTTAGAAGGAACAGTACTCGAAGACGAGCATATTCGGAAGAATATGCTAACACTATACAACCCGTGAACAGGCAACATTTACACTCAACCACCACCATACAACTACACCTGACAAACAGTAGACTACCAGAGAATACGCCAAGAACAATGCGTTCAAGTTCTTTTAGAATCAAAGAACCCAGATAAATGCTCAGAGGCTACAACAGGAGAAGATTTTAGTTCCTCGAACAAATCAGACTCAAGACCCTCCAACTCTTTGTTCCAAACAGCAAGAGGCTCGAGGACTACACTCAGTGAGTGCACTTTTTCTTCAAAAAAGCACACATCACTCGAAAGACTTCTTCAAGTCAGCAATTTTAAAACAACATAAGATTCAAACCCCTCTAGCTCCTTGTTCCAAATAGCAAGAGGCCCGGGGGCTACACTCAGTGAGTGCCCTTTTTTCTTCGAAAAAGCGCACGTCACCAAGAAGACTTCTTCAAGACAAAACTACTTCAAGGAATCATGACAAAAAGAAGCCGAACCGAGCTATATTCGAGTTCTTTTTTATAAAGAACCCGGGCACATACTCGGGAACATTTCAATGAAGGATCAGAGTGATTTTAAGACAAGACCCTCCAGCTCCTTGTTCCAAATAGCAAGAGGCTCGGGGGCTACACCCAAAGGGGAATACTTTTTTCTTCAAAAAGGTACACTCCACGCGAAGATCTCACAGAGCGCTACACGGTTTCGCTCAAGAAAGCACTCGGACAACGCTTATTCCTGCTCGGCAAAGCCTGAAAGAACAAGACGATGCTTCCAGAGCTCAACCATGAAGTGCTCGGGGGCTTGTCGGTGCGGGACCCACAGGATACCCCACAAGGAGGAGAGAAGATCTAGTCTAACTAGGATTCTCCCCATGTAATCTTAGTAGTAGTATTATCCTATAATCCTACTAAGAACTCTCATTGTAAACCGACTAGGATTCTGACCTCCTGACTATATAAAGGAGGGCAGGGTTCCTAGAGACGGGAGATTACGATTTCTACAACACAATCAATACAACGCAAGGGCTAACGCTGACTAGACGTAGGGCTATTACTCGACCACAGTCGAGGGTCTAAACCAGGATAAATCGACTGTCTCTTGCGTTCACCGTCGAGTTCTGCATACGCTGAAGCACGAACAATACTGCCCCAGGGACCCCCGTGGCAGGCTATCGGTGGTCAAACATCGATAGTTGGGTTACTAAACGTTTCGGTGGTGATACACTATTGACCCCTGCCGCATCAGACGAATAGCGGTGGTGATGGTCGTCTGCTTCACCAACGGCGAGTGGTACGACGGTGATGACAAAACAACCAACGGCCCTTACATCCGACGGTGACAGAATTACATCTAGTTTTCACAATGTATTTACTAATTCAGCTAGGCCTTAATAACTTATTGAACACACATCATACAGATATAATCATTACACATCATTCATCATGTCCACAACGAAGAGTACTTATTATAATAACAATGCTCGACACTAACATAACAATTGTGTGAACTGATGAATTAACACAAGCGGTACATAGATAGTATAATAAAGGCTCTGCTCCCTACAGACCTACATAAATAAAACGAGGTAGATGTGCTCCGCTCCTTCAGATTGGCACTCCTTGATCAGCTTGACAGCCAATGCACCATGGAACCCCTCTTCTTCCTCCCATAGACATTGTAGGAAAATCATTCAAAAGCACTAACACTCTAAAACCTACACAATGCAAAGCTTTACTGCTCTGAACAAAATTGGACTATATATATAGACTCAAAACAACTCCCTACCTGAACAAAGACATGTCCTAACAACAAAATACAGCATATGCACCTTCGTTGCTCTGCTGATGACTCCATGAACAAGAGAACATAAGGCAGATAGTGAGGTCTGTTCAAATAAATACTCCAGGTACTTCTAGGATAGCGGACGACCCAGGCAGGGAGGACATGAACTTTTTTGTGGCTCATGTTATATGCCATTAGTGTTCTATCTTCCCCAACAAGAAAAATCAAATTCCATTCTAGGTGAATTACAATCACTCTGTAGTCCGCATTGGCTTCCTCAGAATCGAGTTGAATATTGTTCAGTCCAAATAGCTACAGCGTGTTCACCATATGCTTCAATGTCCATTTACTAGTACCATAGTCTTTGAGGATCCAGATTGAAAGGTCAAACCTATTGAAAATATCAGCAATATATAGACACAACAGACCCTAATCTCCATGGATGGACATTGCAGGACCTGGTGGCCTAAGAATTTTCCTCCATGTCTTTCCCTCCATATCAATATCAACTATCTGGGACACCTCCAGTATGTGCATAAAATCATTAAGAAACACAGTTCCTGAAAATTTGCATATCAGAATATCCTCTCTCCATTCAAATTCTTTACACATCCATGCTATAGTTTTGGATGAGTAGATACTGACAACTAACACCCTAGGCGACCTTACCCATAGTTCTACCACATGGAAGTGTGAGGAGATTGTGGGATCGAATCCCAAGCGAGCTGAACCATAACAAAGGTTGCTATGCGGCAGTATCACTGATTTGCTAGTCACCGGATTGCAGACAACATAGCAAAGCCTAACACACCAGCAGAGGAAGAGGCCTCTGCAACAATCTGAGATGACTAAATCCTGAATGGGAAAGGGCAAGAAGGAAATTTATCGATGAAGTTGGCGAATCAACGTTTGCCTTTCTAGTTGCCATATATGAATCTGGTGACAAATTGGGGCAGCTCCTTATGGTACTCAGATTCGGAGATGAGGCGGTACCAGGAGCGACACACACTTATGTTGCACAAGGTGTAGGCGGTGAGGTGGCGGAGGATAAGAACCAAGACTTTGTCTGTCAGGATGTCTACTTCGTTCCTCTTGTTGGTGGCCTCCTCCTCCATCTTGAGTAGGATCTGGTGGAGCGGGGCCGGCAATGGAAGTGGCAGCGCTATCGCCTAAATTAGAGTAGGAGCGCCTATGGGGATGTGCTTGGGAGCTCCTTAATGATTGGATGGAAGCTTGATTTATACTCAGATGGGATAAGAGGGAAATAAAAAGCCAAGAAATTAACATGGATAAGGGAAGTGCAAGAAAGCATTACCCTTGCCTTTGGATCCCACGGTAGTGAGCTCAAGCGGCCACAGCGGTGATGAGTACCAGCCTGGTCACCGGTGGATCTATGCGGGCGTGCTGGTACCGGCGCAGAGCACTAGCTTGTCAGCGGTGAGTGGTGGCTTGCACACCGATGAGTAGGTGAGGAATAGCAGCACTTGAGGAGGAGACGAACAGGTTAGCTGGGTGGGTAGCGGTCTTTGTAAGCTAACTACAAAGTAGGACTTGCGGGAACAGACATTTCCGCCAAAATTTCTAAAAACACGGGGGAGTCTCGTGCTGGCTTGCAAATTTTGACGATACTGGCAGTGAAGGCTACCGGCGGTGGTGATTGGGTCTTAAAGAAGATGGCACGTAGCACCTAATGATGGACGTGTCATACGGAAATGGAATGTTGGAAAGAATCAAAATATTATGAACATTATTTTTGCAGGTTACAACAAGAAGATGTTAGCACCTAAAGGCAAATAGCGGTGGTGATACAATTTTTTCAATGACGCTTATATCCGATGGTCACAGAATAAAGGTACTAATCTCTATAATAACAATGGACACAATAAAAAGTTGTACCATATGGTGGTTTGCACATACAAAGCAACACTCCACCAGCATCTCAGTGAGGTAACAGCGTTCAAAATCAACAAAGGACATTCTTTTTCGATTAACTCTGTTACACTTTTCATTCACTAGGCATACAATAACAAGGATCTATTAGCAACTACAGTTATGATGACAAAAACCGTGACCCTGTTCTTCAGCAATACTTCAGTAGTACTGTCGGGGTCATAACCCTGTAGTATCTCAAGGCACCGATTAGTTGGTGGGCCACGTAGCCCACAATATATTAGCTAGCAAAGGCCCGAATGACCAAGGCCTAGCTGAGCCAAGAGAACTAGGCCAGATGCCAAGGCCAAGGTCAGCCATGACCCCTTCCTTCTGTCTCAGCCGCACGACGCGTCAGAGACTCATGACCTCCCCACCGTCATGACCCCCGAGATGGATAGGGAGAGGTCAAGCCTAGACAAACGTGCCCGCTCTAACAAAAGTAAGCATGATAATATAACTCCACAAGAACCGAGGGGACAACGGTCACCTCGGTCTAGTCAGACACCATCCCTGCGCCATGCTATGCATACAAGACAACATCGCACGGCGGTGACAACCGGTACGGCGATCCACCATCCAAATATGGTTCGAAAGGATGCATGTACGATTCTACCCACCACGGGATGGGATCCACGGTGAAGGTCTTAACTTATAGGCCATCCAACCCGGCGGGAGCCATGAACTCAACGATCAGGATCATGGCCCTTAGCTCCTCAAACCAATGAGGAGATCGATGACCCAGGGGCGGTGATCAACTCCTATACGACACCCCCAGAAACCAGGAGGCAATGACGAAGACCACGACGGAGACCACGTTGCATAGGACGGCTGGCGAACCATCACCGTGCCTATAGTACCACCATGGTTGGCATAGTACACTACTAACTTCTGACCCTTATACCACGCTTTTTTGTCGCAACGGCATGGTTTCGTTGCAACAAGTGTTGTTATCACAACGATTTTCACTTTTGGTTGCGATAGATTGGTTTTTTGCCATGAAGATTGTTTTGTGGCCATAACTGTGGAGATCGTTGCAAAAAGTAAGTGTTATCGCAATAAATTATTGAACGGTTGCAATAAGTGATTAATGTTGCCACGATTTGATTTGCGTTGCAGGCAAGTTTATTTTCGTTGCAATACTAAGGTGATATTGCAACTCTTTACTTTATGGTTGCAATAGCCCATCTATATCGCCACGAATATGTTCCGTTGTATTTAATAGTCGCTTGCGTTGCAAAAAATTGGTACATATAGCAACGAAAAAAAATAGTTCATTGCAATCACTAAGGTTGCAACGATTATGGTTTCGTTGTATGTAGCAGTTTCGTTCATTGCAAAAAGGTTATAATATAGCAACGAAAAATTACATTGTTGCAATACCTAAGCCTTTCCACTTTAATGGTTGCATATTTTTTTTTTAAAATGACAACAATATGGGTTTTGAACCTGAGACCTCTTGGTCTTGAAAGTAAGATCCCACCACTAGGCTACATCTATGTTTGTGTTAGTAATAGCGAAAGTTCCCTATATTAATTAATGTTGAGCAGTTATATTGGAAAAAGGATCTAATCTAAATTTACATATCACGTAGAGGTCGCGGCTTGTAGCTCCTGTCGCGGCTCCTTCTCTCCCGCGGCCTCTCTTCTTCCCCCACGCGCTGTCTCCTTGCGAAGAACGTGGTGGAGCCCCCCCCCCCTTTATCCCTACAGCCAGCACTAGCAGGTAGCGTGGTCAAGGCCTCCCTGAAGCCTTTGTCGTCGCGGCGCCCCTTCCCTACGGCTGTAGTCATCACGGCCCTTGAATTCCCTGCAGCGACTATGGCATATTGGTGCCCTAGTTCCTTCCTGATCATCGACGAGATAAGGAGAGCGAGCACCGTCCGGTCCTTCCTTGGCGTGCGAGATAGTCTCTTGTGTTGCAAAAAGATTGTACATATAGCAACCGAAGACTAAATCGTTGCAATATCTAAAGGCGCGTTTGGTTACCTGCATATGCTGCGGCCGGGCTCCACGGAAGCGGGTGTGGGACACGGAGCAAACACGGGACACGCGATCGTCTGGATGCTAGCGCCTGTGCAGACGTCCGGACACTAGCCTTTCCCTTTTTTCTCTCAAATAAAAAAAATAAAAGAATGAAGATGTACGGGGTCGTTATCTGATTGGCTGTTTTGATGGGTTGCTTTTGCTTGTCGTCAGACTGTATATACGTACGGCAACAAGAAGCAAAGAAGGTAGGACAAATTCTCTTTTTCCGACGCATGTATACGTATATGCTTTATTTTCCTTGGCAAATCTGCCAATCCATATCATGCGGCACACGCAAAGATCGAGTTTGCCGACATGCTCCGCGCTCAAGATCGGATCGGTACTTGCAAGCTGTATATCCCTCCATGATCGAAATGAAGCGGAGGAGGATACAGAGACGTCCCAGCACAATGGTTAAGTAAAAAAAAATTAAATAAAAAATCACCACCAGGATTCGAACCTGGGACTTTAGAGTCCTGAAGACGTGCTTACCAATACACCATATTTGTGTTTGTGTCATTGGTAGTCAAAGGAACATATACAAAATATAAAATAACGTAGAACCCGTTTTGTATTGAAAGAGGATCGGATCTGGTATATAGTAGTATACGTATATGTGCACGATCGACTTTCGTGTAGGCATCGTGGCTTTCTCTTTCCAAGGCGTCGTCGCAGCTGGCTCTGTCCCCAGGCGTCATCGCGCGTGGCCTCTCCCTGCAGCCGCTGGTGTCCCTGTCGCCGGTACCGCTGGGTTGCTCGTGTCCTCACCGCTCTACGCGACCTTGTCGACAGCTAGACACTTAGCCGAAAGCCACGTCTACACGAGTACGTCGACGCGAGTGACGAGTACGTCGAAGCGAGTCGTCGAGTTCACACATCAATCAGGTGCTCTAGTTCAATCTATGTTTGACAAATTGCTCCCAAGTTCCTTTGTTAATCTTGATGTATCATCTATGGCAATTATATATTTAATCAATATTCAATTATCTTTACCTCCAATTTTTATTCTTCAGAGTGCATACGTGTAGTTAGGGCATTGTGTTATGAGAGTTGAGACTATTTATTAGGGGATAATCATTATATCAAGTTCTCAACTAGGTAATTTATTGAATTTTGACTTTAATGTTGAATCTAGTACAACATATTTTTTCATGTTCCTTTTTTAAGATAATATTTGTAATTTGTTTGATAAAAACTCCCTTTCGATGCATTAAAGTTTATTTTTTGTATTATATAGTAATATAGTAAAGGGCTCATTTTTTTTAAGCTTCGCTCCAGGTCATCAGATTGACAGGACCAGGCCTGTATGCATGCATTATTCCAAGATCTTTCATCATTGCCTTTTCCCTATCTCTGATATAGTTTATAATGTCGTGATCCCTTCAATTAACGTGCTGCAGGAAAGCCTTGTGACATTTGGAAGATATAATTAATGGCACATGATGATGATTGGAGTTGGATGCTGTTGTCTCGGTCAACCGATGAGTGGCAAGCAGGACTCGAGAAATTTATTGATACTATTTTTGAAGGCACCTATGCATCAGAAACTGCACCGTGTCCATGTTCAAGGTGTCGTGGAGTTGTGTACAAAACAAAATCCGAGGTTCAAATGGACTTGCTAATTAAAGGGTTTGATGAGAACTTTGTCAAAGAGAAAGGTAACGCTGGCATATTTTTGAATGATGATAGGGATCTGAATGTAGGCCCACCAGATGATGCATCATCCGCCAACAATCTGTTGTCCGCATTAATTAGGGGTGCGACCAGTGGCAATACCAATGAAGAGCCTTGTGAGAGTGCAAAGAAATTCTTTGATTTGTTGAAAGATGCGCAACAAGAGTTGTGGCCAGGCTCTCAGCTTACCAAGATATCATTCTTGGTCAAGCTCTTTCAGCTTAAGTGCATGGGTGGATGGAGTAAGGAAAACGCAGAGCAAACACTTAGCCTATGGAGAGATACGCTCCCCCCAGGACATTGTATCCCAGACACTATCAAGAAAGCACAGAAGATTATCCGCGACCTTGGCCTCACATACATTAAGATCGATGCTTGTGTGAATGACTGCGTGTTATTTCGTGGGTCGTTGGCTGATATGGACACGTGTCCAACATGTGGTGAGAGTAGGTGGAAGAAAGACGACACAAATTCTGATGAGATTGGCGAGTCTAGCGGAAGTGGTGGAGCAAAGAAGCGCACTCCTTGCAAAGTTCTAAGGTATTTTCCACTTACTCCTCGATTGCAAAGATTATATATGTCAAAGGAAACATCATCATTGATGCGGTGGCACAAGGAAGAATTGGTTAGTGATGGGAAAATGCGGCATCCAGCAGACTCATTGGCGTGGAAGCACGTGAATGATAGGTATAAGTGGTTTGATTGTGATCCACGTAATGTTAGACTAGGACTTGCATCTGATGGCTTCAATCCGTTTGGGATGTTGAATGTCAATTACACTTGTTGGCCCGTGATACTGATTCCTTATAACCTGCCTCCTTGGTTGTGTTTGAAACAACCTTATTGGATGATGTCGATGTTGATACCTGGGCCTAAATCTCCTGGAGTGAACATTGATGTATATTTGCAACCTCTGATCGATGAGCTACATGATCTATGGGTTAATGGAGTTTTAACATGGGATGAGAAGGAGAAGAAGAATTTTACTCTACATGCAATTCTGCTGTGGACAATTAATGATTTCCCCGCATATGCGATGTTATCTGGTTGGAGCACAAAAGGTAAGTTTGCTTGTCCTTATTGTCACAAGCATACTGATTACTTGTGGTTAAAACATGGCTCAAAGCATTGCTACTTGGGACATCGCCGATTTCTGCCCATGAACCATAAGTGGCGAAGGAACAAGACGAGCTTCAATAACAAGGCTGAAACTAGGGAAGCTCCAGTGCCGCTCAGTGGTGACCAGGTGCTGCGGGACTATGAAAGTTTCCAGCAAGTGACTTTTGGAAAGGATACAAGGAAAAGGAAGCAACGTGACGAAGAAAATAGGTGGCACAACTGGAGGAAGAAGAGTATTTTCTTTCAGCTACCTTACTGGAAATCATTGCTAGTACGACATAATTTGGATGTCATGCATATAGAGAAGAACATATGTGAGAGCTTACTGGGGACTTTGTTGGAGTTACAAGGTAAATGCAAGGACAGTGAGAAGTCTCGACTTGATATGCAACATTTTGGTATAAGGCCAGATCAACATCCAGTATTCGAAAAGGGTAAGTACACCTTGCCACCAGCGTTGTACTCTCTAGGTAAGGATGACAAGGAAATTTTGTGCAAATTTTTACATGGCGTCAAGTTCCCTGATGGTTATGCCGCAAATATTCAGAGATGTGTGGACGTCAATGGTTGCAAGCTTTCTGGACTTAAAACTCATGACCTACACGTAATCTTGCAAAAACTTTTGCCTTTAATGGTGTGCAACATATAACTCACTGTGTTCAAAGGAGCTGGAGTTTTCAGAAATTGAAAAACTGAGCACTTCGATTAGGGAGACCCTTTGTCGGCTGGAGATGATTTTTCCACCGGCTTTTTTTGATATTATGATGCACTTACCAGTTCATCTTGCTGACGAAGCTAGACTTGGAGGCCCGGTTTGTTATAGATGGATGTATCCAGTTGAGAGGTACCTTCGTACTCTTAAAGGCTATGTGAAGAACAAAGCGCTACTGAAGGTTCAATTGCAGAGGGGTATATATCGAGGAGTGCCTCACATTTTGCTCTCGTTTTTTGAAAATATTAGTACCAAGCTTAATTGTCCAGGCGTCATGAAAGCGCCGCTGCTAGTGAACCACCATCTAGGCTAATTATATTTGGGAGCCTTGACTACTGTGAGGAAAGGAAGTACTCTCGAGAAAGTTTCGATATTGAAATGCATAGGATGAGGCATTACATATTAACCAACTGTGACGAGGTCACTCCATGGATAAAGTAAGCTATATTTTAAATTGTTTTTTTATGGTGGTCATGAATGTTTAATATATATATGTAACTAATGAACGTATTTTCAATTGTTGTGGATAGCGAGCATATGGATGAACTGAAGAAAATTAGCTCAAGGCATGTTGATAAAAGACACAAGGAGGAGTTTGTATCATGGTTTGAGCGTAAAGTGAGTCGTCCCTAATATATTTATCCATATTTTATTTCTATAGTTTCCACATGCTTCTTGTAAATTTATTAGTCCGTAATAATAGCTAGCCACTTTGTCGGTTTATTAGTCCCTAATATATTTTTAAAATGATTAAATGCAGATCAGCACATTGCGTGCACAAGGGAAAATAGATGACATGATTTATTATCTATCTCGCGGTCCAGACCCTCGGGCTCGTGTGTTCAACAGGTGTTTCATAAATGGCTTCCTTTTTCGGGTCTCTTCCATAGAGAACTGCTTAACTACTCAAAATAGTGGTGTATTCGTGAAGGGCGATGCAAATACAGGAAACATGGGCTGGTATGGTGTGCTGAAGAAAATCATTTGCCTTGATTTTCATGGTGACAAGGAAGTCATGTTGTTCCACTGTGTATGGTTTGATGTCCCTGCAGCTAGTAGTAGCAGATCGAGAGGGTACAATAAGGATAAATATGGGGTCATCGATATTGATATCACACGGTTTAGGTATTCAGATGAACCTTACATCCACGAGCACACAAGCTGAGCAAGTCTTTTTTTATGCGAGAAACATAAAGAAACCAGATTGGTGCACTGTCCTTAGAGTGCAGCCTAGAAATCTCTTTGCCATGCCTGAAGCGAAGGCATTGACAATATGGGCGAGCTCGATCTGGACTCAGTTGTTGTAGGAATGGAAGATATGAATGTTCAACAACAAAATGAAGATGTCACAGCTTGGAATAGGTCTGGCCTTGATGGGGCTACTGTTGATGCTTCTGTTATTGAGCATGCTATTGCAATAGCCATGCCTGAACCTGAGCATGATGACCTGTTTGATGAAGACGAAGACCAGATGACACTTACATTAATGACGGAGTCATCCTCCATTTAGTACTCGGGAGAAGATTCTCGATGATGATTTTTTGTCTAAATTTTTCTCAAGCAATAGAGGCATTGGGCTCTTGTTTGTTCTTCTTGTTGCTCGCTGTGTGTGTGTTCTTGCTTTCTCGCTGTTTGTGTGTTTATCATTTGCAGCAACGCCTTTGGATGTGTAACAGTTGCAAATGGTTTCAGGTTTTTGCTGCTGCAGCGGCTTTACCTGAAGGTGTTACAGAGTTCATACTTGCTATTGTCGATAATACTTGCTATTGTCGATAACACTCCTACCCTTTATCGAATGTTTTCCTGTGGACACAAACGAACGTTTTCGATCATAGATTTCTCTATTTTCTATCGCCACTGCATAGAGTAGATAAGATTTATGGACATGGCTTTATGCACCACCTCCTCTATCAACCTCAACCACAACCAAAATTGTCCAGCATGTGCTCATCCTGATTGACCAAAAAAAGCTGCAGCAAAGCCATCTGCACTTTACCTCCTGTAAAAAAAAGGCATCTGCACTCTTGTGTTCTTGATAGGATGCATGTAACACCTGATTCACAACTCCTGAACTGCATCCTTTCAGAGCATGCATATATGGAACGGCAGCTTTGGAGCAGCAGAGGAGAGCAAAATAGCACAAGTTTAATACTCCTGATATTTTTGGAGTTCTAGGGATAACCCCGGCCCATTAGCATTGCTATTCATACCAGAAATAGATTCAAGCGTTACAGCACCAACATGGCTCATGAACCCTTCAGTTCAGATACAAGGAAAAGAAAACTACCACCATCAACTAGCACACAAGAACACTACAGCTACGACACTAGATGCCACAAAAAATTGCTCAATGATGAACATTATCATCACACATAGCGAAAAAAGGGATCTGCCGCCTGAGTTCAGAAAGCAAGGTCTTCAAGGTATCAAGCATGTCCTCCATCAGGTAGACAGGTACCACTCGCCGAGATCTTCTCCAGGCTTGAGGCTAGCTTCGCCAAATTGGTCAACACGACCTTGTATTGTGCCTGGTGACCGGACATACGGCATATTAGTTCTCAGTTTCTGAGTATTGTTGAGATGGATCGCCATGTTTGCTGCATACATACCTCGCTACCGCCATTCTAAAAACATGCTCCACATTTTATCAAGATATCGCACATATTCGCCAACACAACATGTTTTCTCTTACTCAACCAAAATTCAAAAGCAATAGCTTCAAAGTCATTGACTCTATTCAGATTAACTATGACAAAACCATAAAAATCGACAAAACTCAAAGTGAGAGATTGGAGTTTTGCAAACATTCAAGACCTTAGCTGTTATTAAAAAACTCAAATTCGATACCGGGATGTCAAGAATCCTACGCTTAATTCTCAATTCATGTCATTCTAGTCCCCAAAGTAGGCCGCACGAACCAATGAACATAATACCTAGGGTTCTAGCGATAGAAGGTCAATTGGTGCGGCGGCGCGCTATTTTGCGCTTGAGGTTGTAGCGGTGCCATTTGGAGCGGTAGTGGAGCCCCGCTGCTGCTCCTCGTCGTCGAACCCCACGTTGCACGCGTTGCGGGTGACCGCGGCATCCTCGCTCAGCTCCCTCCTCTCCGCTCGCTTCGGATTCGCTTGCTCCGGCGGGCACGCAGGCGGGAGGACTCTCTCTCTCCTTCTCCTTCCGGTGCCGCCGCCTTGTATGCGGCGTGGCGGCTTGATGGTGAAGAGTTGGGGAAAGTGGCGGTGAGGCGGGGAAGAAGGGGAGGAGGAGAGATGAGAGAGGCGAGGCGGACGCGTTTGTTCCACTTACGGGCCGGCCCGTTAACAAAGTGTGTTGATTGTTCCACTTGTTGCCAAAGCTTGGTTCTTTAGTGCCACCTCGCCAATTCGGAGACGCAAAACTCAACTTAAAATCAAGCCGCCAAACCACACTTTGAACTTCTCATATCAAGCGCTATTCAAATTGTTACTCTTCCGGGCTAGTTGAGGCCGGTAGCTTTCTTTGGGCTCCCCGAGGGGTTGAGCTTAGCATGCGACACCTGGTCCTTGCTGGCCTTGAAGTACCAACTTTTTGTTTTCTAATTCTATGCTAATCGTTCCAACTTAATTTTTTAAAACATATTTCTATCGTTTTGTTTTCTAATTCTATGCTAATCGTTCTAACTTAATTTTTTTTAAAACATATTTCTATCGTGTCCACTAGTAACTAAATATCATATTCCATTTTTTCCTAATTCTATTATAATCATTCCTATTGACTTTACTTTTTAAAAAACATATTTCTATCATCTCCAACTAGTAAATAAGTATCAAACTCCTTTTTTTCTAATTGTATGCTAATCATTGCAACTGATTTTTTTAAAAACATATTTGTATCCTGTCCAACTAGTAACTACGAATCATATTCCATTTAGTGGCATATCGTTTTGCCTGTCTTCCTATGTCAGTGATGTCGTCATCGAAGCGTGCCACGTCGCCTAGATATGTGATATGCTCCTTTTTCGAAAGTGTTGTCTTATGCCATCGAAAGTGCCTAGCTCATCGTCTCCAACTAGTCACAATTTGTCCCATTTCATTCCATGTCTAACATTGTTGTGGTGTAGTACTCAAAGTATGCCATGTCAACTAGATATGTGTTCGGACCTTTCAAGTTCTATGTCTTATGCCATTGAGTGCCTACCTCATCGTGTCCAGCAAGTGCCACATCTTTGACTATGTTAGGTAGATGTTGTGTCATATGTAACTAGGATGCCACGTCGAACAACAACTTGATATGTAGTCTCATCCTCTCAAGTGTCATGTCATATGCTACCAAGTGTGATGTCGTATGCCACCGAAAGTGCCTCATCATGATCATAGGGGCACGTCATTGCCTATGTCTCATCCATTGAGTGGCACGTCATTGCCTACTTCTAGTGGTACTACTACTTACTGCAGTGTGGTGTTGGTACCCACAGTGAAACCTTATAGGGGGTGTAAGCGGGCTTGGAGGACTTTGTAATGGGCTTGTAGTGTGACCCTTGAAGCACCTAGGTATCGTCGGTTCCTCCCCCATACACGCCTATTCGTTTTCCCTCCCAAAATTAGATCGCGATCCGTCCAGAGCCCAGCGCCGCCTCCATGAGGACTTTGTAATGGATCTTTGTTTAAGAAAAAGAAAAATGGGTTAATGAGTTTTGATCTTGCCATATGTTACATCACAAATTTATAATTTTCTTTTTACTTATAACATAAGTATAAACATTGTTTCCGGTGTAGAAATAAAAACACCAAACGTCATTTTTTTCAATTTCTTCAGGCATGTCTTGCAAGTCCTCTTGTGTGTGAACGTGTCTCCCTTTGTTTGGCATACCAAAAAACTCGCTCCTCTCCCGCCTGTATCCCCTCATCGCGCCGAGGACGAAAATCTCCACAAAAATCTTCAACTGCCGCGCCTAAAACTTTTCGCACCCGCCCAATCTCCCTGAGCCAAATCCACCGACGGTGGCCTATTGCCGCCCCTCTGGCCTCTACGACTCCCCTCCCCCATGCCTCCTGCTGCGGCCCCTCTGCGACGCCTCCCTTCGAAGTAAGACCCTTCCCCATTGACATACCCTCCTCCCTTCCCCCGTCTCCCATCTGCCTTCCTCAGATCCCCTCCCCTTCTCGTCGACCCCTCCCTCTCCCATTGGCCCGGTCTACAGAGTGAGAAATCAACCGCGCGTATCCCTCCCCCTCCCCCAATTAGATCACGATCCGTCTCCCAGGACCACGTGAGGGCCATGACGCCACCGCCTTCGCCACCTCGGTCCAGGACGCCCCCGACATCGCCTCCGTTGAGGACGCCACTGGCAACGCCTTCAGGCGGGCCGACGGTGCCCGTTTCAGGGCATCGGTGCAGCCACAGACTCCACCACCTTGGGTACCCATCGCCATCGATATATCGAGGCCACCCTCGAAGTAGAAGATGATCTTGGGTTCTCTTCTCCATATGTCCCAGTGTACAATGATTAATTAATCTAGGTTTTTGATTCATATTTAATCTCGCATCACAAAGCAAATTCTACAAATTGTGAGGGGTTTAGGGTTTTCAAGCATTTGTTTCTTGCATATTTGGTGGTCATGATAAAAAAGATGTTTAAGAAAAGGCAATTACTTGCTCGGTATTTGTTTTGCTTGTGCGAAATTACGAAAGTAAACATGTCTCATTTGATTTAGGAATACAAAGTCTGAGATCGTTTTCTATGCTTAAATATCAATGTTTAACTACACAAAAATGTATGGATGTAGTTAACCTTTTTACGCATCAGGCATTGAATTTCTCATGTTGCATGTGCCTGCTCTATAATGGGATTACTGAAACCATCTAAAATAGAATCCTGAATTCAATGATATTTAGTTCCATTACTTATATATATGTAATACTTTACCTTTTTTATTCTTGTTTATTTATCAACCATTGTCCTATTTATGCAAAGTGTACGGGCGAAATGTGGACTCTTTATGTTCATTGCAAGAATGGACTTCAGATCAGGATTATGTAATGTTCAAATTGGAAAGGCCTCATATAAAATTGTCAACCTTGACATCTCTTAAGGACCGACTTGGGTATAATGCCCGGGACTTCTTGTACTACAAGAAGCGTTGTGGAAGAGATGTTGCAAGTCTTCACCCCTCGATTTTGTCGGACATGCGAGAGATTATGCTACAAGACAATGAGAGTGAGAAGGAAATCAGATTAGTACTCTCAAAGGAACAAGAGACAAAGCTGACAAGTCGATATAACACCCCTCAAGCGACCAAGGCAGCAATTGGAAGAAGATGAGCATCCGTTTATGGATGATCCTTTTGATGCATACAAGGAGGGTGGCTAAAGAAGCTACGACCGGAACAATCCAAAAGTATATCATCTATGTTTTTGCATATGTTTTCGTATTAAGCAAAATCTTAGCACCTTTATATAAACTACACCTCATCTTACATTTTTTGGTGACTAACATATTTGAAGGATGACACTAGGCAACAAGCGGTCAACACGTACAAGGAATTTTTAAGGATGAAAGGGACATTCCAGAAATTAGTAATTTATTTTCCTTCTTCAACCAATGTTGTTTAGTACTAATTTTTTAAAACTAAACCTTTAACCTTATGTGCAGTGGCATTTGTTGAACAATGTGACACCGATGCAATCGTAGACGAAGACGACGAAAGCAATGGAAGCAATGTGACACCACCCTCAAATAGGCCAAGCCATGCAAGGAAGGCAAGAGACGAGGGAAACGGTTTGTGATAATGCATGTACTTTTAATATTGGGTTCACATATCTTAATTGAGAACTACTACAGCTCAAGATTGTTATTGTCTTTTTTGCAAGGACATGGCTCCAATGAACGCAGGAAAAGATGTCGTGGCACTGTTAAAGGATTAACAGTAGGCAACAAGAGAGTTAAGGAACGCATTCACACACTCCCAATCGAATTTTCAGATAGCCGTGGAGGACCCATTGGACCGAATACCCGTGCATTTGTCGATGAGGTCGTTTTATTTACAAGGCAATGGGCCCCACTAATTGGAGTAAACAGTTGGAAGGATATAAAGGAAGAAGTCAAACTAGAAATTGCAGAAGAGATCTTTGGTATGATGTGTACTATTTTTTGTTAAGGAACATTCTTTGTTCTTTGTTTTATTGTCCAAAAAAGTGAGTACATTACTAAGCAAATTTGCTAATAGAGAACATGTAGCTAAAAATCAGTTAGAAAATGTCATACGCCCTCAGCCCTCAGTTATAGAAGAGGTTCTGGAAAATCTTTGGATTCACATGCCTCTCCTCTAGTTAATTTAGATGCCAAATCAGCTTAATACTCTAGAAAAAGTAACATGCATGTCTTAAAAACATCTATTTTTTAGTATGGACCAGACATTAAAATTGGATTCCAGAAAGATCAATGTTAGAACCCACTCCGTTGTGGAATCAGCTTAATACTCCATTTGACAATATTTGTCCACACCGCCTAATATTTGTCCACACTCTTGATTAGGTCCAGTGAACACAGTTCTCAATATACAAAAATATTGTCGACACAGTTCTCAATACACAAAAATATGCATGTTGGAGACTAAATGCTACATATTTTGCCAAGCTGCAAAACACAAGTTTTCATTGCTTTTTAATTGTAAACAGCTTAGGTGGAACTTCATCAACATTGATGATGTGGATAAAAGAAAAGAGAAAATATGGAAAATTGCCAAGGAGCGGTACAGAGGATGGCGATCTGATCTAAGTGCCACATACAAGGCTTATAATAGTTATGGTGAGAGGATATGAAATAAACCCGAAGAAATACACCTTTTTGAGTGACACTACTTGCAGTTGTATTTTGGATCTAATAAATTCAAGGTCAGTGCTAGTAAAATCTACTTTGTCAAACAAAATTGATGGACCAAAGTTACATTGTTACATACCACTTCTTCTCATTCTGCAGAAACTTAGCAGCCGAACTCCTCCAACCGTCGTGACAAAAAGAACCAAGCATGTGATGGGTTCAAAGAACTTCTCACAATGTAGCTTTGAGCTGGTAATCATTAGATACACTAATCTAGTCCTTCCTTCTATGATGCAATACTTGTGTGCTGAATTTTTTGGCATCCTAGAGAGACCAAGAAACCGGTGAAGAGCCAAGTGATCTTCTTCTTTGGAGGACCACTCACGAAAAAACATGGCGCATGGTCAAATCTCTGTATCGACTTCGGTATATGTAAGTAAATGTTTCATCAACCTTTTTATAGTCTTTGGTAGTGTCAAGCAACTCTTTACAGGTTACATTATTTAATTTAGGAAAATGCAACCATGAAAATTGGTGAGATTGGATTAGAACACGATAGACCGGCATTTACAAGCTGTTGAGGAGAACATGATTTTCCGGTCATGCTACAAAGAAACAACACAAATCAAATCATCCAAATTACATGGGCATGGATATTTGGCTACGATCGAACTCGCAGAGAACTTATGAAAGAGAACCTTGAAGTACACACGTGCTCAAGCTGCAGCTAGGGAGAAGAGCATTGCTTTAGAAGCGGAGGTTGACAAGCTCAAAGAACAGATTATGCAAGAAGCTGCGAGAAGGGAAAGGGAGAAAGAAGAAAATAGGAGGAGGATGCAAGAGGAGCTGGAAAATGCTAAGATAAACTTAAGAGAAGAAATGAAGCAAGAATTCCTTAATATGCTAGCGCAAAGACAAAGAAGGAGCTATGATTATGGTATTAGAATAATTTTTTATCCTTTGTACTCTTGATAATCTTATGATTGTGATGCCTAATCTTTCACCCTCAATATTTTTTTTGTATAGAGTACCCTGCAAAACAATGCCGATTACACAAGTTGCACCAATCATACAAGAGGAAGATGAGACGGTGGACATGAAAATGAAAATGAAGATGGGTTACAGGAGGTAATGACATTATTTCACTATGTTCCATGTACCTTGAACTGTAGCTAAAATAGATCAAACAACTTGATGTTTGTAGACTCAAGCCACAGAAGCGTTGTCACCGTACAAAAAGGTGCACCAGCACCTACACGATCCACTAGAAGTACTGCACCTCCCAAGAGAGCTCTTTTCAACGAAAACACTGCAAATGTGACTGCATCGAAGACATATATCACTTCACAACAGCTGATGAATAGGACAAGAAATAATCCCAAAAGGAGGAAGGTAACAACCAGCTAATTGGAATCTAAATTCTTGCATGATTTAATGAAATTTTATCAAATGTGACCTTCCTTGTTGAACTAGGAAATGTAGAAAATACATTGAACATGCGTGCTGAAAACTGCAGCTTGTGCAGGTTTGATTGGGTGAGTTGTTCTGAGTAGTAATCTACCTTTTCTGTGATACTTGATAATACAAAAGTTGTAGTGCCTAACTTCTGTTTTTTGCTAGTGTTTTCAAGCTTAAGTGTGCTCCCTTTACTCTGTTCTCTTTTTATTATTCAATTCAGTAGCATGATGGTAGGGGAAATGGGGTGTATGACAATGCTTGGATAGGTAACCATGATTATTAGTGGCTAATGCCTATTGCTAGGCTGAATTTCTCTATGCCAAGTAGCTTCTGGTAACCATGACATTAAGTTGTAGCTGTCACACTCGCACCTGCACCAATTGCTACACATCGCTGACCTCCAGCTCTCCCCTGTCTCTCTATTTGCAGTTATGAATTTTGAAAGTAGCCGGTCAGGTTTTGACCTTGGTCTGGACAGCAGTGGTTGTTTGTGTTTTTTGACCATGATAACTGCAGAATCTTATTTAACAAATAACTAGAAAGATGTAGAGAATTTCATGGGCTTTCCGTATTGTTAAAGAATATAATTTTTCGTTGTCTACAACTCAAGTTATGATTTTTCTAATCAACTAAACTGTTGCTGCCTTAAAAATTCAGAGAAGGCAGCTGCTACTGTAACATATGCAACGCCTTCAGGCAGGATTGCAGTAGAACTTCAACTATGCAAAAGCTTGGTTGATGGCTTTTGTATATGAAATTAGAAATTAGAACCATTTTATATCTTCATCTCTTTACATTTGTGCAAAATTTAGTAAACTTAATATTGTTCTAATATCCCAATCATATTCTTTTGGCAGTAGGTGGACAAGGTTTCAGTGGGAGGCTCATAATCAAGCGAGGACATAGTCGAGGAGATGACATGTTGGGCTGCTAGGAATTTCTCAAGTGCTGCATAGATGTTAGGAAGTATGCCAATAAGCACCCTCTCATGCAGAGGCTGGGGGTGGTTGTCCGACTATTCATGAAGCAAGCATGGCTAATAGCCAGTACTCGTTATTCAGAGTTCAAAATGACTTTGATTGTTCTCTAATTAGTAGTTGCAACTCAATGCATGCTGGTCCTCTACTTTATTGGATACATAGATATATCAAACAGCTCAAATTGCAATGTTTGAACTTATTGAATTAGATGAAGCACAATTTTTTGTTACTAAGATATAGAAACAGCTCGATTTAAAATGTCAGAACTGACTACTCAAATGCTTGTCCTTTTGTGCTTGTACAGATAGATGCTCTATGCTACCTCCCCTACTTGTATTTGTTTTTCACACAGTCGCTTCTTCGGACACACCAGGCATAAAGGAAACTTGTAGCGGTCTACAATAGCAAACTTTGAGGAGCTGAAAAAGGTAAAAGAAAATTCTTGTTGATCTTTCTGTCTGCATGCATTCGACCTTTTTATACCTTTTCCAATGTGTGTGTGTGTATATATATATTCTGTCACATAATCCTTTGCAAGAACTGAAATGGATTGGTGTGCCATCAATATAATATGTTTAGTTAGAAATTCATGGGTTGGATTGGTTCATAGCAGCTGATGAATAAAACAAGAAATTAGAAAAAGAAGATGGTAATAACTACAATATGTTATCAGACAACCTTGTGCACAGTTCTTATAATGTCAAAATGTCTTTTTGTGCTGTATTTTATCATTAATGATTTGTATGCGGCTCCCAGCAGGAGGTGCTGTTCATTGAGTACTTGCTGTAGTACTAGGCTTTGTAATTTTTAGTTCTACTTTTGCTTAATTAAATTGACAACACTCATTCCATTTTGCTTAATTCTACTTTTGCTTAATTACAACCATATTCTATCCAAATCTTCATTTCTTTACATTTGTGCAAAAATTAGTAAACTTAATATTGTTCTAATATCCCAATCATATTCTTTTGGCAGTAGGTGGACAAGGTTTCGGTGGGAGGCTCATAATCAAGCGAGGACATAGCCGAGGAGACGACATGTTGGGCTGCTAGGAATTTCTCAAGTGCTGCATAGATGTTAGGAAGTTTGTAAAAAGTTGTCAAATAATGAGTTAATTGTACACTCGTTTATGATTTTAGCTACTATTTCATGGGTTTGGCAACATATTGAATGATT
This sequence comes from Miscanthus lutarioriparius, assembly GCA_904845875.1. NCBI lineage: Eukaryota > Viridiplantae > Streptophyta > Magnoliopsida > Poales > Poaceae > Miscanthus > Miscanthus lutarioriparius. The sequence continues at coordinate 40,627,405 of CAJGYO010000001.1, forward strand.
AATTATAATTAATATATGTGGGTGCAATTGCTTTTGATATGGTTTATTGATTTGCAATGATGATTTATTAAACCAAAATTAAATGTTACTAGCGTTGCAATAAAAGCTATACCTACGAGTCGTGATGCGTGGCAATATGTTGTATGGCAACAGACTTATTTATGTTGCAAATAATACTATTGCCACGGCATGACTATTGTTGCAACAACAATTAATCTTCCATAGCGAATAAAATTGCGTGGCAAATTCTCGTTGTTAACGGCACCGAGGTCATGGCAATAATGAGCGGTATATCGCAACGAATAAAATTGCGTGGCAATGATATCGTTGTTAACGGCAACGCTGCCGTGGCAATAATGAGCGGTATCTATAGCGGATAAATTTGCATGGCAAATGATACTATTGCCATGCCAAGACAAGCGTGGCAATAATGTACACTCTCTCGCAACGATTACATTTGCGTGGCAAATGATTTACTTGCCACGGCACAACGGTCGTGGCAACAACACCTTAAGCAACAAAATTATAGCGTGGCAATAAAAATCTATTGCCACGCTATCGCTCGTTGTATTTACCACCTCTCGCTACGAAGACGAACGTGGCAAGTGCTCGTATTGCCACGCCAATGAATGTTGCGATAACATCCTATTGCAACGCTTGGCAACGTTGCAAGAAAAGCTAACTCTTGCAACGCCAAACTAGCAACGGTTGCAAGTTCTTATTGCAACGTGACTTTTTGCAACCATTGCCAACAAACGTGATTTCGTGGTATGAACTACCTTTTGCAACAAAATTGGGCCTATTGCAACATTTTCTCGTCGTTGCGCAAGGGTTAGAAGTTTGTAGTGGTAGCACCGCGTCACACCATGCCACGACGTGACCACAAGACCACGACGACAGCCATGCCCAAACATGCTCCATAAGACGACGTAGCTTGCAAGCCAAGTTAGCTAGGACCTCCCTTAGGCTCACGACCCTTTAGTCGGGAGAACCTCCTTCTTTATATACACCCTGGCCCCGAACTCTATATAAGAGCAGCCAGGGCACCCATCTAGGGGATCCGAAACCATTCAATCCATCTCTCATTCTTATACCATAGAAGGGCTCCTAAAGCTTCCCTTCGGGCAGCCTGTCTCCTAGCTCTAGATCTCCTACCTCTTCCACCATTCTTGCACCCCCATTGTAAGAACTTCAGAGCATTCAATCGAGGAACACGCACTCGATCATCTCTGAGACTGAACATAGGGGTCTGGCCTAAACCAGTATAAATTCTCGTATCTTTTGGATGCTACCATAGTCTTCCTAGAGCAGCACAACAATCGTATAAGTTTACTAATCCGGTTTACAAAACACCGACAGTTGGCGTGCCAGGTAGGGGACAGTCACACACTCTTGTTTGTTAAGAAGGAAGTGATTGCTCCTTGCACCAATGGAGGATTCGCTCATGGAATGGCCCACGGCGGCTACATCCGCCATGAAAACTATGAGTTCACCGGCGTCGGAGGGCCAGTGACCGCGTCCGCCTTCAGCAGCGTCCTAGACCTCCGCGTTGGAGATCTGGACCTATGGTCTATGGTGGACACACTCTCGAAGCTGTCCTCAGTGGCAACATCCTAGAGTTTACCTACATATGGGGGGCCAGTACCCTCTCTCGTCACCAGCCACAGCCAAATCTTCCACCTAGAAAGCCAAAGGCCCATGGCTCATGGTGAGATCACCTAGGGAATAGACTCAATCAGCCACATCCTTTTGGGGAACCACGAGGTTATCCACACCAATGGGTCAACACCCGTCACTAGCTTCTACCCTATCCAGGCCAACCACGTGGGAAGCCTAGATCTGGTGATAGAACCACGCCCCAAGTGGAGTCTCCGCCACCAGTGGAGCGCAACATGTCAAGGCACACACGAGCATCGAAATCACCTACCACAACGTGGTGTCATCGTCAGTGATCAAGTGGCTGCCTGGTAACATGCCACGCAAGGCCAAGCTCGGAACCAGGGTCCAATCCTGTATGAAGGACAACCCGTCCGCCATGCCCTGACAAACTGTTAGCTTCCACTCAGAGGCATGAGCATTCGAGGGAGTAGGCTCTCTGAGGGTGCCACGCGCCGCACTGAGCGGACTGAACAGTATCTTCCTTAGAACCTGCTTTTGCAGCGATAGCTCACGCCAGCTCTTCGTTGAGAGTGGCAACCACACCCAGAAGCAGAGACACGACGACCATGATGTCATCACGCCATGAGGGCTCAAGCACCAGAAGGCATGAGCCATCCCATCCAAAAACTATAGCAGGTTAGACAAGAAGGAGTCACCTCTAGGGGCTCGTGAGCCTGCCGAGGATGTCGAGCCGGCAAGGATCGGCCCAAGGCCGCTTGAGAGGTCGACCCACGCCAGCTTCGACCGCTCCAAGTGCTAAAGAAGAGCCCTCACCAGCTCGTGGCCTAGGGACCACAACAATTGCGCCATGAGCAAGCACTCAGGGTCTCGCCGCGCCCCGAGCAGCGACAGCTAGTTTCATGACAGCTTCCGGTATATCGGTCAGTCACATCAACCTTGACCCTAGCCTCTCTATCTAAGCACGTCCACATACATGTGTAAGCTCACCCATAGTCGTAGAAACCCAGAGTCAGTTTGTAGAGTAGGCCAAAGAGCATGATACCCACACATTTCATCCAAGTGTTGCTCGACTCCCGAGTGACTCGATCCGATTTGTGCCAGTAGTCAGACATGACTCACTAGTGGGGACTACACATATAGGCATGCTAAGACGCATCCCAACGCATAGCATAGTTTGTCATCGTCCTAGCGACCCGTTTCAAGTTTTTTTCGATCGTATCTCATGCCGCGATGAATCAATGACCCGCTCCTCAACTCCTCGTTCGCACTAAAGGTCGCTCCGACCAAGCCACCTGGACCAGCTCCAATGCAAGGTGAAGCACCCGTGCTTGAGTTTGGAAAGGAATGGGCCACTGTCTCGCTCAAGGAAAAGAGAACAAAAGGAAGCAGAACGCTCATCCCTTACTCATTTTTCTTCTTGCATCGCATCGGATCTGCGACCTCTCCCCTATGTCTTGCCACGCGGTCGAGTCACGCATCTTTTAGCCCCGTGGGCCAGCCCCCAGGCTAAAACATTCACCTACACACACGAGACTAAGAGAAACGACGTACATTCCTAGCTTGAACTAGAAGATGGGGAAATGGCAAAATGGCAAATGAATGCACCAATCACATGTCATATATACAAAGCATGAACATGTTCATCACAACAAGAACACCCATACAACACAAAACATTTACAATAAAAACCATCATACTCCGAAAGTCTAGAACTGGCGGCGAATGCAGGCGGCTGACATCTTACATGCAAGAACCTTCGCACCACGAGCGACAGCACTGCCAATGGCAAGGATATAGCTGTTGGACTTCCTCAACGCATATCCTCGCCCAATAGCATCAAAATTGATGCCACCATAGTGTGAACCGACCAATGTTAAGACGGCATGAATGTCGCAACGGATCCCCTCAGAAATTAGAGGATCCACTTGGAGGCGGGCCTCATCAAGATGAAGCACCAGCTGGGTGTTCCCTCTGCCAGCGCCGAGCATGATGTCATAGAGGGCCCACCCAGAAGTGGTTAGCACTGCCAGTTGGTTGTCCATCTCTAGCATCTTCTGGTTCGCAACCGCTTTATCCTCCTAATCCGAGAGCACCCTCGCGCGTATCCCTAAAAAGAACAACTGGTTCATGACCAGGCATAGCAACAAGGCAAAAGCTCAATGCAGAGTAGAAGGTGACTCACTGCCACAAGCGGAGCATAGCTTTTGGCACTCAGCTTCGAGACGCTGGTGCCCTAGCTCGGCTTTGTTCCGAGCAGCGCTAGCCAAGGTGAGATCTATCTCTTGGATGGCCAACGCAACCTTGAGACTAGCCACCTAGGATGTTAGAGCCTCGATCTAGGACTAAGCCAACACCTCCCGATAGAGCAATTCCTTTGTCCTTTGGGAATCCTCTAGCTCCCCACGCAAGCATTGCACTTTGGCATCTGGCACATCCAGGCAGCAATGGTCGGTGGCACCCCCCGCCTATGCTTGACAGGCCAAGCGTAAGAACCATGACTTCTTCATCGAAATCTTCACCAACCTCTACAAGAAAGAAGAAAGATTAGACAACGATGACCATGATGGTGGCCATGGCGGTGGCAAAGTCGACGTCTAGCTCCACCCGCTCTACCTGCCTGGCATGGTCCGAGAACCCGAGCTCCACCTAGCGGAAGTCCTAGCCGGTGCATAGCCACATGGCGGTGAGGGTGACGCCAACTCCCTACTAAACTCCGGCCACCACCGCACGCTTGCGGTCCTCCATCAGAAGAACCTCCTATAGGTAGGCATCTTTTGTCTCATGGCAGGAGGCCACCAGTTGCTCCTCCAACGCTAGCAACAAGAAGATAAGAAGATCATGAGTGGCAAACAACAAACAGGACGATAAGACAAAGAAGCATCCTTACCCACGAGGCAGGCCTGAGCATCGGCGATCGTCGCATGCACGGCAGCAATCTCCCTCTCTGAGGCCTCGAGGGCCACCCTAACGGTGTCAAGGCAGCACTCTAGCTAGCTCACCTCGCGGATGGCATTGGAGTAGCGCTAGCGGGCCTCATCTATCCCGTGGACAAGCTCGCGGAACTCACACCGATCATTTGAGGAAGACGACAATGAGGACGACGAGCTTGACCCCCCTGTAGGCGGGGTCATGGCATGAGCGGCGCTGGCGTCCCCTCCAGACGCAGCATGGGAGGTAGCCCCAGGAACATGCATGGTCAATACAGGTCAAACCACAAACTGAAACATCACCTGAATACTTACCTTTGCTCGCGCACGCAAGCTCGAAGATGCGGTGGCAGCCCACCGGCCTCCGGTGGCTCCTCCTGTGGTCACTTGCCATGATACATTCTGGTTGACGAAGAAGGGACTACGAGCATGCAAGAGCAAGAGCAAGGAAGTGGCAGAGCAGGCAACTCAAACCAAATGCCTCCCCCACCAGCAGCTGAAGTGATCAGAGGGAAGGCCGAGCGATGGGTGCCCACGCAGCAGTGCGGACCAAGTAAGCCTTGCGTATTCCCACTCTTTCCATATCATTTTAATTTACATGCCCATGTTTCGCGGTGCAAGACTGCTCGTGAGTGGGTGCCATTATGCCATGACGTGACCAGGGAGGCCAACCGCCCCCCGAGATCATGCGTAGAATGACCCACCACAACTATGACCTCACATCATGCTTAGGACACCCACTCTTGGACTAGCCCTTAGAAGGGCTCAAGGCCACAAAGGGATAGGGGCAGGGTGAGATGGGCCCCTGCGGCTCTAATCGGTGGTGCAGAGCCACATGACCATCTCTCTCTATGTTCAAGTCATCCGCTTCAAAGTCGCTCGTGTTGACCCCCTTTAGGGGAGGCATCTTGCCATCTGACCACTACGGAGGTGGTCGGGGACCGACAGGTTTAACGGCCGACGTTTTATGGAATGTCTCTCGACGAGGTATAGCCAAACTCCACGTCGATTGGGGAGGATATCGGGTCCCGCTCGAATTACCCATCGACCCCGATGAGGCACACCGCTCCAACCGTGTGGTTACGGTGGACATGCCTCTCCCCGCGTGGGGCGAAAACCAATGAACTAACCTTTTTCCTGAAAGATCATAGACAGGAAGGGTCCTAGCGGGACAAGACAAAGGATGAGGGATGAAGGAGCAACAGGCAAAACGCACATAAGACCTACACCCCTTTTTCCATTTCCTTAAATTCCTATGCAGAACGTCTCGCTTCACGAGCAAACAGGCACCGTTAGGTCACGAAGTCACTAGGGAGGTGGCAAGCCCCTAGGTCTATGGGTAGGGTGACCTGCCATGCTTGCGACCCGCGGCGTGCTTAGGATACTTTTCCCCTAGCCGACCCTTAGAAGGGCTCGAGGCCACAAAGGGAAAGGGGCAGGATGAGGTGGGCCCCTATGGCTCTAATCGGTGGTGCAGAACCTTGTGACCACCTCTTCCTGTGTTCGGGTAGTTCACTTTGAAGTCACCCGGGTTGACCCCCTATGGGGGGAAGGCATCTTGCCCTCTGACCGCTGCGGAGGTGGTCGGGGACCGACGGATTTGACGACCGATGATTTATGGGACGTATCTCGATGAGGCATAGCTGAACTCCACATCAATTGGGGATGATATCAGGTCCCACTCGAATTACCTATTGACCCTACCGAGGCGCACCACTCCAACCGCGTGGTTACAATGGACATGCCTCTCCCCGTATGGGGCAAAACCAAACCCTCATGTAACAGGGCAACATGACCTCTCCAGGCCAGCAAGGATGCTAGGGAAAAAATGGAGTCAGGTCCCCACGACCCCATAAGAGGTCAAGGCCCAGCCATGACCTAACTCCTCCCTACATCCTAGGTCCGAGACCTAAGGCTAGACCCCTATGGGAGAGATCAACAAAGCAGACAGTAGTGGCAATGACACGCACGATCTAGAGGTAACCCTCATGAATTTGACCCCTTTCCTTCTGTTTCTCCTTCAAATTGTAGGAACAGCGATAGAAGGCGGGAATGAGCTAAGGGACGGGCTCGGATAGACGAAGCTATTTATGTGGCGGCAATCAGGGAAGCGAACCACATTCATGTAGAGTCCGCCCCAGTACAGGTCCCACTAGCCCTCAGAAAATGAGTCAACACACCATAACGTGCAGGAACGCCATTAAGTCACAGAGAATCTGGGGAGGCTGATCTCCCCCAGGATTCGCGCGCAGAACGATCCTCGGTCATCATGACCGCAAGGCGTGTTATGTGATCACATGTGAGTGGACGTCGATAAGTCACGCCGTGGCCAGGGAGGCTCGAAAGCCCTCAAGCCCATGTGCAAGGCAGCCAACCATGTCCATGACCCGACATCGTGCTTAGGGTGAGATGGGCCCCTGCGACTCTAACCGGTGGTGCGGAACCACATGGCCATCTCTCTCTGTGTTTCAGTCATCTACTTCGAAGTCGCTTGGGTTGACCTCCTCTGGGGGAGGCATCTTGCCCTCTGACCGCTACGGAGGCGATCGGGGACCGATGGGTTTGATGGCTGATGATTTATGGGACGTCTCTCGACGAGGCACAACCGAACTCCACGTTGATTAGGGAGGATATTGGGTCCCGCTCGAATTACCCATCGACCCCGATGAGGTGCACTGCTCCAACCGTGTTGTTATGGTGGACATGCCTCTCCCCGCGTGGGGCAAAACCAAACTTGCCCGTAACAAGGCATCACGACCCCTTGAGTCAAAAATGGTATCAGGGAAAAAGGAGGTGGATACCTATGATCCCGCAATTAGGTCATGGTCCAGCCTCGACTAACTCATGCCTAAGCCCTGGGTTCTCAATCCTCAACCGAATGGCAACGCATCCTATGAGGGTCGGTTCTCTTTAAAATTCTCCCTCTTCTCCTTACTCAAACTCAGCCTCACAAAAGGGCTAAAAGTAATACGTAGACATGGTTAGTGGTGGTTTAAACGGTAGCAAGATCCCTATTTATAAGATCAAGGGTGGACTAAGCAGCCTAAGACCCCTGCGCCGCGTGGTGCACCATGGGAAGCCACAGCCGATGGCAGATGCCCGCGTGAGGTCGGGAAAATCGAGGCCCTCCAAAAGGCAGGGCTAGTACAGTGTCGATGAGACCACTCGACCCTGCCTAGATCATGAACCTCGACATGCAGCACACTAACATAGCAAGGCTCAACAATCACATACCACATCGTCAGGATGTCCCGATATGGTGGAATATAAGGCCACCTATCGCATTGAACGCATTAGCCCATAAGGGGTTGAGCGACAAAGCTTGAACAAGCCACAACCTATGAACCCGCATTCGATATGCACGCATCTTAGCACTTTTACGATCACTTCATGATCGCGAAAATGCTTAGGGGCTACTATCGGGGTCATAACCCCGGGGTGTCTCAAGGCACCGATTAGTTGGCGGGCCACGCAACTGATAATTTATCAGCTAGCAAAGGCCTGAACGATCAAGGCCCAGCTGAGCCAAGCGAACCAGGCCAGGGTCAGCCATGACCCCTTCCTTCCATCTTAGCCGCATGATGCACAAGAGACTCATGACCTCCCCACCATCATGACCCCCGAGAGGGACAAGGAGAGGTCAAGCCTAGACAAACATGCCTGCTCTGACAAAAGTAAGCAGGCTACTCTGACTCCGCAAGGACCGAGGGGATAGTGGTCACCTCGGTCCGGTCAAACGCCATCCTTGCGCCACGCTGTGCAGACAAGTCAACACCGCACGGTGGTGACAACCGGTACAACGATCCACCGTCTAAATACGGTTTGACAGGATGCATGTACGATTCTACCCACCATGGGATGGGATCCACGATGAAGGCCTTAACTTAGAGGCCATCCAACCCAGCGGGAGCCACGACCCCAATGATCGGGATCATGGCCCTTAGCTCCTTAAACCAACATGGTGATCGATGACCCAAGGATAGCTACCAACTCTGATACGACGCCCTCAAAAACTAGGAGGCGATGATGAAGACCACGACGGAGACAACATCGCATAGGACGGCTGGCGAACCACCCCCGTGCCTTACAGTGCCACCATGGCCGGCACAGTAGCACCATGTCACACCATGCCATGATGTGGCCACAAGACCATGATGACAACCATGCCCAGACCTGCTCCACAAGATGGCGTAGCTTGCAAGCCAAGTTAGCTAGGACCTCCCTCAGGCTCACGACCCTTCGGTCGGGAGAACCTCCTTCTTTGTATATGCCCTGGCCCACAACTCTATATAAGGGCAGCCAGGGCACCCATCTGGGGGATCCAAAACCATTCAATCCATCTCTCATTCTTACACTGTAGAAGGGCTCTAAAGCTTCCCTTCGGGCAACCCGTCTCCTAGCTCTAGATCTCCTACCTCTTCCACCATTCTTGCACCCCCCATTGTAAGAACTTCAGAGCATTCAAGCGAGGAACACGCACTCGATCATCTATGAGACTCGACGTAGGGCTTTGGCCTGAACCAGTATAAATCCTAGTGTCTTTTGGATGCTGTCATCATCTTTCTAGAGCAGCGCGACAATCGTATAAGTTTAAACACCGACAAGTACTTTCCAGTGAATGAACATTATTTTTCTCTCACAATAAATCAGCATAAACATTAGCATAAGCCAAATTTCAGCGATGAGCGTAGGTTTATCTCCGCACTCAGCAATGGACATCTCGTGAAGCGTAGAAGCTAGATGAAGGCGTAACTAAACCTTCACCGTGCCCCCAATCGAGTATGGAGCCTATGAACAGGAGAGAACCAGATGATTACAGATCTTCTATTAACACAAGATCTATAATCATCAAGGTCAAGCTCCTGTTCAGCGGCAGCACCTCACCAAGGATGGAAAAGGAGCACCTCACAAAACTTGCACCTGCATGTAAGTGAGGTTCTTTATATTCCATAATCTTGCTGCCTCTGAGGGTTGAGGTATGCAGATCTGCATCTCGATGCTCAGGGGTAGCAAGGTTATAGAATCTAAAGCACCCAATCTTGAAGGCCTTCTCCAAACACCTTGTGTGGTGCTTTATCTCCATCTTGCACCTCTCACGGCCAGGAGGAGGCCGTGAGAGGTGCAAGGATGAAGACAAAGCACTTCTTGGTGATGAGGAACCTGGCCGTGAGAGGTGCAAGGATGAAGACAAAGCACTTCTTGGCAATGAGGAAAGATACAGTAGCTCATGAGTGTGTGGATTGAGCCCAAGAGGTGCATCCAGACCCTGGTTAAATAGGCCAACCTTGAAGATAGAAAAGTGCAAGTAATGGTGATGCAACTGTGTTATGGGTAGTTGGGAAATAACTCACGCTGACTTTATCACCGATAGACTAAATAGTCATGGAGGGCCGGTGGCCATAACATGTATCACTGTTGGATCAACTTTTCATACGACTAAGAAAATATCACTGCCACATCTATTATTAACCCGTCGGTGGTAGAAGTTTCAACTGCCGGTTTCCTTCCTCAGGAGGCCTCGCTATAGGTCTAGCCGACGGTGGAAGTATAACACCGTCGCTTCTATCGCTACGGCAGTGAAAGTGGTGACAGTGAAATATCAATCTGTAGTAGTGAAATGTGAAGGGCAAGAGACGACTTGGCAGCTAAAGAACCTAGCTATGGTGAAGAAGAAAGTATTTGCATTTAGTTGAGGTACTAATCAAGCTATGAGGGTCATATTGATGTGGATGATCAAATCATTGAAAAGTGACTTTGGTTGATAAGAGGAGTCTTGATCATATGGTTTGACAAACTCAAAGTCACAACTCAAGGAAACTCAACTCAAGACATTTATATTATTGAAGCCCTCAGTTTGATCAAAATTGAGAATGTGCGCGACATTATTCAAAAATGATAGGCTCAAGTGGTATTAATTGTGAATTTCTATTTCTTGAGTATAGGCATGCCATACTATCAAGAGGGATGTAACACTATGTACTAGATGTGACCTAGAAGTGTTCAAAACAAACCCAAGTGAAAAACTAGAGCAAAAGCACTTGAGAGTGTTTTGGAGCTATCCAGGCTGGAAGAACAGGCTAGGCCGGTTTTCCTACACCTGTAATAGTGCTCCAACAACACGTGTTAGAAAAAACGGTCAGGCCGGTTTTGGCTGACCAGGCAAGCCAACTGCTAGATTTTGGGGGTTACCTATTTATACCCCCCCTCCCGCCTGTCTTGGCTTGGCTGCTGAAGCTTTCCCATGCCCATACAAACCAGCAAAGCCTAGAGAGAGATAGAGAGCTCCCAATTCACCCTTTGTGGGATTTGAGTGCATTTAGCCACATCCAATAAAATTGGAGAGCAACTTTTAAGCCTTGTGAGATTGTGTGTGAGCAAAATAGAGTTGAGCAACCCTTGAGCACTTTGTGGTGACATCAAATTCGTGTAAAGCATTATTACTCTTGGAGCCTTGCTCCTAGACTGCTTAGTGGTTGCCAGCGAGTCACCAAGGTGTGGTGCACGGCCAGAAGTTTGTGAAGGCTTGATCTTGCCTTAGAAAAAGGAAAAGAGATCATCTTAGTGGAGAGACGAAAGAGGTCAATTTGGACCTAGCTAGAGTAGACCTTTGTTCTATCACTCACGGCTTCCACAACAGAGACATATGGCTCACTTGGTGAGGCCTGAACTTCGGTCGTTGCGTCTTCTTTGTTGGTTTGGTTTACTTTACCTTTACATTGCAAATATTTCATATTTTGTCGGCCACCATTTCTATCTACTTGGTTGTGTATGTTTGTGGATGTAGGGACATATTGAGCAAGTTACATTTTCCTCAAATACATCCCACAACATTTTGGATTGAAGAGGGGAAGAAAGAAGAGCAAAAAACTTCACTTGAAAATTTTGCAGTAGCACAACCTGTGGAAACTGGCCAGACTGGTTCATCCACTATTCAGACCAGTTTGGGAACTGTCCAGTATCTTTATCCAACACCATACAAGAGATATATGATTTTTTAAGGCAATAAGCCCTGGCATGTGATTAATATATTTCTGAAACTTATTATTATTCTTTTACGTATCTTAACGACCTCGAATGATAAAACTCAAAACCATAAAGTTATCTCATTGAAAGCTACAATTATCATATACAAAGTATCTTTATCGGACACCATCCAAAAATATATGTTTTTCCTAAGCTTACAAGCCCTAGTACACAATTAGTATGCTGCTGCAATTTTATAGTTTTTAGCATCTTAACGGTTTTAAATAAAAAATTCAAAATTAGAAAGTTGTGCATCTCACTGAGAGCTGCAATTTTCATATGAAAATCATCTTCATATGAAGTCGTACGAAAAAAATACATTTTTTAAGGTGGATCCTCGGCGCGTGAGTCTTATCTGTCACATCCATGCCATATATAGCGGGTCGAGTAACCGCCGGTTGAAACCTGGATAAAACTTATTACCATTTAGGAGTAAAAATACATTTTGTGACTTTGAGAACTGAGATGGCACTACTAGATAAATTTGAGAACCGCCGGTCATGACTCATGGATGCACTCCTACATGTCCATCCTTCGCATTGCATTGATGATGATGCACTCCACTGCCACGGCTGCCGCTGTTATTGGGAGCAGCAGCCGACCAGCCCATCGGTCCCTGGGACCCGACCAGCAAGGAGCAGGCTTTGCTGAAGCCTGTCAAATCTGGCAGGAACATGGCCCATGGGCGCATGGAGGTAGCGGCATGCATCCACGAAAAATGTCCACTCTATCTAAACCGTAAGTATTTTTGCGCTAAAAAAAATCTAAGCCTAAGTATTCTGATTTTATTCCTTAAACTTCAAAATTGAATATCGTATCCTCTAAACTCTCAAAATCATTAAAATTACCTCTCTATCTTGATTTGGAGTGGTTTTAAAAAGAAAAATTCGCTAAATATTTGATAAGTTTTTTAAACCACAAAAAATGTCTCTAAGAATTTAAAAATTCAGAAAAAAAGAAATTCTATAAATGTATTGGGACACTAAAAATTCAAATAAACTCTTAGAGCTTATGAAAACAACTTTAGAAATTTTAGAAAATAGGTTTATCTCTAGAAAATGGGAAAATATCTAGAAAAATCTAAGAAATTCCCATAACATTCTAATTGATGTATAAACATGTTTTAATTTTTTTGCATGTAAAAAATATGAGATGCAAAAACCATGAATGCAACACACATTAGTGTTGGATGCATTCGTGTTGGATGTATTAAGTTTTTGTTGCAAAAAAATTCCAAAACATGTTGGCATACCAATTAGAATGATTTGAGATTTTTCTAGATTTTTTATGAATATTTTTTTATTTTCCTGGAGCTAAATCTACTCTTCTAAAGCATCTAGAGATATTTTTCATGGGCTCTAAATTTGTGATTTAAATTTGTCATATCCCCATCTATCTCTTGAAAAAAATTCGATTTTTTAAAAACACAGATATTTTATGTTGTTTAAAAACCTTATCAAGTATTTACCCATTTTTTTTATCTCGAAGAAGATAAAACCGTCTTTCGGAATTATATTGGGAGGATTAGTAATGGGCAAGGAGGATGGATAGAAGATGAGGGAGAAAAATGGGATTTATAACTAATTTCTTTTGGCAACTTTTCAGGTCTTCTGTCCAGGGGATGTGCAGCAACTTCTACAAGCTGTTCATCCCCGTGTGACAGCAGCTATGAATGAGGATCTCATGGAGGAGTTCAACAATGAAGAGATCAAGGTTGCGTTGGATGCTATTGGCGACCTCAAAGCGCCTGGCCCTGATGGTATGCCGGCGATCTTCTTCAAACGCTTTTGGGGTGTGATGGGTCAAAAGATAACTGATGAGGTTTTGACAGTGTAGAATGGAGGATCAATTCCGGAACACTGGAACGAGACAACAATCGCTTTGATCCCAAAGGTGCAGCGTCCAGATAAGGTGGCGGACTTGAGACCTATTAGTCTTTGCAATGTGCTTTACAAAATTATCTCCAAAGTGCTGTCCAATAGACTAAAGAAGGTGCTGCCATCTGTTATTTCTATGAACCAAAGTGCCTTTGTTCCTGGATGGCTTATTTCTAATAATATTTTGATTGCATACGAATTGACCCACTATTTGAAGAATAAGAAGTGTGGTACAGAGAGCTTTGCAGCGATAAAACTGATATGAGCAAGGCTTATGATCATGTAGAATGGTCATTCCTGGAAGCTATAATGTTGAAGCTGGGTTTTTCTGAAGCTTGGGTGGCACTGATTATGAAGTGTGTATCCTCAGTCTCTCACAAAGTCAAAGTGAATGGCAATTTATCGGAATCTTTTTCTCCGGAGCGGGGACTACGTCAAGGGGATCCTTTGTCCCCCTATTTGTTCCTACTTTGTGCCGAGGGATTCAGTGCTTTTGTTACAGGAAGCTGAGCAAAATGGTTCAATAAAAGGAGTGAAAATTTGTCACCGAGCACCAAGTGTCTCACATCTTCTTTTCACTGATGACTCCTTGCTGTTGGTCAAGGCAAATAGGGAGAATGCAGTGCAAATACAAAGGATTTTGGAGATGTATGAACAGGTGTCGGGGCAGACAATTAACAAGGACAAATCAGCTGTCATGTTTAGCACAAATGCTAGGGATATTGATCAAGATGAGGTGAAGGGAGTTTTACAGATAGCTAAAGAAACTATGAATGACCGCTACCTGGGTTTGCCTGTTCATGTGGGGAAGTCACGGACAGCTACTTTCAGTTATCTAAAGGATCGTGTGTGGCAAAGAATTCAGGGTTGGAAGGAGAAAATGCTCTCGAAAGCAAGTAAAGAGATTCTGATCAAGGCGGTAGCACAAGCCATCCCCACCTTTGCTATGGGGTGCTTCGACCTCTCTAAAACCCTTTGTGACAAGATCAGTTCCCTGATTTGCAAATTTTGGTGGAGCCAACAAGACAATGAACACAAGATGCACTGGTTGAGCATCTTGTGTTCATTGTCCCTCTGGTCTTAAACCTGGGAGCGAAAATACCCAAAAAACCAAGTCTCTTTAGATTTGAAAAATGGTGGCTTGAGCAAGCAGGTTTTAAAGAGTTAGTTAAGAATGTTTGGAGCACACCTTGTGCCTATGATGATCCTTTGGACATCTGGCAGTTTTAAACTAGGCTATTTAGGAAAAAGATCAAAGGTTGGGCTATTAATATTAATGCCAATATTAGGAAACAGAAGCAAGAACTTCTTAAGGAGTTTGATGCTTTGGACATTTTGCAAGAAGCGAGAGGTCTTGATTCGAGAGAGGAGAGGATGAAAAGCATTACTGCTGAGCTTGAAGCTGTGTGGAGGATGGAAGAAATCAAAGCTAAACAAAGGTCTAGGATAGAAACATCATAGAAGGTGACAAAAATACAGCCTATTTCTAGGCTGTAGCAAACCAACGAAATAAATAGAAAAAGATCATTTTTTTACTAAGACTGTGAGGGAGATCCCCATAGTGAGCAACTTTTTAATTAATTTGAAATAGGAGAGAGGGTCTTACATACAAATCTAGCTAAAAGCATCAAGCCAAACACAGAAGGTTGACCTAAAGTCATCCTTAAAATGAATAGACTGAAGTTTACATTGGTTCTTGAAATTCGATAACCAAATACTAGGGATTGGGTCTCTTCTCTAGAAGATCTTGTCATTGCGCACTTTTCATAGCTCCCAAGCTGCTACCAGAGTTGCTTCTGTGAAGAAAGGTATGTTGTGGGCACCTCAAGCTTGGGTGTACCTGTCCAACAGAGGTAGTGATGTGTCCCAGTTGATATGTATAGTTGTCCAACATTCTTTTGCAAACGTGCATTCAAAGAACAGATGGTCGATGGTCTCCTCTTCTCCACTGTCACACATGACGCATATATCAGTGCCCTGGACGTCGAGATGTCTTCTATGCAACATAGTCTTGGTGTTGAGGCGATCTACCAGAACTAGCCAAGCAAAGAATTTGACACGCGGGGTGCATCTAGACTTCCAAATGATCTTGAAGATCGGATGTGCATCCATATTCTTGAATACCTGAGAATAGAAACGCCATGAGGTATATGTGTTGCCCCAAACAGGAATCCATCGATCCACTACATCTTCATCATATGGTATATCTTGCAACTGAGCTTGTAGAGTTTCAAGCTCTTCGAAAGTCTGCTGTGATAGAGGTAGTAGGAACAAGCTGTCAAGATCAATGGCCTCCATGATTTCCAGCACCGAAGCACCCCTATTTCTGGCAGAAGAGGCCAATCTTGATATGTTTGAGCTAGCACCGAATCTGTCCATAGATCATCCTAGAAGCAGACGGAGGAGCCATTGCCTAATTCACACCTGACGACACCTCTGAAAATGATGTTGAGTCTGAGCACATCCTTCCACCAGAAGGAGCCCGATTCTCTAGCAACATGTGGTACTTTGGTGGAGTAGTATTTATTCCAAATCAAATGCACCCAGGCGATGTCGGCCTTGTTATAGAACTTACTTAGGTGTTTCATGAGCAGGACGTCATTTTGCAGTCTTAGGTTCAAAACACCTAGTCCACCTTTCTCCTTTGGTTTCATAACTATTTCCCAAGCAACCAGATTACCACCCTTTTTGCGTTCAGCATCATTGCCTCTCCATAGGCACTGCTTCCTTGCTCGGTCAATGTTGTCGATCACCCCTTTTGGCAGCTTGATAGTGCACATTGCATAGGTGGTAATGGGTGTGATCGCAGAGTTGACCATTTCTAGTCTACTTGAGTAGGACAGCCAAGTGGAGCATGCTGAGAGCCTTCTTTCCACTCTATCCATCATTGGGGTCAGGTCTTCAAATTTTGACTTGGTTGTGTCCATGGGTAGCCCCAAATAGGTGAACGGCATTGAGCCCACATCACATCCAAATGTAGCAGCAAGATGAGACAACTTCTCTTGAGTAATGTTGATAGGGTACATATGTGACTATCTGTAATTCACATGGAGACCTGTTGAGATTGCGAAGCTGTGCAAAAGGGCCTTGAGGAAGAAGAGTTGTCTGGCATCAGCATGTAGTAGCAGTAGCGTGTCATCTACATATTGCACTATAGGGAAATCTGCCATAGGTTGGGGAATTGGTGTGGTGAGTAGATCCATGGATGCAGCCCGATTAACCAAAATTTGCAGAAGCTCAGCCACAAGCACGAAGAGGAGAGGTGGTAATGGGTCCCCTTGCCGGACACCTCTCTTGCATTTGAAAAAAATTCCAGGAACACCATTCAATAACACTGCCAAGGAGCCAGAAGAGAGGATTGTTTGTACCCAAGTCAACCATCTTTCTGGAAATCCCAAATGCCTCATAACTTGGATGATGGTAGAGTGTTCCACTATGTCAAACGCTTTCTTGAAATCTAACTTGAGTATGATTATCTCCTGTTTTGGCTGGTGGAACTGATGGATATACTCATAACTCCATGCTAAACAATCATGTATCATACGTGACCGAATGAAACCATATTGGTTGGGATGGACAATTCGTAGTATGACTGCTTGCAATCTCTCAGCTAAGATTTTAGTGATCACCTTCAATGAAATGTTCATAAGAGATATAGGCCGAAAATCATTTACTGTCTCTGGGCTGTTCTTTTTTGGCACTAGGGTGATATAAGAGGTGTTGATGCACTCAAGGTTGACCAGACCTGAGTAGAAATCAGAGCATAGTGAGTAGAAGTCACCTTTGATAAACTGCCAGCACTTCTTTAGGAATAGACCGTTAAAACCGTATTGAGGATAATGATAAGATGCTGAACCATGCAGTGAATTTTTACAAATCACTGTTTGGGCAAGCAGAGTCCAGTGGTGTGAAGTTAGATGATGACTTTTGGATGGAAGATGAAAAGGTGACTTCTTTGGAGAATGACCTGTTGGAGGCCGATTTCTCTGAAGAAGAAACTAAGAAAGCTGTCTTTGGGTCCTATGCGGATGGGGCACCTGGCCCTGATGGACTCCCTTTCCTCTTCTATCGGGTCTTTTGGGATGTTATTAAAAAAGATTTGATGATGTTAGTTAACAGTTTTGGGAAGGGTCAGTTAGACCTTGATAGACTTAACTATGGCATGATTATTTTGATCCCAAAGGAGCCTGAGGCCAAAATCCTTAAGAAATTTAGGCCTATCAGTTTACTCAATTGCAGTTTGAAGATCTTTGCCAAAATGCTGAATAACAGATTGGTGGTGGTTGCAGATAGATTAATAGCCTCAAACCAAACAGCCTTTATTAAAGGCAGATATATACTGGAAAGTGTGGTTACTGCCCATGAAATTAGTCATGAGGTACATAGAAGTAAGGAAGAAGGAGTTATGCTTAAACTTGACTATGAAAAAGCGTATGACAGGGTGAGTTGGAGCTTCCTTGAGGACATGCTAAAGTCTAGAGGGTTTGGGGAAAGATGGATTAGTTGGATTAGGAAAGTGGTAAGAGGTGGCTCCTTATGTATTAGAATGAATGATGAAAACAGTAGTTATTTTAAACCTGGGAAGGGGTTGAGACAGGGGGACCCTTTGTCCCCCCTTTTGTTCAATCTAGTAGCTGATGTATTTTCAAGGATGTTTATATGAAAGCTGCCAAACAAAATCTTATAACTGGGCTTCTTCCTCAAGTAATTGATGGAGGTATCATTAGCCTACAATATGCGGATGACACCTTACTGTTTTTAGAGAATAACCTAGAAAAAGCAAGCACTTTAAAGTGGCTGTTGGTTTGCTTCGAGCAAATGTCAGGCATGAAAATTAATTATGACAAAAGTGATCATCTAACTATAGGCCTTGAGGAAGACGATGCAAACTGCTTTGCGAAGATTTTTTGGTGCAAGAAAAGTGATTTTCCAATAAAGTACTTGGGAGTTCCCCTGCACTTTACAAAACTGAGAAAGCAAGATTTGCATCCTGTCATTGACAAAATAATTAAAAGGATAGTTGGATGGAAGAGTAGGCTACTGTCTTATGCAGGGAGACTTACTTTGCTCAAAGCTTGCTGCAAGCATCCCCATTTATCTGCTTTCTGTAATTAAGTTTCCAAGATGGGCTATTGACATGATTAATTCTCAAATGGGTCATTTCTTGTGGAATGATAGTGTAGATCATCATAAATATCATCTTGCTAGCTGGCAACTAGTCTCTCAGAAAAAAGATGTTGGCGGTCTAGGTATCCCAGATATGAGGAGCTTAAATTTAGCACTCCTAGGTGCTTGGATTTTCAGATATCACCTGAATTCGAATGCTATTTAGAGAAGCATTGTTGATTTCAAATACAAAACTGAAGACCCCAATATGTTGTGCTGTCCAACGGTTGGGGTCTCTCCTTTTTGGTAAGGAGTACTTTGGGTGGTTCAGGAAGCCCGTATGGGTATTAAGTGGGTGATTGGTAATGGTAGAAAAGTCAGATTCTGGGAAGATATTTGGCTGGGTAACACTAGCCTAGCTACAGTTTATTGGCCTCTATACGTTATTAACGAACAGCAAGGTAAAACTTTACATGAGGTCTGGGATGGGGAAAACCTTATGCTAACCTTCAGAAGATGTGTGTCGACTAGTACTATGAATCTCTGGTTAGAGTTATGTAGTCTGTTGGAGTCAGTTTCCCTCTCTGAAGAGGAAGATGGCATTACACTTCTTCGGGTAAATATTCAGTCCAATCTCTGTACGCTGTGATTAATCACAGGGGGGGTCACCCCAATGTTTGTAGGTTCAATTTGGAAGCTTACTATTCCACCAAGGGTGCAGTTCTTCCTTTGGCTCCTCTCTAATAATAGAGTTTTAACAAGAGACAATCTAGGCAAACGCAGGGAAGTGAGTGATCTCACATGCTTGTTCTGTAGCGAGAAAGAATCGATCTCTCACCTCTTCTTTGAATGTTGTGTTGCTAGAAATATATGGCTTATTATCAGCGAGTTACTGAATTAGGATATAGGGGCTAACTTTGAATCTATTGCTCGGTTTGGGGTGGCAAATAAACGCCACAAGTTTACTAATGTTGTTACTTCATCAGTTATTTGGTCTCTATGGAAGCTGAGAAATGAGATGTGTTTTCAGGGTGTTACATGGACGGGTATGAAAAGAGTGTTGCTGCGGACTGTCAGGATGGCGAGAAGGTGGGTGCCGTTGCTCAACCCGGAAACTGGACTGCTAGTGGAGGAATTCGCGCAACAGCTGGAGAACAGAGCAAGCTTGCCCCCTCAACTGCAGTGGATGCCGGTCGTGATCAATACATCATCAGGGTGGGATCTATTGGGTGTTCAGCCTTTGGGATCAGTCGTTTCGAGTCGGCCTAATACGCCGTGTAATGTCAGTAGACCTAAGGTTGTGTCTCAGTTTGGCTTAGAGCCTTGATTTTGGCGGGCGCGCCTATACGCCAGACCTGTAAAACGTCTTTGCTTTTGATAATACAAAAGCGGGGGAAACCCTTTCTTCTAAAAAAAAGATTCACTGATTGAGTTGGGAAAAATTGACACAAGCAAAAGGTGATGGTGGTTTGGGGTTCAGGGACATATATGCCTTCAATAGAGCTATGTTGGCGAAACAAGGATGGAGGCTCCTTATGAACCCGGACTCGCTGTGTGCCCAGCTACTCAGTGCTAAATATTACTCGGATGGGAATATTTTGAAGGCTAAACCCAAGAGTGGTATGTCCTATACTTGGCGTATTTTGTCTGGCATAGACCTGTTGAAGAAAGGGATTGTATGGCGTGTTGGGGATGGATCGAGTATTAACATATGGGAAGCTTCATGGCTGCCGAGAGATGACCTTCGTAGACCTTACACACCCCGGGGCAGCACTTTGGTCTCCCGTGTCTCAGATTTACTAGACGCGAACACAGGTTCTTGGGATGTAACAATGGTACGGGATCTATTTTGGGAAGAGGATGCAAAATTAATATTATGCTTACCAATTCATGAAGGTATGGATGACATCTTGGCGTGGCATTATAATAAGAATGGCCTGCCTCTTCTCAGTTA
Source organism: Miscanthus lutarioriparius (assembly GCA_904845875.1). Taxonomy (NCBI): domain Eukaryota; kingdom Viridiplantae; phylum Streptophyta; class Magnoliopsida; order Poales; family Poaceae; genus Miscanthus; species Miscanthus lutarioriparius. The sequence goes on from CAJGYO010000001.1 coordinate 40,647,912, forward strand.
AATCTACATACAAAGTTTGTGTAGATGATTTTAGAAGAAGTAAGGCAAGGAGTGGGGGGTCTTCTTCTTTCTCTGCCAGCAACAACAGTGATAATACCTGGAAACAACTCTGGAAGCTGAATTGCACAAAGAAAATGCTGCATTTTCTGTGGCGGCTGGGGCATAACAGCTTGGCTCTCAGAGTGAATTTGAAACGCAGGGGGGATGAAGATCGACTCGAAATGCTGTTTGTGTAATAGACTTGATGAAGATGGTGCACATTTATTTTTTAAGTGCAAGCAGGTATCGCCCTTGTGGCACATGCTACGGATGGAAAATATCAGAGCACATTTAGCATCTATGCAATCGGCTATGGAAGTGATTATGGAAATACTGAAGATGAAGGAGACAATTCAGAGACAAGTGGTAGTCTTGATGTATGTTTGGTGGTCGGAAAGGTGCGCCATTCGGGAAGGCGACAACCCTCGGAGCATCTCGTATCTTTGTCAGCTGATTATTTCCTATGCAGAGGAATGTTCATCACTGAAACCAACATTAAGGGAGTGTGCTCTTCAAAAGCCGAAGACGTCGTGGAAACGACCACCAGTTAACTATGTCAAGGTGAACTGTGATGGATCTTTCAAGCCACTGAACGGTACAGGAGGCTGGGGTTTTGTTCTGAGGGGCAATGATGGCCAGGTGATCAGTGCGGGTTATGGTAAACTGGAAAACGTGCTTGATCCCCACCATGCAGAAATCATTGCTTGTCTACAAGCTGTGCAGCGAGCAGCGGAGCTGGGGATCCAGAACCTTGTCTTGGAGACGGATGCAACCATGGTGGTACAAGCTATATCCATGTCGGAGTTAGATCGCAGTTCTGTGAGCGGTCTTATTTGGGAGTTTAAGTACTTATTCAACTGTAATTTTGCATCCAGGGTAGTCATTCATACGCCTCGTTCATGTAATTTGGTTGCTCATGAGCTAGCTACTGCAGGATCTGGTCTTAGTCCGGGTTCGATCTCAGTTCGAGATTGTATACCAAGTTGTATCCAGGTCCTGGTGGCCAATGATTTGGCCTCTGTTAATGAGTAATGGAGAATGCTTTCATGTAAAAAAAAAACCGTCTTCAAAACCATTCCAAACCAGGACAATGTGTTTTGAAAGCTCAGGGAGTGAAATGTCTAGTTTTGAAGTTCAGAATTTACTTTTTCCATGCAACAACTACAGGTCTGCGATGAACATGTACTCTGAACATAAGCATCTACTCACTCCGGCCCGGAAATCTCCGAGTCAAACAATCCCAAGTTGCTACGAACAACTACAGCAGAAGAGCTGTGCACGCGAATGTCTCAACAGACTTTTTTTTACCAAAAAAAACAACTGCACAGTAAGATTGCTTGGATTTTTTCAATCATACCGTGTGCACAAGATAACAACAATGCATCCAACTATGCCCGAACCTGCACAGTTGACACTTTGAGCAACACCACTAGCAACGACAGAGGATGTCAGCAATTTTGAGCACCGACGACATGAAATTTGCAGACTCTCAGCAATATAGCATCGACATAGATGTCAGGAACGATAAAAGAAAGCTCAGATATAGTTACAGCTATACATTCGAGACTGATACATCGTCGTTAGCAGTAATGCAGGTGAAATATTTGAGGACCAGAGACGAAATTGTGATGGTCTCCCAGAACTAACCTGCATGCTAGCCCATTGCTCATGACCACATCACTGCATGGATGGCATGATCCAGCAGCTTGCTCATCACAACAGCAAGAATATAATCTTCAGCTTTGCACTGCCGCAAGCAAGGGCTCACACATCAAACATTCAAACGAGCATGTCATGTGGGGCCATGCCTATACAAGGAAACGGCGCGCCCAGGATGTCCGCAGAGCAGCTGAGGATTTGGGCGCGGTCACCAGGCATGCAGGCGCGCCATCTGAAGATGTGGGCCCGGTCACCAGGCATGCATATCAGGAAGAAATGGCAAGTGGCTAGAAGGAAATAATAGCCGATCAAGGCCTTAGAATTAGGAGCAATTAGCTCCAGTTTGTAGTGCCGAATGGCCTATATATGAGGATACTCAGGATGATTAATAATCAAGCAAGAATTATTACCTAATCTCTCTTCTTCTTCCTGAAGGGCGGGCCTGGTGCAAGCGGTAGTCTTACCGCCTGTGACCGGAAGGTCCCGGGTTTGAGTCGCGGTCTCCTCGCATTGCACAGGCGAGGGTAAGGCTTGCCACTGACACCCTTCCCCAGACCCCGCACAGAGCGGGAGCTCTCTGCACTTGGTACGCCCTTTTTTTTCTCTTCTTCTTCCTCTAAACCGACTGGGAGTTGAGGGGCAAAACCTCGCCCCGTTACCACGGATCGCGGCTACGAACTCCGTAACCGGGGTCCCGCTTCTCTCGGACCCGACGTCCTTGACAACCTGGTATCACGATCCAGGCCTTCCTCGCCTCGCCGATCATCCTCGCCTCGCCGCCGCTCCGAGCTACTTCTGCCCCGCCCACCCCTCACCAAGCCGCTGTCATGGGAGACAGGGAGGCCGCCCTCTAGGCTACTCTGGATGCCCTGGCCGCCACCCTCAAGTCTCTATAGGCATCAATCGATGCCAACTCTCAGGCGATCCAACACCTGAACGCTGCCCAGCCGACGTCGTCTTCCTCCGGCAACAAGTCCGCCTCCGGGGAGCACCACCAGGACCGACCGCCACGGCTCCAGAAATTGGATTTCCCGCGGTATGACAGCAAATCCGATCCGCTCATCTTCATTAACCGTTGTGAATCCTACTTCCACCAGCAGCGCATCATGGAGGAGAAGGTTTGGATGGCCTCCTACAATCTGGAGGAGGGCGCCCACATGTGGTACATCTAGATACAGCAGGACGAGGGAATTCCGTCGTGGCGCCGCTTCAAGGACCTGCTGCACCTACGCTACGGACCTCCTCTGCGCTCGAACCCGCTTGACGAATTGGCGGCGTGCAAGCGCACGGGCACCATCGCGGAGTACCAGGATCGTTTCCAGGCGCTCCTCCCTCGCGCGGGCCGCCTAGACGAGGAACAACGGGTCCAGCTCTTCACCGCGGGCCTCCAACCGCCGCTCAGCTTCGACGTCGAGGTGCATAATCCGCAGTCCCTCGCCGGAGCCATGAGTCTGGCGCGCAAGCTCGAGCTACGGGAGCAGTACGCGACGCCTCCACCTCGCGCGGCGCCCCGAGCACTCTTACCGACGCCCGCACCGCGTCTTGCTCTGTCGACGCCACCCATGACCAGCTCGACCGCCCCGGCCACAGTCACCGTGGAGGGCCGGCCGGTCAAGCGCCTCACCTAGGCCGAGCAGGAGGAACGCCGCCGCTTGGGCCTCTGTTACAATTGCGATGAGAAGTTTGGCCGGGGGCATAACCGGGTCTACAAGCGCCTCTTCTTGCTAGAGGGCGTTGTGGAGGATGTCGAAGAGGGCGACACCGAGACGAGCCCCCACTTCTCGCTCCACGCCATTACCGGCGTCCACTTCAGCGACACGATGCAAATCCAGGTTGCGCTGGGCGACACGTCCCTCATCGCGCTCCTCGACTCTGGCTCGACACACAATTTCATCTCCGAGGCAGCCGCGCAGCGCACAGGACTCCCACTGCAGCATCGTCCCCACCTGACGACCACGGTGGCCAACAGCGAGCGCGTCTCCTGCCTGGGCGTCATCCGCCAGGCCGCGTTCACCATCAGCGGCGACACCTTCGCCGCCGACCTGTTCGTCATGCCTATCGCCGGTTACGACGTTGTCCTCGACACGCAGTGGCTCACGACGCTGGGCCCGATCCTCTGGGATTTCCACGCCCGGACGATGACATCCAAGCGGCACACGCGTGACGTCTGCTGGCACGAGATGGCTGGCCCTGACGCACCCAGCCTCCACGCGACTACTGCCAGCGCCACCCTGCTGGATGAGCTGCTCGACTCCTTCTCCGACATCTTCGCCGAGCCCCACGGTCTGCCTCCTCCTCGCAGCCGAGATCACAGCATCATCCTCCTACCAGGATCGCAGCCCGTGGCGGTCCGCCCCTACCGGTACCTGCCGACGCACAAGGACAAGCTGGAGCGGCAATGCGCCGCCATGCTGGACCAGGGGCTCATACGTCGGAGCTCCTCGGTCTTCTCTTCCCTGGTCCTCCTTGTCAAGAAGGCCGACCGGTCGTGGCGATTCTGCATCGATTACCGCGCCTTGAACGCGATCACCGTCAAGGATGCTTTTCCCATCCCGGTGGTTGATGAGTTGCTGGACGAACTCCATGGCGCCAAGTTCTTCACCAAGCTGGACCTCCGCTTGGGCTACCACCAGGTCCGCATGTGCCCCGCCGACATCGCCAAGACGGCGTTCCGCAAACACTACGGGCTGTACGAGTTTCGGGTGATGCCGTTTGGGCTATGCAACGCTCTGGCCACGTTCCAAGCACTGATGAACGACGTCATGTGTCCTTTCCTTCGCCGGTTTGTGCTCGTGTTTTTTTATGACATCCTCATCTACAGCTCATCTTGGGCGGATCACCTCCGGCACCTCCGTGCCGTCCTCACCGTGCTGCAGCAGCACCGGCTTTTCGTCAAGCGTTCTAAGTGCGCTTTTGGGGTCGGCTCCATCTCCTACCTGGGGCACGTCATCACCGAGGCCGGCGTCGCCATGGATCCCGCCAAGGTGCAGGCGGTCTGTGACTGGCCCCAGCCCCGCTCGGCGCGTGCAGTACGGGGCTTCCTTGGCTTGGCGGGGTACTACCGCAAGTTTGTCCACGACTACGGCACCATTGCGGCTCCCCTCACGGCGTTGTTAAAGGAAGGGTTCCGCTGGACCGCCGACGCCACCACGGCATTCCAGGCCTAAAGCCGCGGTCACCTCGGCCCAGTTCTGTCCCTACCGGACTTTGACAAGGCGTTCGTCGTCGAGTGCGATGCGTCGACCCACGGTTTCGGGGCAGTGCTCATCCAGGAGAAACACCCGATCACCTACTTCAGCCGGCCCGTCGCGCCGCGACACCGTTCCCTCGCCGCCTACGAACGGGAACTGATCGGCCTCGTCCACGCCATCCGTCATTGGCGTCCGTATCTCTTGGGACGCCGCTTCCTGGTGCGCACGGACCACTACAGCCTCAAATTTCTCCTCGACCAGCACCTCCTGACGATCCCACAGCATCATTGGGTCGGCAAGCTCCTCGGGCTCAACTTCATCGTTGAGTACAAGCCCGACGCCACGAACACGGTGGCAGACGCCCTCTCGCGCCGTGACACTGAAGAGGGCGCTGTCCTCGCCATCTCCGCACCTCGATTCGACTACATCGAGCGACTCCGCCAGGCTCAGGACACCGATCCGGCCCTCGTCGCCATCAGGGACGAGATCACTGCAGGCACCCGGGCGGCGCCGTGGTCCCTCACCGACAGCATGGTGGCCTATGATTCCCGCCTCTACGTTCCGCCGGCGTCACCACTACTGCCGGAAATCATGGCCGCCGTGCATGAGGACGGCCACGAGGGTGTGCAGCGCACCGTGCACCGTCTCCGCCGTGACTTCCACTTCCCCAACATGCGCCGCATGGTCCAGGACTACGTCCAAGCATGCTCCACCTGCCAGCGATACAAATCGGAACATCTTCATCCGGCTGGCCTGCTCATGCCGCTGCCGGTCCCAAAGGCGGCCTGGACCGACATCGGTCTGGACTTCATGGAGGCGCTGCCGCGCGTCGGGGGAAAATCTGTCATACTGACAGTAGTTGATCGCTTCAGCAAGTATTGCCACTTCATTCCCCTGGCTCGCCCGTATTCTGCAGAGTCTGTGGCATAGGCTTTCTTCACCGACATTGTTCAACTCCACGGCATGCCACAATCGATGGTGTCCGACGGCGATCCGATGTTCACTTCCAAGTTCTGGAGGGAGCTGATGCACCTCATGGGCGCCAAGCTACACATGACAACGGCTTTTCATCCGCAATCGGATGGCCAGACGAAGGCAGCCAACCGCGTCATTGTCATGTACCTACGCTGCTTCACCGGCGACCGGCCCCGTCAGTGGCTTCGCTGGCTGCCGTGGGCGGAATACATCTACAACACGGCCTACCAAACTTCGCTCCGCGACACGCCATTCCGGGTGGTCTACGGTCGGGACCCGCCTACCATTCGGTCCTATGAGCCGGGCGAGACTCGTGTCGCTGCCGTTGCTAAGAACATAGCAGACCGCGACGAGTTTCTGGAGGACGTCCGCTACCGGCTTGAACAAGCCCAGGCGGTCCAGAAACTGCACTACGACAAGCTGCACCGGCAAGTCTCCTACGCGGTGGGCGACTGGGTTCTACTCCGTCTATGCCATCACCCAGCCGCCTCACTACCCTAGGCGACCACAGGGAAGCTAAAGCCTCGCTTTTTCAGGCCATACCGCGTCACCGAGCTCATCAACGAGGTTGCCGTGCGCCTCGCCCTGCCTCAGCACACTAGGCTGCACGACGTCTTCCACATCGGCCTCCTCAAGAAGTTCATCGGTGATCCGCCAGCTACACCACCACCTCTCCCGATCATCCACAACGGCGCCACTGTTTCGGAGCCCGAACGGGCAGTGCGCATCCGCCTGGCTCGCGGCGTTCGTCATGTGGTCATCCAATGCAAGGGAGAAACCACGGCCTCTGCAACCTGGGAAGATGTGGACTCCTTCCTCCACAAATACCCTGCGTTCCAGCTCGAGGACGAGCTGCTAGTAGAGGGGGGGGGGAGAGATGTCATGTGGGGCCACGCCTATACAAGGAAACGGCGCGCCCGAGATGTCCGCAGAGCAGCTGAGGATTTGGGCGCGGTCACCAGGCATGCAGGCGCGCCATCTGAAGATGTGGGCGCGGTCACCAGGCATGCAGATCAGGAAGAAATGGCAAGTGGCTAGAAGGAAATAATAGCCGATCAAGGCCTTAGAATTAGGAGCAATTAGCTCCAGTTTGTAGTGCCGAATGGCCTATATATGAGGATACTCAGGATGATTAATAATCAAGCAAGAATTATTACCTAATCTCTCTTCTTCTTCCTCTAAACCAACTGGGAGCTAAGGGGCAAAACCTCGCCCCGTTACCACGGATCGCAGCTACGAACTCCGTAGCTAGGGTCCCGCTTCTCTCGGACCCGACGTCCTTGACAGAGCAGCTCTAATATGCATGCGAAAAAAGAAGCCATTGTTGTGGCCTGCCATTTCAGCGTCCATGCATCACATCGACCGGCTTCATCTATTGCACCGAAAAAGATTCTCCAGACTTCTGACATGTTACTGTATTTAGTTGATAAGGATGTTAACTGCACTAAGCCTCCAGCGATAGTAGTGTCTCTCTCTAGCTTTTCTGTCTTCTAAAATATATCCGATAATGCATGCAGTGAGATTAGACTAGGGTATATCCAACAAACGTAACAGCTCATAAGATGATTAACCGGACCATCTTTCCCAAGTACTGGAAGCATTTTGCAGCTTCTTTCAAGCACAAGTTCCTGTCCTTGCGGGTCCAGTGCTGCACAGTAGAAAACCATGGGCTCGTCAGAATAAACTCTAACGAAATCAGGGGGGAAATTACCATCTATTGCTACCTTGCTGAGCTCATTCAGCTTCTCCCTGGCATCTTTTAGTAGAAGTTCAGCATCAGTATCCCACTTGTAGAACTCCAGCTCCCTTCCTTCAAGAATTTTCTTGCAGATCTATTTCAATTCACAAATCAGTTCACTATGCTTCTAAACAGGCACTACCTAAATTCTAAGACAGTATATGCTCGGAGAGCACAATGAGGTGTAGCACAAATAATAGATAGTGTAGTGATACTGTAGGTGATATCTAGTACCATGGTGATGAACCTTTTTTTGGCCAAATATAGGGGTACCAACACACCAGGAGCCCCAAAATTTGTGAAATAACGCATCAGGTACATAGAATGCACCAAACTCATAAATTTCTCAGCAATGTACCCTTATAAGGCTAGAAGCAACCTAGCATCTGGCCCACCCAAACTTGGGCCAGAAGAATCAGTTGGTTCTTTTGCACTATCCTACACTTGCTGGTCATCACCTCCATAGTTTTACCCTGAGAAGTAGACTTCTCATTAAGAGAAGTGTTTGCATTTGTCATGGGATTGCCTTCCTAAATTCCACCTCTATTTAGAAACTCTGAACCCCAGTGTTTCAGTGGAGGATGGTATCAAAGATGAAATTAGTTTATGGTGCTTAGCCTTAGCATAGGTCATGGGTCAGGACTAGCTTCATTAGTCCAGGTTTGGGTCGTTTTTGTGGTGCAGTACCAGGTGATTGTCTCCTTGATATTTTTCTGCCCCATCTTAATTCCTTTATGAGATAAGGTGGTTGTGTTGTAAGGGGCCGTTTTTCTCTCTTTTTAATACAAAGATACACGTCTCTCCTGCATGTTTGAGAAAAAAAAAATGAAGGATGGCAGCTATCGGCCTGAGCTCTGAGAGGTGGGTAAGCCAATTACATGTGGAGGTCAGGCAATGCAGATTGCAGACACGCAGCATGACAAGTGGCAGGCCCTAATGCCTCAGAATACAACAATGACCACCTTACTAGAGTGCCAAATGCCACAGAAAATATAGGTTATGTTGCAACTATATTTTTCATGTCAGAACCAAGATTATATGTTCCAGGAGGGAGAACATTGGCATTTCTTGAACAGTTCAATTGCACTGCAATGGTACAAAAACTTAAATAATCTCATATAACTGAAAATTGGAGGAACTTAAACTTTTCACATCTAGATAAGAAATCTATAATTGCAATATCTATATTTTAGCATACTAGCAATGCCATGGGTAAGTGACATTAAACTTGAAAAGCAATAATACTGAAGATCGTATTAGGTACAGACAGTGCGTTACCTTATTGCCTATTGCCATACCTCCAGTTATATGTGCAAAATAGATATTGTAATAATGGGAGAGGAATGCAGGAGCGTTGCTCTCAGCCAGTTCAGTCAGATAACCTGCATAAGTTAATCCCGAAGTACTTGGCTCTGGGATTGCAATCCCTTGTTTTCTGAACCACTCCAAATCTTTTGAAATGCTAGCTGAACGCTCCAAACCAGTTTTCCTGAAGTAAACATCTGAATGAACATTAAATTAATTATATGTGAGTAATTAGCTGTCATTTATGTTTTAGTAATTTGATTGTTTTTCCCCTTCAGGAGCTAGATCCAGATTTGAAATATTGTGAGCTGTGAGCCTTAAACTTACGCCGTAAAATGTATGGAAAAGTCTATGAAAATTATGCATTTGTGAAGCATTTAATTGAGGTGCTTGGCAGACAAGGAAGGATGTCATGATTGTTTTCAAACAATATTTTCTGATTGGCGAGGTTTAGTAGATATTTGACTAAAACACATGCAAAGGTCTTTGTAGTTTGTAGATATGCTCAACAGCTCAAGTGCTCCAACATGGTAACACCTTCCAAGTAATTTTTTACTGTTATGACCTGCCATCTACATTCCTGGCATCCTAAGGAAAGAGTGAACAGTGTGATAGTCACTACACACAGAGAACTCAAAAACATGTTTCATTTCATTGCTCAGAATGCACCTTACACCATTTGCCAGTGAAAACGCCATTATAGAAATGTAGTACATTTCTGTGGTGTAACACATCTTACTCTATGTATGCCATTGACATTGCTGTCCAGTTATCACAAATTTGGATTGGAATACCACAAGTACCACACAATGACACAATGCTACAAACTGAACCCGGGATATGTCACAGTTGCATGGTTTCCAGCGTATCTCCAACTAGATGCTACATAAGGCACTCCTATTATTAATATCAGACTCCGAGTGTACCCTATTGCAGTCAAATCTAATAGAACGAATGTGATATTGTAGTCAAATCTAATAGAACGAGATGTGCGAACAAAATAGATAGTTCTTAGCCAGGAAGATATATCCATAGGGATTGGAGCTATCCAGGGAGTACAAGGATACCATCCAATACATTGCCAACACCCAGCAACCTAACAAGCTCACCCAGCACCCAGCATCCATGGGCAATGGTGCCTCTATAATTTGTACCAGGGTCTAGACAACTACAGTTAAGTTTACAGAACTTGAGGTGTCGCCTTGAACTGCTCACTCTATATTGCTAAATTTGTTGTTCAAATTCTAGTGTAGTAGACCATTTTCTATACGTTGAGTTTTTGAATAATCACTACATGTGCAACATATGGTTGTTGTTGTTGTTTTCGCCCAGCATTCGAATAAGTAATTGTGATCGTCACCATCCACATTTGGCTTATCATGGCATACCCAGTGCCGATAGCTCCCGCTCTGTGCAATGCGAGGAGACAACCCGGGACCTTCCGGTCACGGGTGATAAGACTCTACTGCTTGCACCAGGCCCGCCCTTCAAACTATCAGTGTTCTGGCAATATCCATGTCTGATTAGGCATGAGAGGTAGCCCTCTATACTAGTTACAACTGCTTCCCTGAATAGAATATATGCCTCCCTGAATAGAACATATCTTCAACTAGCAATCCTTTCACAGAGGTGACAATGACACAGTCTCATCAGAGCAATGTACTTATGTACAGGCAAGCATCCAAATGCATCCAACATACACCCCAAACCAGTGAAAGCACATATGCAAATCACAGACCGGGTCCGAAATTCCAATTGCGGAAAATCACAGGACACGACAACTAACCAAAATGGCACTCATGGGAAAGAATGGGGAAGAGAACCGTGACTTACAGGCGACGTCGGTGGACTCGGCGACGACCCGCTCGATGGTTCCGAAGACGAGCTTGCTGTCCACCAGGTAGCGCACGAACCCCTCCCTGCTGGGCATCCACTCCCCTGCCTCGAGTTCGCCCTCCTCCTCCTTCTCGTGCTCCTCCTTCACGCCGCTGCCGTCGTCCTCCTCCTCCTCGTCCTCCGACGCCCCCGCCCCCGCCCCCGCCCCCGCGTTCTCCGTCCCCGCCTTGTCCTTTATGGTGGTGCGCTTGGGGTTGCGCAGGCGCATGGCGACGAAGCGCATCTCCTCGGCGACGCCCACCGACTCGCCGGGGTACTGCTTCGGGTACCGCCGCGGCTTCGGCTTCGCTTCCTGCGGCGGCGGCTCAGGCGCCTCCGCGGCGACGACCGGGGGCGGAGGGGAGAGGGAGCAGCTGGTGACAGTTAGGGCTAGGATGATTCCGGGTTTGCGAGTGCTGAGGGAGCGGAGGGGAGCCACTCGCCGGGGTGGGGGCGGCGCGACCGCAGAGGCGGCGGCGGCGGCGATTAGCGGCATGGGTTTAACCGTTTGAGAGGGTTGGTTATCCGTTAGGCAAGGCGCATAGCCTTAACGGCTCGTGACTGACTGCAATAATCTCCGTGCGACACACACGCCGACTTGCCGAGTTGCCATCGCAAGACGCGTTTATTCCCGGGGGAAATTCATGGTGTACCATTAAAAAAAAAAATCACAATGCTACATGTGTTTCTGGAAAAGTTCAGCGATCTTTAGTATCACTGTTTCAATTTTTTTTTTTTTGCCCTTCATGCCACTGTCGTCAGTTTAGCCTCTAACGCCGTCAAACAACAGGTGTAAAAAGTCGAAAATACCCTTCAGTCTAAATATATCATTAATTTTTTTTAGCATCTTAACGACTTCAAATGAAAAAACTCAAAACTAGGGTCGGGTTCATAGACCTGGGGTCCCACAGGGACCGGCTTCCATGCCGAGGCTCGGCCCAAACAGGCAGCACACAACTCGTGGGCCGGCCAAAGAGTCTAAAACAACGGGTCGGAAGGGCGGTCCAGTCACCGACCAGAAGGTCTGGACGAAGAGTAACGATGCCCGCTCGTCAACTACTTCGGCCCACCTCTCCGACCGAAGCGCTCGTTTCAGACTGCAGCCGCCTCCGGACGGCCTCTCCGATCGGAAGTCCTGGCCCAAAGCGCTACTTTCGACTCCGACCCCGCGTCGCCGACCGGGGGGCACAGAAACCCTGCTCACCGCTCTTCTCCGACTGGCGCGGCCAGAACCGACTGAGGCCATTCGATCGGGGACTCCCGCTCGGAAGGAGCCAGAGGCGAACAGAGAAAGCAAACCAGGGCGCGTAAGTCAAACCACGATACCAGAGACCATACCATGTACACCTGCAGGAACAGTACTCTACAAACACCCTGACACAAACATTATTGTAAGCGCCGACATTTTTCTCTATAGTATTGTAGGCGTCGTTAAAACTTCCGTACGGTAAGACCCCCCACGTGCCTCCGGGTACCGATAGTGTTGTGGGCGCCGGGATTTACCGTATGGGGTGAACGTGGTGACACTCCTCACATGTCTCTAGGCATCAAACAATATCTACAAATACCGACGTCTACCATTCCTGAAGAAGGTAAACACAACCTCCCACATGCATCTGATATTCTACAGTAACATCAACAGTGTTGTAGACGCCTACCATTATCTTGTACCCGTCGGCATGGACAACAAAGCTCAGTAGTATACGTACCCTCACTTGTAAAGTCATCCCCTTTATCTATAAAAGGAGATACGCTCCCTCCAAGAAAGGGGAGGTTTTTCTCTCTCTGAGGCCCCCTTTGAAGAACCTTTCTCAGATTCATTAGGTCAACCAAGTTCTCTAGTCCACAACCACAGAATCACCAGGTTCGGACCTCAAGCACACGCTTGAACACTTAGCTCATAACGTAGCTCCAGTCGCTCTCGGCCCTTCCGACCGGAGCCGACCGGACCTCTTGTACACCCCATCTTTCTCCTTCTCGTTTGTAACCCCACTGCATACTTCGAGCACCTGGGCTCAGGAATAAAGTCACTAACCGACCCAAACTAGACGTAGGGCACGTTGCTTGAACCAGTATAAACCCTATGTCATTGAGTGCTATGCCACATCCGATCACAACATACGGCAAAACTACCCTCAGTTGGCGCCGTTCGTGGGGAAGACGATGTACGTTCAACACTTTTTGGTCATCGGATGGCCCACTTTCCCACCACCCTCGCCGTGGCGGGCTCGGGTGATACGATTCGCTTCGGCTCGCTGGAGTTTCCCGCACTCTCACCGGCTGGGATGCGGGTCCCGCCCGTCTTCGAGCCATCCTAGGCCTTCCTCTCCAGAAGCCTGGACTTCGTTGCTGACCGGCTCGGAGAACTGCACCTCCGCAAGGAGGCTCACGTCCCGGCACCCGTCGGAGGGGCGCCCTCCATCAACTCTGGGACGCACAACTTCGACGACGCGGCATCTGCGCTTCATTCCGAGCAAACTCTCTGCTCAAACCCCGCTGTGAGTAATGTACACGCTGTTATTTACTTATTATTTTCTATCTTCTGCCGATTACCCGGTGGAACCCTGTTGTCCCCAACGCAACCGTCGTACGACCGGTTCCCCTACGGCCTCGCGTCTTCCGCAGACGCATACGCCTGGGGGCTCCAAAGGATGCCAGCACCGCCCCCTCTCGCATCCGAATTCGTGGGAATGATGAGCTATGCTCCCACCTGTCTCCTCGACCTCATGGATGACGATGGCGAGAGTGACAGCTCCAGCATTAGCGACATGGCACCTAGCCATCGTCTGTCCCGGGAGTATGCCATGGCGGACGCTCCGGGACACCCACCAACAGAAGCGGAGTCCTCACGGACTCACACCTCTCTGGACCCTCACGTAGAGACCCCCGAGCTCACACTTGAGCAAGGGGAGGAACTACGACAACGGTGGCTGCATCAGCCACCAACTGCGCCACCACGCTCGGCGCACCTCGTTGCGCCCCGTGCGCGTAGACTGGTGAGCGGTGCTTGGGGTCGTGCCCATCGGGTCCAGCACAATGCCATGGATAGGGGGGGACGATCCCTCGCAGTTCACTCGGGCGAACCAGAACATCGCCGCCACGGCAATGCTTCTGTGCGGCCTGTCCGAGCCGAACGACCCTCATGAACAGGCGATCCACCGGAACCTCCGGGCACTAGTGGAGACCGCCGCCGTTCAACAAGCCGAGTGTTCCATATCGCGACACCGACTCACGGCCTCGCTCCCCGTCAGGGGAATAGGGACGTAGCAGATGGGACGCTCCACCTGATCGCCGCTACAATCGTCGAGCGCGGCACAGGAGGCCGCATTGGCACCTCGTCTTGACCTAACGATCGCTCTGCACCAACCGCCTATGTATGCACGGCTCGGACCGAGCCGAGGCGCATGCGGCAGCAACCGGAGTCCCAGTCCTAATGGCCTGGGACCGCGGACCTCTATCCAAAACCCCCAACAAACGCCGCCCCCGCGGCGCTACAACGAAGGCCGGGGCAAGGGCAAAGCCAAGCACCAGGATCAGGATGAGGGCCCCTCCATGCAGAGGGGGAAAAAGAACAGAAAGTGTCGCCGCCGACCGGCCAACTCTACGTTGGTCGACATGGCCAATCACGCAGGCACGCAGCCCCAGCAGGACCCTCTGGGCCACTTCCACGAGCTCATGGAGAGCCCGTGCACCAACCACGATTACCCCATAAAATACCTCTACAAGGACTGCCAGCTCCTCAAGCGCCTTCTACGATAGATCGACAAGCCAAAGAAAGAAAAAGGCGAAGAAGCAGCAACCATGAAAGGGGGCATGGCGGGCAAGGATCCGGACGACTAAAGAACGAAGTAATCCGACCGGACGCCTACCGACCGAAAAACAACAATGACGCCCCTCTCTGCGAACGCTTGGAATAGCTATGTCGCTTTTCCCCCTAAGTTTCAGTCTTACCATTGTTTACTTAGCGTACGCTCCTATAAGAGCACCCTGACCCGAACACTCTTTCGGCCCGAGGCGCTCAGGGGCTCCACTAGGGTACACTACTACCTCTCTATTTTGTTTACTATCATATGGTGAAATTCCTTCCTACCCAACCAAAAGGATAGCTTGCTCCTTCAATTTTTCTTACGTAGCTTTGCTTTAAAAACATTCCGACCAATCGCACCCCGCCTTTCCCTACGGTTATGAACAGCCGAGCCTCGCGGGCCACGCCCCGGGCTCCCAAGGTCACAGCCTACGAGACAAACGGGTAGGTACGAGAAAGAAAAAATAAAGAAACAAAATTATGCTAAGGAAAAAACTAAGGAACAGAAGGGGAACATGCTTCCCCGAACGGAGTGACTCCATCATAGAAAATGAAACAAACCATAGTCATTAAAACACATAGGAACGTTTACACAGGGGCTCCCTCACAAATTTAAACTTTCTAACACTCACTAAACTACTTATATTTTACAAGTTATTGGACTGGCCCGGTGGCATCTGTTGTCGGTGCGACCGATGAGGGCATGGGCTGCTCACTCCCCGGTGGTGCGACATTTGGCTCGGTCGGGGCCGGGGCGACATTCACCTCCGACCCAGGATCCACGCCATCCGCAGGCTGGGCAGCATCCTCCCCATGCATGCTTCTGGCCATATCTTCATGACGGACGTCCATCACCCACTGGGCAGAGACCTGATCTGCCACTGACCTTGCGTGCGGCAGCAAGCCCTCCCCGATCGACTAGATGTCCTCCATGCTCAAGCCTTCAGCATACCCATTGTAGATGGCGGCGAAGTCCAGGTTCAGGTGGTGCGTCACCACCAAAGTCAGCACCCTCGATGCCCCATAGAATAGCCTGCTCCTAATAAGGTCCCGAACCACCTCCGGGACCTCCGCCAGCTGGACGACGGGCGCGCTAGTGCTTGGCGCCGACCCGAAGACGTCCGAGACGACGAGCTGGGCAACGTTGTGGATCTGGTCAAGATCCCTCTCAAGAGCACGTCGCTCTTCCTGGGACTTGGCCAGTTCCTCCGCATTCCAGCTGAAGGTTGCCTTGATCATCTCCAGGTCCCGCTCCAGCGTCTTCACCTTTCCACCCAGCTCTGAGAGAAGAGCGACAAGCTCAGAAACAGGCTGAAGGAAAAAACCAAACAACGAAAAACAGAAAAGGTATGTACCGACGTGGAAATTCTCAAGGGTGGAGAGATCCTCTACCTACCGGGCCGCTTGCTCGCGCAGCCAGGCACTCACATCCTCTGTCCCCATCACCTGGCCCCGGAGCGCGAGCACCTCCTGGTTCGCCTCCGACCGGGCCTTCCGCTCTGCCTCCAGGGCCTTACGCGCTGACTCTAGGGCGTTCTATGCCGACACCAAAGTGGCTCGCTCCGGCTCAAGGGCCGCCAAGGACTCTTGGAACACCGCCTCGGTGTTCGCCAGGGATGTCCGCAACCCCGCCTCGGTCTCCGCCTGACGGGCCTTCGCCGCCTCGAGCCCTTGCTCGGCAGCAGTCGCCCGCTCGGCTGCACGCTGCCCCTCCGCCCGCATCGCGGTCGCCTCGGTCGCTCGGTCCTAGGACTCGCGATGGGCAGACGCTAGCTGACGCTTGAGCTCAGCCATCCGGGCGTGCTCCATTTGGAGAAAGCGGGACTTGCGGGACGACGTCCCCTTCAGTCTCTACGAAAAACAAGCATGCTAAGGCAACCAACAAAAGATCCAAAGGTCAAGGATAAGTATGCGAAACACACCTCCGCGGCGAGCTGCAGGTCGACCTCAACTAACTGCTAAGTAGACTTAACACGCTCCTAGGCGTCTCCGAGCCTCGTGGACAGGTTGGCGAGTTCAGACACCGCGGCGTGCCCTTGCTCCCCAAGGATGTCCCAGAGCTGACACTCCTAGGAATCCTAGAGAACGGACCGCACCTTCGTCGGGTCCTCAGGGTAGGGCCACTCCAAGTCACCCTCCGGTAGCCCGCCGGAGGGCCCAGCCTCCGGCTGGACCATCACTAGCTCCCGCAACGACACCGGTGGCTCCGCCGCATCATCCGCCTCACCATCGGACGGGATGTCCACCACCTCCCTTGCGTGGACCACCGTCGGGCGTTCCGACTCTGTCCCACCCATGTGTTCCCCCGATGCCTTCGGCCCCGACCACGAAGGAGAGCCATGCAGCCCTCCGCCTGGCGAGGCAGGGAGCTCGGTCTCCCTCTCCTCTTCCACCGCGACCGGTGGAGGAGGGGCCACGAGGGTTACTTCCGATGCGACCCCCGCCGACGGCACCAGAATCGCCGCCAATGATGACGCCGCCTCTGCCACGGTAGGAGCAACCGCCCTTGGAAGGGAAGGGCTTGCCGCCGCCACCCTGTTCCCCCCACCGCTCGCCGTGGCACGCAGCAGGGTGGGCCTCCATGCCTCCTGCATGGGAGTTGGGGCGTTGCTCAACCCCATCATCGCTCGGACACTGACAGAGGGCACGGGTAAGTCGCACTTCAAAGAGACCCAACAGCAAAAGTTTGGAAAGAAACGAAGGAAAAACATACTGGGAGGTGAGCGGGACGACTCTAAAGGCAAAACCCGGCGCCGATGGGCCTGTAGGGCACGGGCCGCCCCCGGGTTACGACCCGCGCCCCCTCACTTCGGCCGGGGACGGAGTCATCCCAACCAGCTCCTGCCCGGCCTACGGGTCGTCGTGCCCCTCGGCTCGGGACTCCCCGACCAGAGCGGGGGGCGGGGCATCCTCCGGCTGGGAGTCGCGCGATGCACGGGCACCAGTCCGCTCCTCAGACCGCCCGGCTTGATCGACCATGTCTACGGTAGGCGGGACCTCCCTCGACTGCGAGTCGTGTGTTGTCACCCGTCCCGCGCAATGCACAGGTGCCAGTCCGCTCCTCAGACTTCCCGGCTTGCTCGGCCACATCCGCCATAGGCGGCGACGGGACCAACGACGCCACCGAAGGGCGCGGTGACAGCGTCTGCTTTGTCGCCCGTTCGCCGACAGCATCTGCGCTCGCCGCGCGCTTCCTCGGTGCGGAAGCCACTGCGCGCCGCACGGCCTCCTGCTCATCACTAGCGGACGTTACCGTAGGGTCGCGACACTCCACCGAGGTCACAACGACCTCCCGGCTCTCCTCCTCGGAGAAAACCATGTCGTCCACATCCGTGGGATCTTCCGACTCAAGCTTGGACTCTACGTCGCTCTTCCTCTCCCCGGCCTTCACGCGTCGGGCAACCTCCTTCCCCTTCTTGTACTTCCGGTGGGCCACCTCGGTCTTCTTCTTCTTCCTGGCGTCTGCCGCCTCCTTCTGAGTGGCCTACTTGGCCACGCCCTCCAGACCCTTGGGAAGGTGCGGCCAGGACTTGTAATTTCTAAGCCCCTATGGAATGTGTGACTCCCAATCAAAAATAATATACATATAGGAAAAACAGAGGAAGATATGTGCGCTAAAGAGAAGGGAGCATACCAGGGTGGACACGATTGAGGAGTTGAAAGGCACGGGCCTCCCTTCGACCCTCTCTCTGGGCTTTAGCTGTAGCACCCGGCCAAGGCGACTCCAGACCTCGTCGTCCGGCAGATCCTCCGGCGACGCGCGGTCTGGGTCCGACGGGCCGCTGTACAGCCACATCGGCCGTGTCCTCTCTGCCAACGGCATGACCCGGCGATGGTACAGGGTGTGGAACACCCGCACCCCATTAAGGCCGCGCTTTATGAGCTTCCAGAGCTCCTCCTCGATGACCCCACCTTATGCTTCTCTGTTTTGGCACAACCCCACGACCAACTATCCTACATCTCCGGCCTCCAACCGGTGAACATCGAGAACGGCGCCGCCGCCAGATTCCTGATGTAGAACCACTCCCCATGCCACCCACGGTTGGAGTCGCATGGGAGGTACGCGGGATACGAATCTCCCACGCCCGGTTTTCTCTGCAGGGCGAAACCCCCCACCGGCGTGACCTTGGCTGGGTCCCCCACCATCAAGGCTCTCAGGGAGAAGAGCCGCCGAAAGAAATCCGGGTGCGGCTCCATCCCGAGGAAAGCCTCGTAGACGGTGACAAAACCAGTGATGTGCAGCACCCCCGTCGGATTAAGATGTTGCAGCTCCAAACCCCACTCGTTAAGGAGCCCGCGCAGGAACTAGTGCACGGGGTATCCCAACCCGCGCTCATGGAAGGTGAGGAAGGAAACCACCTCGTCGGACCGAGGTTGTGGGGACTCCTCTTGCCCGAGAACCCTCCAGTGCACCACCTCCTTTGGCGGCAGAAATCCCTTCACAACGAAAGACTTCAACACCGACTCCCTCATGGTGGATGACCTCCAGTCCAACATTGCGCTCCGAGGATCCGTGAGTTCTTCTCTTCTCGCTCTCTCCCCTTTCTCTCTTAGAAACCACCATGGCTCTCAGGAACGCTCACGGCAAGAAGGAAGAGGAAAGGCGGCGGTAGATGAGGAACTGGCTAAAGAACAGGGTGGAAACCCTCTCCCTTCTCCTACTTAAGGAAAAGGGAATACCAGTTAGGAAAGGGCGCGCCGATCGAAGGCAAAATGGCGGAGCGAGAAACTCTCTCCCTCTCCCATTTAATGCAGATAAGATGCACCTTGAGCGATGAGATGTGCCCTGCCCGACAAAATGGCTCCTGATCAGACGGGACATGGCCTGGGCAGGGCCCACCACTACCGCACGACCAACCACTACCGCACGTCGGGCATGAAAATCGAAGTGCCACCACACGCGGGCGGCACCCCGCTTCCCCACGCTAGGCCTGGAGAAACCCAAATGAGATCTCCGCCGGGGGAGATCATCGGGCCCCCAAGTCGATCGAATCACTCAGGATTGACACCAAGAGATAGGTAAGGAAGCGAAGGGGCACCCCATGTGGGCCATGCCGACTCTGTCTCAAACGACAAGCACGAGTGCCGGTCGGACATTTCTGACTGAAGCTCTCTGAACCTCGTCACTCAAGTCATCAAGGTAAAAACTACAAGCCCCCTCTATTTCCTTATAATCATTTCATACATCCATACGCGCATTCATTCCATACGCCCGTGCCTCATGGACGATTCAGGCCCTGAACCGCCCAGGGGCTCAGGAATTAAGCATCGCTTGTGCAGCGAAATGCATCACAACGCTCCGTGTTGCGTCACGAAGCGGCGGTTGCCTCATTCGACATGAGCAATCAATAGAGCTAGGGGAGAAAATCATAGATGAGCCCCGTGCGGCCCTCGCCTGGTCTGGCAGACTGGGTCATCTCAACCTTCTCGTTCGATCCTGAACCTCTCACCAAGCCCACAGAATCTCCATCGAGGGGAGGCTATTAGGCCACCTGGGTCGGTCTCCGGAACAACCCAGGCATCTACCGGGTAGCAGGTAAAGGAGTAGTGGAATGTCACAAGAGGGCTATGCCGACCCTGTCACGAATGACGAACCCAGATTCCGCTCGATCACACCCGTTAGCGAACTCACTGAGCGCGTCACTCGGGCCCGAGCGATCAAGACAAGCGACAAAACTCAGCCCCTCTGGTTGTGAGGAACCGAGGATGGGGTAACACACATAACTCACACTGACCCCTACTAAAGCCCAGCAAGGCTCGGGGGCTCAAGACACCTGGGTCTACGACCCCGATCTCACCCCATCCGGCAACGCTTCCGACTGCGCTCCAAAACACCTGGGTCTGTAACCCCGATCTCGCCCCATTCGGCTACGCTTCCGACTATGCTCCAAAACACCTGGGTCTGTGACCCCGATCTTGCCCCATCCGACTACGCTTCCGACTGCGCTCCAAAAACACCTAGGTCTATGACCCCGATATCTCCCCATCCGGCTACGCTTCCGACTGCGCTCCAAGCACCTGGGTCCGTGACCCCGATCTCGCCCCGCGACTCTGACTCACCCGATCCCACAGCGTGCACCGACGCTAGGATCAATAAGCTCTGTCTCGTCCAAACTAACTACCTCACCCGATCCCATAGCGCGCACCGACGCCAGGATCCGCGAGCTCCCTCTCACCCAATCTCTCGAGCGACTAAAACACCTTGGCTACGCAACGATGCCCTAGTTAGAACAAACTCCATCTCAAAACTAAAAACACGCACACACGCCCGCTAAACCAAACACCCCCAGACGGTTCTACCCGAACTGCCCGGGGGCTCGGGGGCTACACCCGCCGATGAAACAAAAACCACCCCCACTGATAGCACAGGAAACCCCCCAGACGGTTCTGCCCGAACCGCCCGGGGGCTTGGGGGCTACACCCACGGGTGCGCTCGCGCACCCACCAGCAAGATAAAAATCCCCCGGACGATTCTACCCGATCACCCGAGGGCTCGGGGGCTCCTGTCAGGTTTATAGACCTGGGGTCCCTCAGGGACTGGCTTCCACGCCAGGGCTCAGCCCAAACAGGCAGCACACAACTCATGGACCGGCCCAAGAGTCTAAAACAACGGGCCGGAAGGGCAGTCCAGTCACCGACCGGAAGGTCTGGACGAAGAGGAACGGCGTCCGCTCATCAACTACTTCGGCCCACCTCTCCGACCGAAGCGCAAGCTTTAGACTCCAGCCGCCTCTAGACGGCCTCTTCGATCGGAAGGCCTGGCCCAAAGCGCTACTTCCGACTCTGACCCCGCATCGCCGACCGGGGGGCACAGAAACCCTGCTCACCGCTCTTCTCCGACTGGCGCGGCCAGAACCGATTGGGGCCATCCGACCGGGGACGCCCGCTCAGAAGGAGCCAGGGGTGAACAGAGAAAGCAAACCAGGGCGCGTAAGTGAAACCACGATATCAGGGACCATACCCTGTACATCTGCAGGAACAGTACTCTACAAACACCCTGACACAAACAGTATTGTAGGCGCCGATATTTTTCTCTACAGTATTATAGGCACCATTAAAATCCCGTACGGTAAGACCCCCCACGTGCCTCCGGGTACCAATAGTGTTGTGGGCGTCGGGATTTACTGTATGGGGTGAACATGGTGACACTCCTCACATGCCTCTAGGCATCAAACAGTATCTACAGGTACCGACATCTACCATTCCTGAAGAAGGCAAACACAACCTCCCACATGCATCTGACATTCTACAGTAACATCAACAGTGTTGTAGGCGCCTACCATTATCTTGTACTCGTCGGTATGGGCAACAAAGCTCAGTAGCATACGTACCCTCACTTGTAAAGCCATCCCCTTTATCTATAAAAGGGGATGCGCTCCCTTCAAGAAAGGGGAAGCTTTTCTCTCTCTGAGGCCCCCTTTGAAAAGCCTTTCTCAGATTCATTAGGTCAACCAAGTTCTCTAGTTTACAACCACAGAACCACTAGGTTCGGACCTCAAGCACACGCTTGAACACTTAGCTCATAACGTAGCTCCAGTCACTCTCGGCCCTTCCGACCGGAGCCGACCGGACCTCTTATACACCCCATCTTTCTCCTTCTCGTTTGTAACTCCACTGCAGACTTCGAGCACCTAGGCTCAGGAATAAAGTCACTGACCGACTTAAACTGGACGTAGGGCACGTTGCCTGAACTAGTATAAACCCTGTGTCATTAAGTGCTAGGCCACATTCGATCACAACGTACGGTAAAACTACAAATATTTACTAGTTGATCATATTCTGCACCGACAACTAGAAAGTTGTAGATCTCGTCGAGATCTATGATTTTCATATAAAAATTATCTTTTTTTAATTCCGCAAAAAATATGATTTGATATGATTAATATATCTTAGAAAAATCATATTTTTTTGCGGAATTAAATGAAGATAATTTTTATATGAAATTTATAGATCTCGACGAGATCTACAACTTTCTAGTTTTGAGTTTTTTCATTTGAAGTCGTTAAGATGCTCAAAAAATTAATGACATATTTAGACTGAAGGGTATTTTCGACTTTTCACACCTGTGGTTTGACAGCGTTAGAGTCTAAACTGACGGCAGTGGCATGGAGGGCACAAAAAAATTAGAGCAGTAACGCTGAAGACCGCTGAACTTTTTCATGGACACACAGAGCATTGCAATCTTTTTTAATTGCACACAAGGAATTCCCCCTTATTTCTGAGGTAGTCCAACAAAGTACGTCATGCACTAAGATGCAAGATTGGTGCGTGTTTATTTTTTCCATTCAAGACAATGGAAAGATTTAAGATTATTCAGTTTTTTTGGCTTATCTCTTTTTCTTTCTAAACCGCACCCAAGCTCGTGCACCTCATCGGGCCACGTCGCCTTTTTTTTAACAGCCGTTCGATTTCCTGCGCCGGTGTTGATCGAACCATTGATCCCGTCCGTCTAGCTCGCCTCTCCTGAAGCTTCGCGAATACTCCACTCCTCCAGTCGGCCGACGACCTTTCACCTTATCCGGCTCGCAAGGATGATAACGCACCGCCTTCACCCAGCCCGCCGCTCGGCGCCTTCTCTGCCCGGGCCTCCATTCGCGCCGCCACGCCCACGGCCCCCGCACGCGCCATGGTGGCTCGGGCCGCCTCGCCGCGCCTCCCCCAACCCCCTCTCCTCCGCCCACGCGAGGGTCGATGGGGCCGCTGGCCCCCCGGCCCGCTCCAGGGTGGTCTGGGCCGCCGCGCCCGTGCACCCCACGCCCGCGCCAGGAATGCCCGAGCCATCGGGCGGAAGTGGGGAGGGGGCACACGAACGGGCAGGCTCCGCGACAGACGCGTGAGCCGAGCGGCGCGAGGCTTTGCCGGGAGACGCCTCTTTATTTCTCTGCGCATGGACGGCAGGCCGGCAGCGGCGGAGCCCGCACGCACCAGGCCGGAGGCGGCGGCGCCCGCACGCGCCAGGCCGGAGGCGGCCACGGCCGCTGCCCTGAAGTCCGAGCGACGGTTTCCAGAGAGAAGCCATTCGTGCGGCATGCCTTTCTCTGCCCGTCTGCGTGTCGCCTGGGGATGCCACGCCGAGGTCACCGTGGGAAGAGGCTCGCCGGGGCTGCCACGCCCAAGCCCACGCCCGAGCCGGGGTGAGCGCAACTGCCGTGCCCGCGCCCTCCGCCCTCTCCGGGGTGACCGGAGCCGCCATCCGACTCCTCAAGCACAAACGCATGTTCGTACCCAACTCCCTGTCTCCCCGTTTCAGCCCCTTCTACTTCGGTTACAATCACTTTCACTTGTCATTTGTCTGTTGCCAATTCATATTACCATCTTAGTTCCCATGTCACCGGAAATAGTAGCAGCAGACAGCCATTATCCATAATACTATGGGGGAATTCCTTATGTGCCATTAAAAATCACAATACCTTGTGTGCCCTTAGAAAAGTTCAGCGGTCTTCAGCGCCACTGCTTCAACTTTTTTATGCCCTCCATGCCACTGCCGTCAGTTTGGGCTCTAACACCGTCAAACTGCAAGTGTGAAAAGTCGAAAATACCCTAAAGTCTAAATATGTCATTAATTTTTTTGAGCATCTGAACGGCTTTAAATGAAAAAACTCAAAATTAGAAAGTTGTAGATCTCGTCGAGATCTATAATTTTTATATAATTTTTTTAATTTAATTCCGCAAAAAAAAGATATGATTTTTCTAAGATATATTAATCATATCAAATCATATTTTTTATGGAATTAAATGAACATAATTTTTATATTAAAATTATAGATCTCGACGAGATTTATAATTTTCTAGTTTTGAGTTTTTTCATTTGAAGTTGTTAAGATGCTCAAAAAAAATCAATGACATATTTAGACTTAAGGTTATTTTCGATTTTTCACACCTGCAGTTTGACGGCGTTAGAGCCCAAACCGACGGCAGTGGCACGGAGGGCACAAAAAAGTTGAAGCAGTGACGCTGAAGATCGTTGAACTTTTTCAGAGGTACATAGGGCATTGCGATCTTTTTTAATGGCACATAGGGAATTCTCCCTAATACTATACCAATTCGAGATTGCTTATTTCCCTATCAGCCACGAGGAGCAGCGCAACATGTTGCACAACCAAACCTACAATCTCGACCAAGTTGCCTTCGCTGCTGTTGGCCTCAAGGATGCTCAGAAGACTGTAATGTCCTCAAATCTCTCATCTAGCAAGTTCGTTCATGTTCCGCCCATGTTTATACGGAGTGGTTTTTCTTTCCTTTTTTCTCAGATGAATGCAATGAATGCAGCAAACGAAGAGCTCAAGGGAATGATGAAAACCGCCAAAATTGTTGAAATTGATGTATGTGTTGCTACCCGTCTTGTGCTCCCAACATTTTCAGAATTTTTTATATCCATTTCTGATCATTGTGAAAAAAATCATAAAGTGCTAGATAAGCACTGTTGTCATCCTTCTATTGCTCTCAGCACTTTCAGATTTTGTCATATCCATTTCTGATTCATTGTTAAAAGTTTCCTAAAATGTTACTAGATTGATTAAGGGGAAGGATGTTGTCTAGCTTCTTATGGGCACGAACTGCAGGCGTAGCATCAAATAACTATACTTCCTGTGTCCTGAAATATAAAGGCTTTTGAGTTTTTTGTATGCAACTATCCCCGTCTACTTTCAGATCTTGTTATTATATCCATTTCTCAATTCCAATTCATTGTCGAAAGTTTCCGGAAATGCTGGACCAACACTGTCGGTCCCCTTTCTATTACTCCCAGCGCTTTAAGATTTTGCTGTGTTCATTTTTTATTCATTGCCAAAAGTTTCCGAAAATGCTAGATAGGGTAAGGGGATGTGGGAATTGTTTAGGTTTGTTTGGGCATATATTGCAGGCCACATCAAATAACTGAATAACTTATAACAAACTCGGGGATCCTTCTATCTTTTGGAGTTCTTTCTTTTTGACAAATTCTATCTTTCGGAGTTAATGATACGGAGGTTATTTTAGGATCAGATGACCTAGCAGTGTCCATGTACACAAAATAATTTTGAGATTTTTTTTGTTGTCTTCTTTTGATCAAAGGCAGAACAGAAATTTATTAGATTGCCTATCACCCTTAGTTTACAGTCAACCTTTTCTTTGAAGCCTTTTTAAGTGATATGGTGTCTATATAATAGACATACAGTTGTTGAAGCCTATGACATCACCCAGATGGTGTGTTTGTAAGGGGTTTTGCCCCATTTTTTATTCTTAATATAATGATACACAACTCTCCTTTGTGTCGAAGAAAAAAAAATCACCCATGGCTCTGCTCGGCTGCACTGGTTGCATCTGCGGCTACTGCAGCCATACAGTGTTGCAGCCGTAGGCATATGGTGGGGAATGTTTGATGCAATGGCCCCATTCGCGTGCCCTTAAACCCGGCTTGATCCGCTTCTTTTTTCGTCCGGAACAGTATTTTTCTCTTACAAATTCCTCCAGATTCATCCAAAACCATCCAGATTCCTCCAAATTCCTCCAGTGAACGGGGCCGATGCCTTTAGTATTGCTGTTGCTTACTCTTCTGTCCTTTTTTTCCCGGTACCTTGAGTATGCAAGATGAAATGACAGATCTGATGGACGCGAACAATGAGATACAAGAAACTCTTGGTGATGTTGATGAGGAAGAACTGATGGGGGGTATGGAAGCCGCAATTTCATCTTGGCAATATGACCTCTATATATTCAATCCTTTTTATGGTTGGTGTTATAATCTTCTTGATCAAAAAGGGTGCAACGATAACAAACCTAAGACCCAATCTGCCTATATCTAATTCATCATATGACAACTTGCCTTTTTCTTTAACATGATTGCTTTTGTGGAACCCGATCATTTGAACTTTAGATCCTAAAAAACAGACTAGATCATAGCATACATAGGCATGGTCACTTCTGCTTATAATCATAGATTCCAAGCTTGCTTGTACTTAAACTATTCCATTTATTTTAAAAAAAATATGTGATACTTCTGCTTTGGTTTTCATGAACAGGACAGCACTGTTGAACCACCAAACTTGAATAGATGGTCTGGTCCCGATCAAGGAGAGCGTGGCCGGTCATGGCGACCTACACTAAAAAATATCTCTTAATATTTTGCATTGTCAAATAGATGTATCAATGTCCTTTTTAATATTTTTCATCATTAAATAGATACATCAAAGTGTGTCTCTTATAATATTTTGTATCGTTAAATAGATACATCAAAGTTTATGCAATCTTTTATACTCCCTCTATTTCAAATTACAAGATGTTTTAGTTTTTCTAGATACTGCTTTTAGTATGTATCTAAACATAGTGTATATCTATATACAAAGTAAAAGCTACGAACCTAGAAAAGTCAAAACGTCTTATAATTTAGAACAGATTGAGTACTTAATTAATGCAAGCAGCAAAGGAGCATGGTCTGCTCTCTCTCCACGTACTGGCAAATCACGCCCTCGGCACTGGCTTAAGTGCCTGCATGATTTCTAGTATTAAGCAAAGAGCAGGCGTCCGTCTGACCGGACGCGGCCTTCCTGGCCTGCGCCGTACTGGACTAACAAGCTACATCCCAACTTGCCGTACTGGCCCAACAAGTAAAGAGCAGGCGTCTATATGTCTTCCCCGTCTCTCTTGCTAAAAAATATCTCCCTTGTCCATGCGTGCTTTTCTGTGTCGTGTGGCCATTCATCCACCCCACTCTGCATCGCCGTCACAGCCATCTCCCCACATGCGCCCTATCCTGCGCCACGCTACCCCACTCCGTTGCGGCCATCCCTCACCGTGCCGCCTTACTCCAGCTCGCTGCTGTGAGCATCCCTGGCTGCGCCCCACTCAGCGCTCACCCATCGCGGCCACGGCGTGCACCACGCCTCCAGGAGAAGGTCGTTGCCGGCTGGGACAACGTCTCCTGCGATCAGCCGAAGACACCACGACAGGAAGAAGCACATGTTGTAAGCATATGTTTTAAGTGTTTCGAATGTTTCAGAGGTACGTTGTAAGTGGTTTATGCGGATGTTGCAAAAGTAGATCGGGATGTCGTATATATTGCAACGGTTGTACAAGTATGTATGTTTTATCTGTTTTCCAGAGGTATGTTGCAAGTGTGTTTATTTAGATGTTACATATGTTTCACACATATGTTGCAAGTATTTTATCTGGATGTTGTGTATGTTTTACAATGGATTCTAAGTGTTTTAAGGTATTTTTGCACGTGTTTTAGATGCATATTTCAAGTGTTTCATATGCGTTCAGACGTATGTCGCTAGTGTTGCATCTAGATGTTTTAAAAGTAGATCGAGTGTTGCATCTCCCTCCTCGATTTCTGTTGCCTCGCCTCAGTGTCTCCTCCTTCCGGCACCGGGCTAGACATCCACCGTCCCTTCCCCTCTTCTTGATGTTGGTAGTGTTCAGGACGGTTTGGGCCCCGCGTAGACGCACAAAACGGCACGAGAAGCGGTCTGCATAGGAAACTAGCAAGACATCACGTCACAGTCACTAGATCGGGTTTATCAAACAAATTTAGCTCAAAATTCCATTCTTGAAATAAAATACTATCCCATTAGTACAATTTGCATTGCCTCACACACTACCGATTAGTAAATTTTGCATGAAATTCTGCCTTCGGTTTATGTACCGTTGTTAATTCAGACCGATCTCGAAGACCTCAGCATGTCTTGTATTCGTACACCATAAAATCTAAGATGTCATGTGACACTAGTTGATGGACTATTTCATTTCTTCATGTTACAATACATAATTTTCACAGACACGCCAACTCTTGCAGTGACATGACCTATGCTGGATAGAATTATTTAAAAAAATCAAACAAAAGAGTTGTTGATTATATTAAAAGACTAGATTGGACAATACAACGAAGTAACAACAAACAAAAAAAACTACAACAACCAAAGACAAAAAACCTAAACTAACATATGGAAGCAACTATCTCAAATCATCGACAACACCCAGTTAAACTGAGACCTCAATACATGCCATACACAACATTGTCACAACACTGTTCCACTCAAGCATAGCAACAACAATACTATATAGCTACAACCAAACCATAAGCACTAGTTTTTCTAAAAAAACACAATTGTACCCCCACATCACTATTCACCATGAAGCACCACCATCATTGGACGAAATGCTAACATGCCGATACACTGTTGTCACCGCTTATACCGTTGTAGGGGACCGTGACACCTAAGAGGGGGTGAATTAGAAAACTTAAAAATCTACTTCTAACTATGGCCTCTAATTCCACCTAGTCAAAACCTATGCAAGAAACTAATCTATCTAAATGTGCAACTAAGGTTTTGCTAGGTGTGTTGCTATCTCTACCGCAAAAGAGTTATGTAATCTAAGTTCCAATCCTATCAACTAGCCTATCAACTAAGATAGGAATGGTAAAGCACACAACCAAGGTAAGAATATAAATGCGGAAGGTAAATATGAGGTAGAGATGCAAACTCCCATCGATGACTCTGATATTTTTACCGAGGTATCGAGAAGCGCTCAAGCTTCCCCAAGTCCTTGTTGGAGCCCCTCGCAAGGAATCCCTCGCAAGGGCCAAGCTCCCGGCGGGGTAACTCCGTGGATAGCCCCGAGCCTTCCCCATGCGCAAGTGGATCTCCGGTGTGCCTTCCAGCAAGCCTCTCCTAGACCGCTCCCCGCCATCTTCACTATCAAGCTTTTCGGCCAAAACGTCGCGTGCCTTGTTTCCTTCGGTACACGGTGGCGGCCACACCACAAACGCGGTTGGTGTGATCTCGCAAGACTACAAGCCCCTCCGATGTACAACAATGGTGCGCGCAAGCACCGAGTGGTAAGAGGTGTGCAAACCTCACTAAACACTAGGCCTAAACCTAGAGCAAGCGCATAAGCGCCGGTCTAATCAACCTAAGCACTTCATAAAGCACCTACGCTAATCACCTAATATTTCGCTAAACACTTTGATGGCTAGAGCAGCTAAATTTGACTATCAAGTCATATACCAATTCCTTGGGCTCTCACACACCTCATTTGGCCGGCCATGGGGGTATATATAGGCTTCCAATGAAATAGAGCCGTTGGATCCATTGGAGGACTTTACTGCGTCACTCCGGACCGGACTATCTTGGGGGGTCCGGACCATCTCACCAAGGTTGTCCACACATTCAAATCTGATTGTTGCCACACTCTAATGACTCTTTTCCATGCTTCGGACCAAGCTCCGGACCCTGCCTTCGGACCAATGTGCACCTCGGTCCTACTGTCCAGAAACTACACCGAGAGGTATTTTTGCTTCGGACTCAGTCCTGAGCCTACCTCCAGACCATGCACCACGGGTCCGGTGCGTTTTGCCTTCCGAATAGCTATTTTGGAAGCTCTGGACGGTGCTCCGGACTAAGTCCTGTGCTATGGACTCAGGCTCCGGACTGCTACAATGACAGTCCTGAGCTTGACACACTTTCGTATTTTGGACATAACATTTAGCTCCAAACTCCGATTTTGATGATTGTTGGTGGTCATTAACGATCAAATCCGACCGCCAACTAAGGTACAAAAAGAGGAGAAATTGGCGATCTTAAAACACATATGCATTTACTATTAACCAAGTCCCACATGTATTTGGAGAACGTTATTTTGCAGGTCACAAACACAAATACATGGAGAAATTCACCGAAGAAGCTGCCTTCATCAACAACGGGTTTCGCCAACTAGGTAATAACGGGTGGAACAACCAGTCCTACTCACAGGGTAATTCGAACTACAATTCCAATTACAATTCGAATCAATCTTCCTTCAAAGACTTGGTATTAGGCCAAGCAAAAAATAATGAAAATATTACAAAGAAATTAATGTCAAACGATAAAATGCTTGAAAATATAAATTCTCATATCGAAGGTTTAACTTCTGCTATTAAAAATCAATTGAGCTTTAATAAAACGATAGAAACACAACTAGCTCAAATAGCTGCTGCAATTCCTATTGACAGTAATGGAAAAATTCCTACTCAACCTGAGAATTCTCGTGAAAATGTAAAAGCGGTGATCACGAGGGGTGGCAAGACCACTCGTGATCCACCAAATCCTAACCAGTATGTAGGAAAAGCAAAACAACGCCAAGAGGCTGAACCTTCAATAACACAAGAAGAAAAAGAAAAAAAAAGAAGAGGAGACGGCACCGAAGGACTTCGTCGATACCAACTACCTATTGTTTCCCACAAGGAACCGCAGGCAAGCCATGGACGAGCAATTCACTCATTTTGTTGGACGTCCTACATGTAAGCGTCCCCTTGATGGACGTCCTACATGTACCTTCCTACACCAAATACATCAAGGACATCATCAACAACAAGCGACCACTACCATCTACGAAGGTCATCAAGCTAACAGAAGAGTGTAGCGCTGTTATACTCGACTTCCCTGAAAAGAAGAAGGATCTTGGGTGCCCCACAATCTCATGTTCCATCGGGATCTAGTATTTTGACCAAGCCTTGTGTGACCTTGGGGTTAGCGTAAGCGTTATGCCTAAGGCCGTCTTCGACAAGCTGAACCTCATGCAATTGATGCCAACACCGATGATGCTTCAGCTGGTCGATTCAACGGTCCGTTACCCAGCAGGGATAGCCGAAAATATTTTGGTGAAAATCCGAGATTGCTACATCCCTGTTGACTTCATGATGCTTGACATGGAGGTCGCAAAAGAATCAACCCTCATCCTTGGGTGACCCTTCTTGAGCACTGCAGGAGCCCAAATTGATGTTGGAGCCAGAGAAATCTGCTTCAATATCCATGGTAATGAAGAAAAAATCGCCTTCAAACCCAGGAAAGAGCAATGCTCCATGATTCATATCAAGTACGGGCCAAACCCACAAGGCCTAAGGGAGGTTCATATCCAACCTCAATTGGTGGACGGTATGGTGAAAAAGAACGAAGAAATAAAAAAGAAGTCAGAGCAAAAGAAGGTTAAACAAATGACAAAAGAAAAGACCCCAAAAGCCGTTCCCACATCACCAAAGAAGAACAACCCGGTGTGGAAACCAAAAGAAGCAGCTCCAAAGTCCACCACCACGCCACCGAGAACAAACAAGATGGTGTGGAGGCCAAAGAAAGAGCAGCCCTCTGCATTCATTTCTCCGAGATCAGGTGCTTCATCAAGCAAGAACTGAACGGGAAAGGGTCCTACTCATTGGACCTTAAAAGGTGTGTCCTTGCCAAAGGTAAATTGGTAGTTATCTTTATAATCATACTAAAATTTTAAATTTCTAGTTTATACGTTAATAAAGGACAATGCAATAATACTAATAAAAGGGTTTGCCTAAAAATTGCCTCTTCCCATTTTTATACAAAGCATGTTTTAGTTTGGGTATGATTTTCATTTGCAATCAAACTTTTCTAGGCTTTTTAAATTAAGTATGGTACTTAGATTATTTAGCCTACCTTGATTAAATGTTTAATCAATGAATCAAAAACTGCTAAGTATAGACATTGGATGAGTAAACAACATAAAATTTTTGGCAAACCATATAAAACAAATAACCCACCTAAAATTTACCTTTCAATAAATCTTGGTCATCTACCAATGTTCAACAAAGTATATTTTGGTTTGAGGTGTGATTAAACTGGTAATCATACTCTCATAGACTTTTTAAATTAAGTGTGGGGCTTAGGTTAACCAGTCTACCTTAATCAAATGAAACATAAAGTCAAGTTTAATCATTGTACCAAAATTACTAAGCATGAACATTAGTTGATACACTAAATAACGTACCTCGGAGTCCTCACCTGGCGACAAGCTAGCTTGGGGGAGGACCCCCGCAGAGGTAAGTAGTATCTTTTATTTTCTACATTTTAATTTTCATATTATTTATTTTCTGCATTTGATTATTAGCACTTAAAAAATCGAAAAAATATAAAATCCAAAAAAATGAAATACGATAAAAACAACAAAAATAATTATTCCACTCTCATATGTGATTTAAGAATGCTTTAGTTTCTCCTATGTTAGAAATGATGAATAGTTGCTCTGTCTATAATTCATTTGTGTCTAGGCTGTAACTTAGTATTCCCCAAGATTTAAGTTTGTTGGCCAAAATGTATCATCCTAAAACTTAAAACTTGTGGGTTGCAAAAGCATGATCCTTTTCTAAGTTGTTGCAAGTTATGATATGGTAACTAGAATATGCTATGACCTCATTCTAAGAGAAACTTGACATCCTGAATTTTTTCATTTTAAAAATGCTAAAATCCAAAGTTCCTCAATAGTTATGAATTCCTACCACGGCCATATGACATGATTCAATTTAAAATCTTAGTCATATGGTACTTATATTCACATTGAGTTTTGTCAAATTATTGTGACCCTTGTAGAGATTCTAGTCATGCACCCATGATCAAGATTCATGAACACTCACAAATAAAATGCTAACTCTTACATTGAGAGTTACACAAAAACATGCTTTTATTTCCGTCCATCAAATAAAAACTCCATTCATTTGTCATGAGTCTTTCTCTCCAAAGTTTTCATATGCCAAAAGGAAGTATGAGGCTATGCTAAAAAAAGAGAGAGACACATGAAGCTCTCAAAATAGCAAAAGAAAAGAAAAAAAATATAGAACACATGAAGGTTCTAAAGTATTGAAAAAAAGAAAGAGAGATAGCCCTGTACTTCCAAGGCAATTATCAAAAAGAGAGAAAGTCATGATCAAAAGGAGTACCAAAAAAATATTAGGATTAGAGAAATGTTAAACACACTTGCACATCTTGATCAAAGTGTATGACTTGCATCTCCTTGGATCCGGTTTTTGACTTAGCAATATATGTGATGTAAGTATGCCTCTCATACATACATACCTAAAACTCCAATCAAAGCCTTTTAGAGATAGATGAAAAGAAGGCAAAACAATCAAATGCTTTGGTGAGGATCATACACATTGAGTGATCAAGTGAATCATTTGAGAAACTTATGTTCTATTTTGCAAAACTCATAAAACCTCCAGATAAAAGGTTGATCAAAGAATGAATGATTGGTAATTCTGTTAAAACTGTTCTATCTTGCAACCACCTAAGACTTGGAAAAGCAATAAGCCCCACAGGGATTAAGTTAAAAGGGTGGATAGAATGCCAAACCTATTTAAATTGAAGAAGAATACTTTGTTATAGGCATGGCACTTGTGAATTATATCCGACATAGTAGCAACTCCTGATCAACAACCAATAACTTAGCTATTTGCTCGAGACGAGCAAAGGTTAAGCTTGGAGGATCTTGTTGGCGGTCATTAACGATCAAATTCGACCGTCAACTAAGGTACAAAAAGAGGAGAAATTGGCAATCTTAAAACACATATGCATTTACTATTAACCAAGTCCACATGTATTTGGAGAACGTTATTTTGCAGGTCACAAACACAAATACATGGAGAAATTCACCGAAAGACGCTTTCTGACGTTGATTTACGCAAAGGAACAAGGGAGACGCCATCAACTTAGTGCAAACCAGGCAAAGCACCACCAGGCTCTGATCCAGGTCTAGCCCAGAGCCTGCCACATGAAGGTGGTGGCGAGGTGGCTTAGTCAAGGGGCGGCCAACCCCCTACCGATGCTGCTCAGCCACCCCTTCGATAGGCGGTGGCATGCTCCCATGTAGAGGCGGTGGAGCTCCTGTTTCATGCCAAGTATAGCTCGTAGCACCGCCTTGAGCCCTGTATAAATAGAGGGGTACCCCCCTCCCTCAACTACACTCACATTGAGCAACACCTCACTCCCTCACTCTCTAGTAGTAGCTTTACTTTCTTTTAGTAGCTTAGAGCAAGGCATAGCTACCTTGGAGAGCTTGGCTCCTTAGAAGAAGTGACTCTTGGGTATGAATAGAATTATGAGTTCTTCCAAAGTTATGCTCTCATCTTATATTTATAGTCATACTTATAAACTAGAGTATAGTTATTGTGTTATAATCTTGATATATGAACTAGTCTATAGTTTATGTGTCATGAGAGTAGCACACTTAACTTTATGTTTAATCACTCATATAACTTATATAATTGGGATTAGAGCTAAGTTGAGGTGGTGGTTCATCGTGCCGTCAAATGTGCCCAAGTTCTTTACCTATCGATCCGTAGGGTCAGGGACCTCGGGGGATTTGGGTAGTTTTTGTATATGCAAGCATGGTGCTTGGGTATGGAAAGATAGGTGAATGCATTGTCCCTTTCCACGGTTGAGAGGTAGGCGGCAGGTGGTGACATCCCTGTTCGTCCCTTGTAATTCCCCACGTTCGACTAGGGTGTAGGAGTCTAAATTATCACATGAGGTTACTGGCTGACCAGTACTCGGTGGCTTCCCGACCTGCTTCACACTTAGCCCTAAAACTAATTATGTAATTTGTATGATCATTAACTAATCTTTGTATGACTATACTAGACCAATGTCTGCTCGACTTAGGATTATTCTTTTATTCTTTCTTTTCTATTTTATCCTTTGAGGAATGCCAAGTGTGTATCCACTATCTTGAAATCACCATTTTTACCTCTACTATAACATTGGTGTACTTGCAAGCATTATTATTCAAGTTCATATCCATACTAGACTTTTAATCAAATGCCTTCCTATGGGAAAAATATAAATAACGATACCCTGAATACTTCCGGGTGAAATGTTACAATGATAGCTCCGTGCGCTTGCGGATAAATATCTAAAATTGTTAAGGAACTATCAAAGCTATTACTTAGTGGCATTGCTAATCATTAGTGATGACACTAAGAAATACCAACAAGCACTTCTATCGTAGTTGCTGGGGATACAAACCTAGTAGCTACGCTAAGAAGTGTCAACAATGATCTTGGACTTTTTGGAAAGCTAATGAAGAGCTTTTCAACTCTGAACTAGTGTGATGTCAATTTGAGCTGATCCAAAATCACAAGATAGCTCCAATTCATTCACATCTTTGTCTCGGCTTCGATGACTTAAATTTTGTTCGTGTCATGGTTCGGGCTTCTTAATCTTTGTGTCTTGGACTTCTAGCTTCACTTCTATATTGATCACACATCCTCTTAGTGTCCTCCTAAAAGTGTTGATCAATTCTTCATGTTCCACTCTCGGTCCAAGTCCGCTATGCAGCCTACTGGACTACAAAACATACACTTGCAAACACATTAGTCCAACTTGGTTGTGTTGATCATCAAACACCAAAATTCAAATTAAATGCGACTAGGGTCCATTTTCCTTACAATCTCCCCCTTTTGGTGATTGGTGACAACACAACCAAAGCAAGCAAATAATAATAGATGCAAAAATTTAAAAAGTATCTACTTGCTAGGATGCAATGCAAAGGCAAGTTTATATGATGCTAAAAGATGACACTTGTGAAAAATCTTTGGAAACATGTCTTGCCCTTGTAAATGTCCCCAAGTGACATTATGGACTTAAGCCTCCCCTTAACTCCATAATCCACTATTCTCCCTTTCTCGGACCATTACCACTTGTAAATTGTTATGATCGGGCTTGCCTTTGGTCCTATAATTTCTCCCCCTTTGGAATCAAACACCAAGAAGGAAGACACTAGTAGCACAAGGGAGGGTCAAATTTTGTGATCCTTTGTAGGTGGAGTGGAATAGATCACAAAACTTGACTCTCACATTACAGACTAAGCTCCCCTAAAAATATGCATACATATGGTGGAAGGTGAATTATATGCGTAATTAGCAAATTAATGCACAAGGGAGTTTAATCTATATAATGCATGGAGAAAGCGTATAAATACCAAATTGAAAATGACATAATGATATCGGTTTAGAAATACCACATGTAGAAATTAATTGGATTATCACCACTTGTAATTGGTGGTGGATTAAGAAAGCATGATGTTTATCTCCGGGGACTCCATTTTCCTTGCAATGAGACTACTACACACATGATAAGCTTAAAAAGATGTTAGTCTCAAAGCATCCAACTTGTAGAATAACCTACCCCTAAATTTGTGCATACAAGCATAGAATACTTGTAGGAGACATGCACATTGACTTTTAAGGTCAAAAATATCACTTGAAAGATGACATCGCATGAATGTGAAAAATCATTTTTAAAGATGATATTCGGGGAAAATTATCTGCAATTTGGACTTTGGCACATATTAGATATAAACTTGTAAAAAAATAAACTACTTATAAGATGAGCTATGTGTCGTGCTCCTAAATATTTTAAGCCCATGTAGGTTTGCTCTAAGGGTAAGAGTGATACCGAGCAAGCCTACCATAAGAAATGCCTAGTGTATGCATGGCAAAAGATTTAAACATGCAAATATAAACTAGGGCATGAAAAGGAACTAGATGCTAATTGAAATTGCAAGAATTTAAATCTAGTTACCCAACATGGGAAGGTAAATTTGGGTCCAAAGTATTCACTAACCCACTTGGCAATGACTATGTCCATCATGATGCACCCCATGAATTGCACCCAAACTTTACCAAGTCTCCAAATTCCCCAAGGTCCATTGGACTTCTCACTTCCCCTTCGGGACCTAAACCTTCTTGGTGCTCTTTATGTTAGAAATGATCTCCTTTAGCCCCAAATGTGTTTGGCCCCTTTATTGGCTTGCTTGTTCACCTTGATGGCCACCACCTTATCGTTCTTTTTTTTCTTCAAGAGGTAAGGCGTGGAGACCTTCTTGTCCACCTAGTTGGTGTAGGTGTTGGAGAACTTGCTTGTTTGCTTTTTATTTTTCTCTTTCTTCTTAGCTCCTCCCCCGTTCTTCACCTTACACTCATAGGACTTGTGGCCTTCCTTGTGGCACACATAGCAAACCACGATTTGTCCTTCATCAAGCTTCTTCACTTCCTTGACGGTGTTATCTTGATGAAGTTCGGTTTACTCCGTCTTGCCTTGCACTTGAGTTAAGTCCTTGGTAAGGCGAGTCACTTTTTGCTTGAGTTGCTCATTCTCTAATGCAACCTCTTGTGTACATGTTTCTACAATAACTTTCTCAAAACAAACTTGGTCATAAAAGGGTGAGTCTAAAACACATAAATCATTGCAAAAAGTAGAGGCATCCTTTTTAATTATTTCATTTGATTCATCAATTTTAGGATCCTTGGGGGTGCTACCGATAGCTTCAAGTTTGCCAGCTAGCTCATTATTTTGTTCCTCAAGAATTTTTCATTTTAATGAGAAAATTTTCATGAACATTTTGTGAACTAGCTAACTTTGATTTTAGATCATCAATAAGCTCTTTATCGGTAGTGTTGTCACAATTCTTTAATTTTAACTTAGTGTACTTATCCTTCAGTTCACTAATTTGTTGTCTTTGTTGTATGCAAACTTCATTAAAGAATTGGACTTGCTTCTTAAGCTCATCATTAGAGGGTTCTTCATCATCATATTCATCGCTATCACTCTCACTAGAGGAGGATGAGCTTTCATTACCTTCTGCCATAAGGCACGTGTGAGAGGAACTTGATGATGAGTACTTGTCACCGTGCCTCTTGTGTTGGGCTTCATCCTCACTTGATGAATCATCCCAAGTCTTGATTGCGGTGAGGGCTTGGTGTCTCACCTTTCTTGCCATCTTCTTTGTCTTGGGTGTGGGCATATTTGGACAAACTTCCACAAAGTGCCCCAACCTGCTGCATCCATAGCATCATTTCTTTCTTTGCTCATTTCTTTGATTGGGAAGATGAAATCTTGAATTTGGATGGGCACACCCATGACAATGAGCCTTTGGATCATCTTCTCCACCTTGTTGTTAAGTTTGTGTCACACCCAATTTTAAGGATAAAATTGAATGCATAAAACTCATGTGTGCCCAGGGATCAGTCACACACATAAGTTGACAAATTACAAAAAGTATCATCATGGTGTATCTTACATCACGATTAATACAACCACATAGTTTTACACAACACAGCGGAAAATA
The DNA here is from genome assembly GCA_904845875.1 of Miscanthus lutarioriparius. NCBI lineage: Eukaryota > Viridiplantae > Streptophyta > Magnoliopsida > Poales > Poaceae > Miscanthus > Miscanthus lutarioriparius. The sequence continues at coordinate 40,686,379 of CAJGYO010000001.1, forward strand.
AAAAGGTAACTCTCTCGTGGTAGCTCCACCACAGAGACAGTCAACTGGTTGACCACAAGCCTAAAAGTCCTCTGAAAACTCCTCATATCCGTTGACATCTGTTACCCATCCGAGATTTTTATCCAATATTGAAAGTAAACAAGCGTAAGTACTTCCCGTACTTAACAAGATAACATGGGGTTATGAAAGCTCAAAAAGGGTGACTCTGGTTTACTACGTTTAGCACTTTTAGTAAGTCAAGGCTTTATCATCAACTATTATCAAGTTATGCTTAAGCTCCAATTAAACCCACATGATCAGATATCAGAATCAATTGAATCATATTATCATCGTAGAACATCATAAATGAACAACAATAAGTAACCATTTATTCTCGTGAGTTTTCCGGGCCGCTTCGTGATCGTGAGCACGGCTGTTATAACAGATTTGTAACACTCTGCAGAGGTTGTGCACTTTCACCGTGAGTTGTGATTCCCATATGCCCGGGTTAATTACTCCCATGACACTACCAAGGTGAGCGTGGCGGGGTACACTATGAAGCCATTTCATAGGTTTCTCTAACAAGTGAGGGCCACTAGGTTTCCTCAACAATGGATGTAGGAACCCCCTTTCCTATGGCACATCTCCATTGCGGCTATACACATAGGAATAGAGGCAGCCCTATACCCAATGTGGCAAGCCCTTTTGCGCCATAAAGGTAACCTCTAACAAGCTAGAAAAGGTCCTATTACTGAGCTAAAGTCAAAGCCATGTGACCCTCATGGTTGCCTTTGTCAGTCCTACCTTTACCGATACATAAGTCCTTATGGAGGCCAAGAGCATCATGATCAAAAGTCATTTGCTCCTTTGCCCTATAATTCAGTTGTTTAAAAGCAAATTTTACCTTTTCGTTCTATAGAACCATTAGTCATTATGTAGATCATGTACAGTTACATTAAGCGCTAGCAAACTACCCATATGCATATAACCCGTAGGAGACAAGGAAACAGGATACTCAACCACTAGGATGTCCTTACGGGTATCAAAATTAGACACATGCAAATGAGAAATTAATAAATGGTGAATAGGACATCAAGGTAGATCCCATGCTATACTTGCCTTGCTCAACGAACTTGGGCTGCTCCTACTAGTCATCAAAGAACTCTTGGTCTCCAACGTTCTCCTCAACGTCTAAACTTTACCAACAAAGCAACATACAAGCATTCCAAAGGCATTCATGCAAAGCAAACAATTATGGGATTAGAATAGTACACCAGGGCATAAAACAAGATAAAAAGGTTCTTAAAAAGAATCTATGTCTCTCTACGATCACATAGACGTGAAGTTCACGAAAAACGGAGCTAAAACACGAAAGTTATGAATTAAACGGGGTTTCCTATAGCAATTTATTTAATTAAATCTAACCTCAAAATTTAAATGTTGCAAACATGTTTGACAATGGTATTATCATGTAGAGAACTTAATTACGAACCTAACAAAATTTGAACGGGTCGATTCAGAGCTAAAACGACGATTTTATAAGCAAAACAATACAGTGGCATTTCTGTAAATAGAATGAACTATTTTTGAATATAAATAAATCAGAAAAATTAGGATTTTCATCTGGCCGAGGACTGCGGGTGTAAAAAGAATAAAGCCGAGGGGCTCTTAAGCAATTCTACCACGCGAAGAGGTATCGGCCATCCTGGGCCATTGGATCAAGGATGGACGGCTCAGATTAGGAGAAAGGGGGAGAGGGGAAAACCGGTGGCCGGAACAGTGCTCCGGCAGGGCGGGGCACCATGGCCTACGGTGAGGAGGTCGTCGGCGAGTGGGAAACAAGGCCTTCGAGCCACGATTCAATGAACCAAGGGCGCCGGGAGAGAGAGAGGAGGTGAAGGCGATCTCGCCTAGGCCGAGAACACGGCCGAAGGACACGGCCGACGCGGTGGTGGCCATGGCCGGCGGCGAGAATCCCGCCGGTGTCCACGGCTGGGCCCTAGAGGCCATGATTCATGAAGTTAAAGGCACGGGGAGAAGGAGGGGAACAAGGGGGTCTCACCGCGGATGAAAAACGAAGTCGGAGATGAACGGAGACGACGTGCGGCGAGAAATGGCGGACGGCACGGCGGTTTCCAAGCTTGGCGGATCCCGACGCATCTTTGTGCAGCGGTTGCGGCTCTACGAGCCCTAGCGAGGGGGAACTGTAGCAGGGAGGGTAGCGACGGGGTCTGAGCTCCCCTTTATATAGGCTAGGGAGCGGGGATGCTCCCACGACACGAGGGGCGGGCGTGGCAGCGGTGGTTCCGCCTTGACCGCGTGTGACGTGGGAGATGGGCGACGGTGCCGACAAGCAGGCCCAGGTGGTCAGCGGGGAGAGAAGGAGGGGAGGGCGCGGTGGCAGCGGTTGCTCGCCCGAGTTGGGCCAGCCCAGGAAGAGAAAGGGGAGAAGGCGAAGGAAGGGAAGGTGGGCGAGCGGGCCGGCGAGGAAAGATGGGCTAGCAGGTCGAATGAGAGAAAGAGAGGGAGGGACAAAGAATTGGCTTTTCTTTGTCCAAAACAATTTTCCAACATCATTTTCAAATAGTTTTTGGAATCATTTTGAGTTTTGGATCAAACCACTCAACTCAATAAATAAAATGCTACAGCATGAGTGCATCAACATGTATCTATCCTTAAGATTGATTTTAATTGCACAAAAATTATTATTTTTCCTATATTTGAATGCACACATAATTACATAAATAAATCAAATTTAACTATTTTAAAAGAATGCAAATTTTAGGGTGTTACAATTCTACCCCCCTTAAGATGAATCTCATCCTTGAGATTCGATTGATTGCTTACTCAAACAGTTGTGGATAAGACTTTCGCAAATCCTCTTCTCTTTCCCAAGTAGCCTCATCCTCTGTATACCGATTCCACTGTACCTTGCACATTTTTATAACTCGGCTCCTTGTAACTCTTTCTGCCATCTATAAGATCTTTATTGGATACTCTTCATATGTGAGATCTTCCTTAACAGCAAGTTCTTCTAAAGGAATCTGCTCTTCTGGTACTCGCAAACACTTCTTTAATTGAGAAACATGAAACACATCGTGCACACCTAACAAACTCTCAGGCAGTTCCAACTGATAGGCTACTTCTCCATGTCTCTCTAGGATCTTGAAAGGTCTAATATACCCCGGTGCCAACTTTCCCTTCATATTGAATCTTTTCACACTTCTCATTGGTGACACCTTCAAATACACATAATCTCCAACTTTGAAAGTCAGCTCTCTTATACGAGTATCAGTGTAACTCTTCTGTCAGGACTGAGCCACTCTCAAGTTGTCTCTAATCATTCTCACTTGTTCTTCTGCGTCTCTAAGGACATCAGGTCCAAACACTTGAGTTTCACCAGTCTGATTCCAGAACAAAGGCGTTCTACATTTACGCCCATACAACACCTCAAAAGGTGACATCTTGAGACTCTTTTAGTAACTATTGTTGTACGAGAACTTAGCATATGGCAAACTCTTGTCCCAACTAGTACCATACTACAGTGCACAAGCTCTCAACATATCTTCCAAAATCTAGTTGATCCTTTTAGTCTGTCCATCAGTTTGTGGGTGGTAAGCAGAACTGAAATTCAACTTTGTCCCTAAAGATCTATGTACTTTCTGCCAAAATTGCGACGTAAACTCAGTGCCTCTATCAGACACAATTTTCTTGGGAACACCATGTAAGCACACTATCCTTTCCATGTACAACTCTACTAGCCTTGCACCTGTATAGGTAGTCTTGACTGGTAGAAAGTGAGCAACCTTGGTGAGTCGATCCACTATTACCCATATTGAATCATAACCTCTTTGAGTGCGGGGCAAACCTATGATAAAATCCATACCAACTTCTTCCCATTTCCATTCAGGAATCTTCATTGGTTGTAGCAACCCTGTAGGTCTTTGATGCTCAGCTTTCACCCTTTGACAAGTGTCACACAAAGCCACATACTCTGCCACATCTCTCTTCAAACCATACCACCAATACTTCTCTTTGAGATCCAAATACATTTTGGTACTTTCGGGATGTATAGAATAAGCAGACTCATGTGCCTCTTGCAGAACTGCATCACAGATAGCCTTCACTTCAGGTACATATATCCTTTTCCTGAATCAAAGAGTACCATTCTCATCCATCCTGAATCCTGGTGCCTTTCCAAGCACTATATTCTCCGCTATCTCCTTAAGTTTTTCATCCTCCAATTGACCTTTGCGTATCTCTTGCTCCAAGGTAGGCTCTATCACCAATTCCATTGCATTAGTGACAAAGCTCAAGTTGAGATGCTCCATTTTAGCACACAACTCTGCTGGCATAAATGTCATCCGAAGTCCATTGGCATAACTCTTCCTGCTAAGTTCATCAGCTACGACATTTACTTTTCCCGGATGATAATGCACATCCAATTCATAGTCTTTGATCAATTCTAACCAAGGACGTTGTCTCAGATTCAGATCTGACTGGGTAAAGATATACTTCAAACTCTTGTGATCTATATAGATATCACTCTTATGCCCAATTAGATAATGTCTCTAGATTTTCAAAGCATGAACCACAGCTGCCAATTCCAAGTCATGAGTAGGGTAGTTCAACTCATGCTTCCTCAATTGTCTAGATGCATATGCCACCACTCTTCCTTCTTGCATAAGAACACATCCAAGGCCTAGACGAGATGCATCACAATATATAGAGAAGTTCTTGCTTAAATCTAGCAAAATCAACACTGGAGCTGTAGTCAATCTCTTCTTTAGCTCATCAAAGTTTGCCTGGCATTTATTAGACCATACAAATTTAGCATTCTTTTCCAATAGAGCTGTCATAGGCTTAGCAAGCTTGGAAAAACCTTCAATGAACCTCCTGTAGTATCCAGCCAATCCCAAAAAACTATGAATCTCACTTACATTGGTTGGTGGTTTCCAATTCAATACATCTTACACTTTGCCTGGATCCACTGTTATTCCATCATTGGAGACAACATGACCTAGAAAAGAGACCTCCTTCAACCAAAACTCACATTTGCTCCGCTTAGCGTACAACTTATGTTCTCTAAGCTTTTGCAAGACCGACCTTATATGTTCAGCATGTTCTTCTTCAGTCTTAGAGAATATCAGTATGTCATCAATGACTACCACCACAAATTTATCAAGAAACTCCATGAACACCTTATTCATCAGATACATAAAGTATGCAGGTGCATTGGTCAATCCAAAAGACATAACGGTATACTCATACAAGCCATACCGTGTAGTGAATGTTGTCTTGGGTATGTCTGAGTTTTGAATCTTTAGCTGATGGTAACCTGAGCGGAGATCAATCTTGGAGAACACATAGGCACCTCTCAACTGATCAAACAAATCCTCAATCCTTGGTGAAGGACACGTGGACGCCTAAGAGGGGGGGGTGAATTAGGCAACTTAAAAATCTAACTCTTAGCTATGGCCTCTTTTTCTACCTCTAGCAAAACCTATGCAAAAGATAATCTATCTAGATGTGCAACTATGGTTTTGCTAGTGTGTTGCTATCTCTACCGCAAATGATAATAATATGATCAATGTAAATGCGGAAGCTTCAAAGAGAAAGGTAGAGATATGCAAACTCCCGTCAACGACTCCGGTATTTTTACCGAGGTATCGAGAAGCGCGCAAGCTTCCCCCTAGTCCTCGTTGGAGCCCCTCGCAAGGAATCCCTCGCAAGGGCCAAGCTCCCGGTCGGGTAACTCCGTGGATAGCCTCGGGCCTTCCCCACCACTCTACAATAGCGTCGGCTCACCGGCGGTTAAGCCAAAGGTCCAAATATGAGCCAACCGGCTCTGATACCACTTGATGGACACGTGGACGCCTAAGAGGGGGGGTGAATTAGGCAACTTAAAAATCTAACTCTTAGCTATGGCCTCTTTTTCTACCTCTAGCAAAACCTATGCAAAAGATAATCTATCTAGATGTGCAACTACGGTTTTGCTAGTGTGTTGCTATCTCTACCGCAAATGATAATAATATGATCAATGTAAATGCGGAAGCTTTAAAGAGAAAGGTAGAGATATGCAAACTCCGTCGACGACTCCTAGTATTTTTTACCGAGGTATCGAGAAGCGCGCAAGCTTCCCCTAGTCCTCGTTGGAGCCCCTCGCAAGGAATCCTCGCAAGGGCCAAGCTCCCGGCCGGGTAACTCCGTGGATAGCCTCGGGCCTTCCCCACAGCATGCAAGTGGGTCTCCGACGTGCCTTCCGGCAAGCCTCCCGGATGCTCCCCGCCGTCTTCACTATCAAGCTTTTCGCCAAACGCTTGCATGGGCCTTGTTCCCTTTGGTACACGGTATGGCCGCACTTTAAACGCGGTTGGTGCGATCTCGCAAGACTTCAAGCCCCTCCGATGTACAACTCTTGTGCTCGCAAGCACGGGTGGTAAGAGGTATGCAAACCTCACTAAACACTTAGGCAAAACCTAGAGCAAGCGCATAAGCGGTGGTCTAATCAACCCTAAGCACTTCGCAAAGCACTTATGCTAATCACCTAATAAAACACTAAGCACTATGCATGTGGAGATCACTCAAATGGTGTATCAACACTCTTGATATGTTTCCTCAGCTCCACTCTTCTCAAATGGCCGGTTGGGGGTTGTATTTATAAGCCCCACTGAGAAAGTAGCCGTTGGGGTCGAACTCCCGCAAATCTGCTACTGACCGGACGCTGAATCATCCTGACCGGACGCGTCCGGTCGTCCCGACCGTTGTAGCCGTGAACTACCGATCGGACGCCGCCGTCCGATCGCTTCGCCACAGACGCGGCGTCGATCGCGATTTCGCGCTCCTGGAACCTCTCTGTACTCGATCGGACGCTGCGTTCCTGCGTCCGGTCGGTTGCCGCCAGCGTCCGGTCCTTGCGTCCGGTCGCCTGTCTGCCGAGCCACCGGTCCAGCGTCCGGTCGCGCTTCTAGCGTCCGGTCCAGCGTCCGGTCGCCTCTACAAGCTCGTTTCTTTGTGATCTTGCGCACGTCTTGGTTCCTATCTTCATGCTTGGACTTTGCTTGACATCTTGGGTCTTTTCTTGTGCTTCTAAGGTCTTGCTTGAGGTGTTGATCATCGGATCATCACGTCGCCTTCGTCCAAGTCACGTCTTGCACCCTATTGGACTACAAAACAAACACTTGCAAATTCATTAGTCTAATTTGGTTGTGTTGGTCATCAAACACCAAAATCCAAAGTAAATGGGCCAAGGGTCCATTTTCCTTACACTTGGCAAAGGGTATTTATTCTTGATAGTAACCTCATTAAGTGAACGGTAATCCACACACATTCGTTGGGTACCATCCTTCTTATCCACAAAGATCACAGGTGCCCCCCATGGGCAAGAACTGGGGCGTATGAAACCTTTTTCTTGCAACTCTTTTAGTTGTTTCTTAAGCTCTTCTAATTCATTAACCCCCATTCTATATGGATGTTTAGCTATTGGTGCAGTTCCAGGTAATAATTCAATAATGAATTCAATGTCACGGTCAGGTGGCATACCTGGCAAGTCATCAGGGAAAACATCTAGGAACTCCTCCACAACACGATCTTGTTTATTGGCATCACCATCTAGCTGGTTCACAGTGGCTATTGGCTGAGATTACACTACCACTTCTACACAGATTCTATCTTCATTGGGTGATGTCACAACAACAGATCTCTCCTGACACTGAATCACTGCCCGGTGTTGTTTCATCCAATCCATACCCAGGATAAGATCAATTCCCACTATTCTCAACATAATAGGTTTCATTTTGAAGTCTACCCCCCTTAAGGAAAGGCTAGTTGAGGGACTCCAATAAGAAGCTGGCATGCTACCTCCTGGTGAATTTACTAGTATGGGGTTTTTCATGGAACATAAAGGTATGCTATGCATTCTAACAAAAGCTTGGGAAATAAATGAATGCGAAGCACCTGAATCAAAAAGTACTGTAGCAGAGATAGAGTTGACACTGAACATACCCAACATGACATCGGGCGTCTCCTGAGCTGTATCAGATGACACATAGTTCACTTTTGCAGTGTGAGGTGGTCAGGCATTGTACTTCAGATTGCCATTATGGTTCTGTGGAGCTTGCTAGTTCTGCTTCTTTAGACACTAATGAGCATAGTGATCTACTTCTCCACAGTGGTAGCATGCGTTAGGGTTATTGGGTGCACCACTCTCCATAGGAGCATTGTTGGGCATTCCTTGGTGTGATGCTGGATTGCCAGTCTGTTGCTGGGGACGCTGATTACCAAACTGTTGCTGATACTGAGGGCGTTGCTAGAACTGGTTACGCTGAGGATACTGACCACGGTTTCCCTGGTTAGATGGTCCTTGATTCCTCTATGAAAAACCGTGCTGGGGATAGGCACGCGGGCGGGTGTTGCTTCCAGAAGCTTGCCCTTGAAGCCTTCTCTTCTTGACTTCCATCTCTTTGCGCTTATTGTCAATCACAATAGCACGGTTCACCAATGACTGAAAGTTAGGGTATGTGTTGGACATAAGATGGAGCTATAGGCCATCATAAAGTCCCTTGAGGAAGCGGTGTTGCTTCTCACTATCCTCAGCTACATCATTTGGAGCATAGCATGATAGTTGAGCAAACTTGTCATGATACTCTGCCACAGACATGGATCCTTGCTTAAGGGACCTGAATTCCTCCTGCTTCAACTCCACTAGTCCATCGGGGATATGATATGACCGGAAATTGTCCTTGAATTCCCGCCAGGTGCTAATAGGAGCATCGTTGGGGCATCCATACTAGAAGGACTCTCACCAATCCTGAGCTGCTCCCTGGAGTTGACCAGAAGCACACAACACCTTCTCAAGATCATTGCATTGTGCCATGTTAAGTTGCTTTTCCACAGCACGCAACCAATCATCTGTCTCCAAGGGGTCTGAGGCATGGGTGAACACTGGAGGGTGACTCTTCATGAATTCTCCACGCTTGTCTCTGACCTGAACAGGCGGTGGTCCTCTTGTAGGTTCGTTATCCAAATGTTGCATCATGGCTTGCATCAATTGTGCTTGCATTCCCATCAATTGCTCCATAGTCACTGGTGGCGGTGGTGGTGGATTCATGGGAGCACCACGACCACGACCACGGCCTCTGCCTCTTCCTCCTCTTGTGTCCATATGCTTTCCAAACAATTGCGCAAAATTTTAGAGATTTCCAAATTATAGAGAACTTATAAAAGATAAAGAGCAACGCTGAGAATTTTCTGGACAAGATTCAAATACCGTAGTTCAGTAAATCTGTCATAACTTGAGTTTCAGAGACACAATAGAGGCATACCAAGAATGGTTATAAAGCTTAGGAGATCAGCTACAACTTTTATTTAGAACACTTTTATAGATTCTGATATACCCATGGTCAAAAACAGAGCTAAACCGAATCTGTTATGAGTTCCAGACTGCGTAGAATCATCAACTTGTGACAGCTAGATCTCACAAACCTGAATAGATATCAACGTGATTCTAGAGACATTTGAAATATACAGAAGTCTAGATATCTCCACAAAATTTCAGAATTTTTGGCAGCCCAGATCTCGAGATACAAGATAAAGAACACAGGCTGCTCCAGAAAACAGCATAACAGAGATATAATAAAGCAACCCATCTGCATTAAGACCTCATCTAAACTTAAGGTTCAAACCTATGGAATTTGTGGACATGCCCACAAACTTCCAGCAATCACACAAACTCCAAATCATCCAAGTTCATAATTAAAAACATCTAATCACTAAAGTTCACAAGACAAAACAAGACTAGACATGACACACGAACTAACAACGTCGTAGCTTTAAACAAGGCACCAAACACCTAGGGGGCTGTGTCAACCATGGTGAACGACCAGGGCTTCTTCTTGTAGATTGGTGGCAGCCCAAGTTGAGCACGCAGTTAGTCAACCTGCTTCTGGAGACGCCTCTCGACCCTCTGCGATGCACGCAGCTCTCCCTTGACTTCTTCATCTACCCCCTGCATTGCATGGACATGTCGCACTGTTGCTTCCAGAGTTGGATCACTTTTTGGTGGTGCCAGGACCTGCCAATTACCCTCATGGTCATTGCGAGGAAGGAATCTAAAACGATCCTCCTTCATGGCATCAAAACGACGACCATGGTAGTAGATGTAAGCGTCCTGCGCTGCATCTTCCATGCCAACCAATGCATGAGCCCGTCTGGCAGTGGCACTATGGATAGTCTCCACCTCATGTCCATTCTTTATGTCATTTCAGGCGGTGACAACTAGCTCTACCTTCCAAAAAGTTGCCTCCAAAGGGTGCTGGTACTCTACACAGTGATAGTTTATGGAGGCGTGCAGATTAGTGTAGTAGTCATCCAGCACCTGAGTAAGAAGGGTGTGGTAGTAGGCCGTCTCCGGGGCCTGCTTGAAGTAGTATTTGCACGTCCAGCCCATCTCCTCATCCACCACAGGGACGGCTGGGTGTGGCACAGGCGTTGGTGAAGTAGCTGATGACTCCGTTGGTGTAGCTGCAACAGCATAGACAGGTGCAACAGCTAGAGCAGGAGCAGGTGTGGGTGCGGGTGCTGGTGCGGGAGTCGGGGTAGCCATCCACTCCTCATCTTCCTCGATCAAGGGTTCCACCTCATCATCGGAGATGACCACAATCTCCTTCTCCTCCTGTGGAGCACGGGGGGTGAACATGGCATGGTAGCCTGCAGAGCTGAAGCGGGCGGTCTTCGGGTTACGAGGCATCTATAGATTTAGAGTAAGATAGAATTAGAATAAACAATTTTATATAATAGATTAAGGTATGAAAAGCATAGATATTTTAATAAAATAACAAGAATGAGACAGTAAGCATGAAACCAGTGGAGCAAAGATGCTAAAACGACCATCTCTAACTAGCCTTGCGTTCTACAGTCAACCCAGCTCTGATACCAATTTGTCACACCCAATTTTAAGGATAAAATTGAATGCATAAAACTCATGTGTGCCCAGGGATCAGTCACACACATAAGTTGACAAATTACAAAAAGTATCATCATGGTGTATCTTACATCACGATTAATACAATCACATAGTTTTACACAATACAGCGGAAAATAAAAAGGTAACTCTCTCGTGGTAGCTCCAACATAGAGACAGTCAACTGGTTGACCACAAGCCTAAAAGTCCTCTGGAAACTCCTCATATCCGTTGACATCTGTTACCCATCCGAGATTTTTATCCAATATTGAAAGTAAACAAGCGTAAGTACTTCCCGTACTTAACAAGATAACATGGGGTTATGAAAGCTCAAAAAGGGTGACTCTGGTTTACTACGTTTAGCACTTTTAGTAAGTCAAGGCTTTATCATCAACTATTATCAAGTTATGCTTAAGCTCCAATTAAACCCACATGATCAGATATCAGAATCAATTGAATCATATTATCATCGTAGAACATCATAAATGAACAACAATAAGTAACCATTTATTCTGTGAGTTTTCCGGGCCGCTCGTAATCGTGAGCACGGCTGTTATAACAGTTTGTAACACTCTGCAGAGGTTGTGCACTTTCACCGTGAGTTGTGATTCCCATATGCCCGGGTTAATTACTCCCATAACACTGCCAAGGTGAGCGGGCGGGGTACACTATGAAGCCATTTCATAGGTTTCTCTAACAAGTGAGGGCCACTAGGTTTCCTCAGCGGGCAGATGTAGGAACCCCCTTTCCTATGGCACATCTCCATTGCGGCTATACACATAGGAATAGAGGCAGCCCTATACCCAATGTGGCAAGCCCCTTTTGTGCCATAAAGGTAACCTCTAACAAGCTAGAAAAGGTCCTATTACTGAGCTAAAGTCAAAGCCATGTGACCCTCATGGTTGCACTGTCAGTCCTACCTTTACCGATACATAAGTCCTTATGGAGGGCCAAGAGCATCATGATCAAAAGTCATTTGCTCCTTTGCCCTATAATTCAGTTGTTTAAAAGCAAATTTTACCTTTTCATTCTATAGAACCATTAGTCATTATGTAGATCATGTACAGTTACATTAAGCGCTAGCAAACTACCCATATGCATATAACCCGTAGGAGACAAGGAAACAGGATACTCAACCACTAGGATGTCCTTACGGGTATCAAAATTAGACACATGCAAATGAGAAATTAATAAATGGTGAATAGGACATCAAGGTAGATCCCATGCTATACTTGCCTTGCTCAACGAACTTGGGCTGCTCCTGCTGGTCATCAAAGAACTCTTGGTCTCCAACGTTCTCCTCACCGTCTAAACTTTACCAACAAAGCAACATACAAGCATTCCAAAGGCATTCATGCAAAGCAAACAATTATGGGATTAGAACAGTACACCAGGGCATAAAACAAGATAAAAAGGTTCTTAAAAAGAATCTATGTCTCTCTACGATCACATAGACGCGAAGTTCACAAAAAACGGAGCTAAAACACGAAGGTTATGAATAAAATGGGGTTTCCTATACCAATTTATTTAATTAAATCTAACCTCAAAATTTAAATATTGCAAACATGTTTGACAGTGGTATTAACATGTAGAGAACTTAATTACGAACCTAACAAAATTTGAACAGGTCGATTCGGAGCTAAAACGACGATTTTATAAGCAAAACAATGCAGTGGCATTTCTGTAAATAGAATGAACTATTTTTTAATATAAATAAATTAGAAAAATCAGGATTTTCATCTGGCCGAGGACTGCGGGTGTAAAAAGAATAAAGCCGAGGGGCTCTTAAGCAATTCTACCACGCGAAGAGGTATCGGCCATCCTGGGCCATTGGATCAAGGATGGACGGCTCAGATTAGGAGAAAGGGGGAGAGGGGAAAACCGGCGGCAAGAACAGTGCTCTGGCAGGGCAGGGCACCATGGCCTGCGCTGAGGAGGTCGTCGGTGAGCGGGAAACAAGGCCTTCGGGCCATGATTCGATGAACCGAGGGCGCCAGGAGAGAGAGGAGGTGAAGGCGATCTCGCCTAGGCCGAGAACGCGGCCGAAGGACACGGCCGACGCAGTGGTGGCCATGGCCGGCGGCGAGAATCCCACCGCTGTCCATGGCTGGGCCCTAGAGGCCATGATTCACGAAGTTAAAGGCACGGGGAGAAGGAGGGGAACAAGGGGGTCTCACCGCGGATGAAAAATAAAGTCGAAGATGAACGGAGACGGCGTGCGGCGAGAAATGGCAGACGGCACGGCGGTTTCCAAGCTCGGCGGATCCCGACGCGTCTTTGTGCGGCGGTTGCGGCTCTATGAGCCCTAGCGAGGGGGAACTGTAGTAGGGAGGGCAGCGACGGGGTCTGAGCTCCCCTTTATAGAGGCTGGGGCACGGGGACGCTCCCACGACGTGAGGGGTGGGCATGGCAGCGGAGGTTCCGCCTTGACCGCGCGCGACGTGGGAGATGGGCGACGGTGCCGACAAGCGGGCCCAGGCGGTCAGCGGGGAGAGAAGGAGGGCAGGGCGCGGCGGCGGCGGTTGCTCGCCCGAGTTGGGCCGGCCCAGGAAGAGAAAGGGGAGAAGGGGAAGGAAGGGAAGGTGGGCGAGCGGGCCGACGAGGAAAGATGGGCCAGCAGGCCAAATGAGAGAAAGAGAGGGAGGGACAAAGAATTGGCTTTTCTTTTTCCAAAACAATTTTCCAACTTCATTTTCAAATAGTTTTTGGAATCATTTTGAGTTTTGGATCAAACCACTCAACTCAATAAATAAAATGCTACAGCATGAGTGCATCAACATGTATCTATCCTTAAGATTGATTTTAATTGCACAAAAATTATTATTTTTCCTATATTTGAATGCACACATAATTACATAAATAAATCAAATTTAACTATTTTAAAAAAATGCAAATTTTAGGGTGTTACAGTTTGATTGATTCTTCATCAAGGTTGGAGGTGGAGGAGGAAGATTGATCATCATCCTCATCCTCATCTTCTTCTTCATCTTCACTTGAGGAGCTTGAGCTTGAGCTTGTGTTACAACTTGCTTGCCCTTCATCTTCTTTTTCTCACTACATGCGAGAGCTTTGCCTTTGCTTGAGGAAGAGGCTTCTTCTTGACCCATCTTGCGTGACATTTCAAATGCCACTATCTTGCCAATGACTATGTCCGGGGTCATGGTGCTCAAGTCCTCCATGTTGTGAAGGATGGTGATGATGCTTGTATATTTCTTTTGTGGTAGCATAGAGATGATCTTTCTCATGATGTCCGCATTACCTAGCTTTGTTAATCCTATAGAATTGAGCTCATTGATAATTAGATTCAAACGAGAATATATATCACGAACAAGCTCATTTTCATTCATTTCAAAATAATCATAACTTTGTTTTGTTAGGCAATGTTTTTGCTCACGGACATTACTTGTGCCATCATGGAGTTTTAACCAAATTTCATGTGTTGTATTGAAAGTGAATACTTGGTTAAACACATCCATGTTAAAAGATTCAAACAAGCAATTTTTAGCTCTAGCATTGAAATGCATTTCTTTTTCTTCACTCTTTGTGGGTTTAAAACCACTTGTAAGGGAACGTGATGCCTAAGAGGGGGTGAATTAGGAAACTTAAAAATCTACTTCTAACTATGGCCTCTAATTCCACCTAATCAAAACCTATGCAAGAAAGTAATCTATCTAAATGTGCAACTAAGATTTTGCTAGGTGTGTTGCTATCTCTACCGCAAAAGAGTTATGCAACTGTTGGTATATTTAACGCACACAGATAAATCAGCAAGCGCACGGATACCGTTGTAGCTTTCACCCGGAGGTATTCCAAGTATCGCATCCACAGGGAAATGTGTAAGACTAATTATGGTCTAAGTTAACTAAGGGTAGCAACAAGGTTAGGATAAATAGGAGCATAGAGAGGATAACTAAAGTTCTCTAGTTCTAACTTGGATAAGCTTATGCCTTCTACTATTCAACTGGGGACATTACTAGGGAAAGACACCAGCAGAGGATGCTTTCCTTCGTAACCGTGTCCTACGTGCGCCTACAGACAGAAGGTGGACTATAAAGGATCAACGAAGCTATATAGTATAGGCTATATAGAACTTATGTCACCCACGTGATCTACCATCTTTCGGAATGCAGGGTGTATCTATGATTAACCTAAGTCTAAGCATCACGCTTACACTTACGATTAATACTCTACTCCCCCTAGGAAGAGAATAAAGCACTCAAAAGAGAGTTGTGGACCTGAAGAACCATATAAACAAGATGCTTACTTGAATCAAAAGTTGATTACCAGAGAAATTTTAGACGCAAGCTCAGATAGAACTTGAATCCACCAAGGTACAAGCCATAGAGAGAGCACCGATAGGCCAGCACCTCCTCCAAACTCTTCCCTCACTCTCTATCTCACTATTATTTATAAGACTAGATCATATAGAGCACTAATCTTCTCTTGATAGCTGGCTCTGATCCTCATGATATGAATTTGGGTTTTAGGATGGCTCTAGTGAGGGTGATAGGGGCTGGTATATATAGGCCGGAGCGTCCAACGTGAACCCTTGGATCAAACCGACTTAAAGGACGGTGTAGATGTAACCTAGGAGGTGGTGGAGAACCAAAATAACAATGGGAGGCTGACATGGGGGGCCCACAGGTCGGCGGCCTCTAGGTGGGGCCAGTCGGCCCATGTCAGAGACACGAGTTCCGCTTCGGTGATTCACCTTCTAGAGTCTTCTCACATCAATTACGCGGCGGAATTCCGTAATTTTCTTTGATGAATAGGTCCCCCTTGACGGTTTTCTGGATAAACCCTGCTAAAAACATATATTCACCAAAACTCATGGAATTTATTAGTTTAAACCTTTATACCTATGTTTGGTGATGGAATTAAGTATAAATACAGGTTATGTTGATGGTTTATAATTGATGTTAGTGATCGTCAACAAGTTCCCCCAAGCTTAACCTTTGTCAGTCCCTAAGCAAAGCTAAACTCAGCAATGAATTAGGAGTTGCTACAATGTTTTCATGCCTCAAAAGTACACAGGTGTTTAATAAAAAATTCTCCTCTGGATTAGAATAAACTGATCTGACTTTCAAACTTACCCATATTATCTTTAATCGTGGGGCTTCTCAGCCTTCAATTGAGTCTTGAGCAATTGAAAGACAAAACGATCAAGTCAAACACTATGTCTCAAGTTCTTTGTTCCACCATTGTTTCGGAGTTTTTATAAGTTTTTAAAATAAAACTCAGAGATTCCATTGTATGACACTCTCAAGTCTCTCAATATATGTGGTATTTGTGGATCCTCACCAAGGCAATAAAGATGTTATGCCTTTTTCTCTTTCTACAACTAAGGCTTATGTGGAGTTCATAGGTAGGGAGAAAGCTAGAACATACTTGCAATGCAAATATTGTAAAGTCAAACAATGGATCCAAAGAGAGTTGAGTCATACAATCAAATCAAGATGTCATGTGTGTGGATATATGGTGGCTAACCTAATTCTACAATGCTCCTTGAAAACATATCTCTCCTTTGAAACTTGGAAACATTTGCTAGAGAGCAGGGGCTATCTTATTCATCTCTCTTTCTCTTCTCTTTTTTTCAGACGGGCATCTAAGTACCTATTGTTTTAAATATCTCGGACACTTGTCCATTTTTTCTCATCTCTTTTTTTCTTCTTTCTTTTTTTTATGAAAAACTTTTGCATAGCCCCATGTCTCTTTTCTGCAACAAAATTTTTGAGAGATAGCAACAAGAACTTAGAGCATTTATTTGGTGGATGGGAAACTTAACAAGCATATTTTTGGTGTTCACTCATAGTGTAAGAGTAGAACATTTTTGGGTGGATCTAAATGAAAAGCATGTTCTTGCGCCTACCTCCAGTGTAGGAGTAGTGCATATTTGGTTGGTGTGTACGTGATCTTGATTTTAAGAGCATAACAAACCTCTCATAAGGGTCAACAAAGCTTGACAAACACAATGCAAAAATAAGTAGCATATATATGGAAGTTTTCCTAGCTTAAATAACATATATGGCTCTGGTAGGAATTCAAGCTTTGTCATACAGGAACTCATCATGTAGCATTTTTGTGTTTTTCTAAAGATCAATCTCTAGAACTTTAGTGTCATTTGGAACAAGATAAACAGCAGCTTAGACCTTCTTATATCATATCCATTAATTACCTAGACTTAGATCAAGCATATGCTACCCACGAATTTCAAGTTTAGAGTAAATCCTTATATCAAATCAGTCGTATCCAAAACTCGGGAGAATTCGAGGCTGAAAATTAGGTACTTGAAAGGAATTACAACAGAGCAACTATTCATCATTTTCATTTAAGAGATTATTATGAGTCCTCTTTATTTTATTCGGCTCTTAAAAACAAATTAAAGCAAACTAGACACATCTTTTATTTTGTTTTCAATTTTACCATTTTCTTAACTATTTAAAAGAAACTAAAACTAGAACAAAGGGAAAGCATACTTATCTTGATACACGGGAGTGCTTCTCCCTCAAGCTAGCTCTTTCGGTGAGGGTTTGGTGTTTTAAGTCCTTCGAACCCAACTTCTCCTTGTGAAGTTTATTGACCAAATACCACGGTTTGCTTTGAAGAGGAGGATTCTTGTGGTGGTGCCTCTAATGGTGATGTCACCTCCTTCCACCAAACCCGTCTTGGTTTTGAGTTTGGACTTTGGTTTGACAGGTTCATAACACTTATAGAAATTGGGGAGTCGACTGTCTTCCCCCACACTTTGCTTGAAGTGTGTCCTACTCATAAAGACAAGGTAGAGATCAAGTGCATGGGCTCTGTTGGTGGAAAAACACCAACAGAACCAAAATTTTATTCATTCCTCTCTAAGCTTAGCCACTTTGAATATGATGAAGTTGATGTTTATGTGCTTTGCTCAATTATGTCATGGGTGATAAGATCAGAAGATTAAGCATGCATGTAGCATTTAAGTTCATTTGTCCAAAAGGGTTGAGTTTCTTAACCCTTGGAAGGATTGTCTATCTTTACATAATGTATCGAACTTTATATGATTATGACTATCATTTTCCAGAGATAGGATGTGTAATATTTTAGCTCATTTGGTTAAAACTATGAGATCAAGAAAGTGGTGCTAGGAACAAGCTTAAAGAACAAGATATGTTGAGCTAATCAGGTCTGATCAGGTAAATTGTAACTCAAACATATTTTGTTTATTATTTATGTGCCTACCAGAATCAAGGAAAAGCTTTTTAAATAATGACCATTTACCTTAGGATGTTACCTTTGTCATTGGAGCATAATGTCACCATATGATGAAGGATAGATGACTCGTGATGGTCCTTCCCTTTTGCTTGAAGTTTTCCTTGTTCGGCTAGTCTCGCAGCTTGAGCTGTTCATGAGCTTCTTGTTTCCTAAATTGCACCCTTTCTTTCTCATCCTTTTGTCATGCCATCTTTCTGCTCTTAGATCTTTTGACACCTTGTTAGACCTTTTGCCTCACTATTTGTTTTATGCCTGTAAAGGATTAGTTGACAACACATACCCGAAGGAATATACAATTTTGAAACACGGGTTGTTTGTCCGGAATTTTGTAATTTCCCTCTATGCTAATGAAAAGATGGTTTTTGGATTACTTTAGTATAGAGATCATGTTTTATACACGCATGGCTCAAGGCAAAGATAACTTGCAGCAAAAGATAAAGTGAATGAACTTTGGTACTTAGTTCTTTCATCCATGTTGAATGAGGTATGTAGTTCTTACATCTATAATGAATGAGTTGTGTCTTGCTTCATCTCCGATTTGAATTCATCTCGTGACTTACCAATATTGAATTAAAAGTTTCCTACATACGGTTAGTCCAACAAAATATCCAGTATCTACTAAGGCATACTATCGGCTCAAAAATCAACCTAGACACCATGTCTAATTTGATTTAGGAAGGCATTTTAACCTAAGCACCATGCTTAATTTAAAACGCCTTTGGAAATAAGATCAACACACCTCTTGGTTCAAGAATCAAACTAAACACCGTGTCTAATTTAATTTAGGAAAATAGTTTAAACTAAGCACCATGCCTAATTAAAAAGGTGTATGAAAATACTTCAAAACCTACGCATACTATAGTAAACAAAGGTAGCATGAAAGTATTGTAGAGATTTATTCAAATAGAGATGAATGAACATGATTATTGTTTAGCAAGTTGAGCATGATTTCAAGGTAGAGACAACCAAGATGAATTAGAAATATGGCATAAGATTTTTCAAATATGCCCATCCCCTAGGCTTGAATTTTGTAAGGTAAAGTCAAGTTTGGATGGATGTAATTCAGTGTTGCATGATGATTGGTTGGACATACCTTGAGTCATCATCCTTCATTCTATTTGCTTCAAACCTAGAATGGTTAGTGACAAAAATACCTGAAGGAATATTTTCACAATTATGTTTCTATGGTCACTTCACAAGGGCATTATAGCAAAAAGTGAAAGCTCATGTTATCTCCCAAAAGTGATTGCTTTAGGACTAAAGCTCATCCTTGGGAAACCTTCTAACTGTATTCAAGTTGGTGAAGTGGTTTCCCCTCCAACATCAACCTTTGTGTACCTACCTTAAGATTCACACAACGAGATATGTAGTATTTATAATAAACATATGCATCTACAACCACCCTTTTAAAGTCTTTATGAACAATGAGAATGAGGGGGTTGAAGATCTCGTGTGTAGCAATGTTGGAGAGACCAATTAATTCAGGAGATTTCTCATACGAGCATGGATTTGATGAGGTGTTCATGAAATAACTTCCATGCTCGTTGATGTTATCTTCCTTTTCAAGCTCTAAGGGTGTTTCTTTATGAATGTCTATAGGTGGAAACATTGTCTCCATCATTCCATGCCTATGACATTCATTGGGCGTTTTATTATCTAAGATTTCCCATTGATTGGTGGCTCGCGGGTTAATCTCGTCTAAGGCCTCCTCCAAACTTGGATGAGTCATGTCTGTGAAAAAGATTAATTTAAGCTCATCGTTTGGATCTAAGCCAAGTTTGGATTCTACCCATAAGGTTTCGTTCTTGTCCATCCATTCTTTAGCAACAGCATACAAGTTCTTAATACATTCTAGCCATTGGCGTTGCTCTTTTTGGTCATCCTTGTGGCCTTCATGGTTCCTATGCTTTGGTTGTTTTAGTGGATTTTTAGGGTCATCATGAGACTTAGGAGAGAGAACATAAGAGGGATCATCAGGGCCAAGGATGGGTTGAAAGATGGGTTCAGATGAGACATCTAATGTGGACATAGAAGGGGAGAGGATAGGAATGGCTTCTAGATGGCTCAGCTCTCCTTCTATGGCATTACTTGAAATGACATCCTTGAATTCTTTCCAATATCCTATATGGGAATAAGGACACTTTCTAAGAGATCCCTTCTTGAGAGGATTTGAATTATATTCGCTCAAATGTCTCTTATGAAGATGAGAATTTAATGTTCTCCCAAAATCAGCACCAAAGAGGTCTTCCTTAATTTCAATAGGAACTTCCAAAGGTGGAATTCCTTCTTCTCTTGAAGGATTTTGGGGTATTGGTGGTTTAGAATTGATAGCTAAATCTTGGAATTGAAGTGGTTGTGATTTGACTATCAGAACTTTCTCTTCTTGATCAGGAGATGATTTCTTCTCTTTATCGAGGAGTTTATTATGAATGCTAGTGCAGGGAGTCTTTCCACTAATTCTATCAAGCATAGCCCTTACTTCACTAGTAGACAAATGAAGGAAAGCTTCTCTAGAGGCTGTATCAAGGGATTCCATGG
Organism: Miscanthus lutarioriparius; assembly: GCA_904845875.1. NCBI lineage: Eukaryota > Viridiplantae > Streptophyta > Magnoliopsida > Poales > Poaceae > Miscanthus > Miscanthus lutarioriparius. The sequence goes on from CAJGYO010000001.1 coordinate 40,707,101, forward strand.
AATCCTTGCTAAGACCCATGTAAAAATATTGAAGAAGTATAGGGTCTTGAATAACAAGGTCTGGGCCAGTGATGATGAGTTCATTAAAATAATCCCATGATGTACCAAAAGATTCTTCTTCTAGTTGTCTAAAATTTAGAACCTCTTTTCAAAGGCTGACTACTTTAGAGATAGAAAAGAAACGTAAATAAAATTTAGAGCATAACGTTTTCCAATCTCCTTTCATACTTCCTACAATTTGACTGTACCATTATTTAGCTCTTCCCATCAAAGAGAACAGAAACAACTTCCATCTTACGGTTTTGTTAGACATGCCAGCGATACGCAAGCATGCACAGGTCTGTTCAAACTCTTGTAGGTGTGAGCATAGGTTTTTATCGCCTTCTTCCAAGAAGAATTTATCCCGAATCAATTTTATAAAACACGGGCGCAACTCATAGCCAGGTGTTAGGATGGGCTCTGAAGATTTTGGTGGCTCTAGGCTTGCGCTCGTGGGTTTAGCATATTGTTAGATAGGAGTGGAATCCATGCTAAACAAAAAAGTAAAAGAAAGAATAAAAGATAAAAGGTTAAGCTAGGCTTGTAGTTAATTCAGTAACTGTTTTCCCGGTAATGGTGTCAGAAAGCTTGTTGGTATATTTAACACACACAGATAAATCCGCAAGCGCACGGATACCACTGTAGCTTTCACCTGTAGGTATTCCAAGTATCGTATCCATAGAGAAAACATGTGAGACAAACTACGGTCTAACTTAACTAAGGGTAGCAATAAGGTTAGGATAAATAGGAGCATAGAGAGGATAACTAAAAGACGGCGTAGATGCAACCTAGGAGGCGGTGGAGAACCGACATAACAATAGGAGGCTGACATGGGGGGGCCACAGGTCGGGCGGCCTATAGGTGGGGCCAGCTAGACCCACATGTCAGAGACACGGGCTCCGCTTCGGTGATTCGCCCCCTAGAGTCTTTCCACGTCGATTACGCGGCGGAATTCTGTAATTTCCTTTGACGAATAGGTCCCCTTGACGATTTTTTGGATAAACCCTGCCGAAAATACAGATTCACCAAAACTCATGAAATTTATTAGTTTAAATCTCTATACCTATGTTTGGTGGTGGAATTAAGTATAAATATATGTTATGTTGATGGTTTATAATTGATGTTAGTGACCATCAACAGCAACCTAGGTTCCAATCCTATCAACTAGCCTATCAACTAAGCTAAGAAGAGTAAAGCACACAACCATGGTAGCAATATAAATGCGGAAGGTAAATATGAGGTAGAGATGCAAACTCCCATCAACGACTCTGGTATTTTTACCGAGGTATCGAGAAGCGTTCAAGCTTTCTCCTAGTCCTTGTTGGAGCCCCTCGCAAGTAAGGCTGGACGAAAAACTCGAAGCTCGTTAGCTCGCTCGGCTCGTGGCTGGCTCGACTCGGCTCGGGTCGTTATGATAACGAGCCGAGCCAAGATTTTAGCTCGTTAGCTATAACGAGCCAACTCGAGCCAGCTCGTGAGCCGCTCGCGAGCTAAATGAGCCAAGCTTTCAGAAAAAAGTACAAAACTTATATTAGTTTTTGTATTACTTCATGTCTTGCACTTTACAATTGACTGGTAACTGGTCTAGACCCTATAAATTTAAAACTATTATTACTATATTATTTTGTTTTTCATGGATACATGGATACTCATGGATCGTATTATTTATGGTATGGAGTATGGACCATGAATACTATAGTATTTTATTATACTTGTATATATATTAGCGTATATTAATTTTTTTATTTGATTTAAGGTTGTTAAATGCATTTCTTTTGTATTATTATTATTCTCAAACTTTAGATAAATACAAATATTATATTTTGTGAATTTTTTTATACCTGGCTCGCGAGCTTAACGAGCTAGCTCGAGCTTTTAACGAGCCGAGCCAAACTGGCCTTCTGGCTCGTTAGGATAACGAGCCGAGCCGAGCTGAGCCGGCTCGTTATCTAGCTCTACTCGCAAGGAATCCCTCGTAAGGGCCAAGCTCTCGGTCGGGTAACTCCGTGGATAGCCCTGGGCCTTTCCCACACGTAAGTGGGTCTCCGATGTGCCTTTCGGTAAGCCTCTCCCAGACCGCTCCCCGCCATCTTCGCTATCAAGCTTCTGGTCGAAACGCCGCGGGCCTTGTTTCCTTCAATACACGGTGGCAGCCACACCATAAACATGGTTGGTGTGATTTCGCAAGACTACAAGTCCCTCCGATGTACAATAATGGTGTGCGCAAGCACCGAGTGATAAGAGGTGTGCAAACCTCACTAAACACTAGGCCTAAACCTAGAGCAAGCGCATAAATGGCGGTCTAATCAACCTAAGCACTTCGCAAAGCACCTACGCTAATCACCTAATATTTCGCTAAGCACTTTGGTGGCTAGAGCAACTAAATTTGAGTCTCAACTCATATACCAATTCCTTAGGCTCTCACACACCTTATTTCGTCGGCCATGGGGGTATTATATAGGCTTCTAATGAAATAGAGCCGTTGGACCTTTTGGAGGACTTTACTGCATCACTCCGGACCGGACTATCTTAGGGGGTCCAGACCATCTCACCAGGGTCCGCTTGTCCACATGTTCAAATCCGACTGTTGCCGCGCTCTAATGACTCTTTTCTATGCTCCGGACCAAGCTCCGGACCCTGCCTCCGGACCAATATGCATCTCGGTCGTGAGCTGTCCAAAAACTACACCGAGAGGTATTTTTGCTCCAGACCATGCACCACGGGTCCGGTGCGTTTTGCCTTCCAAATAGCTATTTTGGAAGCTCCGAACTATGCTCCGGACCCATGCTCCGGACTACTATAGTTATAGTACTGAGCTTAACACACTTTTGTATTTTGGACATAACTTTTAGCTCCGAACTCCGATTTTAATGATCTTAGACTTTTTAGAAATCTAATGAAGAACTCTTCATCTCTGAACTGGTGTCATATCAATTTGAGCGGATCCAAAATCACAAGACAGTTCCAGTTCATTCACATCTTTGTCTTGGCTTCGGTGACTTCAATTTTGTTCATGTCTTGGTTCGGGCTTTTTAATCTTTGCGTCTTAGACTCCTAGCTTCACTTCTAGATTGATCACACATCCTCTTAGTGTCGTCCCTAAAGTGTTGATCAATTCTTCATATTCCACTCTCAATCCAAGTCCGCTATACAACCTACTGGACTACAAAACATACACTTGCAAACACATTATTCCAACTTAATTGTGTTGATCATCAAACATTAAAATCCAAACTAAATGGGCCTATGGTCTATTTTCCTTACAACCGTCAGCACACATTATATACAAGGCTAACCACCACACAGACCGCTACAAGTCATGTAGCCGGGCCTCCGCTTACGCCGCCTATCGATCCTTGCAGTAGATTTACACATGCCATGCAGGGATAGCCGCCACATGCCACTGCAAAGCCGTGTAGGCATCACGCCATCACCTCTGTTTGCGTTGTATATTGACGTTGTCTCGCACCGAACTAACCCATGCCATGCCGTGCTAAACGGCCGTAGGCTGCTGCAAGCCGTTTAACCGTCACGCCATCGTCTCTGCTTACACGTTGCTTGTCGACACATTGAACTCACTCATGCCATGCAAGGATAAGACAGCTGTAAGTGTGGACAAACCTTCGCTTGGGCTCAACATTGTCCCGCATCATGCGTCGCCTATTGATGGCCTACAGATTATCTCTCATCAGCATCAAACTTTGGTATGAGCAGCTTCATTGCTAATTGACTCGTCTCTTATACTCCTAGTTTAGTACTCAAACGTCGTGACCAAACCCATGGCTTTGAGAAATTCAGTGACCGAGGCCCTTGCTTGCCGTGAAAGATATAGCACATCATGCTGAAGGTCCAGCAGTTGCAACTTGCAACCAGATTATTTATAAATCGCCAGACTTTTTTTTAAGAAAGAGATTATACAAATCGTACCTCTTTTTTCTTTACTGGAAAACAATAAAAAAATAAGGAAAAAATCCCATATACTTCATGACATGTCCCCACGCAAAAATTGGGCGAAATGAACAACGATACCGACATCTATACACCAATTTATTTATTCTCCCTAACAAGATGCACATATCTGTATTCTGACAAATTTTAGAACTGACAGAGATTAGGTAACGGATAATCCTGTCCCGGGTATATAATCAATCAATCAATCATCACAAGTAAACAATAGAGCAGATTGACAGCTCGATGCCGATGAGCTGAGCGGCCTTCCTTCCTGGCGCGCACGTTCAGGCGCTTCTCTTCGGCGGTTCGGCCTTCCCGTAACGGCTTTTAACTAATTCCTCCTCTCCCCAAGATCGGCCGATCCAGCTAGCCTGACCTCCCACCCTCCCCTTCCCCCCTCTTGAATCCGCTCAAAGTTCCCGATCTCCCACCTCGTCCTCCAGCTCGATCGCGTTCGCGGACCCCCACTCCGTGCTCCCAAAATAAGTAGCCGGCGGTTTCCTCGCCCCAGGTTTTGCGGTTGCTGGGGTGTGGGAATTCGTTCGGCTCCGGTCTGGCCAATGCTCCTGCGGTTTCTTGGAGAGGCCGCTGAGATTGGGATCCAAGCCGCGTTAGGCGAGCAGCAGCAGTAGCCGCATCGAGATTCACCGTCCTTGTCCGAGGGATTCTCCGTTTTCTTGGGCGGGGAATTCGGTTGCGGCGGGGGGAAAAAGAATTCTTTCGTTGGATTGGCCCAAGTCCCTCGTTGATCCGTTACAAAGCTCCCCCACTGTATGCTGTAGTAGCCTTTTTCCACGCGTTTCTTTCCTCGCCCCAGATCCGTCTCCCCGCCCGATTCTTTGGGGGAATTGGCGGCGGATCGGGGGCGGAGGGATTTGGAGGCCTGAGCTCCGATGGAGGTGCACGCCGACGTCGATGGGTCCGGTGTGCCCCTGGCCGTGCTCCTCAAGCGGGAGCTGTGGAACCAGAAGGTGGAGAGGCCGGACATCCTGTTCGGGGAGGCCAACAAGAGCAAGAAAGGGGAGGACTTCACGCTCCTCATGCCTAGGTGCCACCGCACCACGGGCGAAGGCGGCAGCAGTGGCAGCGGCGGCGAGAATACAGGCGACGACGACACCATTTCCGTGTTTGCGGTAATGATTCAGTGACCCTCTTCTTATTTTTGGCCTGTGTTTACTGCATTCATTTCGCATTTCTGTGCCATGTACAGTTTGCCGCCTGATTGTTGCTGGTAATTGGTCATGTGGCTTGATGGACTAAAAGTGTGATAGGAATCTCGTTCTTGTAGCATATAACTAGAAGTTTCATCTATGCTTCTGAGCCTGGATTTTATGGAGGCTTATTTACTCCTTATAATGTGTTTAGTGTAATAGCACCATTTCTAAGATTTCGTGATTGTTTTCCATCATGGAACTAGTGCTTCCTGTGGTGTCATGGTCTCATACTGTTTGTCTTTTGCATAGAGTAGTAGCATGATTGATAGGCCTAATTTTGCGGTGCGCTGGCATCAAGGCACATGGCGACATATGTCAGCTAGTATTTTTACTGCTCTTGATTGTCTTGACTCTATCATTTCGGTGGTCAGAAGACCACTGGTTTGGCAATATTCAAACTGTTTGGGATCTTTCAGGCTTCCAGTGGTTGGCAATTAGTTTGGTCCTACAAATTTTCATATATCAATCCAACACTCTCAATCAACACAAAATAGAGCAGTGTAATGGCAAAGTCAACCCATGTCGGAATACTCTTGTGATAATTCAGTTCTACACTATGAATGGAGAGTATTATATTTTCTATATTGAAACTTTCCTTATACCAACTAAAGTGATTGCTAATCTCACTCAAACTATTCATTCTGGTTTCTCGCATCAGATTTTTGATGGACACAATGGCTCTACAGCTGCCATATACACCCGGGAGAATCTAATAAACAATGTGTTGGCTGCTATACCTCCAAATCTCACAAGTGAGGAGTGGACAGCTGCGTTGCCAAGGGCACTAGTTGCTGGTTTTGTAAAAACAGACAAAGACTTCCAAACAAAAGGTATTATAAATGGGATGTCAGGTCTGCCTGTCTTGTTACCATTCAAAAGCAAATTATTTCTCAGTGGGTGTGCAATGTTTACAGGAGCATACACATTTGCTGTTTACTGTGGATAGCATGGTTTTAGCCTCCTATATATCATGGGATCCTCAGACTGTTTTACTGCGATGTAAACTGACTGTTACAATGTTTTCAGCTGCACGTTCAGGGACCACTGTGACATTTGTTATAATAGATGGATGGGTTGTCACTGTAGCATCAGTTGGGGATTCACGATGTATTCTAGAATCTGCTGAGGGTTCAGTATATTTTTTATCAGCAGATCATCGCCTGGATGCTAATGAAGAGGAGTATGTCCTTACGTCCAAGTCCAATGACTACAATATCGTTTGACTTATGACTAACCCAAGCTCCATAACTGCAGGGTGGAGCGTGTAACAGCAAGTGGTGGTGAAGTTGGGAGAATAAATATTGCTGGGGGTGCTGGGGTAAGTTACTTTTCTTTTATGTATGTTGTCAGTTACCAAGTTGATTATTTGTTTCACCCTCCCCACCCAAGTACACAATGCTGTATTCATGTGAGTGGACAGGTTGTAATTTTAAGGACAATTTCTTTGCGGTCATTACTCAGATTGGTCCACTCAGATGCTGGCCAGGTGGATTGTGTCTATCAAGGTCAATTGGTGATATCGACGTCGGGGAATTTATAGTTCCTGTCCCACACGTGAAGCAAGTAAAGGTGCATAAAACATATGAACTATTTATATAAGTGCAGTGGTTTTCTTCTTAATATAATGATGTGCAGCTGTCCTTCGTGTTTGAGAAAAAAAAAAGTATAAGTGCAGTGGTGGAAAAGATTCTTCATGTTATTAGATAGTAGCGGAGACGAGTCATAAAGATCAATGGTATCTTAGCGTAAGGTCACTAATCTAAATGAATTGATGTGAGGTTTGATGCCTACATTATTGCAGTTGTCCAATGCTGGTGGACGGCTTGTCATTGCCAGTGACGGTGTGTGGGATGCCCTGCGTTTTCAAGAGGCTCTGAACTACACCAGGGGTCTGCCAGCTGAAGCTGCAGCTAATCGAATTGTTAAGGTACTGCTATCTATTTTCTTCCCCCCTTGTCGATAAGGCATGCTTTATGGTTTTATCTGTACTCATAGGTTTTGTTATGCAGGAAGCTGTCACTTCAAAGGGATTAAGAGATGACACTACTTGCATAGTAGTTGACATACTACCTCCAGAAAAGTTAAGCCCCCCACTAAAGAGGCATGGAAAAGGAGTCATCAAAGCTCTGTTCCGTCGGAGGCCCTCTGATGAAATGTCTGAAGACCAGATGGACAGAGGATGTTTGGAACCTGATGTTGTGGAGGAAATATCTGAGGAGGGTTCTGCAATGCTTGCTCGAAGGTCAGCATTCCTTTTTCTTTGTGCTGGATACATTTTATACTTTGTAATTAAAGGATGTGTGGTGGGAGCATGCATCGGTCAGCATTCGTTTTTCTTTGTGCTGGATACATTTTATACTTTGTAATTAAAGAATATGTGGTGGGAGCATGCATCTGCATAAGAGGTTTGGACAATAGATGCATTTATCGCAACTACATTTGAACATGAAGTATACATATCCATGTGCGATTTGGCCTAAGCACTTTTATCTTGTCCACAGGTTGAATATAAATTATCCAGCAGGAAATATGTTCAAGCTGCATGCTTGTGCTGTCTGCCAATTGGAGATGAAACCTGGTGAGGGCACCTCTGTTCATGGTAACATGCCCAAGCATTCAAGAGTTGACCCCTGGGGTGGTCCTTTTCTCTGTTCCTCCTGTCAAGTGAAAAAGGAGGCCATGGAAGGGAAGCTACATTCAAGAAGTATGGATGTCTTTACCCAGAAGCTATAACCTTTTTTTCTTTTTGCACTGGACAATAACATGTGCTGAATCCTTAGTTACCCTCTTTTTGCAGATTCCCAATCTGCTGTCCAACCTGTGCCTAAGTAGGCCTTCCCTGACGGTTTCTATACATTGGTTCATATACAGTAACTATCACTAACAACAGCATTAGCAAATAAAGTAGACTCTTCAAGAATTTTCACCTACTTCGTTCTTATCAAATGGTGATCAGTACAGATTATGGAGATTTATGGTGTCATTTGTATGATGCACTACAGTGTTCTGTAGAAGGTTGAAGTCTGAGCTTATCAAGTCTATATTCAGAGAGACCACAACTGACCTCTAGGTTCAAATGAACTGGTAGCCTTAAGGTGTGCTGCCTTTTGTAGTTCTGTCATTGATTATCAAGTCTGCACGACTTGTCTATTTGTTAATACCAGTCGTTGGTTGAACCCCATTTAGTCCGAACGTAGTTTTTTTTTTTTTGGAAGTGTTGTTCACATGTCACGCTGCTTGATGAGTGACCATAAAGACTATGCTTTTTCCAGTCTCAGTCACTCAATGCTTCCTCCCTTGTTAATCCTCTCACCACGTGTTTTTTTTTTTTTATTCTTTGCCATGTGTATAGTCATGAGGCACATCAGTACATCACATTGACTACTCTTTTTTTTTTTTTGTATTTACACCATAATTCTGCAGTTGTACCACTGTACTCACAGTTTTCTAACAAATATTTATTCCTTTTGTTTTTGAACTTTTGCTTCTATGTACTTGAAATGGTGTTGCTGAATTTGAATATATTTCTAAGGTTTATGAATGTAATTTGGTACCTATAAATCTTGTTCTGGCAAAGAGGAAACGTTCAAATTTGTTGCATATAGATCTAGCTTAACTGTAATCTGTAGGAAAAATTCATAAACACAACGGAGCTTAGTTCCACCTTTCATTTAATATTTATCTGAAACAGAAGCAGGGTGACAATGATCGCTTCCTCTTGCATATCGAGTGAGGTAGCCATTGTTTTCTGCTGCAAGGATGAGCTCATTGAACTGCCAGGCAATAATTTTGATGCATAGGAACTTTTTGGCCTAGGCAACAGGATTCTCAATATGGGAGCCATTTGTATAGCCGTTACTAATTTCCTACTCTTGTCGTCCTCATGAAAGAACCCATACAGATACAGTCTTCCACCATGAGTTGAAGCCAATTGCACTACTGGGTTACTTTTTACTCAGATGCATGAAGTTTAGAATAAAACGTAGATGTTAATGCATAGACATAAGACATGGCATGATATTCTTAGCATCAGTTTTCAGAAAACCTGCTGTATGATTGGCCCTGCCTACTGAATATACCAGCCATTTCAGCAGCTTTCTGCCACTTAACTGTAAAAAAAATCACAATCTGCTGAATCTTGACTCCCTTCAGCAGTTCAGCTAATTTGCTATCGGAAGCCAGATCTAACACGAAGAAGGATGCCCCCAACTTGTTTAGACATATTAACTGAGAACACCTGACCTGTTTAGTCCTCTTAATTAGCATCCGAACATCCGATGTGATACTTTAGTCCTTGATCCAAACATCCCGAGCTAATTATAAAACTAAGTGCACAGATGGAGACTAATTTGCATGACGAATCTATTAAGCCTAATTAGTTCATAATTTGATAATGTGGTGCTACACATAGAGACAAATTTACGAGACGAATCTATTAAGTTTAATTAATTCATCATTAGCACATGTTATTGTAGCATCACATTATCAAATCGTGAACTAATTAGGCTTAATAGATTCGTCTTGAAAATTAGTCTCCATCTATGCAATTAATTTTGTAATTAGCCTATGTTTAATACTCTAAATTAGTATCAAACATCTTATGTGATAGGGATTAAAAATTAATCTCTGGAAGCAAACGGGCCCGTGTATTTTACAGCTCGCAGCGCAGTCGCACAAAATCTGTGTGTTCGTAAGCAACTTGATAAATGGACACACAGATTCCCTCCGAGGTTTTCGATGCAAAGAAGAAAAAAAAATGGGCAGAGATAGGGTGTAAAGCAAAGAAAGATTTGGGTAACAGCATCCTCCCCAAAAACATTATACAAATACATACACTCGTACAGTCTTCAAGTGTGAAACAATTTACAAGAGCATGGACAAAAACTAAATTTACGCCATTTACATTTTACAAAGATACATAAACTCTTTTTTTAGAACAATCACTCTTATGTTTGTGTATGTGCCTTTCTAGACAAAAGTGTGGACATCTGGGGGAAGAACGACTTCTTTTTTCGCAATTTCTCGTCCGAAACAAATTGATCCATACTACCAGTTGACTTGTGCAACTTCGGATCTGTGAGATGTTCATTTTCTTCCTGATAAGAGCCCTTCTGCTCGACAAACATCCTCGGTGGAGTTCTCACAGGACTAACTGCATGTTGTGCAGCCTCATGGGCTTTCCGGCGCTGCACATGTTCAGCTCTCCATCTTCTCAGCTCCTGCTCAGCACCAAGCTTCCCCTCGTTTGCCCTCTCAGCCCTCTCCAGTGCGATTTGAAGATCACTCTTCTTTTCGTCCATGTCCCTGGATGCCTCTTGCAACCTCTCTAGGTTCCTTGATTCAGACTCTTTTGCCAACTCTATTTGTGCCAACGCAGCTGCCACCCTCTCATTTGCATGTTCTTCGGCTTCATGAACCCTCTTGCTAAGAGCATGATACTCACTTATAGGAAGTGTTACTCCTCGAGGAGAAGCGTCAATGCTTCCTGTCTCCTTGCTCTCTTGCATAGCTTGAGCTGCCACTATGGCTAGCCTTTCAGATTCTTTAGACGCCTCTATTTCTTTCAAAACTGCACGCAACCTGGTATCTGCAGTTGTCACAGAAGCCTTGGTTTGCTCAGCTTCTTCCTTGGCCTTCCTCAGTTCTTCTTGTGCCAAATGAGCTGCCATCTTGGCATCTTCTGCCTCCTGGGCTGCTTGCTGCAACATCCTTGGAAGCTCCGCCATTTTTTCCCTAGTTTCTGCTTCTTTCTTATGTACCATTTCTATCTCTTGCTTTGTCCTATCGAGCTCAGCTTCTAGAGAAGAAACTGTGATGGATGCCATACCCTCGCTCTGCTGCAATGTAGCAAGTAACGCTTTCTCCCTATCAAGTTCTGAACTGAGTGATTCTGCAATAACTCTTACTAAATTGGCTTCATTTCTTGCGTTTTCTAATTTCCCTTTAAATTCAGCAAGCTCCTTCCTTTTTGAAGCTAGAGCTTCCTTGATTGACCTACTAATTTCTTTTGCTTCGTCGGAACCTTGCTCCTGAACCATTCCAGCCTCTTCATTCAATTTGTTTTCCACATAGGCAGCTAGCGCACTTTTCAGGCTAAGTAGTTTGCGCTCGTTTTCATCAGCTTTGGACTCCACATTCATTTTGGATGCAATTTGTTCGTTGAGCTGGTGTAGCTCCGCTTGTGCATCTTGTAGCTCTTTCTCCCAAGCCAGGAAATCCTGCTCTTTCGCCAAAGCTGCCCCAAGTCTGTGCTCTTCAGCTTCATGGTGTGAAACGTGGGCTAACTCGAGAGACTCTTTGGATGCAATAAGTTCTAAAGTGAGTTCCTCTACTTGCTTCTCAGTATCCTTAGCAGCACAAACAACTTCCTCGGCCCTTTCAATGGCTACATCCCTTTCAGTGGCTAATACATCATACTGTTCAAGTGTTGATCTTAACTCCTCTTTCAGCAATTTCAGTTCCTCAACAGCCTTTTCATGTCTTTCTTTGGCAACTGCCAACTGTGTTTGGGCTATTACACTAGCTTCATCATCAATCCCTTGCTCCATCTCTTGTGCCCTAAGCAGGCCAAGCTCAGAATCTTGCTTTGCTTGGTCCACTTCAAGCTGTGCCCTCTCCAGTTTATGCTTCAGCTCGTCGACAAATCTATTAGTTCTCTCTAGCTCCTCAATGACGTGTGACTTGGCCACCTCAGCAGTTTCCCAGTCTTCTTTGAATTGTGGAATCTCCTGCTGAACCTTTTCAAGTTCAAGTTGCATCACCCTGCGTCTCTGCATATAAACAAATTTTACTTTGTAAAATATTATAAGACAATAGTTTCAAGGAAGTATGTGGCTGACCATGATCCACATTTGGTGTGAAACAAAGAGACATTACCTCTAATGATTGAGCCCTGTAGGCCTTCCAATTAACAATTCCTCCAAACTTGGTGACAGCCTCTTTAACAGACTCAAATGGCGCACTAGTGTCAACAAGACCTGTGTATGAGCCTTCAGATCCCTTTGCTGATTCTACTTTCTTTTTGGGGGTGACAGCAATGTTCTCATGATGATACATATTGTCTTCTTCAGATTTCATTTCAGCTGTTGGCATAATACTCGCAACAGTAAAACCATTTTCAGATGTGATTTTCACTTCATCCTTATTTGTTAGAGTAACATGATCTCCCTCGTCTTTTGACGAAACATCAGATGCCTGAGCTGGTACTATGTGGGAGAGAATTTTTGGTGACAAACTCCCAGCGTGGCCTACAGGGGACCCCAGTTCTTCCTGGTGCTCTGCCAAATTGTGAGGTAACTTTTCTTGGATTTCCAAGGATGTATCTGGACTCTTAACAGAAACTGGTGCAATATTTTCAGCATTCTGTGCGCTTGTTTCCCCGTGACCATTACTATCAAGAAGTTCCATGAAATCAGGAAAAGATGAGTAAAAAAATTTCTGTTATTCAGCAGAAGTTGTCAACTCCATTCCCAAAGCTTAGCGTTCGCAGTTTTTTACTCCTACAAACAAAAGTTCATGAAAAATTTGATCAGCTTATAGAAAATAAACTGCACATATTATTACAAGTAAACTAAGCAGAATGTGGGTGATATTTTATTATTATCACTACCACTCATACAGTATGGAAAATTTAAAAACTACAGCCATTTATGAATCACCCCGTTTCATGTGCATGTATTATGGAACCATCCATAAACACTCTCGTGTGCAGTAAAGATGATAGCAGCCAGCACAAGAGAAGTGTGATCTAGTGCTATAAGCATGAATCATTGCCACTAACTGACATGAAGTCATGAACCAGCTCAGCAATTACTACTCGATCGGCAGCTGTTCCACACTTCCACCTAACCTCTTTCCGTCCGTGTAGCCAAATAGTCTTTCCAACACATAAAAAGCAAACAGTTTTCTAGAAACTTTTAACTTTTAATAAAATCCAAAGCAAAGCAAGAACATCATGATCAAACAAGATGATGACTGAGATTGGGCCAGCTAGCTCAAAGTTCATGTTCCTGTTCTACCACCACCTCTAATCCATGGAGTCGCTGGATTCTCCAAACTGTTTAGATTAATTTCCTTGGAGAACTATGTAGCTTATGCCCTATGGGCATCAAGCGCTTGAGATTATCTTATCATGTGCTTGTCCGCAAGCAGCACGCAGGCAAGACTTAGTTGCTGAGCTATTCATCGAAGCTATGACCGGGGAAAGGCATGACAGCGAACAGGGCAAGAGGTACTCTTGCGGTGGGCTTGTGAATTCGTCCTCACCTCCCAATTCTAACTCGTATAGCAGAGGAGCTCAAGTCAAATCCTCTGCGCCGAATACTACCATGTACAGACCCCGATGCCTATCAAACGGCAGAAATCAATCCTTGCGTCAAGCGACGTTAAACAGGAATCACTCACTGGTACACAGCCAACTCCCAACTCCCAAACCAGGAAAGCTCCAAACCCCCGACCAAAATCCCCCACGACAAGAGCAAAAACCTCCGAACCGAGGCAGGCCACAGAACCCAACGCATCCATCAGACGGAAGGACCAAGAACCCGTCAAATTCACCCACCGAAACCAGCTTCGACCAAGCTAGCTCCACCATAACCAAATTAAGCTCACGAAATTGCAGCAAAAAGGAATGAGCTTTACCCGGTGGCCAAGAGGGGCACGGATATGCCTTGCGGGCGAAGCGACCGGGGGCCTTCGATTGGGGTCTCCGCCGGCGACTCTTTCCGTCTTCCGAGCCTCTCCCTGGGTCGTCCGCCTTCCTTTTCCTTATGTGTGCCGTGCTGTGCTGTGCTGTGCCTGTGCCTGTGTGCGCAGCGCGTGTTCTTTGCGGGAGCCGGGAGGGAGGGAGCAGGAGTGGGTGCGTGTCAAAGCTTTGTTTGTCTCTTGCGCTCGCGTCACCGCGCACTCGTCGTCGTCGCCACTTGCCCACTTGCCAGGCCGGGGGATTGGAGGGGCCGAGACCTCAGCGCACCGCAGCTCAGCTCGGGATTACCGATAAGCTCCGGGGTGTTGCTGGATTAGGATACGTAGCTGACTTTTGTAAATAAAGCTCCCGTGCTTTATCGATTTCCGAGGACAAACCTTTCCGTTAGTTAATTAATTTCTAGAAACGGGGCGGCAAGAGCTGGCTGATGGGGTTCGGGAATCGGGGATTAGGTGAGTGTGACGTCTCGCCAACGGAGTCAGTCATCGGATTCGTTTGAAACCGCCGAGCTACTCCAACACGTCGGCTTCTCTGGTCTGGTGCACCACACCACTCCAACTACAGTAGTTTTATTATCGTCCTCACCCAATGGATACTTCAGCCGTTTCCGTTTAGCGTGAAAAAAAAATACACTTCGATTTGTTTGGAACGCAAGGATCTCATAATCATTAGATAATTCTCGTGCTGCTGTATAAAGAGTAGGGGTTTTATCCTTTCTTTAGGGTAAAGGTAGATGGTCTTAGGAGATCACTTAAATGTTATAGGTATATATATATGAGATGAGCTAGAAGATCCATTGCAACAAATTTGTCTCTTAAATGCTAGTTTTAAGATACACGAGACGTTCGGCATGTTCATTTGGTTGTAGTTTCCTTTGTTTTCTTTCTCATATACACATGGCTGCCAAGCAAAGATAGTTCTCCAATGATCTCTCGCCGTCAGCTTTCTTTGTAGCAAATTTTTTATTCTGAATATAAGGTCGTGTCAAGACCAGGTCTCATACTTTTTAAGACCAATAAAACTGGTGTTGTAGCGTATAGGGTCGCCTTTTAAAAAAAACCCGACTGATTAGGCCTTAAGATCTCCAAACTTAGTTATAAAGAAAGGGTCTCCAAATTTTCATCAAACTATGGCCCCGTTCACGCGGCGGCGGCTGGATCGGTTGGTGGTGGATCGGCTGGAAGTGTCTCAAGGGTTACTGTAGCACTTTCAGCCGGTTTCAACCGGAACAGTGTTTCTCTCTACATAACCAGCAGCTACAGTGTTTTTGGCTTCTTTTTCAGACCAGCGAACGGGCCTATATGGGTGCCTAAGTCTACTGAGGAGACTTTACTGTTCCTCCGTGTAAAGGTGTCAAATGGTGAGCGTTAATGAGTCTAGCAAGTCCCAACTAAAACCACATTATTTTAAAGAAATTGTAAACCTTTTTCACATTGCAAACCTTCCACTTGTTGCTATCTTTTCCATACCTGCTTCTTTTTCTCTTCTCGTGGCTTCCGTCCTTTTCCAAATAGATGCCGAAAACCATATTGATTTTAAACAATAAATATTGTGCAGCTTTCTTAAACTTCAGAATTTACTCTTCTACTTGCATTAATGATTTGTAGCTAATAGGCCAACGGTATGCATCTCTATCCATTACAAAGTATGCGCTCCAAAATATAAGGAGTCTAAGAAGAGGTTTCCTCATGTATATTTTTTTCTATGTTTAAATCTTAATTAACAATTCCCTCTGCTCGCTAGTCGTTCATGGATGAATCATAGACCGTCTCTTCTTGTTTAGGGGGTATTTGGTACACTCTTCACCTTCTAAATCTAGTCTTATTTAGTTACTTTTTACCTAAATACTTTGACTAAGGGCGTGTTTGGGACTGCTCCGCTCCACGTTTTTCAGCTCCGCTCCATGTTTTTTAGCCAAACGGTTTCAGCTCCACGCACTCTGCTCCAGGAAAAAGGGTGGAGTTGTGAGAGCACCTAAAGAGGTACTCCACAAACTCCAGTTTTTTGTGGAGCTGCTTCACAGTGGAGTTTGTGGAGCAGAGTTTGTGGAGCAGTCCCAAACACCCCCTAAATAGGATTAAATGGACTTTAGCTAACTAGTCAATCAGATGTTGCTAAATAGGACTAAACATCACATTTTAGTCAGGCTGCCTCACTTTGTAGTCACTTTGGAGCCAAACACCCTGACTCTTTTAGTCCATTTTAGTCCAATAAACCAAACATGAGGTTATTAAAGTTTATGAGCTGGAGCGAGCGTTAGCTCGAGTGGTTCCGTCCCCGTCGTGGGAAGGCCCCGGTCGAGAGTTCGACTCTCACCGCCATGGGCACACAGTTGTGATGTCTTGATTTGTCTAGAACCCCCCCGCCTGCATTCAAGCGTCCCAAAACATGGGTAAGGTCTTCTGTGTGAGGGCGGGGCATGGGGTTCGAGGGTTTTCTTGGCTTGCGTGAGATGTCTTCTTCCTAGTGCAAAAAACTGCGGGGGTTGTCTGCCCACCGTAGACCGAGTTTTTTTTAGCTGATTTAGATGACTAAACTTTAGAAGGTGCAAACCAAACGCGCCCTTACCATTGTCCTATCTTTCTCGTCAACTCGTTGTTGCAAGAGGAAGGCATGGGAATGGCTCTTTTAATAGTCATTGCCAAGTGGTGACTTGTAGCACAAATGTGTGGCCCAAGGTACCTTTGTCCTCTTCTGGACTTATTAAGAAGTTGACCTTTGATGAACTTGTTGTACTTCTCGGAGTCCATTTCAATATTAGCCGAGCATAGTTGAATTTATCATTTCCACTTTCTTTTCCGTGAGTATAGGCTGATGTTTGAGAACTAAATAATACTCGCTCCAATTGTAAATTATATGCCACTTAGTCTTTTACTCTAAGTCAAGTTGTTTAAGTTTAGCCATTTTTCTAGAAAAATATATTAACATCCATGTGTCCAAATAAATACACTATCATGACATATTTCATAAATAATCTAAAACAACTATCATCAATGGACAGTAAATGTGGTTGTGCCTAGGGATGACAGCAGGTTGAGTAAGTTGCGGATGGAGTAAATACCTAAAGGATCTTGATATCGTCTAAATGGGAATGAATAGGTGAAAGGATCTATTTGCTTTCTTCACCCTATCGAGACACTCTCAAGTCACACTAAGCATTCATTTTAAGTTCCATATCAACATTGTCCGTATCCAAGTCATATCAAATATTGTCCATCTTACGTGACTTAGCTCATCCTCGTTTGAGTCCATACCTTAACACGTATGAATCAACATCAATATGATCCCAATTCACGATTCCTTATTTCCTCTCCAGTTTGCCTTGACATACTTAATCTTCACTTCTATATCTATTTCTATTTCTATTTCTATAATAGCATCACTCTAATTTTCTTCTTCATTCTTCCAACTTGATCAAAGTCATTCTACAATCAATCCCTTCTTGTTCATGCAAAGCAAGCAACCTATATGAGACCAAACCATATCCATTTCTCTTATGTCTCATTTGCCATATGTCAAATATGCTTGCTTTCACATGATGTCATGATATCCCACAACATAAAAGCTATTCCATCAATTCCATTTGCATTATTATCTTTCATGATCATCCAATCACAACAAATACACAACTTTGATCTTTATTTGAACACCGTGTGGAATAGCCTTAGGTTTGCCTTCTTATTAAGCCTTTGGCACACCAGGCGTCGCATCAAACTAAACCGCCTCAACTGAACAACGGGCCCCAGCAACAAACAGCCCACGCCGCACCACCGGGCACACCCGACGCGGCAAAACCAGCGGCCGCCTCAAGATTCGTGCCGCCGCGCAGCTTCCCCGCCCATCGCCGTCACCTTCCCGCTGACCAGTCACCCCGCCTAGCTAGAGCTGCCCTCCCCCTTCCCGTACACCGACCCGATACCACCACATCAACCTTCCCATCCCCTCCCCCGCACCCCCGCCGCCGCCTCCTCGTCGGCCGGCGGCGAGGGCGCGCCGCCTCCTACCCGCCCCTTCCGGTCCTCCGGAGGGCCCGCCCCGCGCGTGAGAGCCCCCTCGCACCGGGCTGCGCCTACGGGGTCGTGGCTTAGGGTTTCATGCGCCTCGCCAGCCGCCGATGTCGCACCCCGGCAAGTTTGTCTCCGTCAACCTCAACCGATCCTACGGCCAGCCCGCTCCCTCATCACACCATGGCGGTGGCGGAGGCGGCCGCCCCTCCCGCCCCGCCGGCACCGGCTCCTCAGCCGGCGGCGGCATGGTGGTGCTCTCCCGCCCGCGCGGAGCCTCCTCCCTCGCCAAGCCGCAGGCACCCAAGCTCTCCGTCCCGCCGCCGCTCAACCTACCGTCGCTCCGCAAGGAGCACGAGCGATTCGACGGCTCGGCGGCCGCTGCGGGGGGCGGGGTCGCCTCGGCCCCGCCTCGATCCGGCGGGCCTGCTGCCGGCTGGACCAAGCCCGCCCCGGCGTCCGAGAAGCCTCCCGGCTCCGCAGTGCTTCCTGGCGGCGTCGCCAGGCCACCGTCATATGGGTTTGCGGAGAAAGCCGTCGTCTTGCGCGGGGAGGACTTCCCGTCCTTGAAAGCAGCTGTTGCCCCGCCGACACCTCCGCAGCCTGCGCAGCGGCAGAAGGATGCTGATGGGGCGCGGGTCGTCACACCAGAGGCGCGACCAGGACCTCTTGGGATGCGGCCGCAGGTGACAACCTCGCGGGCCACTGAGCCACTGGCCTCTGGTGGGAGCTTGGGACCTGGTGGCCGCACTTCCGCTGAGAGGGTGCAGAAGCCTGATCTGGGGCCGCTTCCGATGGTCCGGCTTAGGTATCATTCTGACTGGGCTGATGACGAGCGTGACACAGGGCTGAGCCTTCCAGAGCGGGACAGCAGGGAGAGGGGATTTGGCAGGACTGAGGCCATGCTTCCAGGGCGCGACCTTTATGGAGCAATGAGGGAGCCCTTCAAAAAGGAGCTGTTTGGGAGAGATGCGGCTGCAACAAATAAAGAAGGTGGGCAAGACGGCCTGTGGCGATCTCCCGTGTCAAACCAACACGATAGGGAGCTAACAGATGGCCGACCATACAGTGGTGGCAGAGGAAGCAGTGGGCAATCATATCGGGAAAGCATAGCTGCCGGAAAGGATGTGTGGAGTAATAGTAAGGAGCCTCCTATGCGTGCCTATGGTCAGAATGGGGTGGAACAGTATGGAACCACACGAGTTGGGGAAGCTGCTAGCGAGCGTTACGGCAACAGTTCAAATAATTGGCCTAGGTTGAATTCTTTCCAGAATAATGTTGGTTCCAAAGTGCAGCCCTTTAGTGGTAATAAAGGGCCTTTAATTAATGATCCAGTGGCAAAATTTGGTAGGGAGAAGCGGCTGACTGGTTCCCCTGCTAAGCCTTTAATAGAGGATAGCGGTTTTGACAGCATTTCTGCCGTTAACTTGACTGCAATAAAGAAGAAGAAAGAAGCAGCTAAACCAGCTGATTTTCATGACCCAGCAAGGGAGTCGTTTGAGGCAGAGCTTGATAGGATCTTGAGGGTACAGGAGCAGGAGAGACAACGGGTAATGGAAGAACAGGAAAGGGCCAGAGAAGTTGCTCGGAAGCAAGAAGAGGAACGGGAGAGGCTGATACGAGAAGAGGAAGAGAGGCAACGTCTGATGGAGGAGCAGGCAAAGCAGGCAGCTTGGCAAGCTGAGCAAGAGAGGCTGGAAGCTGCTAAAAGGGCTGAGGAGCTGAGAATTGCCAGGGAGGAGGAAAGGAAGAGGATTGCCATGGAGGAGGAGCGGCGTAGGGAGGCAGCGCGTCAGAAGCTCCTAGAATTGGAGGCAAAAATTGCTAGAAGACAAGCAGAATCAAACATTGGCAGCGCAAGAGCTGTCAATGATGAATTTATTCCTGGAGATATCAAGGACAGAGACCTGTCACACTCTGCTAACTTTGGTGACAGAAACGATATTGATAAAATGAACGAGTGCATCAATACCTCAGCACCATTGGAATCCTCTAGTCTTAACAGGTTCAGTGAGACAGTTCCAAGGGTGCACACTCTTACGGATGGACGCTCTTCATTTATTGATAGAGAAAATGCATACTATAGTTCACGAGCTGCATTTCCAGAACAAGAGAATGTGCATCATAGTCCACGGCGTGACCCTTTTGCTGCAAAGAGGGGAAATTTCCCTAAGAAAGATCTTAATGATGGATTTGGGAGTGTTTCGGTCAGGCAATCTTCAACAGGCCGAACAACTGATTCTCCATGGGCACTCGAAGATTT
This sequence comes from Miscanthus lutarioriparius, assembly GCA_904845875.1. Taxonomy (NCBI): domain Eukaryota; kingdom Viridiplantae; phylum Streptophyta; class Magnoliopsida; order Poales; family Poaceae; genus Miscanthus; species Miscanthus lutarioriparius. Next base: position 40,727,276 of record CAJGYO010000001.1, read on the forward strand.
CCGTCATGAAAAGGTTCCACGATGGGATGCGCCTAGGGAGATTGACCGTTTCAGCAAACAATCTGACTTTGATAATGAGCTTTTTAACAGTGACAGGTTTGGAGATACAGCTTGGCTGCCTAGTAGTTCTCATGGAAGCCTCAATGCTCATGCTCAACAAGGAGATAGGATGTTTCAGAGTCCTGATGTTAATGAATTGTCTTCTTTTACCAGACCATGCTACTCTATGCGGCAACCACGTGTCCCCCCACCCCCAATTGTGACATCTGTGCGAAGTTCAGTCGGTGCTTCAGCTCAACGTATCAATTCATCTTTTGTGGATGGTGGGAATGGAGAGAGTTCTGGTAGAGATGATGTGCAGATTATGCAGGGTCAGTATGGAAGTGCATACCAAGAGGCATCTCGCCAGCATGGGATACGACCTGACCACATTTCTGTTAATGAGCACCAAATTGTGGACAGAAAAAGCCCTGTATTGGGTTCACAATCTTCTCTTTCTGTTTCAAGCCCTCCTAGCTCACCTCCACATGTTTCGCATGATGAGATGGATGTATCGGGTGATTCTCCTGCGTTACCGACTTCTACTGATGGTGAACGAACGGTGCTCTCTGACAACGACAATGCAGCTCTGACTGTAGATGCAGACAATACAAGCAGAATTGCTGCCTCAGGAGTGCCCCACTTGGAGGATGATGAATGGTCAAGTGTAAACAATGATGATAGGCGGAAACAGGATGAATATGATGAAGACAATGATAGCTACCAGGAGGATGAAATCAATGAAGCTGATGATGAGAATATTGACTTGGATGATGAGTTCTTAGAGGGACAGAATACACCTGTAGAACTGGAACCAGTTATACTTGGATTTGATGAGGGCGTGCAGGTTGAAATTCCACCGAATAGTCAACTTGAATTAGCTTCTGTGAGGAGCACTGAAAGGACTGTTGGAGTACATCTATACTCAGGAGTTTCAGAGCAAGAGAATGTCAGTGGTTCAGTTGTCCATTCTGATCCTGTTACTGAAGCAGAGAAAGCACTGCAGGCATTGACTCTTGATCGTGTAAATGCCCTGACAAAAGACAGTAATGGGGAGCCATCCAATAGCTTAGGGACACCTGCTTCAAGTTCCCAGTTACCTCAGGCATCTTCTGCAGGTCCTATTTTTTCATCAGCTTCAGCAGTAGTTGGGCAGAATGAAGTACCTGTTAGCCTCCAGTTTGGTTTGTTTACAGGTCCTCCTCTAATACCAACTCCAGTTCCAGCCATTCAAATTGGTTCCATACAGATGCCAATCCATCTCCACAATCAGTTTAACCCATCCCTGCCTCACATGCACCCTTCAACAGCCCCTTTATATCAGTTTGGCCAGTTGAGGTATGCCCGTCCTATCGCCCCGAGTGTTCGATCGCTGCCTTCTCAGGCCATCCGCCCTGTACATTCTTCCATACCAGCTCAACATACATTGAATCAGAATGCGTCCAGTGTTCTACCTGAGCTAACGGATGGAGATACAAACCAGAACATCCCAGCTCAGGCAAGCTCATCCACCTTTATCAATAAATCAGCAGCGCCTACAGACAAGCTTCCCCTTGGAATGGACAGTTCAAACTCTCAGTATCTCAATGCTCCTGCAAACAATCAGATGGCTGGTGTGGAGGGGTTTCATGGCCAGGTGGACAGAGAATCTGCTGAGGGTACAACTCCCAGTGGTAGGAATCAAGATCTCTCTTTGAAGAGGAATTACAGACCTACCTCCAACAATGTAGAATCTTCTCAATATGGTTTGGAGGGGAGAGCCATGGGTGATCCAAAGGCTCCTGGTGTTGTCTCTGATAGAAGGGGGAGGAGATATGGTTATGCTGTTAAAGACATCAACATGAGATCTACCGGCTCATTTGTTGAACCTTCTCATAAAGATTCCAAAGGAGGATTCCAGAGAAGGGCTCGTAGGAATGTAAGACGGACTGAGTTTAGAGTTCGGGAGAACATCGAGAAGAATCAAAATGAAACTTCTGAGTCATTTTGCCATGGTGAACAAGACGAGATGACATGCTCCAATGGAACAAGAGATGTTCCAGCGAGAAATACTAATAGAAGGGAACTTGATATGAACAAGGCTTCTAGGATAAATGAAGCAAGTGATCAGAGTGTCTCATTTAGAAGTACACACAATGTTCCTTATGAGAGATCTCATGGTGGGAGCAAGAAGTCTAGAACAGGTGCTGTCCCTGATGGAGATACTACCTCATTGCAAGCTGGAGCTGTTCGTGTTGTGAAGCAACAGGGCATTGAGATCCCTGTTGATGCAGATGGCTTCATTGAAGTAAGGTCCAAAAGACAGATCATGAGTGTCAGGAGAGAGCAGAGGGAGAAAGAAAATAGATCCAAAATGAGGATGGCAAAGGTGCCCATCTATCATGTTTCATATGCTTAAATTTTTATCTTGTTTTTACCTTATTTGAGTTAATTAATGCTTTTATGTTGGTTGTATCAGGCTCCCCGCAAACAGCATAGTGTTTCCCTACAAAGCTCAGTTGGTCCTAGTGTGAATAAGCGAGCAGCTCCTTCGAGTGGAGAAGTTCCAAAGAAAGTTTCTTCCGGTTCTGCCATCACGGTAGAAGGAAGAATTGCTGACTATGCTGAAACTTCAGTTCCATCGATGGTTGATATGGCTTCCATGAACCTCATAGGGCCACCTTCAACCAATGCAGAAACTCATACAAACTGCTTTGCCAATCAGTATGTAGCTTAATTATGCTTAAGTTCTTCAACCAATTAAGGCTATGCTTGAGGGTCACTCACAAAAGCTTTTACAGGCCTATCCAGATCCAGACATCCTCTGACTTGGTCACCTCCAGTCCTGCAAAGCTTGTGAGTGGCTTATCTGAAGACAACAATAAAGGGGCATCTATTAGTACTCCATTTAACATGGTTTCCTGGGATAATTCACAAATAAACCAGCAGGTAGATTGCTTTTCTCAAGTTTATTTGTGTTCCAATGGTGGCAAATCTATATTCTTTTATTGTTGCATCCATATTTTCCATTCTTTATCTTTGGTTGTAGATTGCTTCTTGTGAATGAATTCTACATATATTCACTCCCAATACATCAAGGTGTATTTACATTTTGTTTTTTCATGGATGCAAACCAGATTACCTTGCTATTTTCCAGAAAATTATGGAAAGTTAAACAGTTATTATGCCTACTGTACTTGCATAATTCAGTGAGTGTTTTCTTCTGAATTTGTACAAATTATTAATCCAAACACCAGAAGAGGAATGGATAGCAATATCGTGGGTACATTTGGTTGCCTGGTTGAGCACTGTACAGCCTTGTTGAATCAGAAATCAGAGAGATTGCTGGGTGAGGCTTCCTTGGGACCTGAGCTAGGGAGCTTTTTGCTTGCTTCCGCAGGCGAGCAAATTTGTCTCGCCTGCGCTGGCTAGGTAAGCTTGCTTTAGACTAGCGAGGTAGTCGGGAACCAAACTTGCTCGTGATAAACATCCTAAGACTACAATGCTAGATAACCATATTTCAACATATTATATGGGAATTGTATCACATGAGTGTCTTTTTTGTTGTCTTTCCTTATATTTTTCTAAAAAAATTAAAATGTTGATGAAAATTCTATTTGAAATCCTGCACCAAGAGCGACCACAGAACAAAGCCTTTGGCTAGAGATGAACCCAACAAGGGCTGCCCCTGAATAAAAGTAAGACAGGTATGAGTAATAGCATCGTAGTGATAGTAAGGAGATTGATAAGGTTATGATTTATCCACATGGAGTGTGATTTCCATGTGCTCCTATCCAGAAGTTGCAGTTCAAGTGGTTCTTATTTAGGTAAAAGATTGACAATCATAAACTAAACTTGACCTTTTTAAATGCTCATGTTGCTGTGTTGGTAGCATGCAGTTTAAGTAGTTCTTATTGTACATTGCAATGCGTGCGTCCCTACCTTCAAATTATTATATACTTATCTGTAAATGTATTTTCTATTGAATGCAATTGTACATTTTATTTGGATTTTCAGGAAGCAACTTTTTAGTCTGGCATATGCCACTGAACTATGGTTTTATCTTAATTCTCTAGTCTTCATATATATAAATATTTTTTGCAACTTGTTCACATGTAGGTTATGCCATTAACTCAAACTCAACTTGAAGAAGCTATGAGACCAGCTAAATTTGAACAGCAGGCTGGGTCTGGCTTTTCTTTGGAGTCCAACAATGCTTTGTCTCCCACAGTAACCACAGAAAAGGTGTTCCCTTCATCTGCTAGTCCGATTAATTCCCTTCTGGCTGGAGAGAAGATTCAATTTGGTAAGCACTTTTCATCAGTACTGTATGATGTTTATTGCCGCTTGACTTACAATGAATAACAATGTTGCTCAGGGGCAGTAACCTCGCCAACCATGCTACCCCCAGTTAGCCGAACTGTTTCAAGTGGTCTTGGAGCTCCAGGTTCATCTAGGCCTGATATGAAGATTGATCGAGGCTTGTCTAGCGATAACAGTGGTCCTGATAAGGCAAATTCCAAGGAATTATGTCCGAGTACCGAGGATGCAGAAGCAGAGGCTGAAGCAGCTGCTTCTGCTGTGGCTGTGGCAGCTATTAGCACTGATGAGGGATCTCCAGCTGATGCGACTACAGCATCGGCTCCAGACACCAAGAGCTTTACAAGCAAGGATCTCAGTGGGTTAACATCAGGAGGTATGATCTTTGCATTGTCAAATACTTTAATTAAAACATTGTTACATGATTATGTAGCTATATTTATTGTGTTATGGACAAAACTGAAGCAGGGGCAAGAACAGGTCAAGCTGGTCAATCATCCACCGAAGAGCTGCTCACAGTTGCTCTTCCTGCAGACTTATCAGTTGATACTCCATCCATGTCCTTGTGGCCTCCTATAGCCAGTCCACAAGCATCAGGGCCAATGCTTTCTCAGTTTCATGGTGCACAGCCATCCCACTTTTCCTGCTTTGATATGAATTCGATGTTAGGAGGGCACATTTTTGCATTTGGCCCAAGTGACGAATCTGCTGGTTCTCGAGGTCAGCACCCTCAAAGAAGCAATGCATTGCCTTCAGCACCATTGGGAGCTTGGCCGCAGTGTCATTCTGGGGTAGACTCTTTCTACCGTCCTCCAACTGGGTACGCTGGTCCTTTCATTACTCCAGGTGGAATCCCAGGCGTGCAAGGTCCCCCACATATGGTGGTCTATAACCACTTCGCCCCAGTAGGGCAATTTGGTCAGATGGGACTTGGTTTTATGGGAGCCACTTATATCCCTGGTGACAAGCAGCCTGATTGGAAGCAAAGCCAAGGACCACCTATTGTTGGTGTAAGCCAGAGTGATCCAAACAGCCAAAATATGGTGTCTGGTCAATTAAATGCTCCTAGTGTTCCTGCTCCAGTTCCACATCTACGCCCAACTTCTATCATGCCAATCCCCGTCTCCATTGACCATGTTCGACATTGCTCCTTTCCAGGTATGCATTTTAATTGTCGTAGATACATGCCAAGACAGTGGAAAAATCATGTAGTTAACTCTTGCATTTTTATGTTGCAATCTTCATTTGCATTGTAACTAACTATCCTCGCTGTTTTTCCAGACATCTACAGACATACAGATGCAAACGTGTTGGCCACATATGCCTGTACCTCTACGCTCAGTTCCATTATCAGTTGCACTTCAGCAGCATCCAGTAGATGGTACAGCCACACAACAGTTTGTTCATAACGTGCCAGTAGACAAGTCCAGTACAAATAACCGATTTCAGGAGTCCTCTGTTTCTGCTGGACCATCAGATGGCAACAAGACCTTCCCAAATGCAGCTGCCTCTCAGTACAGAGATGAGTTAGGTCTTGTCGAACAGCCAGCCTCAACTAGTTCAAGCTCCCAAACTGTTCAGCCTTCATTTGGCCAGGCAGGCGTGATCAGCAATGAAGTCTCGACCAGTGCCAAAGTCATGGTTAGAGCGACCCCATCTAAAGTCAACCCTGGAACTGCCGCAGGGGTTGCTAGCAACACGAACGGCCCTCAGGTCACCAGCATACCTTCCAAGACCCATCAGTCGCCATCATCATCAGACCAGCAGTACCAGCATCCGGTTAACAATCAGGATCGCCGGGCCCGTGCGACCCAAAAGGCTGGTACTGGTAATGAGTGGCAACGGCGATCAGGGTACCAGGGTAGGAGTCAAGGTTCTGGTTCCGACAGGAGTTCAGGCACTGGTAGGATGAAGCAGATCTACGTTGCGAAACCCTCGTCAACAAGTGGCCATGCCCCATCAGGCTAGAGAGTGGTACTGACTTCACTGAGCCTGCTTCACGCTGGTACAGCTCAGAGCATCCTTGGCATCAGACACATGCGAAACATATTTTCGCACCATGTCTGTCTATTCTGGTTTATTTGGTGATTATGTCTTGTGCTGGTTGTGTATGTTTTTGGTTCATTTTGTTGCATAGAAGAAAATAGAGTGCTGTTGCACTGCAAAAAACATTCGAAGCGACACCATATGATGCCTGATAAATTTTGCAGCCGATGGAATCGGCTGCCCGTGTGAGTCACTTCTGTGTGATGCAAGGATTACTATTGTTTATTATTTTTTGTTGACCGGCTCAAGGTCTGGACAGGCGAGGAAATGTAAATGTGGGGTATGTTCATAAATGCCTCGATGCTACTTTAATAGAAACATATGCATCCCTATCCTATTTTGTCATTTTATGTTAGTGTTAGTACTATTCCTTGAATCTTGACGCGAAAAAAATCTAAGCTTGCCCAAGAACTTGGATGTCATCACGCAAAGTTTTGTAATTGAAAACTTGAATATGTCAGTTCAATTTTAGCTTTGACTGGGAATTCTTGTTTGAATCGAAATCTCCTAGGCTCCTTTTGATGTTATAAGGTGGCTTTTCAAAAGCACCTGTTTCCTTCTAGACTTGATGCAATTATACAGCATCTGAAGCAACTTTCCAGGATTAGTGACAGACAACCACGACAAGCTGACTGGAAGGAAAATAGAGAATTTTGGCAACCGCTCAAAAGCACGGTGTTTCAAATATTATAAAATTACATTTTGTCAACAAGTCAAATGGACATTGCAGATATATGTACTTTTACATTACGGGACAACAGTTACGGGGCGGCACCCAGCTGGTCCAGCTCAATATCTGAAACCTTCCTGGATGATCTGGCAGGAAGTCATTAGCAATCTACGGCTTTCCTTATAGATACACTACCAACAGGAAACAGCTATCGTTTCACTATCTGGAGATGAACAGATTTATATACATCTTCCCACCTCCATCACTACTCTTCTTACAAACTTTCCAGCTAGCTTGCATGGACCAATCCCATTGGTCCCTAAGCTTCCCATGATAATGATTGGTGTCCTGAGTCACGAAAGAGCTGCTAGTGTAAACCCGTGCCTTCATGAATCATGCGGGCCGACCTAATAAAAACACGGCCGGTTTTGAACATGTTGATAAACAAAGAATATATGCAGGGTGAAAATAATAGGAGTCATGTTTTACCTTGGTTGTATCAGCATGTTTTTGCTGGTTTTTGCTAGACCCTCTGCCTTGTTCCCTGCTACCGTGAGTCTCCCCATCTAAGAAGTTCTGGTCTGATGATTCTGAAGAAGATGGGCAGTTTTCTTTATAGCGTAACAGTAAAAGGCAGCAATACATGTATTAGTTCACAATAGTCCAATAGAAAATGCTAATGTCCCTTCAAATAGAAGGTCAGTGTGAACGGACATGCTAATATAACTTCTACTGTCATGAATGCGAACTTTTACCATATTGAAGTTTCTTAACTCTAGGTAAAAACACAGATCAATTCTGCACTGTTTTCCCCCTGCACATATTTGGAAGCATCATGAACCTACCTCTCCAAGAAAAGGAATGTCCATGCTGGTGCACACGGAAAGCAGATGACCCCCCAGAATTCCTTTGCCTTGCATGGTAACTAGTAACTCTCTCTTGTCTTGGACCATTAGTTGATGCATCATCATCCATATAATAGTGTGAACCCCCAGAACAAGAAGGTGAACCGATATACCCAACCTCTGACAATCTTGATTCAGCTCCATCTCCATCAATCTCGTCTGTCCCCCAATATCCCTGTCCCTGATGTTTTGTTAAAAAGATAGAAAGAACAATTTCATTCACAGAAAAAAAAACATCCCTTGATAAGTGATATTGATATAGAGTAGCGAGAACTTGTTGCCACTACCTGATCATATTTTGTGTTTCTACCATCTCCACTATAAGAAGTTTTTTGCCATGCATCCGGAGTCCTATAGAATGACTCTGCTGATTTCATCGCCCCTTTACTACTGTACAATTGATTAACAAATGATTCCTCCAAAAAGGTAATGTAGAGCATGTGCTTCTCATCGGTCCATCCAGATGATGAACCTGGATTCGATGTATCCTGGCAGAAGAGAATAAATCTATTAAATTCAACAACAGCCTCCAACGATCTGATGTAATACAGATAATTCAGATATTTAGAAAGACAATGTCCAGACAGAAGATCTCAACCAAGAATTCCTCCCCTTATTTTAGTATTGACATCTTACTTTCCAAAAAAAATTTAGTATTGACATCACAAGGAAATTTCCTTCAACAATGCCTTGTGGCATTATAATAATACATGAGATGCATATCAAAAGAGGCAAGCATGATTGCAGGATAGAACACTAAATATGCGAGTAAAAATATTTTTTTTTCCTTAATTGAAATCAGGCAATCAGTAAAGAAAGAAGCGCTTCATCAGGACCCTCAGGAACATGAGAAATACAGAATCAATGGCTGATAGAACTAAGAGACTGTATCACAAACTCCTTTTTCATGTAAAATCCAGAGAATTCTATTTCTTGTTTTGACACAATTTTTCCTCATGCTAACAAAGACCTTTATGGTTCAGAGCTAAACCACAATAATCCAGGATTCTCAAAGTTGATTTTTTTAGCAGTCATTTACATCTGGAGCATTATGTTGAAAACAGCTTCTGCATGGTTTGCATAGGTACCTTGTATATGTTTGTTAACCATTGTAACTTGAGTGTTCCTCAAAATAAGCAAAGTAATACTATACCCAAAATAAGCAAGAAGATTAAATAAGAAGGATAGAATGAGGAGGGCGGTATGAAGGGCACAAGATTCCTTCCAAGGTTATGGTGAAAATTATTAGTACGAACCACTGGATCACGTGTGGGTAGCACCCAATCTGTCAGTGCATTAGCTTCTAATATACCCCTAAGGTAATCAAACCAGGTGGTTAAGTTACATGCCAATATTGCCTTCTTATTTCCTAATAAGCCGTTAATAATTGCTGGGCATCTCAGACAGATTAACTCGGTCATTGTTTCAGTTGGATTTGGACCTATCCTTGAACTCATGTTCTGTCTCATGCACAATCCACAAACAAACAACCAAAGCTCCTGTTCCAGTGAGTACCCACAAACCCGCAAAACTAGCCAAAAGAACTACACAAAACTACAAGAATAGAATATCAAGTGACCACCAGGTGATGCATTAACAAAATAACAAATCTAACTAAGGTTCTCAGCAGGCAGCAAATCAAATCTTGAACTTTGCTATTAGAAAAGCCAGCGGAAAACTGTATCTAATACAAAGCAAACTTTGGTGGTCATTATTCTAATCAGGCATGTAACATCACTAAGTTGCACAGCAACAATCAAACTATAACACCAATTTTGGAATGGAACTATAATACTGTTTTGGAATAGAACAATTGGAAACAATGAAGCATATATATCTCATACTTACATCCAACTAAAAGATTTCTTCTTTCAAACAAAAGAAAAAGTAAAACTCTTATGTCACTCTTTGACTAAAGTTCGGTGTTTGTTTGCCCCATTTGTTGTTAGCTAGCTGTTACAAAGGTGAGAATGTCTTCTTCTTAAGCAAAATGCCTGGGCTGCCTTATCCCCGGCAGGTCGAGTTTTTTTAGCTGTTACAGAGTATATTCTATTTGTAACAGGAAATGAAAAACCGGTGGTACCTTGGTACAAGGTGAGATACCTATTTTGACCCTTAGTGTTAATGTTTGTGAAATACTAGACATAATATTTTGAGTAGATAATGTGCAAGAACAACCAAAGTTAAATTTGGTAACCAGAATAGGCCTAAACAATAGTGGAAAATGCCCGTTACCACGGGTTAGCGGCAGCAGCACCTGTGTAGACAGGTCAACGACAGAAATCTAGTTCAGACCCTTGATTTGTAATGCTATCCGTTTCCTACTGTTATCCAATCACAGCCCGACACTCATACTTGTCCCTAAATGATTGTCATGCAAACATGGATCTCAGTAAGCCAATATTGTCTTCATGCTGAACTTGTCCTATGCGTTTTCGCAGGTAAGCCACGCAAAAACTAATGACCGTTATCATTCTGTAGTCGTGAGAGTCAATTCCCGCCAAAAGGCTATCAAATATCTGCAACAACCCTATGTAGAAGTAATTTTCTGACCTGAGATAGCAACCATTAGCAATAAATCAGCCCTTGTTAGGTAATATATGAACCAGGTAGTCAAAATCGCTGTGGAAAACAATAACGGTTAACTCAGTAATGCAGGAAATGCTCAAAAATCATAGGCAGGCAATAACCTAGCCTACATTCAGACCTAAAAACCTTCCCTCTTGGACATGGATGAAGCTTCGAACGATACTTGTAAGTTGTAACCATCTCACTGAGCCACCCATAACTTTTGTACCTCATCTAGAGGTTATCGTGAATGTAGCTAGCGTTGATCTATTCACGGTAGCCTTTTATTTATATATCAATAGAACTGAATCAAATCAGCACCACTTCGTTGAACAACCAAAGACACCCTCCACTCATACATCAATTCTTCCACTCATCCATCTTCTTCGAAGACAATCAAGGTAGCTAACAAGCTCTGAAGCTCTGATCCGTGCCGTCTTCTTCCAAGACAATCAAGGCAGCAAACAAGCTCCGATCCGTGCCTTGCCTGACGGAGCTGAATCTACCTAGTCGGCCATGTATCGCAAGTCGCAACGCAAGGCCACAAACCGAGCAAAACAGGCCCGGGCTGGCAGCAGCCGAGCCGAACGCCCGGACCCCTCCATGGAAAAGAAGAGAAGAAGAAGAAAAAAGGTGAGAAGTTGGGACTCGATTACCCACCCCGAAGCGCTGCGGATCGGTGGGCGGCCTCTTCCCCATCGATCACCCCGCGCGGCCGCGGCCTGCCCGAACCGACGCCGCGCGACACGCCGGGCGACGGGGGTCAGCAGCCCGGCCCTGCACTGCAAAGGAACGCGAGCGTGAGAACGTCGGGGCGGAGGACGGGGATCCGGCGAAGTGGCGAACCCTCGCTCGCGGCGGTGGACGGCGACGGACGACAAGCCGTTACTGGCCGGGTTGGCGACGCAGAGGGGAACGGAGAGAAAAGGGGGTCGGCCGGGCCTCCCTTTTTATCCTGCGTGGCACGGGCGCTTTTCCACGTGGACGCTCGACGCTGCGGCCGACACCTGGCAGATAATATCTGACGGACGGATGGACGGGCGGGGCGCCTACCGGTCTGCACCTGGAGGTGGGACCCTCCGGGGGAAGGCACCAGTGGAGTGGCTGGTCAGGGCTGTTTGGCACTATTCAACTTCACTGAGTAACTTTTTAGGTGAAATTGAGCTGTTTTAGAAAAAATATTTAGCAAAACAGTTTTACCAACAACTTCATATATGAATGGGAGAGAGAAATGAGGGAGAGAGCTAGATTAAGCTATTTTTTTCAGCTTCATCCCAACTCATGTCTTTGTGAGAGAGAGAGAAAATAATTTCATGGATAAAGCTGTTTTGAAAATAAGTGTTTAGCAAATAAAACAGCTCACAACAGCTCAGCTGTGCCAAATAGGCCCTTAGTTACTCACCTAAGGTTTAGTCTCTATCTCATTGGATTTTGGACACATGCATGGAGTATTAAATATAGACAAAAAAATAACTAATTGCACAGATTACGACTAATTTACGAGACAAATTTTTTAAGCCTAATCAATCCATGATTTAATAATGTGGGGCTATAGTAAAGGTACAGTAAATATGTGCTAACGACGGATTAATTAGACTTAATAAATTTGTCTCACGGAGTACTGATGACTTCTGTAATTTATTTTATTATTATTATCCGAATACTCTCATGTGACACCCCGATGTGACACCCCTAAACTTTAGCCTCTAGATTTAAACAAGGCGCACGATTCCGACAGTCAATGCATTTTGGATGTGACTAATTATTGAATCCAATTAGTTAAACTAAATCAAGCTATCACTATTAACCAGCTCGGCTTAACCTAGTTAACTTGGTAGGGATTAAAACACACCATCTATGTGTCCTACTATATCCGGTGGCGGATCTAGAAACAGAATAAGAGAGAGGCTAAATAACACTTATAAAGCTAAAAAATTAATTAGCCATACAATAATATATATAATAAAGAACCCAATATAACAAATTGGATACCGAATTCGTCAAGACTGAACACTAAACAAATCTAATAATTTGAGTACCCAATATGAATAATGACCAAACCAGTCTACTCGTGCCTCGTTTAGGTGTGTTGTTGCCGGCTACTCCAGTGCTCTGTGCTCGGCTACCCGCATGGGCCAGGTAGTGCTCGCCGACCACCGCTGAAGGGATGAGTGCTGCTTGCCGCTGCCCAAGAATGGGCAGGGATGAGTGCCCACCAGTTGCAGTTGCCGAAGATGGACAAGATGAGGTGGACTAGCTGCCGCTGGTGAAGGATGGCCAGGGATCCATCTAGAGAGCCAAGGAGCGCCTTCGGCATTTGGGATCCTGGCTTTGGCTTAGCTCCGACGTGTTCCGCAAGAAGCTAAAGCGAGAAGACGCGGGTAGCAGGCGATGGACGATGGACGTCGGGACGTGACTGCATGAGGCATGCAGGCAGATGAGGCCACGAGGGCTGTGTGGTTGGGCCGTGGGGGGCTAGTTGGCCCAATACAAGAACTTGTTCTAAACATATTTGGGCTGCGCTCGAGGCTGCTGCCCCGAGCCCAAATATGCCACTGCTACTACATGCAGATGAATAGAGGGGTCAAATGCCATACTACATAGTCATACACTAAGTCTTATATGGTAAAAGGTAGTTTAATGTTACATCAAAGATTCTTTAACACCAAAGTTCACATAAGGGCTTCCCCAATACATCATCTTGGTGCTGCCCCAGACTCCGCATATGCATCCAGCTTAGTGCCTTCACGGTACGCCAATGTCTCTTGCAAAGGTACTCGAAACCTTGTCCGACAAAAGGATAAAGCACATGTCTAGGCGTGCGTTGAAGCAGTGAGGAGACGTTGATATGAATTTATATGATAATGCGTTTATATGATGGGACCACTAAAATCTACCATCTACTTGCACATAGAAGAAACACAAAATGAGGAATAAAGGTGGCGGAGCTACTATCTGGGATCTAGGAGACTGGGAGTCTGTGTTACAAGATTTAGAGCCACAATTCATCTATGCCTACATATAGTGCTGCTTTAGGCTCAAACCTACATGCTTGTTAGCTTGCATTGCTATTATCTTAATAGAATTTCTAACACTTGAGCATCTACGTCTGTAACTCGGTCTCACAAAAAAAAGAGTGACGTGTGTGACTTTGGTTCCTATGTCAAAGATTAGAGCGAGTAAAATGATGGTCTTATAGCCAAGCTAGTTAGTATTTTTGTTGATGTTGAAGAGGAGAGGAGAGAGCAAAGCTTGGCAAGAGAAAATGAGGCTTCTCTCGACCATCGTCTTCTTTCCCCCGCCTCTCGCATTGGACACATTGAGAGGGTTGAAACCCTTAGTTTGGTTTTGGTTAATTGATGAAACCTAGGACTAACCTTTGATCTAAGTGTATGAATTAGATAAGGTGATCCAACCCAAGTGGTGAAGCTAGATGATAGCCATGGTGAAGATGATGGCCACAAAAGAGATGATCAAGTGCTTTACATTTGGAAAGAAAGAAAGAGAAAAACAAAAATAGCTCAAGCCAAAGGTATAATGATAGGAGCTATTTTTGTTTGCACTCAAGACACCATAGAGGGTGTGAGTGATTTAGGATCAACAGCCGTACTATAAAGAGGGGAAATCTTTGGCTAAGTGGTTTATCGAGTGCCACCAGGTGATATGATTCATGCATTGCATTTAGGAATCTAGTGTGCTAACTTTGACCCTTTGTAAAATGCTTTGAAAAATACTAACACATGTGCACACAAGTTCTACGCTTTGTGGTTAGCAAGTTAGAAGCAAGAGCAAAGCGGTTGAGGAGATAGAAAAAGAAAAGGCGGTGGCGGTCCCTGACTGGACGCTGCACCAGACGCAGGACCTGACCCTAGGCAGCATCCGGTCAATTATAGCCAGTGGCGCGAAGTGCGGGCTAAGGGCACCAAGCAAGGACCGAACGTTGGCACCTAACTCGTGGCCACGTTCGGTCATCGCGTGCAAAGAAGGAGACGCTCGGGCGGTCGATCGGACGCTGGCGCGACCGGACGCTCGGGGAACACTATTCCTACGTCCGGTCAGTACTCAGTGGCGCGTGCATAGTTGAGCTATAGCGACCAGACTCACCGACGCGTCCGGTCGTCTATGATCTGACACGTTCGGTCAAAGTTTAACGGCTCTGGAACCTCTCTGTACTCGACCTGACGCTGTGTGGCTTAGAGTCCGGTCAATCATGCAATGAGTCTAGTCATAACTTACCATTTCACGCGACTGTGACTTGACCGTTGGAGATGAACGGGCGAGATTTGAACGAGGACACATGGATGGCTAAGGGCGACCGGATGCTGGCTGACCAGATGCTGGGGTGTGTCTGGTCAGCCTGTGAACAGAGTGTTGGTATTTCTTAATGCGAACAGAAATAATCCGTAAGCGTATGGAAGTACCGTTGTAGCACTTCACCCGGAAGTATTCAGGGTATCGTATTTTTCATAGGGAACGGAGGTACTCTTCTAGCCAATTCGTCCAAGGACAACACAAGGGTAGAGCCGATAGAGGTAAAGATGGATTCCTATGATTATAGGGTCTATGGATAGATAAACTCTACTATTACTTACTCACTTCGGGCATCGGATCACACCTGGTCTGCCAAGCGAGGCTGGCCTATAGCCTACGTCGAACCCAGACATGGGGGAATACGAGAGACGGACAGGGTTGTAACCACTTGCCGCCTACCCCTCAACCATGGGAAACAAGATAAACGAAGATAGCTTATAGCCTAGACACCATGTCTATGCTATCGACTATTACTCTAGCGTGCATGTAAGGGTTATCTGTCTCTATCTGGGCCCTTCGACTAGAGCAACCACCACAAGGACGGATGATGAACCTACAAACAAGTAAAAGTATAGCTTAACTAATCAAAGACTTTATAACCAAAAGAACCACGAACACTCACTTAGCGGGAGAACCCGTTGAAGTGAAGGTGCTCGTCGAGGTACAAGGCGAGGAACACCGACAAGTCCAGCGCTTCCCCAAGCTCTCCCTCACATCTCTCCCTTACTATTCTACTAGCTATCTAGGGCCTAACCCCTTGGAGTGTTGCTTAAAAGTGAAGAAACTCTTTGCCTTCTGTGTGTGTTGTAGAGGAGGGGTACCCCTCTATTTATACAAGAGCCTAGGCGGTGCTAGAGGCTATTTTTGGCATGAAACAGGAGCTCCACCACCTTAGCATGGAGGCATGCCATCGTCAAAGCGAGGAGAGGTAGGGAGGTGACCGGAGGGGGTCGGCCGCCCCCTAGGGTCGGCCGCCCCTTGACCACTGCCTCTAACCACCGCCTTCGCATGGCAGGCTTTGGGCTAGATTAGGATCATGTCCCGATGGTGCTTTGCTCCATTTGAGTTGAGTTGGTAGGCGCCTTTGTCATTCCTTTACGCAATTCAGCATCAGAAAGCACCTTTCGGTGAATTTCTCTATGCATTTTATGTTTGTGACCTGCAAAACATGCTTGTACCAAAACTTATGGGAAGTTTGAGTAAAAATCCCTAATTCTAAGTTTTGGTATGCACATTTGTTTATTTTGTTTAAACATTGGCGGTAGAAATGTGAGTTAAGCACCACCAACAAGCTCCCCCACACTTACTCCTTTGCTCGTCCTCAAGCAAAGTTTGGAGATAAAAGTAATCATGAGCATAACATCCTAAGATATATGGCTTACATAAAAGTTATTCCAACACATTCCTTACACAAGTGGGATATGTGGCTTTAGCTAACATGTTTCCTTGGATTGTTGAAAAGTGGAACAATTCTCAAAATAAAGTCATCTTCCTAATTTCACATCTTAGTAACTCGGAGTTTTAAAAGTTTTTTTTCTCAAGAAAAAACATAGTTCACTTTATACTCCTCAAATGGTACTCTCAAATCACTCAATGGTGTATAACTCCTTACCAAGTCATAGCAAAGTTTTGCCTTCTTTCGTTTTCTCCTACTTCTAAAAAGGTTTGATGTGGAGCTTTAGGTAGGGATGAACAATATAGCATACTTGTATTGCATGTGTTGTAAATTTAAATCGAGGATCCGAGGAGAGAAGTGTTATACTCTTAGATCAAGATGTGCATGTGTGTGGAAAAAGGTAAACTAAAACTATACTCCTTTTGTAGACATGATCTCTCTTTATAACTTATTATTTTGAAACATGGCTATTTTTCTTCTTTTTTCAATGCATGAGCCTTCATGTGCTCATCATTTTTTTCTTTTGTACTTGGACCTTTATGTGTCCATATTTTTTCTTTAAGCCTTTTGCATAGTCCATGTCTCTTCTTTTAAACCATATATTTAGAGAGTGATCATTATCTTTTAGAACATGGAGTATTTCCCTAACCAACATATTTTTGTCTACTCCCAGTGTAGGAGCATAATTTTTAGTGGATTTGGATGGAAACATGTTTTTGCATACTCCTAGTGTAGGAGTAGCATGTATATGTGGAGTGTACATGATCTTAATCTTGGGAGCATGATAAATCTCTCAACAAGGGTCAACAGGACTTGACCAAACTCAATACAATAACAAGCAACTTATGTAGAAGGCTTGAAACTTGCTAGATGTCAAATTTGGCTTTGGTAGGAATTGCTCACCAATTAAGGAGTATGTGATACTATGGTTTTATATTTATATTAAAACAAATCCCCCAAGTATTTTGAATAGAAATGGTAGGATTTCTAAGTCAGAACTATATCACACCTCACAACAACTTAGTCAACATGATTGTCCTATTAGAATATTTTCCCACAAGCATAAGTGTATGTATATGGAACAAACTTTTATGCAAGCTTCTATCTTAAACATGTTATGAACATGTCACTTTTCAAAATTTTAAATGAAGTGTGGTTTGTAAAATTGCATAGGGACATTGTTAATCATGAGGAGAATAGTAGGGATAAAATGAGTTTAGTTTTAGTGAAGATTTATGTTTGTTCAAACTCAAATTGGAGGGAGTTGAGGGTTGTGTTACACAAACCATCATTAAAGAGAAGGAGTTGAGTCAGAGGTGGCTTGACTAAACCAGAGGTTCAGCCAATCCTCTCTGGAGCCATCTGTTCCGTCCTTCTACATGATGGACTATTCGAGGGTTGTGCAACGTGTTGGTGGGAGATCTTGAATGTGTGTTAGTTGTGCTTGAGAGATCTCCCCCACACTTATTCTTGTACCTGTTTTTATTTGACAAAGAAAAAACAAAAGAAACAGACAAGGGCTCTACCAGTTAAAATACTAGGGAGCCTTAATTGTTATCATTATTGTATTTTTATTTATTGTTTTTTGTTATTATTATTATATATATTATTTTTTGTTAGTGGTCACCCAACTTTTTACTATTCAAAATAACTCCAACAAGGCTAAAGGTGAAATTACAAGATATTCCTAGCCTTGATTCATCTCCATTTTGGATTACTTCCATATTCTATGAAGATAATGACTCAAAGTTCATTAACCAAGATTAAACACCATGTCTAATTTTGATTAAAGGAGGCCATTTTAACCTAAGCACCAAGCTTAATTGAAAAGGACCAATGGATGTACCACATGGGCCCATGTGAATACACCCAAACTTAGAGCATATGACATAAACAAGAGATGCATGAATTTGAATGATTGTATTCTTATGGAGACAAAAATGAGTTAAAGGAATTGGTGAACACCTTTTATTTATAATAATCATTTTTTATAATCAAATATTATATATATAGCAAGGTAGGGTTAACATCATCATTTCTCTATTTTTTAAAGCAAGATGATCATTGGTGTATATGGAACTTTCGAACTCTCACCATCATCCCCCACAATTGGACTTTCGTGTGAAAGTTAAGTGTGCAGGATTAGGGTCTCCTTACCAAAGATCATCAAGGCATGTAGTCGATGCATCTCTCATGTTTTTAGGCATCGTATGTCCCTATTCTTCTTGATCTTAACCTGAATACCCGAAGGTGCATACAATCCTAACAACAAGTCTTTGCTTTTTATTGATAAGGAAGTTGTTTTTTTTATAAATGTTATATATATGTTTTTATGATAAGCCAGAGTATCTCCCGGCAGTGCTTAATTTATAGTCTTATGCTTGACCAGGGGAACTTCGTCATGTAGCTAACAATGGTGGTTTAGTTCCTAGCTTCACCGCCAGGCATTTAGCATTATCGTTCAAGCTGCAAGGTTAGTACCACAACACATCCATGAGATTTGCAATATTTGTGATAAACATATGCATCCACAACCATCCTTCCAAAAAGTTTATAAACTAAGAGACGGTTGTGGTCCTTATAAAAGCGTGTGGCACTAAGCGTGATCAACTCTGGAGACTCTAGATGTGAGCAAGAAATGCTAGGGGTCTCAAAAGAGAAACCTTCATGCTTGTTAATGGAATCATTCTTTTTGAGGTCTAGAATTGGTGCTCCAAGATTGTCCATGGCACAGAGGTTTTGGCTAGAGGGACATGATTTTGGTTCGAGTGAGGTTGACGATGGACATTCATTTTCATAAGCAAACTTAGATGAAACAAACGGAGATAAGAATTTCATCTCCTTGAATGGGTAATTATTAGGATGATGCTTCGCCATCGGGATTTCTAGGTAAGGGATAGAAGTGGCAGAAGTAGTTATTCCCAATTTTTCATCAAGGCTCCCATGGTAAGATTTTTCTTGAAAAAGTTTTTCAGAGGGGTAGCCTATAAGAAGATCAAAATCAAGGATGGCATAGATGTGGAAGTCTAGGTGTACCTCAGCTTCGTTAATTTCAATCAACACATCCCTGATGATCCCACAACACTCCTAAATGAGTCCCGAGGGACTTCTGAAGAGTTTGTTGGTCGGAACTAGTAGCATGTTACCCAAAAGATTTTTCACTAGGAATTCTGACATGATACTGGTCCCGACTATGGGGTTGTATAGGGCTTCTATGCTTGTTCCCCTTAATGAACAAGGCATGGTTGTGGAAGGTGAAAGAATCCGAATTACTTTGGAAGAACGTTTTACTTCCAACAACCATTCCTTTGATGGTTCTATTTTAGGGGAAACTTCCTCCGAAGGACGTGTAAGCTTTTAGTGCCCAAAATATTTCAAGGTATTGCCAAAATCCTGAAAGTCAATAGGGAACTCTGAAGGATAAATCACTCTTTCCTTCGGTGTTCATGGTTCGGGTGAGGGCTTATTAGTCGAATCTAGGGATGGTACGAGTTTGGATTCGTCTGATGAGGACTCCTCAACGCTCGACACGACTTTTGCTTAGAGAATTCTATTTCTCATGACGTGGAAGTGTAACTTTCTAGGAAGTTTTCAAGGAATCTCACTTGTTCCGTCATGGGTTTGTGTGTAAACCGGCCTCCGACCGTGCATGCAAGGGTTATCCATCTCTATCAGGGCCCTTCTACTAGAGTAACCGCCATAAGGACGGACAACGAACCCGTAAACAAGTAAAAATATAGCTTAACTAATCAAAGACTTTATAACTAAAAGAACCATGAACACTCACTTAGCGGGAGAGCCCGTTGAAGTGAAGGTGCTCATCGAGGTACAAGGCGGGGAACACTGACAAGTCCGGCGCTTCCCCAAGCTCTCCCTCACATCTCTCCCTTACTATTCTACTAGCTATCTAGGGCCTAACCCCTTGGAGTGTTGCTCAAAAGTGAAGAAGCTCTTTGCCTTCTCTGTGTGTTATAGAGGAAGGGTACCCCTCTATTTATACAAGAGCCTAGGTGGTGCTGGAGGCTATTCTTGGCATGAAACAGGAGCTCCACCGCCTTATCATGGAGGCATGCCACCACTAGAACGAGGAGAGGCAGGGAGGTGCCCGGAGGGGGTTGGCCGCCCCCTAGGGTCGGCCACCCCTTGACCACCTCCTATGGCCACCGCCTTCGCATGGTAATCTTTGGGTTAGACCTAGATCGTGTCCCAGTGGTGCTTTGCTCCATTTGAGTTGAGTTGGTAGGCGCCTTTGTCATTCCTTTGCTCAATTCAGCGTTAGAAAGCGCCTTTCGGTGAATTTCTCTATGCATTTTGTTTGTGACCTGCAAAACATGTTTGTACCAAAACTTGTGGAAAGTGTGAGTAAAAATCCCTAATTCTAAGTTTTGGTATGCACATTTATTTATTTTGTTTAAACGTTGATGGTAGAAATGTGAGTTAAGCACTGCCAACACAACGCAATGGCTCTATTTCGAGGGGGCATCTATAAATAGTGTTTGGCCAGCTTGGGCTCACTCTCTTGGCACTTTGACATTCCAAACATCCTGGTGAGCCTAAGCAAACATCTCTCACTTATCTTCATCATTGATTCATCATCATAGTGAGATTAGAAGTGATTCCAAGTGCATTTGATTGAGTGATTGCATCTAGTGGCACTTGGGGATCGTTGTGGCTACGGATTTCTTATTACTCTTGGTGGTTTCTGCCACCTAGATGGCTTGGAGCAGCAGAGGAGCTTCGGCACGTGTTGGTGATTGTTTGTGGCCAGCTTCTGTGATTGTGAGGGGTCTTGCACCTTCCCCAGTGAAGAGCTGTAAGGTAGCTCTAGTAAATTGCTCGTGTCTTTGAGTTACCTCACTTGTGGGTAGGTTTTTGCGGCGTCTCTTGTGGGCTAGGTGTGTGATACCTATTAGCCGCTGAACTACTAAGTGTTGGTCGACGCAATGAGGACTAGCGTGCTGGCAAGCATGTGAACCTCAGGAGAAAATTGGTGTGTCACTTGTCTCTTGGATTTCTCCCGGTGATTGATTGGTATTCATCTTGTGATTGGTTCATCCCTCGACGCGGCGGTATAATTACCCTACTCTCTCATTTACTTTCCCGCAAACTAGTTGTCATGCTCTTTAGTGTAGCTAGTCTTTGTGAGCTTGTTAGTTTGGTTAGTGTGGCTCTTTGGTTAGTCCATGAGAGCACACTAGCTTAGTGAGTAGAGACTTAGCTCTTGTGTGTGCTAGTGATCTACAATGCCATTGATTCAAAGGTGTTTGAGCAAATCAAGGATCTTGATAGAGCTAGTGAGGTGTGGAAGAGATTTGAGGAGACCTATGAGGGCACACCAGCGGTGAAGAGTGCCAAGCTATACATTCTCAAGGACAACTTGACAAGCTTTAAGATGAAGGACGATGAGAGCATTCTGGAGGTGTTTCATAGATTATAAGTGATTGTCAATGACTTGAAGGCCTTAGGAGCGAAGATCAAAGATGATGATGTGTCTCATCGGTTCTTGATATGCTTACCTCCAAGATTTGAGATGTTAAGATTGCTCATCATAAGAGGAGGATTGAAGGAGCTTACCCCTAACCAAGTACTAGGTGATGTCATAATACAAAAGACATACCGTGTGCAAAGAGAGGGGGTTGACAAGGATGAGAAGAAGGAAGATGAAGACAAGAAGAAGAAGAGTGTAGCATTCAAGGCTAGCTCATCATCCAAGAACAAGGGCAAGTCCAAGAAAGAATCAAGTGATGATGAAGATGCTAGTGACATCGATGATGAAGCTATGACTCTCTTTGTGCGTAAGTTTGGAAGCTTCATGAAGAAGAAGGGCTATGGTGCAAGAAAGAGAAGAGACAACAATAATAGCAAAGAATATGTGAGAAGATGCTACAATTACAAGAGCCCGGACCATGTTGTAGCGGATTGTCCCTACAACAGTTATAATGATGAGGATGAGAAGAAGAAGCAAAAGACGGAGAAGAAGGAGAAGAAGGAGAAGAAGAAAAAGATGACCTTCCAAAAGAAGAAGGGTGGTGGCTATGTGGTGACATGGGTTAGTGATGCTTTCTTCAGAGGATGACGACTCAAGTGATGATGACAAGAAATCCAAGAAGAAAGCACTTGCAAGCATAGCCATCAATAATATGCCTTCCATCTTTGACACTTCATCAACTTGCCTCATGGCAAAGTCCACCAAGGTAAAATATGATGAAAGTGATGATGATGCTTGTGAAAGTGATGAGTGGAGTGAAAGTGCAATCAAGCCCTAATTATGGGTTTTGGTGATAATTACCATGCAATTAGAGGACTAATGTGATTTATCGAGATGACAAGCAGGGAATCAATATTTGAGGATGTTACACGAAACGGAGGAGCCCCCAATTACAAACATTGATGGCTTCAAGATCAAAGGAGGTTTAAATTCTTTTATATTTCGAATTTGAGTATAGGACAAACTGTACTATAAAGGGGGACACATTGCTTAAGCTAAATTGTGCTACCAAGTGCTCAATCTTACACATACATCCTTAGTTACTCAGCTAAGACAACCATCACTTCACTCTTACCCTTGCTATCTTGTCTGGTGTGGTTGTGCCGCACCTAGAGAGAGGCACTACCGCTGAGCGGCACAGCCGTAGTTGAGCCATGGCACTGCCATGACTTAACTGACCGTTGGACCTAGGAGGGTATTTATACCTTTCCCTTTCCCTTCTAATGGCTCTCTCCTTCTTCCCAATCGTTCTGTTCATGAAAGAATAGAAAAGTGCTTTTCTCTCTCTCCTTCATTGGTGACCATAAGCTCCCAAGCTTCTTCATTGATTTTTCCATCAATCCTTGAGAGAATAAGGTGCCAAACTCGATTAGAGAGAAGATCCTTTGATTTCCCAACTCTAAAGAGCACTTGGCTTAGAGGGGTAGTGCCATGGGTTGAATTTTGACAAAAGTTCAAATTTTGTTTTGACAGGCCTATTCACCCCCCTCTATGCTAACCAGAGATCCTACAAGTGGTATCAGAGCGCGTTACCTCGTGAGCGCTTCACCGTATGAGGTATGGAGCCTAGAGGAGGTACTAGTGGTGTCAAGCCCATTTATGTCGATCCGAAGGATGTGAACTTGCATGACACCGACAGCAGCGAGCTAAGTGCTTCTACAACAAGCAATACCATACTCCCGCTGCTTGAGGCTACCAATGCTGAGAAAGCTCTAAATGATGAAGAAAGAAGAAAAAGGAAGGCAGCTAGAAAGGTAAAGACATAAGTAAGAGAAAAGAAAAAGGAGCAGCAAAGGCTTGAAAGACAAGAAGCAAAGAAAAAAAGAAAGAAAGCTCAAGAGAGAAGCAAGAAGAAAAAGAAGAGAAGCTAGGAAGAAGAAGGAAGAAGAAGAGAAGGCAACAAATGCATCATCAAATGACCTATCAAGTAGTTCTGAGGATGAAGATGATGATGAGTCCTACCAAGTGATCAAGGGTGGCAATAAGGAGAAGAAAGGAAAGGGCAAAACTGACTCCAACAACAAATATGTTGTCGTATCCTTTAGCTACTCTTCTATGCCTATGACTAACCATGATCGAAGGTCTTTCATCAATATACCCGTGGGCAAGTTACCTCATTTCTATGGGACTAACTTTGCCAAGTGGAAGCACTTAATGAAAACCTATCTTATAGGTCTTCACCCCGGTATTTGAGAGGTTGTTTGCAATGGGTTTGAGCCACCGGTGATCTCAAGAATCCAACACTAGAAGAAATGAGAATTATTCATCTCAATGGTCAAACCACAAGTGTGTTGCTTAGCGCTTTGGATGGTGTTGAATACAATAGAGTGATTGGTGTTGATGTTGCAAAGCAAAAATGGGATACTTTGCACCTTGCACATGAAGGGGTTGACAAAGTGAGGAAGGCAAGAATTGATTTGTTGATGGCCAAGCTCAACCGGTTTATGATCTTGGATGGAGAAGGACCACAAGAGTTGTTTGATAGGTTGATGACTATAGTGGGCAAGATTAGAGGCCATGGTGGTGACGAGCTAGATGATCACAAGATAGTAAAGATTATGTTGGAAGCTTATTCACCTAGAAATGAGACCATGGTGACTCTAATTAGAGACAAGAAGAAGTTTGAGTACTTCACACCAAATGATGTATTTGGGAGGATCTTGACCTTTGACATGCAAAGAGAAGAACCAAATGAGAGGAAGAAGCTTGGTGAGTTGCAAGCAAAATTAGATGGCATAAAGATCAAAGATGTAGCTCTCAAGACCAACAAATCAAGCAAGCAAGGTTCTACTAGCAAGTCCAAGATCAACAAGCAAGCTTCACACAAGCAAGCCTAAAGCAAGCAAGCAAGTCCAAGAGCAAGTAGAGACTACATCATCCTCAAGTGAAGATAAAAATGATGATGAACATTATGAGAAGGTTGATGATATTGCTCTCTTTATGAAGAGATTTCAAAAGGGTCTAAAGAAGAAAGGATACAAGGTAGTAAAGAGAAAGTTTCCAAACAAGAAGAAGAGGACATGCTACAATTATGGTAGCACCGATCATTTCATTGCCAAGTGTCCATATGAGATCAAAGACAACAAGTATGAGAAGGACAAGAAAGAGGACAAGGCCGACCATAGAAATAGCAAGAAGTACATGGGAGAGGCTCACATTGGGCATGAATGGGACTCAACTAGAGAGAGCACAAGTGAAGAGGATGAGAAGGTTGCAACTGTTGCTATCCACAAATCATCCCCTACACCAAGGCTCTTCAACAACATATCTGATGATGACTACTACTTCCCTTACATTTGTCTCATGGCAAATGGTGAGAAGGTAAAACTAAAATCAAAGGCCAAACCTCCTCCACCTCCTAGTGATATCTCTAGTAGTGATATTAGTGATAGCTCTAGTGATGATAGATCTAGTGATGAAGAAATTAACATGATAACTAAAAATTTGGATAGAAAGACCAAATTATTCATCACTAGGCTAATGGGGGATTTAGAGAGTGTCCAAGCTGAGATAGAATCTTAAGAGAAAATTCTTATTCAACAAGAGGATCTCTACATTGCTAGCAAGTAGGCTCTTGCATTAGAAAGAAGTAAGGTGGAATCCTTGCGCAAGGCTTTGGCTAAAGAGCAAGAGGACCATGTTATCACAAATAAAGCTAATAATACTCTCAAGAAAAGTATTGTGATTTGGATGAAAAGCACAAAGAACTTGAGCTACAATATGGCATTCTTTGGGATAACAACTCATATCCCTCTAAGGCAAAGGAAACCTCTATTCCCTCCACTAGCCAAGGTTGTGGAAAATGTTATAATCTTGATTTAAATGGCTATTCCACTAACCTTGCAAACATGGAGGCTATGAAAAAGGAGATTGCTAGGATCAATGAGATCATTGGTAAAGGGTGCACGGTTGACAAGGCTCAAACCAATGGCAAGAAGAAGGATGAATAAAAAGGGCCACAATACAAGCAAGGAAGGCATCCCTCAATCAAGCATGGGCTCAGCCACAAGAAGCCAAGATAAATGGAAGGAAGATAGTGAATGGCTATGAGTGTGTGAAGTTTGAGAGGAATGGCAAAATTGGTGTAGAATAGCCTGCATAGATGTTGGTGTTTCTTAGCGTAAGCAGAGGAATCCGCAAGCGCACGGATACACCATTATAGCACTTCACCCGAAGATATTCAGGGTATCGTATTTTCCCAAAGGAATGGATGTGCGAGTCTCTTAGCTAGTTCACCTAAAGAAAATAAGAGAAAGGTAGCTTGTGTAGTGAGGTTTTTCTAAGGATAGATATTCTAAGCGAAGATAACTCTGACAATATAGACTTGTTTTGGGCACCAGATCACACCTGGTCTGCTAGGCGAGGCTGGCCTATAGCCTACATCGAACCCGGACATGGGGGAATATGAGAGATGGGCAGGGCTGTCACCACCTGCCGCCTACCCCTCAACCATGGGGAACAAGGTAAATGAAGATAGCTTCTAGCCTAGACACCACATCTACGCTATCGACTATTACTCTAGCGTGCATGCAAGGGTTATCTGTCTCTATCAGGGCCCTTCTACTAGAGTACCCACCACAAGGATGGACGAAGAACCCACAAGTTTATAATGAACAAAGGTAGCTTTCTTAGTATATCAATGCCAAAGTTAAACACAAACTTCTTACTTCAAGTAGTAAGTTGCTCGTAGAGGTACAAGCGGAGGAGTACCTAGCTCCGACATGATTCCGCTAAGTGTAGCGAGTACACTAAGGGAGGTTGCCGATAGCCCCGGTACTTCTCCAACTCTTTCCTCACTCACTCCACCCTTATTCTAGCTAAAGCTAAGCAAAAATGAAACTCTCCCTCTCTTCCTTGCTCTCCTTATTGTCTTGTAGAGGGGAGCCCTACCCCTCTATTTATACAAGGAGGATGGTGGTGCTTCAAGCTATTCTTAGTGCGAAACAGGAGCTTCACCGCCTTAGCATGGTGGCATGCCACTGCCAGAGCGAGGAGAGGTAGGGAGGCGTCTAGAGGGGGTTGCCCACCCCCTAGGGTCAGCCACCCCTTGACCACCGCCTCTGGCCACCGCCATCGCATGGTAGGCTTTGGGCTAGACCTAGATCGCTTATCGGTGGTGCTTTGCTCCATTTGAGTTGAGTTGGTAGGCGCCTTTGTCATTCCTTTGCGCAATTCAGCATCGAAAAGTGCCTTTCGGTGAATTTCTCTATGCATTTTATGTTTGTGACCTACAAAACATGCTTGTACCAAAACTCATGGAAAGTGTGAGTAAAACCCCCTAGTTCTAAGTTTTGGTGTTTTACATTTGCTTATTTTTTGTTTAAATGTTGGCGGTACGATTACAAGTTAAGCATCGCCAACAACAGACCATGGCAGTGCAACATCCCCGAGCGGTAGTGCCACGCCCCGTAAAAATGGGAAGGCTACCAATTCTATTCCTGATCAGACTAAGCCCATGAAGAAGGTGTTCCAGCAGAAGTAGGTTTTCCAGAAGCCAAAGGAATCAATATGGGGCACTAAGAACAAGTATTCTTATCAACCAAAGGCCCATGCACCTCAACAAAGCTTGACATCATATTTCATATTGAAGAACAACAGCAGTGGTCAAGTGGTTGCAAAATATGTTGGAAAAGAAACCAATATATATATGAACACTTCTATTTAGGTTCCTAAGTTTCTTGTGACTAACATGCAAGGCCCCAAGTTAAGTTGGGGACCTAAATCTAGCAACTAAACTTATTTTGTAGGCATACTCCTCCGGTTGATCAAGTTGGGTGCTTGATAGTGGATGTACAAATCATATGACCGGAGAAAGGTATATGTTTTCATCATATTCCCCGATGATGCACTTAAATGAGAATATTGTTTTTGTTGACAATTCATAGGGGGATGTGATTGGTCTTGGTAAAGTTGCTATAACCCTTGAGCATTCAATTACAAATATATTATATGTTGATTCGTTGAGTTATAATTTATTGTCCGTTTCTCAATTGTGTGAGATGGGCTACAATTGTCTCTTTACGAATAAGGGTGCGGAAGTCTTTAGAAGAGAGGATTATTCTATTGTCTTTATAGGTCGATTAAAGAATAAGCTTTACTTAGTTGATTTCAACAAAAGTAAAGCTAAGCTTGAGACTTGTTTAGTGGCAAAATCTAGCATGGGTTGGCTTTGGCATCGCCGACTAGCTCATGTTGGGATGAGAAACTTGGCCAAACTTCTAAAAGATGAACACATCATTAGACCAACAAATGTCCACTTTGAGAAAGATAGGATTTGTAGCGCTTGTCAAGCCAAAAAGCAAATTGGCGTACCTTACCCACCGAAGAGCATAATGACCATCGAGCAACCATTGGAGCTAATTCATATGGATCTCTTTGGACCGGTTGTCTACCTAAGTCTCAGGGGTAACAAATATGGTCTTTATTATTATTGATGATTATTCTCGTTTCACTTGGGTATTCTTTTTGTATGACAAGTGCCAAGTTTAAGAGAAAGTGAAGGCATTTGTTAGAAGAGCACAAAAGGAGTTCGGTCCCCCAATTAAGAAGAAGAGAAGTGATAATGGGATCGAATTCAAGAATACTCTAGTTGAGGAGTTTCTAGATGAAGAGGGCATCAAGCATGAGTTCTCAACTCCATACACCCCTCAATAAAATGGTATAGTAGAGAGGAAGAACCGAACACTCATTGACATGGCAAGGACAATGCTAGACGAGTATAAGACGCCGGGCCTCTTTTGGTGCAACGCCATCAACACCGCTTGCCATGCCATCAACCGCCTCTATCTACACAAGAAGTTGAAGAAAACTTCATATGAGTTTCTAACCAGTAACAAACCAAAGGCGTCTTACTTTAGAGCGTTTGAGTGCAAGTGTTTCATACTTAACAAAAAACCCAAAACCTCTAAGTTTGCACCTAAAGTTAATGAAGGTTTTCTTCTTGGTTATGGATCAAATGAGCATGCCTACCGTGTTTTCAATAAAACCTTCAAGAGAGTTGAGATTGTGGTGGATGTGACATTTGATGAATCTAATGGCTCTCAAGTAGAGCAAGTTGATTCAAGTGTTGTAGGAAAAGAGGACCCACCATGTGAAGCAATCAAGTAATTAGCTATTGGTGATATTAGACTACAAGAAGATGAAGCCACTGAAGTGGAGGTTCCTCAAGTTGCTGTAGTACCAATTTCCACTACATACCTAATGCTAAATAGCAGCAGACCTCTGCTGAAACTCCTGCATGCGGCAGTGCCGCGCCTAAGAGTGGCAGTGCCGCATCTATTCAGTTAGCAGCAGTTGATTCGACTCCAGCTCGTGGACAAGACCTATAACCCATATTTGAGCAAAAAGATGATGAAGGTCCAAAAGATGAACAAGAGGCCATTGAGCATCCAAGGTTAAGGCAAACAATACAATGAGATCATCCCATGATAATATCCTTGGGAGTCTTCGAAAGGGGTAACAACTCGTTCATACTTAGCAAAATTTTGCCAATTTTATTCGTTTGTTTCCTCTTTGGAGCCTCTTAAGGTAGAACAAGCACTTGGAGACCTATATTGGATCATGGCCATGCAAGAAGAGCTCAACAACTTCGAAAAAAATCAAGTATGGACCTTGGTGGAAAGACCCAATACCAATGTTATTGGTACCAAATGGGTATTCCGTAACAAGCAAGATGAGAATGGCGTAGTGACAAGGAACAAGGCAAGATTGGTTGCTCAAGGCTTCACTCAAGTAGAGGGCTTGGACTTTGAAGAAACATATGCATTGGTGGCAAGGCTTGAAGCAATCCAAATGCTTCTAGCTTATGCCGCTCATCACAACTTCAAGCTATATCAAATGGATGTAAAGAGTACATTCCTCAATGGCCCTATTCAAGAACTTGTCTATGTTAAGCAACCACCGGGCTTTGAAGATTCTAAGTTTTCCAACCATATCTACAAATTCCAAAAGGCACTCTATGGGCTTAAGCAAGCACCAAGAGCATGGTATGAATGCATTAAGGAATTTTTGCTTAAATAAGGCTTTGAAATAAGCAAAGCCGATCCTACCCTTTTCACTCGCAAAGTTGGTAAAGATATCTTTGTGTGCCAAATATATGTCGATGACATAATATTTGGTAGTACTAATCATACGTTTTGTGAGGAATTTAGTAAGATCATGATCAAGAGATTTGAAATGTCTATGATATGTGAATTGAAGTTCTTTCTTGGATTTCAAATCAAGCAAGTGAAGGATATAACTTTTATTAGTCAAACAAAGTACACCCATGATACGCTCAAGAAGTTTGACATGGTGAATGCCAAGCCTATCAAAACTCCCATGCCAACCAATGGACATCTTGATCTCAATGATGAAGGGAAAGCCATGGATACCAAGGTATATCGCTCTATGATCGGCTCTCTACTTTATTTGTGCACATCTAGGCCCAACATTATGCTTAGTGTGTGCATGTGTGCTAGATTTCAAGGTAACCCGAAAGAGTGTCACTTAGTGGCCGTTAAGATGATCTTGAGATATTTAGTACACACTCCTAACCTTGGCTTGTGGTATCCTAAAGGCTCTAAGTTCGATCTACTTGGGTATTCGGATTCTGATTACGCCGGTTGCAAAGTAGATCGAAAAAACACTTTAAAAACATGTCAATTCCTTGGATGGTCCTTAGTGTCTTGGAGTTCTAAGAAACAAAATTGTGTAGCCCTTTCCACCATTGAGGCTGAGTATGTTGCAGCCGATGCATGTTGTGCTCAACTACTTTGGATGAGGCAAACCCTTCAAGATTTTGGATGTCACTTTACCAAAATCCCACTCTTGTGTGATAATGAAAGTGCCATAAAGCTAGCAAACAATCAGATAAGACACTCAAGAACTAAGCACATAGACAACCGATATTATTTCTTGAGAGACCACGAAACCAAAGAAGATATCGAAATTCACCATGTGAGCACCGAAAAGCAACTAGCCGATATCTTCACTAAGCCTCTCAATGAGTCAAGGTTTTGTGCTTTGTGTAGTGAGCTAAATATACTTGATTCTCGTAATGTGGTTTGAACTATAGCACACCTCGGATTGATGAACTAGCACGCATAGGACAAAAAGATTTGCCAAAAAGTTTAAATACTGTGCTTCAAAATGATTTATCAAAAGAAACAAGTACATTATGGTCATGGTTTGTATTGTTTATCTGCTGCTGATCACAGTATGCTTGAGATATATGTCCATATCCTATATATGTAGATGTATTTGGTTTGTAGCTACACCCCTTGCTGTTGTGGATGCGGCAGTACCGGGTTGGTACTATGGCAATGCTGCTCCGCAACAGTACCACATACTGGCTGCGACAGTGCCATAGTTTGAAATGCGCCAGGCATTTGGGCCACAACGACATTTACTGCGGGCCCCTTTTTCTTTCCTTTACTTCATCCTGGGCCGCAGTAACTCCCTCCTTCCGCTCCCTTTCACCCCAACGTGCCACACTCTCTTCTCTCTCATGCCCGCGTCGCCTGCACTATCACCGCGACCTCTGGTCACATCTCGGCGGTGCCGCACCGGCTGTCGGAGCTCCTGTGCTTCGCCAGCTGCCGCTATAGCTCTTGGGTGGAGCAACTTTACCTCTCTTCCCTTCAATCCACGTGTTCCAAGGTATAACCCTAGAACCATCCCGATCTATGCAATGGAGGCTTTTGGCTATAGATGTTGGCTTTTGGTAATAGTGTGGATGGATTGGAGATAGGATTGATGATTAATATGAATCAATATGGAGATTCATTAGTGGAAGGAAAGCTGTCCATACGGCAGTGTCGCAAACCGACACGACAATGCCGCGGGCTGTAGAGTGCTTTCTCTAAAGTTTACATCACCACTCAATCTGCGACTCTCGATATTGATTGGATTTAGTCACCAAGTCTCATCTTTTTAATTCATAATACTATCTTACACATCTTTATGCCTATCTCCATATATTGATAGAACTATGTTTCTTGAGATTGTATCATCAGCTAAGAGTTAGATTATGAAATGAGTTAAGTAGATAAGAAGAAGCAGAATGCAGTCCTGGTGAAACAGCTAGTGCGGCAGTATTGCTCCTAGCCGTGGCAGTGCCGCATGTTTGGGGATAGTGCCATATCAACTGCTTCTCTTGCTTGCACTTTGACTCTTCTTGATTACTTAACTTGTTTTATAGGCTGACTTTTACTCCCTATTGAAGCAGTTTCTTATTTCATTCTATTGTTGTGCATAGATGGCCTCCGGAGGTGAAGATGACCGGAGGGGGAAGAGGAAGATGACAGAGCCGCAAGACAAGCCAACTCCTCACTATGGCCATGGGAGGACAGCTAGTGGCAGCAGCAGTGTAGTAGCTAGAGGAGACCTGAGAGACAGGGGGAGGAGTGATTAGATGATCTAGGAGGAGAACTTGAGAGGGCCAGCCGCATCATTCCTCCTAGTGCTTGTCCAGCCACTCCTCACCTTGAAGAGTTTGACAGAGCCTATATCACCGAGTACCCTGAGGAGGTGCTCATGAGGCATCTAGTCGATAAACCATTCTCATCTCGTGCTCAATTATGTAGGAAAGTAGAAGATGGTAGAAGAAGCACGTGAGAACAATCCTTATGAGCAGCCAAAGGATTTGGAGGTTGACTACAAATTCTGGAATGAGTTTTGTTCTAACTTCTATGCCTCAGTGATCTTCAACTTAAGGAAGTCTAAGATTGTCAAGATACAATACGTTGACTGGGAGGAGATCAAGGAGAAGGATGACCCTAAATTCAACAAGATGATCAAAGCTTGTGAGCACTTTGGCCTCACTAATATCATGAGTTTCTAGTACAATTGGAATGAGAAAGTGCTAGCCCAGTTTCATGCCACCTTCTACTATGACACTATGCAGATGAGATCCACTGGATGACTAAAGGAAGACACTATTGCATTGACTTTGTGACCTTTAGCATGATCCTTGGTTTTGGTGAGGAGGAGCGGGGCTTCACTTATATCCATGATGAGGTTAGAGCTGAGATCCGTGACATTGCCTATATGTGGATTGACAAGAGAGAAGCTAATGGTCGAGTTAGTGGCTTGCAAAGCTACAACTACATCTTGAACAACCTAATCAGGCACACCATAAATCCCAAGGATGGAGCAACTTCAGATCTTAATGGCTATGTGAGGAATGTGCTTGCTAGGTTTGCTCCTGGAGGTGACAGGTTCAATGTCCCTTGCTTCATGTGACATGAGCTGAGGACTGCCATGGACAATGGGAGAAAGGGGCTACCCTATGCCCCCTATCTCATGTTCATAATTGAGAGGGTCACTGGCTTCAAGTTTGACAAAGATGGTCTCCACACCGTCTATAAGATTGGGAAGACCTAAGCCTTAGGTGCTAGCAAGGCAGTGAGACACTCTCCTTTAGTTGAGGACGTGCCTGAGTCCTGCTCTAGGTCCCGCAAAGGTACGAAGATGGAGAAGTTTGGAAAATAGATCAAGGCCATTTTTACCACTTGTACCTATGTAGCGAGGACCGCATATGAGGACCGGTTGGAGAACTGTGAGGCCAACCAGGAGGCTAGAGAGCATGTAGGGCAGCCACCTCTTCCTCCAGTAGAGTCACCGCCAAGGTTTCACAACCTCCCTAGCCTTTCCGACATGGAGTCAAAGGATGAGGAGGAGGAGCAGGTGCAGCCAAACCTTGATCCTCACATGACCTTGGCCTCGACCTTACGGTCCTTGAGGAGGAGCACCAGACACCAACACCACACTTCGACCACACATCACCAAGGGAGGGCGGTGGTGTCCTCCTTTGACAATGATGACAACGATGATGGCGGTGATGGTTTTGCCAAAGGTGGTAGTAGAGCTGCTGGTGGAGATG
The DNA here is from genome assembly GCA_904845875.1 of Miscanthus lutarioriparius. Taxonomy (NCBI): domain Eukaryota; kingdom Viridiplantae; phylum Streptophyta; class Magnoliopsida; order Poales; family Poaceae; genus Miscanthus; species Miscanthus lutarioriparius. Next base: position 40,760,861 of record CAJGYO010000001.1, read on the forward strand.
ATGTCGATTGGAAGGGCATCCAAGAAGGTGAGGAGTGAACTAGTTGATCTTTCTTCTTTTCGTCTCTTTTTGGTGCTTTATGCCAAAGGAGGAGAAAATTAGAGGGGTCAATAACTTTTTGACGCCATGGAGAGGTTGCTGTAGCGGAGCTTCATGTTCTATCCTATAAGAGTAGTCTTCGTTAGGTGAGAGTTTGAGAGTCGATCAAAAACTCTATTTGTGTAATAATGCTACCTAAGCACTCTTTATGTATGGGATATGGACATGTATTGATCTATGTTGTAGCTTGTCATATAATTATACTAGAATGTTCTTTTATATGAGTATTACATGTTGTGTGGTGCTTGTTTTTACTTGTGCTGTTACAGCAAGTGCGGCAGTGCCGCACCTAGGCCCGATAGTGCCGCTCTGCGGCAGTGCTGTGGCTAAGGAGCGGCAATGTCATACCCAGCTATCACAGCAATCCATGTTGTGTATGAACTATCATTGGCATCACGATTATATATCTGACATAGTGTGCAGCACCCCACAGGAGCATGGGTGTAGGGGGAGCCCTATCACTTTTACTAAAATGTGAATCTTGCTTCTTATGACAATCTGAGAATTTAATTCTCCATTCACACATTTAGGGGGAGGCTCTACACCCATGGCTCAAAAATCTTAGTATTCATTTTATATCTTTTGTAAACTCTAATTGGGTTGTCATCAATCACCAAAAAGGGAGAGATTAAAAGTGCAATCAAGCCCTAATTGTGGGTTTTGGTGATAATGACCACATAATTAGAGGATTAATGAGATTTATTAAGATAACAGGCAAGGAATCAATATTTGAGGATGTTACACGAAACGAAGGAGCCCCCAATTACAAACGTTGATGGCTTCAAGCTCAAAGGAGGTTTAAATTCTTTTATATTTCAAATTTGAGTATAGAAAAAACTGTACTATAAAGGGGGACACATTGCTTAAGCTAAATTGTGCTACCAAGTGCTCAATCTTATATATACATCCTCAGTTACTCAGCTAAGACAACCAACACTTTACTCTTACCCTTGCTGTCTTGCCTAGTGCGGCAGTGCCGCACCTAGAGAGAGGCACTGCCGCTGAGCGGCACAGCCACAGTTGAGCCATGGCAGTGCCGTGACTTAACTGACCGTTGGCCCTAGGAGGGTATTTATACCTCTCCCTTTCCCTTCCAATGGCTCTCTCCTTCTTCCCAACCGTTTAGTTCATGGAAGAACAGAAAAGTGCTCTTCTCTCTCTCCTCCATTGATGACCTTGAGCTCCCAAGATTCTCCATTGATTTTCCCATCAATCCTTGAGAGAATAAGGTGCCAAACTTGATTAGAGAGTAGATCCTTTGATTCTCCAACTCTAAAGAGCACTTGGTTCATGTTTTGGTCAGTGGTTGTGTTTGTTACTCTTAGAACTTGGCTCCTAGCCAGCTAGAGCATCACCCGTGGAGCTTGCTAACTTGTATGGCAGCCCCAAGAGGTTTGTAACTATCTCTTAAAGCTAGTAAACTCACCCCTCATCTCAAGAGTTAACTCTCTTGACTTGAGAACAAGGAAGGGTTGCAAAGCCCTAAGCCTTAGTGGCTAACCTCAACAACATAGACTTAGACAAGCCTTGGTGGCGAGCGGAACCACGGGATAAATCCTTGTGTCATGTTATGCTCGATTTACTTTACTTGCATTTCATATTGTTGTTGAGGTGATTTCCAGGGTTTGAGGTCGATCTACTTATGTGTGGTATTCCTACCATTTCTAACTATTGATCTATAATCCATACACCTGCAGGAAGCTCAATAATTTCTCCGATCTAAGTTTCCATTGATAGATTTTGAATTATGCCTCGAGGTTGTCTGCAGGTGCTGCAATGCCGCTGTTCTGGCCCAGTAGTGCCGCAGAGCAGCAGTGCTACGGGTTGAATTTGACAAAAGTTCAAGTTTTGTTTTGACAGACCTATTCACCCCTCTAGGCTAATCAGAGATCCTACAAGGAGTGATGATGATGATGAAGAGGAGGAGGATGACTCCAAGGAGGCTCTCATGGACATGTTGGAGAATGCCCACACATGTCTTGAGATGAAGAGAAAGGAGTGCAAAGAATTACGAAAAGAGCTCAAAGCTCTCAAGTGACCCTTTGATGAGCTCAATGCTTCTCATGAGAGTCTAAGGGAAGACCATGAGGAGCTTGGCAATACTCACACTAAGCTTGAAAGAGCTCACACCTCTCTACTCGAGCAAGTCAAGGAGGAAGCCAAGAAGGAGCAAGTGATTGCGTCTTGTGATGTGGGACTAACATGTGATATTCTTAATGAATCTTTTTATAAGCCCATTGTTGTTGCTCTCACTAACCCTTCTTGTAGAACTACCACTTCTACTTCACCCTTGAGTGATGGTTTCACTTGTGATGCCTCACTAATGGTGGAAAATTAGACCCTCAAGACGGAGGTGAATGAGCTCACTTGTGCCTTAGGCAATGCCTATGGTGGAGATATCCGCTTACTAAAGTGCTTGGGTAGCCAAAGGTTTTCTCTCAACAAAGAGGGATTAGGCTATACCCCAAGAAAGGCAAGGCGGTCTTTGTCACTCCTAAATCTAGCTTTGTGAAGGGCAATGGTCGGTTTTACAATAGATGCAAGCAAGTTGGGCATATATAGCAATATTGCAAGACTAACAAGAACAAGTAACCTAATGTATCCTCAATTAGATTTGATTCTTGTTACATGCTTGTTAAGGGTGCCAATGGTGTGAAGGCTAAGTTCATTGGTACACCAATTGTGGGCCCAAAGAAGAAGGTCATTTGGGTACCAAAGACCTTAGTGACTAACCTTCAAGGACCCAAGCAAATTTGGGTACCTAAAAAGAATTGATCTTCTTTTGTAGGTCAATTACAAAGCCAGAGGAAGGAATTAGGTGCTAGATAGTAGGTGCACACATCACATGACCAATGATTCAAGAATATTCAATTCAATCAATGAAAATGATAGAAATGGGATTGATAGTATCATATTTGGTGACAATGGCAAAAGCAAGGTCAAGGGGCTTGGTAAGATTGCAATATCCAATGACTTGAGCATTTTTAATGTGCTAATAGTAGAGAGCTTGAACTTCAACCTATTGTCGGTAGCCCAACTTTATGATATTGGTTTCAAATGCATATTTGGTGTGGATGATGTAGAGATCATAAGTGTAGATGGCTCTAACTTGATATTCAAAGGATTTAGATATGAGAATCTATACTTGGTCGATTTTAATGCTAGAGAAGCTCAATTGTCAACATGTTTGCTCACTAAGTCTAGCATGGGTTGGTTATGGCATAGAAGGGTTGGTCATGTTGTAATGAAACAATTGAACAAGTTGATTAAGCATGATCTACTTAGAGGCTTGAAAGATGTCATATTTGAGAAGGATAAGCTATGTAGTGCATGTCAAGCCAGAAAGCAAGTTGGCAACACACATCCTAAGAAGAGCATGATGAGTACATCTAAGGCATTTGAGTTATTGTACATGGACTTGTTTGGACCAACCACATACACTAGCATTGGTGGCAATAAATATAGATTTGTGATTGTGGATGATTTCACTAGATATACATGAGTGTTCTTTCTTATTGATAAGAGTGATGTGTTTGCAACCTTCAAGACATTCATCAAGAGAATCCATAATGAGTTTGAAACAACAATCAAGAAATGGAGAAGTGACAATGGAAGTTAATTCAAGAACACAAGAGTTGATGATTTGTGTGATGAGTTTGGGATTAGACATCAATTCTCAGCCAAGTACACTCTATAATCAAATGGCCTAGTTTAGAGGAAGAATAGAACTTTAATTGACATGGCAAAATCAATGTTGAGTGAATACAATGTTAGTCATTCTTTTTGGGCCGAAGCAATCAATACAGCTTGCTACTATAGCAATCGTCTTAATTGTCACCCATTAAAGGAGAAGACCCCATATGAACTCTTGAATGATAGAAAGCCTAACATTGCATACTTTCGAGGTTTTTGTTGCAAATGCTATATCTTGAAGAAAGGCACAAAATTGAAGTTCAAGCTAGTGCAAGTGATGACAAAGTGCAAGATCAACAAGTGGCTAATACATCATCTCAACCAAACAAGCAATCAAGTGCAAACAATTAAGTTCAAGTACTTCAACCAACCAATGTTGTAAGAGATCATCCTTTGGATTCTATCATTGGTGATATCTCAAATGGTGTACAAACAAGATCAAGATTGGTATCATTTTATGAACACTTCTCATCTGTGTCATCTATTGAACCTAAGAAGATAGATGAAGCTTTGTTGGATGTTGATTGGGTGAATGCTATGCATGAAGAGCTAAACAACTTCACAAGAAATCAAGTATAAGAGTTAGTTGAGAAGCCTAAGGATCATAATGTGATTAGAACTAAATGGGTCTTTTGAAACAAGCAAGATCAAGATAGGATAGTTGTAAGAAACAAAGCAAGATTAGTGGCTTAAGAATATACTCAAGTTGAAGTTCTTGACTTTGGAGAAACTTATGCCCAGATTACAAGATTGGAAGCAATAAGAATCTTGTTAGCCTATGCTTGTGCCCATAACATCAAGTTGTACCAAATGGATGTGAAAAGTACATTTCTCAATGGGTACATCAATGAGCTTGTATATATTGAGCAACCTCCCGGTTTTGGAAGATGAGAAGAAACCCAACCATGTCTACAAGTTGAGAAATGCTTTGTATGGCTTGAAGCAAGTACCAAGAGCATGGTATGAGAGATTAAGGGATTTTCTACTCTCTAAGGGATTCAAGATGGGCAAGGTTGACACCACTCTCTTCACCAAGAAGTTAGGTAATGACTTGTTTGTATTGCAAATCTATGTTGATGACATTATTTTTGGATCAACCAATCAAGATTTTTGTGAGGAGTTTGGAAAGATGATGGCAAGTGAATTTGAGATGTCCATAATTGGAGAGCTTAGCTACTTCCTTGGTCTTCAAATCAAGCAAATAAAGAATGACACATTTGTGAGTCAAGGCAAGTACATAAAAGACATGCTCAAGAAGTTTGGCATGGATAAGAGCAAAGCTATTAGTACACCAATGGGGACAAATGAAAGCTTGGATAGTGATGCTAGCGACAACATGGTGGATCAAAAGATGTATCGGTCTATAATTGGAAGCCTACACTATGTGACCGCATTAAGGGCAGATGTGATGTTTAGTGTATGCATGTGTGCTAGATTTCAAGCCTCACTAAGAGAGTCATTTAAAAGCAACTAAGAGAATATTGAGGTACTTGAAGCATACACAAAATATTGGATTGTGGTATCCCAAAGGAGCTAGATTTGAGTTGATTGGATATTTGGACTCCGATTATGCGGGATGCAAAGTTGAGAGAAAGAGCACATTGGACACATGTCAAATATCAATTATTGGGAAGATCACTTATGTCTTGGTCATCAAAGAAGCAAAATAGTGTAGAACTTTCAACCGCCGAAGCAAAGTACATTTTGGCCGGTAGTTGTGCTCAATTACTTTGGATGAAGGCTACTTTGAGTGACTTTGCAATCAAATTCAAACAAGTGCCATTGCTATGTGACAATGAGAGTGCCGTGAAGCTCACCAACAACCCGGTTCAATATTCAAGAACAAAGCATATAGATGTTCACCATCATTTCATAAGAGATCAGCAACAAAAAGGGGATATTTGCATGAAGAGTGTGGGCACCGATGATCAACTTGCCGACATATTCACCAAGCCACTTGATGAGAAGAGGTTTTGCGAGCTAAGGAATGAATTGAATATACTTGACTTCTCAAATATGTGTTGTTGCACCCCCATTATATGACATGCTTCTCTTTCACGCAAAGCAAGGTAAAGTTGATTGACATGTCATTCATCCATTGCTAAGGACTTGTTTAGTGCATTTAGCTATTCCTATCATGTCTTAGGCTCATTCATGAAAATCAAATGAATTTAATGCTTGTATGGTACCACTATTGCTTGTATGCTTGAAATGTTCTAGTGGTAGCATATGACTTGTTTGTGAGCTTGTGAACCTAGTGTTTAATCTAGAAAATGAGCTATAAGTGTTTAACTCAATATGGTACAAGATAACCCTTATTTGGAGGTGTGAAGAAGCTTGTCTTTGGTTCAAACCGAGTTAAATATCTTTTGCAAGTAATCTAGATTGAACCAAATTTGAGAAAATGATCCATACTTCACATGGTTTCACACAACCTATCTAAAATTTGAGCTCACCTTTTATGGTCATCGATGACAAAGGGAGAGAGAAATTCCCAAATATATTATAAAAGGGAGAGAAGTAACATAAAGATAAGATAGGAGAAATGAAGGGGATCAATTAAAATTTAAAGCACACAAGTAGGGGGAGCAAGCTTATAAACTTGTATGTTGTATTTGTATGTGCATTACATATGTTTGCTTGCATGGCACAAGTTTTAATTCCATATCTATGCTTGTGTGGTGTATGCTAGATTGTAGAAAATGGTTGTTGTAATGAAAAACTAGCATGCATAGGATAGCTAGACACTTGAATTGGTTTTACAAGTGGTGCTAGAGCCTTTGTTTGTAATGTTGATCTCATGAGGTATCTAGTGTCTTTTGTTTTCAAGTGATATCTAGCAAACCATGGTGTTAAGGATGGTGTTCAAATGACAACTTCGATTGGTATCACGCTTCAAAGGTCCATTCTTTACACCTTAGCATCATTTGGTAACCATTACTTCCCCACACTTCCTAATCCATGCATATGTGCAAGCTTTCAAATCTAAGCTCTTAGCACATATGTAGGGGGAGCTAATGTTACTAAATTGGGTTTATGAAACTTGTCCATAACCTTTACACATGGTAATATGCTTGAGCAAGCAACATGAATCTAAGAAAATTTCATTGAATATCTTTGTAAAGGGTTGTCATCAATTACCAAAAATAGGAAGATTGAAAGCCCTAGTTTGGTTTTGGTTAATTGATGAAATCTAGGACTAACCTTTGATGTAAGTGTATGAATTAGATAAGGTGATCCAACCCAAGTGTTGAAGCTAGATGATGGCCATGGTGAAGATGATGGCCACAAAAGAGATGATCAAGTGCTTCACATTTGGAAAGGAAGAAAGAGAAAAACAAAAATAGGATCAAGACAAAGGTATAATAATAGAAGCTATTTTTGTTTGCACTCAAGACACCATAGAAGGTGTGAGTGGTTTAGAATTGATAGCCGTACTATAAAGAGGGAAAATCTTTGGCTAAGCGGTTTATCGAGTGCCACTAGGTGATACGATTCATGCATTGCATTTAGGAACCTAGTGTGCTAACTTTGACCCTTATAAAATGCTTTGGAAATGCTAACATACGTACACACAAGTTCTACACTTTGTGGTTAGCAAGATGGAAGGAAGGGAAAAGTGGTTGAGGAGATAGAAAAAGAAAAGGCGGCATCGGTCCCTGATCGGACGCTGCACCAGACGAGGGACCTGACCCTAGGCAGCATCTGATCAATTATAGCCGATGGCGCGAAGTGCTGGCTGAGGGCACCAAGAAAGGGCCGGACGCTGGCACCTAACTCGCGGCCACGTCCGGTCATCACGCGCAAAGAAGGAGGCGCTCGGGCGGTCGATCGGACGCTGGCGCGACCAGAGGCATGGGGAACATTGTTCCTACGTCGGTCAGCACTCAGTGGTGCGTGCGTAGTTGAGTCATAGCGACCGGACTCACTGGCGCATCTGATCGTCATGATCTGACGCGTCCGATCAAAGTTTAACGGCTCTGGAACCTCTCTGCACTCGACCTGACGCTGCGTGGCTTAAAGTCCGGTCAATTGTGCAGTGAGTCCGGTCATAACTTACCGTTTTGTGCGACTATGACTTGACCGTTGGAGATGAATGGGAGAGGTTTGAACGAGGACACGTGGACGGCTGAGGGCGACCGGGCGTTGGGGTCCATCCGGTCAGTGCATCCGGTCAGCCCGCGAGCAGAGCAATGGCTCTATTTCGAGGGGGCGTCTATAAATAGTGTTTGGCTGGCTTGAAACTCACTCTCTTGATACTTTGACATTTCTAACATCCATATGAGCCTAAGCAAACACCTCCGACTTATCTCCATCATTAATTTATTATCATAGTAAGATTAGGAGTGATTCCAAATATATTTGCTGGAGTGATTGCATCTAGTGGTACTTGAGGATCGTTGTGGCTGCGGATTTCTTATAACTCTTAGTGGTTGTCGCCACCTAGATGGCTTGGAGCAGCGGAGGAGCTTTGGCATGTGTTGGTGATTGTTCGTGGTCGGCTCCGGTGATTGTGAGGGGTCTTGCACCTTCCCCGGCGAAGAGCCGTAAGGTAGCTCTAGTAAATTACTCGTGTCATTGAGTTACCTCACTTGTGGGTAGGTTCTTGCAGCACCTCTTGTGGGCTAGGTGTGTGATACCTATTAGCCGTTGAACCACCAAGTGTTGGTCGACACAACAAGGACTAGCGTGCCGACGAGTGAAAGGTCCTAATATGGCTTGAGGGGGGTGAATAGCCTATTTAAAAATCTATAAATTAACTAGAGCAATTTGATTAGTATGATAATAGCGAAATGCAAACTTGCTCTAGCTCTACAAAGGTTGCAAGCCACCTATCCAACAATTCTAGTTACAATGATTCCTAGGCACACAACTTGCAAAGTTACTACTCACTAAGAGCTCTCAATCTTGCTACTCTAAAGAGCTCCACTAGATGAACTTAAAAAACAAAGCAAGCTCTCAATTCTAATTACACTAAAGAGCTTGCCACAACTAGTTTGCAAGAATATAAATGAGTGAGTAGGGTGATTATACTGCCATGTAGAGGAGTGAACCAATCACAAGATGAATATTAAATCAATCACCGGGAGAATACTAAATGGCAAGAGACAACCAATTTTCTCCTGAGGTTCACGTGCTTGCCAACACGCTACGTCCCTGTTGTGTCGACCAACATTTGGTGGTTCGGCGGCTAAGAGGTATTGCATAAACCTCGTCCACACAATTGGACACCGCAAGAACCTACCCACAAGTGAGGTAACTCAATGACACGAGCAATCCACTAGAGTTACCTTTCAGCGCTCCGCTGGGGAAGGTACAAGTCCCCTCACAATCACTGGAGATGGCCATGAACAATCACCAACTTGTGCCAATCCTCCTCCGCTACACCAAGCCGTCTAGGTGGTGGCAACCACCAAGAGCAACAAGTGAATCCCGTAGTGAAACACGAACACCAAGTGCCACTAGATGCAAACACTCAAGCAATGCACTTGGATTCTCTCCCAATCTCACAAAGATGATGAATCAATGATGGAGATGAGTGGGAGGGCTTTGGCTAAGCTCACAAGGTTGCTATGTCAAAACAAATGACCAAGAGAGTGAGCTTGAGCCGGCCATGGGGCTTAAATAGAAGCCCCCACAAAATAGAGCCGTTGTACCCCTTCACTGGGCACAATGCGGGATGACCGGATGCTCCGGTCATATTGACCGGACGCTGGACCTTAGCGTCCGGTCACGCGATGTGTGCCACGTGTCCCCTCTCTTCAAATGTCGATCGCCCGATCTCAATGGTCAAGTGATGACCGGACGCGTCAGTTAGAAAGTGACCGGACGCTGGACCTCAACGTCTGGTCGTTTTCAGTAAGGTTCCAAACACGAGATTTCACGACCGGACGCGTCCGGTCCTGCCCGACCGGACACACCTAGTGTCCGGTCACTCAATGTCTCCCCTATGTGTCCCACGTCAGCGTACGTCAGCACTAACCGGACGCACCCTGCCAGCGTCCGGTCACTTTTAGCGCCAGCGTCCGGTCGAAGACCGAGACACGCACCCTCTGCTGCCACGCGTCGGTCCAGCCGAGACTAGCGTCCGGTCACTTACAGTGACCTCCATATTTTCTATATAGGGCGCCGGTGAAGTTTCTAACCCTTGCTCAAATGTGCCAACCACCAAGTGTATCACCTTGTGCACATGTATTAGCATATTTTCACAAATGTTTTCAAAGGTGTTAGCACTCCACTAGATCCTAAATGCATATGCAATGAGTTAGAGCATCTAGTGACACTTTGATAACCACATTTCGATACGAGTTTCACCCCTCTTAATAGTACATCTATCAATCCTAAATGTGATCACACTCACTAAGTGTCTTGATCACTAAAACAAAATGGCTCCTACCATTTATACCTTTGCCTTGAGCCTTTTGTTTTTCTCTTTCTTCTTTTCCAAGTTCAAGCATTTGATCATTACCATGCTGTTACCATCATCATGATCTTCACCATTGCTTTATCACTTGGAGTAGTGCTATCTATCTCATAATCACTTTGATAAACTAGGTTAGCACTTACGGTTTCATCAATAAACCAAAACCAAACTAGAGCTTTCAGCGAGAAAATTGGTAATGGAGATGGGGATCCCGATCTTTCGTCAGGTGGTGGTAACTATCGTTGTGGCGGAGAATGACACACCGATCCGGCTTTAGATTGAAAGATCGAACCCTGCAATCTTAGCACCATAGCTCCTCTGGTTATTAACCGAGTCGCGGACCAGGTTGACCTCACCAAGAAGGCTAATCATTGCCTGCACAACGAAGAACACAAGCAAGAACAAGAAAGAACACAACCAATTTGCAAATGAATGATTAATCTCTCAAAGTTGGGGTCTCACAAACCGATGAACGGCGAAACTGTTCTTGACAGAATAATTTAAGCAAAACCCAAACCTTAATGGAGGGGTGACGGCTGTTTATGAAGACTCTAGGGTCGTGCAAGACCCCTGGACGCGCCTCTAATGAGCCCAAACACGATATATGGTCCAACGGACCAAAAGTCGGTGTCGCAGCACCCTGGCAGATTCTGGATGCTGAATTGTGACCATGATTCCTGTTAATTCCGAATAGCTTTTGACGTGAGACCACTTGAATTGGCTTCCTTATCAAATTAGCTTTCCATCCATATGTGGATCGTTAAAAACGGAGTCCGGATGCGTCTTGGGTGACGAGTTTAAGGCAGACTGGTCCTGGAGGCCGAGGCAAACTCGAAATCATGTTGGATCGGGCCTCTGGTTTCTATTAGACGTCCTTGCTGGTCATCCTCGCGTCCACCATGTCCTCTAAGTCCCTCATGACCCTCTCCAATGTTCCTAAGCAAGATAACATCCTTAGGTAGTAGTCTATTCTCAAAAGTATAAAAAGGATCGCTTAAGAACGAGCTCACCTCTAAATTAAGTTGTCGCATTTGAGCCCGGGTCATTGGACCTTGCATGACGGTTGGAGGATCAGCGGGTGCCTCTAAAGAAGTGATGTCCTCATAATCCTCCCCCTCATGAATTGGAGTCGTCCTCGACTCAAGCTCATCTTCTTCTCCCAAATAAGGTTTCAAATCTGCAATGTTAAAGGTGGGACTACCCCCGAACTCGGGTGGCAATTCAAGTTTGTAGGCATTTAAACGCAGTTTTCCATTTATCTTCAAGTTTCATTCTAATTTGGTGGTAGCCACTTCGCAAGTCAATCTTAGTGAGAATTAGAGAACCACACAACTCATCTAGCATGTCGTCTAGCCTAGGAATAGGATGACGATACCGAATAGTAATATTATTGATGGCTCTACAATCAACACACATATGTCAAGTTCCATCTTTCTTAGGAACCAAAAGTACAGGAACGGCACAAGGACTAAGGCTTTCATATACATACCCGTGGTCCAAAAGGTCTTGGACTTGCCGCTGAATTTCCTTAGTCTCCTCGGGATTGGTTCGATAGGCAGGATGGTTGGGCAAGGTTGCTTCCGGGATCAAATCGATTTGATGCTCTATCCCTCTCATAGGTGGCAGCCCCGGGGGTATCTTAGCTGGATAAATATCCTCATACTCTTGCAAAAGGTTAGTGACAGCAGGAGGCATCGAGCTAACAATATCATCAAGTGAAAACATAGCTCGTTTGCATACCAAAGCATAGCAAATATCATCATCAGAAATTTTAGCAAAGTCACATTTTGTTGCAAGCATAACACCACCCTTCAATTTAATCCCCTCAGCCTTAGAAATAGATGTAGACTTATCCTTTTTAGGTGGGAAAATAGAATTAGCAACTTGCTGATTTTTAGATTGAACATCATTCAAACTAGCAGCGTGTTCTCTATCAGCTTGTATAATTTGAGCAGGGGTCAAAGGTACCAAAGTAATTTTCTTTCCTTTATGCACAAAAGTGTATTTATTACTTCTACCATGGTGTGTAGCATCATTATCGTGTTCCCAAGGATGACCCAATAAGAGTGAACAAGCTTGCATAGGTACCATATCACAATCAACAGAATCAGCATAAGAACCAATGGAAAATGAAACTCTACAAGTTTGTATTACCTTTGCTTTACCAGAATCATTTAACCACTGAATATGGTATGGACATGGGTGTGGGCGTGTGGTCAATCCAAGCTTCTTCACCAAATTAGAACTCACCAAATTGTTGCAGCTATCTCCATCAATAATGACACGTGCGCGACGGTCGCTGATGATAAAGAAAATCTAGAACAAGTTATGTCGTTGTAGCTTCTTAGGTTGCTGGACTTGTGAGCTGAGCACCCGCTGTACAATGATGCTCCTATAGGCCGTCGTGGCCTCGTCACCAAGGACTTCGCCGTCCTCCTCATCTGCATCTTGGTCTTCTTCATCCTCAATGTCAGAGGTGCTGATATAACCATCTTCTGTAGCAATATATGCCTACTGACTTGGGCAATCCTTCTGACATGGCCAATGCCATGGCAGCAGTGGCACTGAATGCCCAAAGTGTGTCATGTCAATGCAACGGATGAGGAACTCTTGGTAGGCACCTGCAAAGAATTTTTACCTAAATTTGAAGGTCGTGTAGGAGGTGCCTTAGGTGTAGTGGAAACTCCAGAGGCTGTTGGTCGCTTGCTCGCTGGTGGAGGCGCCCGAAAAGTGGTTGGCTTAGTCAGCCCCGAAGATGGTGCTGAGCGTGGCGTGTATGTGGTGGTGCTGACCTTGCTCTTGCTCTGCTGTTCACGCTCCTACAATTCCTTTTCTGCAAGCATAGCAAACTAAAACAACTGGTTGACAGTGTTAAATTCTTTATAATCAATAATGTCCTGAATCTCACGCCTCAAACTCGAATAAAAACGACAAATGGCATCTTTGTTTCCCTCCACAACACTACAACGTATCAATCCCTTTTGGAGCTCACCATAGTAATCATGTATAGATTTATCTCCTTGTTCTAAACGCATCAATTTCTTACGCAAGTCTCTATGATAAGGAGGAACAAAGCGATCACGCATAGCTACCTTAAGTTCTTCCCACGTAGCAGGTAAAGCATCCTATGTAGCTAGCCCATTCCACCAAATAATGGAAAAATCCTTAAACTTACTAGTAGCTTGACGAACTCTATGATGCTCAGGCACAAGGTGGACACTAAACTTTTGTTCTACTGTCATCTCCCAATCAAGATATCCATCAGCATTGTAATGACCCGAAAAAGATGGTATTGTGAACTTAATCTTAGCATAAGGATCATCGGGTACACGGTGATTATTACCTTGATGGTGGTGGACACCACCCATACCTGTCGTGTTGCGGTGAAGGCGTTGTTGTAATCTTGCTTGTCGAAAGGCTGCTCGATCTATGTTTCCAGCGGCATCATGCATCGTGTCTTCTGGCAAGAGACCATCGGTGTTGCTGCCGGAGACGTCATTGTTGTTGACCGCCACCAATGTTTCCAACTCACTAACCTTGTCGGTTAGCGTGGAAATTCGTTTGTCTAATCTCTCCATGTTGTTGCCAATGTTGAGTTCAATGAGTGCGTCAGTGACGGCCTTCCTGACGGCCTCATTCATCCTTTTTTGGACATCCTCTACAACAGCTTATAGTTGCTCTTGGTTGACACACTCGTTGAAACCCTTAGGATTGTTATCTTCAGTCTGTTCACCTCCGGCCATATTAAACACAAAAACAGGAACAAACGGTGAAAGTTATCCCTACCAAATGACTACGTGGTTGCAGTGGTGTCACTTTTCACAGCAAGTGAAAGCGTCTTACCAAGCTCTTACAAAGTTCTTACCAACATAGCAAAGGGTGGTACAACCGTGGTTTGGTTCATGATACTGTGAGGCAATTGGTACCGAGATTGCAAAGCCCTTTTTTACATCTTGATCTCAAGAATTTGTGGAGCTTGGAAGGCAAACAAAGAGTAATATGTATATCCAAGCACACAAGTCAAGAATGTGAAAGTAATACTGAATTATAGTCCAAAGTACTTGTTCTCGTTGCTGGTCTAAAATATTCCAAGTACCAGGTGTGTGACAAAGTATGGTGGATAGCAAGGTGACAGGTGTGTGAAAAACAAGTATGGTGGATGGAAACAGCAACACACACAAGGAACCAGACATCACACGCTAACATAGCTCACTTTGGTCTTCTCTATGTGCTCATCTAGATATTGTTCCTCTTTTGCCCCTCTTTTTTTCTATTTTTTGGGCTGTCGTTGTTTTTTTAGAAATTTTGAATTTTTTATTTTATTTTATTTTGATATTTTTCCTTTACTTAGGAGCACAAAAGAAGTAACCACAAAAAATATGAGCTTAAACAGGTGAAAGACGTGGCCTATGGAAAATTCAGAAAACTTGCTCAAAATCGACACAAACCTTGTGACCATGAAAAGAGAATCTTGTGACCACTTTTTGACCAATTTAAAAATTTCCGACCCTAACAAGATGGGGGATGGACGGATCAAAAAAAAAATTCTAATCGATTTTGATATATGGAACGTCGAAATCGGAGTTCGTATGTGAAAACTAGACCCGTTTTAAGAATTGGCTCCGAATTAGAGGACAAAACGGGAACAATGTGTACAAAACTGGTCACAACAGCAAAGATTTGATGGAAACGATGGGGGAAAACATACGAACTAGACTCTAACACGACCTAACCAGCAACAAAATCTTGACCATGACACAAACTCAACACGACGGACTCTGAAACTGAAATATGCAAAGGCTATGGCGCGGAAGGTTCTAGGACAGGAAAAACGAGTATGGCACTGGATTATGGGACGAATGTGAAACACTCAAACTAGAGAATAAATGTGAACCTGACGGTATACCTTAGCTCTGATACCACTTAATGGAGACAGGGATCCCGATCTTCCGTCAGGTGGTGGTAACTATCATTGTGGCGGAGAATGACACACCGATCCGGCTTCAGATCGAAAGATCAAACCCTGCAATCTTAATACCATAGCTCATCTGGTTATCAATCGAGTCACAGACCAGGTTGACCTCGCCAAGAAGGCTAATCCCTACATACGCAACGAAGAACACAAGCAAGAACAAGAAAGAACACAACCAATTTGCAAATGAATGATTAATCTCTTAAAGTTGGGGTCTCACAAACCGATGAACGGTGAAACTGTTCTTGACAGAATAATCTAAGCAAAACACAAACCCTAATGGAGGGGTGACGGCTGTTTATGAAGACTCTAGGGTTGTGTAAGACCCCTAGACGCGCCCTAATGGGCCCAAACACGATACATGGTCCAACGGACCAAAAGTCGGTGTCGCAGCACCCTGATAGATTCCGGATGCTGACTTGTGACCATGATTCTCGTTGATTCCGAATAGCTTTTGATATGAGACCACTTGGATTGGTTTCCTTATCAAATTAGCTTTCCATCCATATATGGATCGTCGAAAACGGAGTCCGGATGCGTCCTGGGTGACCAGTTTAAGGCAGACTGGTCCTGAAGGCCGAAGCAGACTCGAAATCATGTTGGATCGGGCCTCTGGTTTCTGTTGAACGTCCTTGCTGGTCATCCTCGCGTCCACCATGTCCTCTAAGTCCCTCATGACCCTCTCCAATGTTTCTAAGCAAGATAACATCATTAGGTAATAGTCTATTTTCAAAAGTATGAAAATGATCGTTTAATAACGAGCTCACCTCTAAATTGAGTTGTCGCATTCGAGCCTGGGTCATTGGACCTTGCATGACGGTTGGAGGATCAGTGGGTGCCTCTGAAAAAGTGATGTCCTCATCAATTGGTGTCACTTGTCTCTTGGATTTCTCCCGGTGATTAATTGGTATTTATCTTGTGATTGATTTATCCCTCGATGCGACAGTATAATCACCCTACTCTCTCATTTATTTTTCCGCAAACTAGTTGTTAAGCTCTTTAGTATAGCTAGTTTTTTAGAGCTTGTTAGTTTGGTTAGTGTGGCTCTTTAGTTAGTCCATGAGAGCACACTAACTTAGTGAGTAGAGACTTAGCTCTTGTATGTGCTAGTGATCATAATAACTAGATTTGTTGGGTTAGGTGGCTTGCAACCCTTGTAAAGCTAGAGCAAGATTACATTGGGCCATGTCTTACTAATCAATTTGCTTTAGTGCTTTCGTAGAATTTATAATAGGCTATTCACCCCTCCTCTAGCCATATCAGGACCTTTCACGGGTGCCAAACCATGTTGCCTCTTCCCCATCCCCCATCCCCTCTGCCCTCGGCCATGGCTCCCTTTCCCTTCTTCGTCCCCTTCTCTCCTTTGGCCCCTCCACCTTCACTTCATCCACCACCTACCATTTCCACCGAGCTCGAGCGAGTGCGAGCTTAGATCCAATTCTGTCATGGCCGCCGCCTGAAAGCTCCTCTTCCTAGCCATGGCGTGCCAACAACGCCTACATGCTATCGCTCGCAACAACGACGACGACAAGCACGACCCTCTATACCTCGCTGCGCAGGTCTGAGGAGGTAGGCCTAGATCACCGGAGGGTGGAGACATCGTCGGAGGAGAGGCTGGCATGCTTGGTAGTGCTCTCGCCACCACCACCAAGCTCTACAAAGAGGATTTGCGCTACTCCAAACCCCTGAGGGCGGCGGTAGTTGCGAGCAGCTTAGAGGACGGCAGCTATAGTAGTCTGGTACTGATAGCGAGGAGAGAAAAAGAAGTGTCAGTTATGGAGCCCAAGCTATCGGGGGAGATGCAACTCTTTTTTTTTAGAGGAGATGGAGTTTTTTTAATGATAAAAAAAGAAAGACGGCCTGTTCGTTTGGCTGGGTTTGTTCGTTGCTGGATCGTAAAGAAGTACTGCTGACTGGTTTGGTGTGAGAGAAAAATACTATTCCGATTAAAAATCTACGATCGTTTACGACCGTATAAGCCCAGCCGAAACGAGAGTTATTAGGGAACCTTTCCCTACCTGCCGTGGTTGGGCTGTTGCCACCGCCCATGGACGGGCTCGGCATGGCACGACAAGCCTAGTGAGCCGTGCTTTAGCGGGCCCGTACGGGGCCAGCCGGCCAGGCCGGACTGTCCATTTGGCATGTATACGGGTTTGGGAGTTTGGCGCTCGTCGTCTCCTCTCCTCACAGGTCTCTTTCCCCGTTGCTTCTAGTACCTTCCTAGGGTTAGGTTTCCACGCAGCAAGCGACCCCCACTGCCCCACACGGCTTCCAGCACAGCCTTCCGGAAGGAGCAGGCGCGATGTGGCACGAGGCGCGGCGGTCGGAGCGGAAGGTCCACGACCTCATGGACGCGGCCCGCCGCCGGGCGCAGCGCCGAGCCGCCTACCTCGCTCGCCGCCGCGGCGACCCGCAGCAGGCGCTCCAGGTCTCCGGCACGCGGTGCCGCGTCCACCGCGACGACGCCCTGTACCAGGCCACCGAGGACCAGCAGGGATTGTGCGTGCCCCGCCCTCTCTCACCATCTTTCCTTCTCTCGGTGCGGTGCGATGCTTGGTCGCAGCGGAGGCACTGTTCCGGATTTGGTCTCGTGGGTTATCCTGTGCGAGTTGAAAGTTTACTGTAATAACTGATGATGGAGTCTGGGGCGCTGAGTCTCGGATAAAACCATGGCATTGCCAATTTTCTCTGATGAAGCATAGTCTGTTATCTCCAAAAAATGGATATTATCTCTTTCTTGTAAAAATATTCAGTTTACTGAAAATTGGAAATGACGGCTTGTTGTCATCGCTTGATTGCTGCTACTCATTCACTATGCTTCTTGCAGGATACCATGGAATGGAAAGCAAGATGTTTTGATTGACAGGTAACTATCATTTATTGTGTTCATGATAGATTATCCTAAGAACAAGAAAATCAATACCCATTATCTTTACAATGAACAGATTTGATGGCCGTGCATTGCTTGATTTTATCCGAGACTCGAGCTCTCGTCCTTTTCGAGTCCAAGAGAAATCTGAAGAAAAGGAAGAGTTAGAGGAATTTGTTAATTTTGAACGTTATCGGGATTTGATTAAGCATCGTCGCAGAGGATGTCGGTACCTTTTTGGTTTCTCTGTTCTATTGCTGTTGCTGTAGGAATTTCATGTCTTGCATCCATTTACATCACTTAAGGGATTGTCCTGATGCACACTTTGTTCCTAAATTAGTACATAAAAAGGGTGCTATTTCTCAATTCATAGCACTAGTTAACTGAACATTTACTTCTCTTCGCAGTTTCTGATGAGGCCGGTTTGCAGCATGTTGTTCAAGAGTTGGAGGCAAAAGCTCTTCTTCCTTTTAGCTTTGACAAGTACGCTTGCTCTTAATTTTGTGTCCTCTATTTCCTCTCCTGCTCTTGCAACTTACATAGTTACATTTATACACAGAACATTGTTGTGAAATGTTAAGGAATGAGAGCAATAATTCTTTGCTCTACCAAATGACACCACCACTACCACAAAAGCTGGTAGTCCCTAGCAACTTGGGGTAGGTCAGAGGATTGACCCTACAATAGGATTGATATAAAATATGAGTACAGTGCTAGTAATGACAACAGAGTAGTAAAAGGAACTTGTTCCTAGGTCGTTACTATGCACATGGATCACTATTGTTTTACACCCCTTTTCTAAAGACAGTTGTTCAGACAGATTCCACTCTCTCAAGTTTCTCTTTGCTGCTCTACATAATAAAAATTGCATTCATGCATTGGTATAAGTTCTGATTCCGAATGAGTAAAGTACTTCATCAAACTCAAAGGTTTGCAAGATATTTTGTGGTTGTTGCTCAGGGAAGCTACACTTATAACAGACATTAAAGTATCGTATGACTAGGGAAACTACACAGACAACTGATATTAGAGGACTGTATGATTTTTTATCATTGAAAATTTCTGTTGGAGTAAATTGTATAGCCTTATAAATTTCTTCTAGAATATTTTCATTCTTAAGAGGATTAATTGCTTAAACACAAGTGTATCTGGGTATTACCGATATGTTTTTAACTGTTTAACGCTTTTGCATAATCATAATGAAAGTCTGATAAAAAAAACACCATACTGGTTTTATCAACTTTTTTATGCCGATTCAGTCAAAGAGTGCTTGAATCCTTGAACTTAATAAATATCATCTTCAATGCTTTGTACATATTTAGTATGTCATTGACTACTAGAAAACATCTTGGTGGTTGTTAAAAGGAAGATATTTTTCAGAGTTTTTCAATTTGGGCTGTTTCTGTTGGCACATTCTCACCGCATTTGACAAATTAATTGTCCAACAATATTCCTCTCAACAAGCACAGAAAGAAGAGGCTTGCGCTTACAGGTTTAGGTGGCTACCTGTATTTTCAGCACTCTAAACCTTAGGGACTGATTAGGATAAAAATATTTTCATCTAGTCCTGCCGTTGTGCCATAGACAGCCTACTCGTTATTATGTGTTCATGTTTATCTGAAAATAATACAAAAGATATGTTTAGTTAAATTACAAAAGCTGATAAACTTGACACTTGTTTATGCAGATGTGTATGTCATTGCCAATGTCTGTCGCTCTTGTGATTTGCTATGTTCCTAGCATGATTAGCTCTCATATGCATTGACATTTGCCTGGACTAGCTTAACTCTAAATTTATGAGCAAAAGAAGTTTAACCTAAGACCAAGAAAACAATCATTAACAAAAGTTGGAATAGAGTGATGCTAGTACGGGGACAGAGGAGAAAGATAGAGGGAGAGACTTTCCAAATAATCTAGCTCATTTGTGGACATCAGCCAAATTGAACAAGATGAAAGCATTTAATTCGACATTCCTGATTTTTTGAACTAGCAGGTCATTAGTTGGATACTTGAATCTACCGAATAAGTGCACAAATCAGCTCATACCTGAGTAGACACCAATTTATTCATCTTCCCTCTGTTCTGAATATTCCAGATGTAAACCAGACTTAAATAATGGGGTACATAACATTATGCATACCTAGAATGTTTATTTTAACCAATGTTCAAAAAAACGCTAGACGCTAGGCAAACGCTAGCCTATGGTTTAGAGTTTAGGAAGTTTAAACGTGATTAAACGTGATTAAACGTTATTGAGGCAGACAGGCAGTACACATTCAATCTTAACCCTAAATCCCCAATCCAATTCATCAATTGAGTGATTGACATGCAGAAATCAAAACTACAGAGCATGGGAAGATGGGGAGAGACCGAGGGGGCACCTGGAGAGAACGAGCGAGGGGTTGGGCCTGCACCGGCCGGCCTCTGCGTTGCCGTTGTCGACTCCTGGTCCTGCGCCGGCGGCCTGCCCTCTGTTGCAGGCGACGGCCCCTGCACCTGCGGCCTCTGCGGCTGCCAAGGAGAAGGGGAGCCCCAGCGACGACCCCTACGGCCCTACCAACGGCGGCGAGGAGCGACCAGGCAGGAGGCGGGACTGGAGTGCGACAAATCCCGACACTGTTTCTTGCGGCCGATTTGTGCTCCCGCGTCGGGCCCGCCTGCTGTTTTCCGCGCCCTCCCGCGCTTCTTTCCCGCGCGCGCCGCGCGCGATTCCTTCCCTCTCCCCGCCCACACGCCGCACACTTCCCTGCTCGCGAGCCGTGCGTTTTCCACCGCCTAGTTCCGTTTTTTGACCGATTCCGCGCCGTTTAATCGCTGCCGTGCGTGTAAACGAGCGCCTAGGCGCGCCCAGCGTCTAATTGAGCGTCTACCCCCTAAACGCAACGCTGGGCCAACGTTTAGCGTTTAAACTAGATTAAACGACGCTTAATAACGTTTTTTTGAACATTGATTTTAACCATTTGGTATGACTCGTATCGTTGCTTCTCTGTGAGATACAGTTTATTTTTCATCAAATCCTGTGTTTCATTTTTTTTTCTGGTTTCACTCTTAGTTATTGTTTGTTCTTGTTTCTGGTAGACCTCAATCCTCACAGCCTCCTGCTAGCAAAGGTGCATATTCACAGGTTGGATACTCATATAAAGGGGAAGGAAATGAGGAATCTGAAGACCTAGACAGTGATGATGATGATGAAGAGGAAGAAGATGAGGATGATGACAAGGACTTCAGTAGTGATGATAGCAGTGATGAGCGAATGGAAAGTATAGCCAAGGAATTTGGGATAAAAAGATATAACTGGCTTGTTTACAAGGACAAAAAAAACAAAGAAGAGGAGAAGCGGCAGAAAGAAATTGTTAAAGGCGACCCATCTATCGTGCGTGCCTTAATAGCATGTAATATTTGTCTATTTACTTGCTTTTTTGCTTCTTGCAAGAAGTAATATAATCAAATTGTACAGAAAAAATTGAGCCGTAGAGAAAGAAGGAAAGCTTCTCAGATTGAGCGGGAAAAAGAGAGGGAGGCAGCACGTTCTGTTGGACGGGTATCTTATCATGATCCTTATAGGTAATGCTATTTATCATTCTTCGAAGTTCTAACAAAGAAGACAAACTGGAATCATTTTTATGACAAGGTTATACTTCTGATGCCTGACACCATATATATAATAATATAGGGAGCAAAGGAGAAGCCCATCATATGAAGCATATTCAAGGGGCAGAAGGTGCATTCCATGTTCATTGTAATTTTGTTTTCACAAAAGTATCTGCTTTCCTTAATCTCTGTATATATATTTCATGCTGACAGATCAAGGTCGAGATCAAGATCTCGTTCACCATCCCATTTTAGGCGTCATGGCCGTGGGATACATGCTGAAAGCAATTATCGGAGCAAGCCGAAGGCTCCTAGGGTTGAATATATTACTGAATTTGGAGGTTCTGATGACACCAGTGTACCAAAAGTTTCAGGGATCTCTCCGCCTTCGTCTCCAATACGAATTGACATACCTAACCGGTCGGGAAACTCGACTTTTAATATTTGCAAATATACATTGGACGAACTTTTCTCTGATGGAGCTTATTACATCAGTCCTGGTATTCTGAAGATGACTATGTCAGGAATAGGATAGATCAAGACATGGTCATGATGGTATCTATGGTGTAAAAAAATAGTTGTTTTGTAGATAGGCATGCATTTTATGGTTCCTTTTATTTTTGCTAAGCAGGAAGAAGATTTAACATGCATAGATCTACAGTCAGCTGTGGAGTTTATGACCTGCGCATCATTGGTCCTTGTGAATTATTATGGCTATAATACCCCATATCCTTGCAGGTTGTCAGGTGGTCAAATTCTTGAGGCACTTCACAGTGATCCTGCGTCTTCTTTGTCTGTGGAACAGGAAAGAACTGCAAAACTTTTGAAACCACCCCCCAGGTTTGTCATGACGATTACAATGTTATGAAGAGAGCGGCTGTATGTGCATCCGAGTTGCTTGCGATTGATATCCTGTGTTTGTCTAGAACCCTTTACTTTATTTTCCATGGGCATGATATGCCGTCTCAGACTTGAGCATATCTCTGTTACTGGAAAATTGTCTTGTATTTTTCATCATTACTGACATGTGATTTCTGTTAACAGTACATCATCAGCACTAGCTAAACTAAGCAAGGGTGCTTCTGGAGGAACTGGTAAAACTCCCCAGACTGAAAAGAAAGAAACACCACAAGAAAGACTTAAGAGGATAATGAGCAAACAGCTTAACAAGCAAAGTATGTGCTAATTGTTACATTCAATCTGCATATTAGATTTTGGTTGGTGCTAGTAGTCTCCTATGCATGTAAGCATACTAAGCTTATGTTTTTTGACAGTTAAAAAGGACACAGCTGCTGAGATTGCTAAGAAACGAGAACAGGAACGACAAAGGCAGGAAAAACTTGCTGAAGTTGGTCGATACAGGCATCGTAGCCGCAGTAGAAGTCTTAGCCGGTCCCCACCAAGGTAATTAAACTAATATTTGTTATTTCAGTTTGTTTTTTTCCTTTTTCATTGGAGAATTATGCTAAGCATGCAGATTTGTTGACCTCAATAGAAGTCATTTTCATCCCTAAAGCTATGCAAGTGGTTGCTTGATTGTTTTCCTCCCTAAACCATATTTTCATCTGGGAGGAAGGGACTGGGCCGAGCCATGGTGAAGGCGGGCCGCGTGAGGGAGGAAAAGGGCCGGGAGACGGGCTACTGGGCTGCGTCTTCTCCACTCCTTTCTCCTTTTCCATAACCAAAAGCATAAATGCTTATATTACCCACTTATATAAACATATATATGCATGTATACATATATGTTTATGTAGTTCTAGGAAAATAATTCTAGGTGCGTAAATCAAAGATCCACTAAGAGGCAACTCACATAGGGCCCACGTAAGCACAATGCAATGCATGACTTATGGTTTTAACTCATAATTAAATCAAGTTCAATTAACTGTTAAACAGTATTTGTTTAAAAAGTTATGATCGTGGTGATAACACCTAATATTGACTAGTCTGATAAACATCTTCTATATCTTCTAAATATCACCATTTCCTGGTGCAGAAGGCGGCGATATAGCAGAAGCCGTAGTAGGAGCAGAAGCCCAAGAAGGTACCGATCCCGCTCACTCTCCAGTTCCCGGTCGCCCTCTCGCTCTCCAAGGTAGTATCAGCGTTAGTTTAACTACAGCTCAGATTGTAAGTCCACTCTACTCTTTTAGATAGCAGCTGAAAGAACGATGATACTGCAGGTACCGAAGCAGGTCAAGACACTGAAAATATCCGGGCCCCTGCTAACAAAGTGCCTTTCCCATGTAGCCTCGCCATGTTTTAGTTAATTTGTTTTAAGCTTTTCATTCCCGCTGTTTGTGTACTCATGAGAAGCCTTCGTTTTTGTTGTCTTAGCCCTATTATCGAGAGTGTGTATTCCGTGGTTGCCCAGTTACGAATTAGATAAACTGCAGCTCAGTTTGGTTTACGTGAAGAACAGAACATCCTTATCTCCTTGAGTTTCAGAAGGTTTAATATCTGCTTCTCATGATGCCAACCACTTTCAAGTAAGCGTAATATGTTTTAGTTAGGGCCTGTTTGGTGGACCTCCCAGAGGAGCTTCCATGCTGAATTTAGGAGTTGTTTTGTCAAACAGTTTTTTTACTAAGAAGTGATCGTATACTGATTTTGTGAGTGATTCTCCAAAATGAATTCACTGCACGCAGAGTAACTGTATGTATAAGTTTATCCTAGAAAATCATAAAGAAACACTTTGCAGTCTGAAAATCACTTCTGTCAGTATCAACTTCCTCAGAGAATTTGGAGAAAGGGGAGCTCTATCGAGTAGGCCTTTGGCCAGCTCTATCGAACAGGCCCTAGCCTTTTGGCAAGTGGATACTGGAGTCTGAGTTTGAACCGAGCCCATTCTTAAACAAGCTGAAAGCAACCTACTTTTTGTTCAAAGCATACTGATAGTGATTTGTGTCATTCATGAGCTGGGCATTCGGAAAGATATTGGCAGCGGCCACAAGTGAACCATGCAAGACTCAGCCTGTTCATGTTCTCTCTGCATGTCCTGGGACGGGGTTGTCTGAACGACTCGATTGGTGGAACATAAAACTATCCCAAGGGCCCGTGCCCCGTGTCTGCTCCATAGTTTGAATTCTGGGGTTAAAGTTGGTGTCACGTCGGGTGTCACATGGGGTGTTATGTCACGTGTTTGGATAGTAACGATAAAATAAATTACAGAAGTCCTCAGTAATTCGCGAGATAAATTTATTAAGCTTAATTAATCTATCATTAGTACATGTTTACTGTAGCACCACATTGGTCCTGTTCGCTGGTCTGAAACTTGGCTGAAAAACACTGTTTCGGTTGGTTTGTTGTGAGAGAAAAACATTGTCTGGCTGGTTTGATGAACAGTGTCGCGTGAGGGGAACCAGCCGGCTGGCTGGTCTCCTCCAGACCAACGAACACCACCCTTGTCAAATTATGAACTAATTAGGCTTAAAAAATTCGTCTCGTAAATTAGTCTTAATATGTGTATTTAGTTTCATAATTAGTCTATATTTAATACTTTATACATGTATTAAACATTCGATGTGATAGGGACTAAAGTTTAGTAGGAGAAAAAAAAAACACTTGCCCATAGCATTTGACCCAGAGTGAGAGTGGGCTAGCTACGAAAATAAATGTCTAAGGAATCTTTGCTTCAAGTAAAAAGCTCCTGCTCCTGCAGCTATGCTGAAGAATCTATCTTCAGTGCGCACGCACGTGAGAACCCAACGGCCTCCTGCCGTGGATGCCGGTCTGCCGGGGCCGCTGCCCGGGGCCTCTTCTCCTTGGCTGCTGCTGCGGCTACGGCGGCAACTCACTCCAGCGACCAACAGCACGTTCGTTGGGCTATGGTTTGTTATAAATAATTATAAAATTTTAATCAAAATAATATTTTTCTCTTACACAAATCAATCAACAATATTTTTTTTATAAATCAACAACGAAATGAACTGACCATCCGAAGAGGCTGCAAGCCGGACGTCACACGTGTGCCTATCTGCGCACGGCTCAACTTGCACGGTGGCACGTGGCTAGCTTCACCGAAACACACAGGGATGTGATGTCATGGGAGTACGACGGGGACTGTCAGTCTGTCACAACCAGTAAAAAAAAACGCACACGTTTCCGACCATTTTTAAGCTTCTCCCCCATTTCCTTTTTCCTTCGAAGATTTTTTTCTTGAGATTAAGTGATTGTTTGGTAGATCTCTACTCTTTAATCCTCTAGCTGAGTGATTTAAGTAGAGAGTAGGTGGAAAGTGATTCGTAATAATCTAGCGTAAAAGAAAAGGAAAAAGCGATTCTTATCTGATTTCTATTACTGTAGAATCTATACAGTTTTTGCTGTTTAGCAGCCTGTTCGGCTGGGCTGGAGGATTGTGGCTGGATCATGGATTATTACTGCTGACTAGTTTAATGTGAAAAAAAAATACTGTTCCAGCTAGAAACTTACGATCGTATACAAGATCCACCAGCCAACCGAACAGGCTGTAAGTTAGGAAGAATGATTCTGCGAAGAAACTTACATGAGCACTACCAAACAGTCTCTAAAAATATAACTTCCCCGTTTAATAACTACAATTATTGTTGGCCCCAATAGAATCGATCTGGCTCAAGCACTAGCTTTGAATGTACGGAGAATTAACCTAGACTCAAGATGTTGTATACTGTCGTAGTTTGACAATAATTAGTTTTGTATATCAAAACTAGAAATTGTTTGAGAAACAGTTGAGGCTATGAACTATGTTTTACAAAGATAATAAAGGCCATGTTCGCTTGTCTTATGAACTGTACTATTTCAATGAACGAATAATGTTTCTCTCTCACAACAAATCAGCGAACATTACTTTCAATCATGACTTTTCAGCAAAGCGAACAGTGCCAAAGACGTAAGTGTTCATATGGGTTCACAGTCATATTTTATGAACGTACTTATTATGAACGGCTAGAGTAGATTGTGCAGATAGATTTTAAGATTAATGAAACCATCGTAAACCACATGCGGCTTAAATAACTCCAGGAAAACACACGCACATATGCTGAGTCAGATGTCCAAATCCAAGTGGCAAGTTCCAAAATAACAAGCCAGCCAGAGCTCAGTTCATCACAAAGACGCCCCCTTGATAAAGTAATTAATCACCGTCACTTTTCAATTTCTTTGCAGTATTATCAAAACGAAGTGGTAAATCTTTTTTTTTATAACTAGGAGGTAAATCATTGATCACACTTGACTACCTGAGTCCACATTTACGAGAGTTGCGTTCTTTTCGAGTGAGCTGTGCACGCAGCTTCTTTTCTAGCACTACACAGCTGATTAATCACTTTCTTTTCTGTTTAATTTGGAGTTGGCGTAGATAGACGCTTTCTTTCATGGCCAAAAAATCAAATCTTTCAAAGCAAAAGCATAGCACGACAAGAAAACTCCAGGCGGTACATACATCCTATGTCCTTTCCGTGTCTATTTTCTTCTTTTTTTTCCCCTCGGCGTGCTTACTAAGATGCTTTTTGGACTCTGGCTCTTCAAACTAAAAAGGACTGATGCGTCTTTCACTTTGGAGTTTGGACTCCTCAAAAGTGTTAGAAAATAGAGAGCTGAGAGACCAGCGAGTGATGCAAATGATCAGTGTGTACATATATACAGACTTCATGTGGACGGTTACATATGTAAAAAAGAGATGGGTAAAAAGACACTTCTTGATTAATCCCTAATTGAGCACTAAATTATAATTCTCAACACTCCCCCTTGATCAATTAGCTCTTTGTAGTCTTTACTGTTTATCTATTATGCATCTTTGAAAAACCCTGTGAAAAAAACCAAAGTAATACCGGTATACCAGGCAAAACTCCCTAAAATCCAGTGAAAAAAATAAGGAAAAACTCAATAATATACAATCACTAATGTTATTAGACTCTTTGAGATAAACTCAAAGTCTTAGTCTAAAAACACCTGGACCATATGGTCAATATACATCAAATATCATCTTCCAAAACCCCCAGTGGAGAAAAATCGATGATATAGCATATACCTTTGTGTTGAACATTGCCTCATCAAAAACTTTACATGAGAAACCTCAAAAGGGAAACTCACGTAAAGAAAAGAGTACAATGCATCTTATGTTCCAATATCATCCACCAAAAACCCCTATGGGAAAAAAATGAATGATATGACATAATCTTGTGTTGATATTGCCTTATTAAAAACTTTATATGAGAAACTCCAAAGGAAAACTCGTACAAAGAAAAGAGTATAATTTGATGTTTGTAACAAGTTATTAATCAGAGAGACTCTTCCCCTGATATTAGCAAACCTCGAAGTAAATTCATACCAATGCACTTAACACATAAGATTTTGTGAATATCTCTACAAGATTATCACATGACTTAGTTTGCAAATGTTCATATGTCCATATCACCTATGGAACAGAACCATCTTAGTGCAAAGTATTACATTAAGTATAACTTGTCTCCATCTACACAACACAAGTTATATTACCTTTATAGATAATGACCATTAATTCAATAGAATCAACACCGCATAACTTTAGTATGTGATATATCATCCTGTCAAGCTATACACATTTATGTGAAGCCTTATAAAATACAATATCAGAATGATTGGTGGAAATTACCATTACTGTCTATATAAAGACTTTCACAAAATGGTCTTTCCACATGTATATTAAGCCTTTTTAACGATCTAAAATTTGGGGATCTAATAAATACCAAGATCACTTGTGCTATTAAGATATCAAAAGATATTCTTAACTACAGTCTTCCAACATTTGGTAGAAGTAGCGCTGCTATTAGATAGCAAATCATTGCAAAATAACATCCGACCGAGAACTTTTGCAAGATTTATTAGCGCATAAATAGCACAGAGATAATGGACCACATGTCTCAATATCTCATCTCAGTCACTATGGCATAAAACAATCTTCCTCTATCATGAGTAGAACAACCATAGGATGCCTTCGTATTAAATCACTCAATATGATCTGGATATAGATAGCTTTTGTACAAAACCCTAAGAGAAGATGCTTGATCATAAACACAAAATTAAATTTTGGTTTAGTCCGTATCTTCCATCTCAAACTCTGTCTTTAGATTAAAATGTGCTATTAACATGTGTTCATCACTAATGATGTCAAGATTATTGACTATCATATAACACTATGAAATTCAATCAAGGACTTCAAAATGAACACCACATGTAATCAATCTTGTATCCCTTTAGTTTAGGGAATACACACAAAGTTGATTGTACCAAATTCGACTTAACTGCTTTAAGCCATATATTGGCTTAAACAATACACAATATGTGTTGCAATTTTATGTATGAGGGTTGGGTATGTGAACTCCTTCCTAGAAGCTTCACAAATACACCAAATCAAATGATCATATAAATATATGCAATCACTACATCTATCAACTATCAACTGCAATGATAGATGCTTTTGTACTACCAATCAAAAGATAGTATCGAAAATTTATAACTTACTATGAAGAATAATTTGCATTGAAAATCTATGCCTGGGCTTTGCGTAAACTGCTTGTGCTACTAGTCATGCTTTGATCTCACCACCACATTGTTCTCAATCCATTCTAGAATGAAAACACTTTTGTACCCACAGTAAAGGTACCATGAGGTGTGGGCATCACATCCCAAAACACCCCTTTTCTAGTGAGTAAAACTATCTCTGCTTGTATTACATCACTCAACAAGTTCCAGTAAGAGTGAGCAAAGCACTCTGCCATGGTCTTATTGACTGGATGACTTGGAATGTTGTATATAGTTTAATCAGAGAAGTACCTATCGACACATGTAGCCTTTCTATGATATAATTCTCCGATTATCAAAATTCAAAGTACCCTGAATGACACATCGTGACTTCCCGAAACGAGAGTAAGGGCTTTTCGATATCCTAGCAACAGTATTTAGGTGCACCTCTGAGCTAGGTTTGTGATGACATCCATCCACTGGGTAATAACCAATATTTACCTGCAAGGTGTCGTTAACCATAGGTTGACTTGCATTTACTTCTTTAGAAGGAAACCTTCTATTGCTAGCATGAATAATCCTGCTTTATGGCCATACTTCTCTCCCTCTTATTTATAATTGGGAGTTGAGTGGGTTTACTTGGTACCATCGCTCTTTCTGACACATACTTGCAATGGATTAATAAGTTTAAAGGACACCTTAGTAATCAATAAAAGCATTAATAGCTTATTTTCAATATTATGCAAATCAACAATTCTTTGAACTCAAAATTTAGTTCATTTAGTACGTGATCCTGAGCATGAAATGATTTATGCATTCCACATAATTTCCTGGTGTTATCTCTGGTACATCAAATCCCCCTAATGCTTGGAAATGCTCATTATAAAAAAAACAGCATACGGGTCGTATATAGATCCTCCATAAGAGGTCTAAATACTTAACAATCGACGGAGATTGAAATCTCACATTGATCCCTAGTTTCCTATGTGTACCCATCAATGTATGCTGTGGTGATGAGATTGGTACGTATACAACGTACTCAATCTTACGCAAATAGGAAATCTTCATGGATTCCCACGTACTAAATGCATATAGGGGATATGCAGTTAATCTCAAGTCAGGAGTGCGTAAATCTACCTGACCCCAACACAAAGTTGGAAAATAGCAATTCACTAACAATGGTCCTACTATGACCTTGTCATACTTCATAGATTCGGTTTATCCTTTTGGATATGTAATTAAATTTTTGTTATACCAAACAATCGTCATTGTAGGTACAAAAATTTAGTAGTGTTCAGGATAATGAGCTCACAACATGAGCCATTATTTATCAATTGCATGGCCAGAGTGTGGATACTTCACACTCTAGATCATCTTATAGATGTATCTTCACAAGCATGAAATACCTGAACTATCCATACAATATTTGTATCGGATACACATATTCTCTTGAATATGACCAAGGAATCTAAGACACTCAATTTGATTTTAAGACAAGAGGGTCTTAAAATCTATTTCCTTGTGGAACTTATCGTATCCACACTTTGAAAAAATCTTGACCAAAAGAATTGCCAATAATTTTTCACCTCATCCCATATGATGGTCAAGTTGTTCGTTCCAAATTTGAAATGCATCAATAGTATGAAAAATTATCTTATACACAACATGTTGTATGGGGATGGTGTAAGCATAATACAACCAAAACGAGACTTGTCTTATTACTTATATGCCATATCCAATGTTGTCCTTTTGTGTTTCCATACGAAAACACATTTGGATGTCTCTATAATTTATTAAGATACGAGTTGAATTAGGACATAATTAAATATCCTTAATTGCTAACTCAATATTCACAGGAAGAATGATAGTGGCAACATAGGCCAAACTATCATTGCATCGCATCAGTGATGTCCAAAATATTTCTTCTTCTTGTCATAAGAACCAGAAACATTTTACTTCTCTAATTATAGAGTTTGTGGTACAAATGTCAACTAGGCACATACCATTTCCAAATTGGAATGATTCCCGTACACTCTATATATGACAAGAAATCAATGAAATTCTTGTTTAACATATAGAAATCCATAAATATTGTCG
Organism: Miscanthus lutarioriparius; assembly: GCA_904845875.1. Taxonomy (NCBI): domain Eukaryota; kingdom Viridiplantae; phylum Streptophyta; class Magnoliopsida; order Poales; family Poaceae; genus Miscanthus; species Miscanthus lutarioriparius. The sequence goes on from CAJGYO010000001.1 coordinate 40,792,079, forward strand.
AGTATCAAATACATCGATATGATACCCACAATAGTTATGCGTTGACAACACAAGTATTACAAACATCTTTGATGGACATTATCACATATTATCAATGGGAAATTGTCTGTTGGACATCCAAAGTGATGGCCATTTGCTGGCGGACACCCACTTTGGAGCATTTTACCAGAAGACACTCTAGTTCATTGAAATTAGGCCATAGGACACCATGGGCCGGTTTCAGCCGGTTGAGGAGAGAGAAAATTTTGTTTTGGACATCTGGTGCCCCTGAGCCACACTTGGGTCCGCCCCCAACCTGGTCTGGTTGGACCATGTAAGAACCATGTTGCGCCGTAGAAGCAGGGGAACGAGCCGCGAAGCCCAGGCGGAGCCGGGAGACGAGCGCGTCTTCCATGGTGGAACAGGAGGCGCCGCGGGTGCGGGCGCAGAGGCGAGCAACTAGGAGGTGAGTAGCTAGGAGAGCGGTCTAGATCTAGCGCCGATGGATCCGGTTGGGAGCTCCGGGCGACGCCAATCCAGCAGAGGAGGGAAAGGACGCAGGGAAGCCGGCTGGGATCAAAGACGGTGTCCTCGCCTGCGCCGTTGCTGCCTCCAACTTCCTCACCCATACGAGGTCTGGTCGTTGTTGCCATTGTTGTGGTGGGGGTTCACCTACGCCAGCAATGCTGCCCGCCACACCGCCAAGCCTGCCGCACTAGAGTCACCCACCATAGTCGCCCGTGGCACAGTGGAGCTGCGCGCCGGTGCCCATGCGGCCCGTGTAGGGGCACATGCCCCGCTGACATCGACCGCGTGCTGTGGCTAGCAGCGTCGCCATCCGATGCGCGCCGCTGCTCATGCCGCTCTTCGACCACTGCTTCCTGCCTTGCCGCCCTTGCCTCGGGGGAACCCGGTGTTCTTCGTCACCGACGACCGTGTCCTGTGCTGTGGCCTCGACCTCCTCCACTTCTTCACCCACGAAGCCTACTTCCAGTCGGTGGACCCATAGGCACCGCTGTCGTCGGTGGCACTGCTGTCGTAACAGCAGCACAACGGCGAGGCCACCGCCATGCTGTGCATGCGCCACAGCCTCGATGCGGCCTACGGTGGCAAGGCACTGCGCTGGATCGAGTTCTAGAGCGACACGGCCTTTGACTACCACCGCGATGACTTGTCCTCCTCAGAGGTGTCCACCGCATCGTCGCGGTCCTCCGGCGGTCCAGGAACCCACACTGGGTTGACAGCTACCTTGACCGGCTGGGCCACGTCCTGAGGCAGGGCGGGTGGAGGGACATGGAGGTGATAGAGATGGTCGAGGTGGTGGCCTCCAGGGGGGTGTTTGATGCCGGGTCGGGGACGGTTCTTATGGGGTCCAACCTGACCAGGTTGGGGCGGACCCAAGTGGCTCAGGGGCACCGAATGTCCAAAATGAAATTTTCTCTCTCCTCAACCAGCTAAAACCGGCCTGTGGTGTCCTGTGGCCTAATTTCAACAAACCAGAGTGTCCTCTGGCAAAATGCTACAAAGTGGGTGTCCGCCAACAAATGACCATCACTTTGGATGTCCAACAGACAATTTCCAATCAACGGACCATGAGATGATACCAAATCTCAAAACAAATCATTCGAAGCATATTCGATGATCATGTTGTCCATCTATGTGATGTTCTCTTTACGAGAAAAGGAGAAGTGTTGTTATGTGATCCCATAAGATCTAGGATAAACAACCAACCTCCTATGTAGCTTTAGATTTTAAGATTGAAGCACCCTTCATATCTTATTTCTATAGCTCCCGTTTTATCCCTTATAGAATGTTGATATAGATCAACTACAAATTTAAGAGTATGGCATTGTTTAGAGCTATGCTAAACACAACCACATATATGACATTACTCTTTGTCATTCTTGGGTTCACATTGCCATCTCTCATTTTGCACATTAGGCCTTTTGCTTTTACTAGTTGAAGCAAATTGTATGAATAATATGATCGTAGTCTTCAATAGTTTGAAAAACTAGACATGATCCACTCATGATTAGCCTCAAGCTATATGAGTTTATTTATTGTTCATAAAACTCATAAAGAGTGAACCACAAAGAATGTGCATTTCTTCCACAAGATAATCTTATCAACGATCTTTATGGACGTAGTACCTTAACAATAGTAAGGCACAATTTCCTTTGATCTATAACAAACAACCCCTAATTGAGGTTCATTAAATTGTTCTATTAGTCCATGGGATAAAACCAATGTTAATGTCCATTGTCCATGTGGGGATAGTGACGCCATCTAGAGCGAGTTCATCAAACTCCTCTGAAGTCAGTATCCACAACATGTGACGAACCATTGATTTAATTAATTTACACCTAAGGTGAATATAAAAATCACTATGGTGATGTTGTGATCTCTAATGCAAAATTTAGAGGGTTCCATATCTTGTTACTTTATTTTGGATTGTTGGAGATAGTCAATGGAACTATAAACTTTCCAACAATTATAGGTAATCACAAGATGTGTAGACCTAACGAACAATCATTATTAATGTTGACACACACATTGTAGATAATCTCTATGTCTGAAACATAGAGTAGATCTCTCAGTAGTTGGCAAATAAACTGCTGCTATAGGCACGATCTTTGGGTTGATATATTCGTATATGAATATACCGCAGCCAATGCCTAAGACTCTACCACCTATGTATATCCTTTAATAATGAATGATGGTAGTCACCATAAAGGTGTAACATTCTCATATTTCCAAAACACTTATTTGGGACAACACAATGTAGGTAATCAGTATTGGGCGAATAAATATGATGTAGACCTCTCAGTATTGGGCGAATAATCGCTACCATAGGCACGGTCTCTGGGCCGAATAATTCAACATGAATTAAATGCAGCCAATGCCTAGGACTCCATCACTTGTGTTATGATCCCGAATATATCTAAAATATGCATTGAATGATTTTGCATTTAATCCATCATTAATTAAGAAATGCTTAATTAAGAGGATTTACCATTATTAAAATGCAATTCATAGAAAATTATCAATTTAACAAGGGTAATAGAGTATAGGAATAAACATGCTACTGTACTAAATTTACTAAGCATACTGTCGGGGACCAATACTAGGGTACCCGAAGAGGGGGAGCTAATGACCATCAACATTGATTCGTCCGTGCGATCAAGAGCGCGACTACGCCTCTTGCCGGCTCCGCCTTGTTCGGCAACCGAGGCCATGGGCCCTGCCTCGTCTGACCCTCGAAGGTTGGCTCCGCCTCAGTGGGCGCTGTGGCCGTGGGCTCCGCCTTGCCCGACCCCCGAGGGTTGGCTCTACCTCGGCTGACTCCTGAGGGCTGGCTCTGCCTCGCCCGACATCTGAGGGTTGGCTCTGCCTCGCCTGACGTCCAAGGGTTGGCTTGGCCTCGCCCGACGTCTGAGGGCTAGCTCCGCCTCGCCCAACGTCTGATGGCTAGCTTTGCCTCGCCCAACGTCTGAGGGCTGGCTCCGCCTCGGTCGACTCCTGAGGGCTGGCTTTGCCTCGCCCGACGTCCGAGGGTTGGCTCCACCTCGCCCCACGTCCAAGGGCTAGCTCCGCCTCACCTGACGTCTGAGGGCGGGCTTCGCCTCGCCCGATCCCTCATGCACGGATCCTTACGGAAGCTCACGACAACCACTACGGTCCAGAAGGTGTGACCCAAGGTCAAACTTCTAGAATCGTGCAGGGAGCGGTCACATCTCAACATGACCTATCTCCGCGACATGTCATTCTAAGGAACTCACATCGCCCATAGTGACGGATGCGTGGTCACTATGCTGCCTACTCTCTATATGGCCACTGATCTGCACACTGGTTCGTCGTGCCGCCCACCGGGGTGGAGTGGGATGTGACGACCCGCTGATAATGACAGGGCATGGCATTGTTAGTGGACAGGCGTCCCGCGTGGCCCTGTCATGGTCAGCAGACAGGCGCCCCGCGTGGGGCTATCCCTATCACCGCCTGCCATGTCAGCAGGGTCTGCACGGAGGAAAAGGAAGACCCGGCGACCCTAAAAGACTTCCCTAGCCTCTCATTTTCCTTTTTCTCCCATCTGTAACCCATGCTCTCCCTTGGCCTATAAAAGGGAAAGCAGGGCACCCCACCAAGTGGCATCGATTCATGGTATCGCACATCACACCGCATCACAGCAGAACCACTAGCATCGAACCTCGAACACATAGCAGTGAACGAGCTCTCGGCACCCATTCGATCTTTCCATCAGAGACTTGGGACATGTCCCTCTCTTGACCGTTTGTAACCCCTACTATAAACTTTTCAATGCTAACAACACAAGCAGCAGCCATGAACTAGACGTAGGGACATTCTGCCCAAAATAGTATAAACCTTGTGTCTTTTTAGCACACCATCCGGGCCAGACACACAATAATACAAATTTACTCGTTGGTGTTTGCTTGAAACACCGACAGTTGGCGCGCCAGGTAGGGGCCTTTACGTGTCCCGACATTAACATTAGGCCATGCTAGGTAGTCACGGCATTAGTTGGGTCCTGGGCATACACGTGCACTTTGGGGACCTGGACTTCATCATCACGGCGGAGGGAGAGCTGGCACGTGCGCCCATCATCGTTCAACCTGCCCACACCCTCAGAAGTAGCCAGCTCCTTGACTTCGACTATGGAAGGTTGGTGCATCAGCTCAGCGTCTTCCTAGGACCCCAACCGTCCCGGGAAGACCTGCGTCACCTCACCTTCTCATTTGCCAATGTCATGGCACAACTTATCGGGAGAGAGCCATTCTCCCTAGAATACCTCATCTGGAGCGCCCCGACAGTGCTCCTGTTCGGTCTCTACAACGTTGTAGAGACCGTTGGCCATCTTCTGGCACAGCGCATGGTCCCGTCCCCCATGAATGATGAGTTCATGGGGGTGATCGAACACGTCGTGAAGTCTTTCCATGACCTCCTTGCAGAGGAACCAGAGTCGCCCTCTAGCTCTGACTCCAGCAGGGGGAGCTATCACCCCTCTCGTGAATGCTTCATGATAGGTACCCCGAGGGACACGTCGAAAGCATCCACAAGGAGGAGGCTACCCCAACAAACGACCTCAATGGCAAGGCCGAGGGGGAGACAGCGGGCCCACCTCACATGTGGGTGGAGCAGCTAAAAGCCTGACACTAAGAGCTCAAGGATGCGCGACTCTAGCTCAAGCAGGAACACATGGAGCTCGATCAGGAGATCGAGCACCCTAGAGACGGTGTGCGCGCATGTGCCATGGCCCGCGACATGAACCAGAGGATCATCATAGACGATGAAGCCCTCTCTCACTTCACCCGAGCGAGCCAAAACATCACAGTTGTGGCGGCCTTGCTCCGTGGTCTTCCAGAGGCCACGACGCCCGAGGATCATCGGGCCCACCATGAGATTCGTACGCTGCTCGAGCGTGCGGTAGCACAGCAGGCCGAGAGCTCGTTGTCTCGGTGATGCGAGCTCGACACCAGCCAGCGCACGCCCTCAGAGCACCTTGGTAGGGACACGTCGGTCCACTAGCCGCCACAAGGCGATAGGCAGCGCACCACGGTTCCGGTGCATCAGCGTCTCGGCCGCAACCGTGACGCACGCAACACCCTCAACGCCCGTAGGCGTTCCTACGATGACCCGAGAGGGGGAGCTAGCCACGGCTATCACCCTCATCATGGTGGACGCTACGACAGCGATGAGGACAAAAGCTCGAGCCCCGACCTACCGGGGCCTCAGGTCTTCGGCCGACACATCCTCAACGCTGCCATCCCGCCAAGGTACCGACCACCAACCAACATCTTGAAGTATTCTAGGGAAACAAACCCCAGACTATGGCTTAAGGATTATTGGCTTGCCTACCAAGCTAGTGGTGTGGATAAATGATGATTTCATTATCCGCAACCTTCCATTGTTCTTGGCCGATTCGGCACGAACATGGTTGGAACACCTTCCATCCAACAGATTCCAAAGTTGGGCAGAACTGAAGGAGATCTTCATGGGAAACTTCTAGGGCACATACAAGTGCCCTCGAAACCCATGAGACCTCAAGAACTACCGATAGAAAGCCATAAAAACCCTCTGTGGGTACATCCATTGCTTCTCCCAGCAATACAATGAGCTACCTAACATCACCGACGCCGACGTTATAAGAGCTTTCTTGTCTAGGACCACCTACGAGTCCCTGGTTCACAAGCTAGGACCCAAGGGCCTGTGAACCACTAAGGAACTCCTTGACATCGCTACCAGCCATGCCTCTAGCGAAGAAGCGGTTGGAGCGATCTTCGACCGCCTTAAGGGCAAGGTGAAGTGGGATGAGGACGCCGGCGAAGGCGCCTCCAATCGTCCAGCTAAGATGAAGAACAAGCAGCGGTGCGAGGGCTCGCTCATGGCCGCCACTGACCGTAGGGGTGGTCGGAAGCCCGCATAGGGCACTCCAAACCACTTTGAGAAGCTACTCGATGGGCCATGCTCGAACCATGCCTTCCCCGTCAAGCATCTATACAAAGACAATGGCCTTATGAAGCGGTTCTTGTCTGGAGGCTCCAACAAAGGGGAGCATGGGAAGGACCCTGACCCGACCAAGAACGACGCCAAGGGGAAGGACAGTGGCTTTTCGACGCTCGATGGCTGCCTCATGATCTTCAGAGGGTCAGCGGCCTACAACTCCAAGCACCGCTAGAAGGTCATGTGCCGTGAGGTCTATACGACCGAACCGGCCACACCTACCTTCCTCCGGTGGTCAGAGTTTGCCATAACCTTCGATTGGATCAATCACCCGAAGAGCTTCCCGCAACTGGGGAGGTACCCACTCATGGTCGACCCGATCATCGACACAAAGCGGCTCACCAAGGTACTAATGGATGGAGGCAGCGGCCACAACATCATGTACGCTAAGACGCTCAATGCTATGGGCGTCGACCAAGCGCGCATCTGGCCAACCGAAGCGCCTTTCTATGGCATCGTGCCTGGAAAGCAGGCCAAGCCACTTGGGCTGATCGATCTGCCCATCACCTTCGGGGGTCCATCCAACTACAAGATGGAGACCCTCACCTTCAAAGTGGTTGGGTTCCACAGAACTTACCACGCCATCCTGGGACGACCATGCTACATGAAGTTCATGGCTGTCCCCAACTACACCTACCTCAAGCTAAAGATATCGGGCCTCGGCGGGGTCATCACCGTCGGCACCTCCTTCCAGCGCGCCTACGAGTGCGAGGTCAAGTGCTGCGATCATGCCGCGGCAATTGTCGCCTCTAGAGAGCTCACGGCCATCAGGAAGGAGGTCACCGAAGAAGCGCCTGGCCCCAAGAGGTCGATCGGGTCTTTCGAGCCAGCGAAGGGCTCCAAGGAGGTCCTCATAGATCTTAGCAGCCCTGAGGGCAAGGTGGTGCGCATTGGCACCATGCTTTCCTCTAAATAGGAAAGCGCGCTCGTCAACTTCCTCTGCGCCAACAAATTCATCTTTGCGTGGAAACCGTCTGACATACCAGGCATTCCGAGGGAAGTCACCGAGCACACCTTGAAGATTCACCTAGGCTCCAAGCTGGTGAAACAGCGCCTATGTCGCTTCGAGGAGGGGAAATGCGGGACCATCGGTGAGGAGATCGCAAAGCTTTTGACGGCCGGATTCATCAAGGAAGTGTACCACCCAGAGTGGTTAGCCAATCCCATTCTTGTACGAAAGAAGAGTGGGAAATGGAGGATGTGTGTTGACTACATGGGTCTCAACAAAGCATACCCAAATGATCCGTTTCCTTTGGCGCGCATAGACCAAATAGTCGACTCTACCTCGGGGCGTGAAACCCTCTGCTTCCTTGATGCGTACTCCGGGTACCATCAAATCGCGATGAAAGAGTCCGACTAGCTCGTGACATCTTTCATCACCCCCTTCGGATTGTTCTGCTACGTCACAATACCGTTTGGTCTGAAGAACATTGGGGCTATGTACCAGCGTTGTATGCTCAAGTGTTTTGGAGACATCATTGGGCGGACCATTGAGGCCTACGCAGATGACATCATAGTCAAGTCCAAATAGGCTGACCTACTCATAGCTGACCTTGAGCAAACCTTCGCAAAACTCCGAGCAAATGGCATCAAGCTCAATCCCGAGAAGTGTGTTTTCAGGGTCCCGATGGGTATGCTGCTCGGTTTCATCATCTCCGAGCGTGGCATTGAAGCCAACCCAGAGAAAATCTCAGCCATCACGAGAATGGGCCCAATTCAAAACATAAAGGGGGTACAACGAGTCATAGGGTGCCTCGCCACGCTCAGCCGCTTCATCTCACGCCTCAGCGAACGAGGTCTCCCCCTTTATCAACTTCTAAAGAAGGTCGACCACTTTGAATGGACGTCTGAGGCCCAGGAGACACACGACACAGTCAAGCAGCTTCTAACAAAGGCCCCGATCCTGGTTCCTCCTACCAATGGAGAACCCCTTTTGCTCTACATTGCGGCCACCACAGAAGTGGTCAGTGCCATCCTGGTAGTGGAACGAGAAGAAGAGGGGCACGCCCTCAAAGTACAGTGTCCGGTGTACTTCATTAGCGAGGTCCTATATGACTCTAAGACCCGCTACCCCCAAATCTAGAAGCTCCTGTACGCCATCCTCATCGACAAGAGGAAGCTACGCCACTACTTTGAGTCACATCCTGTGACAGTCATGACATCCTTCCCCCTCGGTGAGGTCGTCCAAAACCAGAATGCCACGGGAAGAATCGTGAAGTGGGCACTCGAGCTGATGGGTCAGGGCATTGCGAATGCCTCCTGGACGACAATCAAATCCTAGGTATTGGCTAATTTTGTGGCAGAGTGGACCGAGGTCTAAATGCCACCAGTGGTCGTCGACCAAGAGTACTGGACAATGTACATCGATGGATCGCTGATGAAAAAAGGCACTGGCGTGGGGCTAGTCTTCGTGTCACCCCTTGGGGTACGCATGAGATACATGGTTCGCCTCCATTTCCCCTCCTCCAACAATGTGGCCAAATATGAGGTGCTCATCAATGGCCTACGCATCACCATCGAGTTGGGCATCCGACGCCTCGACATCTAGGGTGACTCCCAGCTGGTCGTCGACCAAGTCATGAAGGAGTCAAGCTGCCATGACACCAAGATGGTTGCATACTACCAAGAAGTCCACCAGTTGGAGGACAAGTTTGATGGCCTCAAGCTCAACCACATCTCGAGGCGTCTCAACGAGGTAGCCGACGTGCTGGCAAAAGTGGCGTCCGGCCGAGAGCCGATGTCGGTAGGCGTCTTCGCCAGCAACCAGCACATCCCTAGGCTCGAGGGCTAACCAATCGCTGATTCCATCTGGCCCTGAAGTCATGGAGCTCGAAGAGGACCCAGCGATAGAGCCCGACCCTCTGGTCAGCTGGAGGACGCTCTACCTTGACTACCTCCTCCATGATGCGCTACCGCCGAATAAGACGGAAGCTCAATGGCTCGCACATCACACCAAGTCCTTTGTCCTTGTCGAGGGTGAGCTCTACAAGCGAAGCCACACCGAGATCCTACAGCGCTGCATCCCCACCGAATAGGGGAAGCTTTGCTGAGTGCTATTCATGGTGGGGCTTGCGGTCACCATGCCGCGCCTAGAACCCTGGTCAAAAACGTGTTCTGACAAAGCTTCTACTAGCCAACCGCGGTAGCCGACGGTGAGCAGATCATACACACCTATGAAGGGTGCTAGTACTATGCATGGTAGACTCACCTACCGGCCCAAGCGCTCCAGACGATCCCCATCACCTGGCCATTCACGGTCTAGGGGCTCGATCAGGTTGGACATCTCAAAAAAGCACTCGGGGGCTACACCCACTTGCTTGTCACCGTAGACAAGTTTACAAAGTGGGTAGAGGCATGGCCGATCTCCGCGATCAGATCCGAGCAGGCCGTGCTATTCTTCCTCAACATCGTCCATCACTTCGGAGTCCCAAACTCCATCATCATGGACAACAACATGTAGTTCACCGAAAAGAAGTTCCTCTGGTTCTACGATGAATATCACATCCGCATCGACTGGGCTTCTGTAGCGCACCCCCGAATGAATGGGTAGGTCAAGCGCGCAAACGGCATGGTAATACAAGGCCTCAAGCCTAGGATCTTCAACCAATTGAACAAGTTCGGTGCATGGTGGGTCGCCGAGCTTCCCGTGGTACTCTAGAGCCTGAGGATGACCCCTAGTCGAGCCACCGGCTACACACCCTTCTTCATGGTCTATGGTTCCAAGGCCGTCCTCTCGATCGACCTCGACTATGGAGCGCCAAGGGTCCAGGCGTATGATGAATAGGGAGCTGAGGCATCCCTCGAGGATGCCATGGACCAGCTAGATGAAGCACGCGACGCTGCCCTCCTCTGCTCAGCAAAATACCAGCATGCATTGCGACAGTACCACAGCCGTCGAGTATGGAGGTGGGCCTTCGACGTCGGAGACCTGGTCCTCCGCCTCGTTTAGAGCAACAAGGATAGCCACAAGCTCTCCCCTCCATGGGAGGGACCATACATAATTGTGGATGTGCTCTGTCCAGGCGCCTACAAGCTCAAGACCATCGACGGCAAAGTCTTCGCCAATGCCTAGAACATCGAGCAGCTACGTCGCTTTTACCCCTAATAAGTGCACACTTTCTCTTATCAATTTTGTTATCCAACTCCTCAATTTTTAGTGACATCTGACCCCAGCAATGGTAAGGAGTCAGATCTCACTCAGGGGCTGATATGAGCATATCTATCTAACAAACAATCTCTGTGCCTTCCCCTCTTTTCACGTTAATACCTAGGAGCTAGGTTTGCGGGAACAAGCTCTGAGTATAATTGGTTGGACTACGGGAAACCTACGCCCCCGCGTCTATGGTGTCTTTGCTCACCAGCGTGATCAGAATTGGCTCACCCGTGCTCCAAGCTTTTACGACCTTAACGATAAAAAGGGTCGGAGTGCGCTAACCTTTTTATTCAAAAAGGAGAAAAGAGCTAAAAAGCCATTTGCTATAACAAAACCTAAAAGTTTGTCCATTTGTTACAAGTTTCTTAGCCTGGCTTATCTGCCTAACTAAATTCTTGTGCGGGATGTTCTCATCCTCTATCTCCGCAGGAAAGTCTTGTCTTAGCAGGTAGCACAAGTTGACTCGATGCCTTAGCCACTACCGAGAAATGGGTAGGGAGCAGATAGGATCCCACTCATAATCGATGGAGGCTTCCTGAACCCATCACTCTTACCATCGAGGTAAAACCGGTGCCTAGGTCAATCGAATGGCTCAAAGCCGCTGCCGAGAGACAAGCACCTTTACTTTACGCATTAATTTCGCTACCGAGCCTCTGACCCTAGCAATGGCAAAGGGTAGAACATCGCTCGGGGGATGGCGAGAGTGTCTATCCGGTGGACATTCTCTATGCCCGACCCCTCCTTACATTAAAAAATTGGAGGCAGTGTGTGCGGACACAAACTCTAAGTAAACCTGGTCGGACCGCTAGGACCCTACGCCCCAGCGGCTATGGTGTTTTCGCTCACTAGTGTGATCAGAGTCTTTGTCTCCGCACCCTGAGCTCTAGCCTCCACCTTCTCATGAAGGGTTTGGAGGGGCCTATTTGTGGAATCTCCATCGAGGAGGGGCCATTAGGTCGCCCAAGACGATCGAATGGCTCCGACCACTGCCGAGGGACTTATAGGGAGTAGTAGGATACCCCACGTAGGTTACACCGGCTCCGTCACGAACATTGGACCTAGACCCCACACGGACATATCCGGTAAGAGCTCCTCGAACTCGTCACTCGAGCCATCGAGGTAACTTTACCGACCCCCACTTTTTCTTTTCCATCGCATGATCATTCATTCTCACGCATGCATTCATATGATCATTCATTCATGCATGCATTCATCCCATACATCCAAGCATTGCATATGCAATTGCTGCATTACAACGCTTCGCGTCGCATCATGAAGTGGTGGTCATCTCATTCGATATGAGTGGTGACCGACCGAAGTTCGAAGGCTGGCCTGCGAAGGGCTCGTGGCCGCCTCACGTCATACAGAGTCAGGGGAGAAAAACCAAGATGAGCCCCACTGGCCTTGCCCGACCCCATTTAGAAGCGGACAGGGACACCTCGACCTTTTTTCGTTTGATTCTAACCTCGAGCCAAGCCCATAGAATCTCCATTGAGGAGAGGCCAACGGGCCACCCGAGCCTATTGAATGGCTCGGACATCTGCTGGGAGGTGGGTTAAGAAGTAGTGGAATGCCACATGAGGGGCTCACCGACCACATCGTCGCGGATGGACGGACCCGGATTCCACTAGAACATGCCCGTTAGCGAGCTCACCAAGGGCGACACTCGAGCCATCGAGGCAAGTGTCTTTAGCTCAACCCCTCTGGTTGCAAAAACCAAGGATGGGGTGACGCATGAAATAGGCTAACCCCAACTAAGACCCACTGGGCTCAGGGGCTCGAGCCACCCGACCCTAAATCAGGAGACCAAGGTTTGAAGTCCAGCCCGTGGAGGGCTCGAGGCCGCCTTGCGTCAAACAAGAGCCAGGGGAGAAAACATAGATGAGCCCCTATGTCCTCATCTTGACCTTCTCGTTTGATCCTAGCCTCTAGCCGAGCCCATAGAATCCCCATTGAGGGGGCATCTATTGGAAGGCAGGTTGAGGAGCAGCAGAATGCCACACAAGGGCTTTGTCGACCCCATCACAAACGATGGAACCAGATTCCACTCGAACATGCCCGTTAGCGAGCTCACCGAATGCGTCACTCGAGCCATCGAGACGAGTGACGATTAACTCAACCCCTCCGGTGCGTAAACCGTAGATGGGGTGACAATCACAAAGACAAGCTGACCCTCGACCAAACCCTTGCTACGCGTGGGGGCTCGAGGAAAGTTGGACTCACAAGGAGACCGAACGCACGGTCGTAGAACAATAGCTTAGATCCTAGGGAGGGAGTACGTGCGAATACAAGAGATGCTTTCTCCTACTAGTGTCGCTATCCTCTCCTCGATCTTCAGTGACATATGACCCCAGCAACGGCAAGGGGTCGGATCTCACTCGAGGGGCTGATAAGGGTATAAATACACCATTTTTTTGAAATAGTCGCCACGCCCGGCCTCTTCCTCATGTTAAACCTAGTGGCAAGGATTGAGGAAATGAACAACTAAATAGGCCTGGTCAGACTACAAGAAATATATGCCTCGGTGGCTATGGTATCTTTGCTCACCCGCGTAAATAAAGTTTTCCTCCTACACCACGGGCCCTATGGTCTTAATGAACAGAAGGGTCGGAATATGTGAGCCCCTTTTTCACATACAAAAAGGGAGGAAAACAGGTTCAATCAAATGAAACAAAATAACAAGTTTGTTTTCTGCAATACATAAGGGTCGGCACTTGTCCACTGATTACAATAATAATCATCTCACCTATTTAACTATGTCTTCGATTTTGTCCGCCAGGTCCCGCGCAAGAGGAGCCACCGTCGTCTCTATCTCATCCAGCTCATGGGCTTCATAGCCAGGAGCAAAGCCGAGGCTCATCGTCTCTAAGTCGATGATGTCCACGTAATGAGAACGAGCAATTGCAAAGGCTTGGTTGACCCCAGCGTGAAGGGTGTTCCTTTCAAGCTGGCGCACACGCATCGTGATCTCAACGGCACGAGCAGCGAGCGAACTGGTCCCCTCTGACCGCACCACCTCCAGGTCATCGCAGACCACTCTGAGGGCGACGCTCAGGATACCAAGCTCGTCGCTCTTTGCCTAAAGGTTCCTCCTCGCATCGGCATGCTCCGTGGCTAGCCAGGCAGAGACGCCCTTGGCCTCCAGCCTCTAGGTTGTTGCGGTTCTAAGCTCGGCCTGGAGGGAGCCAATCTTCTATTGCGTGTCATTGTGCTCTCGGACGGCCTGGTTGCACTCCTCGTGGGCCACGCCACGCTCCAAGCAGAGCCTCTCCGTAGTTTGGACTAGCTCATCCTGCTCCTTGTGCAGCCGGGCGACCACCTCGGCATCCTGACTCACCCTCCGCTCTAGAGTTGTGAGCTTCTCCTCGGCTCCTAGCCTCAGCTCCCGCTCCCTCTCAGCCTCGACCAAAAGGTCGAGGATCCGCTGGTGGGTCTCGGCGTCCTTCTAGAGCAGCTCATCCTGCTCCCAACTAACTTTGGTGGCCTCCTCATCATCCTACCATGACCTCGCCGATAGGGCCTCGAACACCCTCTCGGCCTCGTCCACATGCCGACGGGCCTCGGCCTCCCGCAGTCGGAGATTGCCCGCCTCCTCGGCAAGGGGAGTCAGCTTGGCCACCCTCTACTGGGCAGCAACTAGCTGGGCGGTCACATCCCTGTGTAGCCATGCCACTTCGATGAGGTGGTCTTAGTTCTCCTTCTGCTCATGAAGGAACCGTGATTTCTCCTAGCTGCGAGCGATAAGGGAATTAAAAAAGATAATGGTCAGAACACAAAAATACATGAAGAAAGAAGAGGGCGAGAGGCAAGATCTAGTGGATACCCAGCTAGTGGGAATGACGACTTAGTGTAGGGCACCCCTGGCATGGTTCAAGGCTTCCAGCACGGCTGTAATCCCCTCATCGAGACTCTCCCGCTCCATGCTCTCAGCAGCATCGTCGAGGGTGAAGAGTGTTGACGTCGGGTCCTGCGGATTCATCCACCGGAGTAGGGGCTCATCCCGCATGGGCGAGTGGCTATCCCCCAACGTCAGGGCCAGGGATGACTCCCCGCCAATCCTGTCTGCCACTGCCACGATGGCCGGGGACCCCCAGCCGCGTCCCCCTCTGTTCGGCTCACGTCGGGTGCCGTCACTTGGGCCGCCAGTGGCATGGGTCGCGTTGCTGCCTCGGGCACCACCATGGCTGCATCCGACTGTGTCCCGCCTATCACAGCTGCTGTCACCTCCGCCTGCATCGGCGGGGCCTCGATCGGTAGTGTCGCACCCGCCGCGGTCGACGCCACAAGTGTGACCGGCAGCTCCGTCCGCACCGTCGTCGATAGTGTTATCACCTTTGTCCCCAACTAATAGTGACCTTTGAGGGCGTCTCTCAAGCCCCAGCGCCCACTTGTCCCACCGAGGGCACAGGCACCACCATGGGTGGCGCATGACCGGCCAGCGAGGCAGTCGCACCTACATCGCTCCCGCCTGAAACGGGCGCAACACCAACCAACGATCGCTGCCCTAATCAGAGGGCGAGGCTCTTCTTTTGGTGCTAGCACCAAAAGATTACACTGCCTCAAGACGTTGCGAGAAAGAAAAGCATGAGTCGCGATGAAAACAGAGAAAAACATAGGAGTTGGTGACTTCATTGGCGCTATTGGGCGACGGATATATTTGGGGGGCGAACCCCAAGATCCCTGCTCCACCTCATTGGGGTAGGGCCGTTTTGAGCCCGCCCCCTTCTCGCGAGCAGAGGGACTCGGCCCCCTTGCATCTTGGGGTGCGATGGTGGAGCCACCCTCCTCCACTGGCACCTCAGGCGCGGCGGCAGGCCCGCTCGCCCCTGTTGGCTCCTAGGGTAGGCCGATGGTCCAGCCTGTCTCTGCCGGCCTTTTAGACGCGCCCTCCCCTCCATGGAACGAGAAGGGCCCCGACCCCTGCAAGGATGAGCGGATAACTATCAGCACATCCTCGCTCTCTAGGACATAATGCTCGGTGTCGTCGACTACCTCATCGTCGTCTTCCTCATTGTCGTCATCGTCGTCGCTGTTAGTGTCCTCCCCTCTCTCCCACGCCCGCAATTTCTGCTACCTCTTCTTCTTTTTGTCCTCCTTCGCCTTCCTCTACCGCTCGGCCATGGTGTGATTCACCGCCCTCATGGATGGATCCCTCGGCAATGGAGCCGGGTGATCCATGCAGACGAGGTCCCTCGGCTAGTCCCCCAATTTCAATGTCAGTATCAAGGGGCTGGGAGTTCAATTGAAGAAGAGGCATGAGAAAGGGAAAACTTACAAAGACGATGTATCCCGATTCCGACCGCATCGGGGGATGCCCAGGCACCGGGGTACACAAAATCAAGAGGGTCGCCCGCGTCGTCCTAAGAAGGCTCCATCGCCTCCTTAATGCGTTGTGTGACTTCAGAGGGGGAGAGCGCCCCCTCGACAAGCGTCGTCCCGTCGAATGACGCCCCGAGTGCCATCGCGTACAGGGGAAGCACGCGCCTCATCAGTGGCGCCACCCTCCTCACGTGGTTGGCGCCGATGATGCCCGACCCCTTTAGCCCCTTCTAGTTTAGGATGCGGATGGCGGCAAGGTGGTCTAGGATTTTCTTCTTGTCCTTCTTCAGGACACCCCACTTCCTCCATGAATCCGGGGCCTCTTTGATTAGACATCCAGTGAACTCCGGCAAGGGGGAGGCGGCGACGTTCTTGAGATAAAACCAATGCGAATGCCACCCCTTGTTGGAGGTAGACAGACGCATCGACGGATACTCGCCAACCTGGTTGTTTCGAAGGTGGATGTCAGCGCATCCCATCGACGTGTTCAGCTCCTACTTCTTCTCCCTCTTCTTCTAGAGGGTGACGGCAAAGAAGTGCCACCACAGATCAAAGTGGGGACCGGTCCCTAGGAATCTCTCACACAGGGCGACGAACGCCGCCATGTGCTGGATTTCATTGGGATTGAGGTGCTGCAACTTGATCTAGTAGTAGTGCAGCAGCCCCCAAAGAAATCTATAAGCAGAGGTAGCAAACCCCCGCTCATGGAAGTGCGCAAATGAGATGACATAGTCGTCGGGCAGTGATGGCATGTCCTCACCGGGCAGCAGCCACTCCTCGGCCATGGTCCACGCACAGAGAAGACCACGGCAGATGAGTCCCTCCAAGCGCTGAAAGGTGATATTAGAGCAGCACCACGGATCCATTGGATGATGGGGGTGAGAGGATGCGAGTTCGACGGCGGCTGAGACACAGATACGGGAAGCCTAGGCGATTGGCGGCGGAGGTTGCAGATGTGAAGGCAAGGAGGCAAAGTACGAAACCCTGGGGGTGAACCCTTTGGTTTTATAGGGGCGATGGATACGAGAAAACCAACTGTCCGCCTAGATCTCAACCCCTGCCATGATCTACCACAACGTCACGCCGCGGGATATGGGCACACAATCCCTACCCTTTCCTTCGAAAGACTCACCGGACATTTCGCCTCCCCGGGCGGACCAGGACTCGATACGAGTAAGAGGAATACAGATTAAAAAACACCTCTATGGCCCGTTCGAGCCTAGGAGTTCGACGGTTGGCCCATCAACGGGTCCGATAGCCACTCCAAGCACCCCTACAATAAGGGATAGAAAGGGATGGGCCCCGCAAGTGGCCAGTACCTAGGCACATGAGCACCACGGGCATCTCGACCCACGATCGAGTCTCAGCCATGCTGACCCTAGCCGGATCCCCATGAATGGGATGCCTGGACCCTAATCAAACTATCCAGCTAACGAACCACCAAATCTCACAACCATACCCGTGAAGGATCCAACCTCAGTAAGAAGGAATAACCATCTTCAGGACAAGCCGTGAGCAACGATAGAAGGTCAGGGCCCTCAGAGTCCTCTCTTTCGAAAAAACCTCCGAAGGAGTATTCTATTCCTCCATAGGCTCGGCGGCTACACCCACTGGGTGCGCTCACGCGCACCCGCTAGCAAGTCGAAAAATCCCCCAGGCGATTCTACTTGAATCGCTCGGGGCTCGGGGGCTACTGTCGGGGACCAATACTAAGGTACCCGAAGAGGGGGAGTTAATGACTATCAACATTAATTCATCTGTGCGATCAAGAGCGCGACTACGCCTCTTGCCAGGCTCTGCCTCATTCGGCAACTAAGGCCATGGGCCCTGCCTCGTCTGAACCCCAAAGGTTGGCTCCGCCTTGATGGGCGTTGCGACCACGAGCTTCGCCTCGCCCGACCACCGAGGGTTAGCTCTACCTCGCTCGACCCTCGAGGGTTGGCTCTGCCTCACCCGACGTTCGAAGGTTGGCTTCGCCTCGTCCGACGTCTGAGGGCTGGCTCCGCCTCGCTCGACGTCTGAGGGCTGGCTCCGCCTTGGCCGACTCCCGAGGGCTAGCTTTGCCTCGCCTGATGTCTAAGGGCTGGCTCCGCCTCGCCCGATGTTTGAGGGTTGGCTCCGCCTCACCCGACATCTGAGGGCTGGCTTTACCTCGCTCGACGTCTGAGGGTTGGCTCCACCTCGCCCGACGTCTGAGAGCGGGCTCCGCCTCATCTGATCCCTCAGGCACGAATTCTTACAGAAGCTCATGACAACCACTACGGTCCAGAAGGTGTGACCCAAGGTCAAACTTTTAGAATCGTGCAGGGAGCGGTCACATCTCAGCATGACCCGTCCCCGCGACATGTCATTCTAGGGAACTCACATCACCCATAGTGGTAGACGTGTGGTCACTGTGCTACCTATTCTCTGTATGGCCGCTGATCAGCACGCTGGTTCGCCGCGCCGCCCACCGGGGTGGAGTGGGACATGACGACCCACTGACAATGCCAGGGCATGGCATTGTCAGCGGATAGACGCCCGGCGTGGCCCTGTCATGGTCAGCGGACAGGCGCCCGGCGTGGGGCTGTCCCTGTCACCGCCTGCCATGTCAGCGGGGCCTGCACGGAAGAAAAGGAAGACCTGGCGACCCTGAAGGACTTCCCTGGCCTCTCATTTTCTTTTTTTCTCCCATCCGTAACCCGTACTCTCCCTTGGCCTATAAAAGGGAAAGTAGGGCACCCCACCAAGTGGCATCGATTCATGGCATCGCACATCACACCGCATCACAGCAGAACCACTAGCATCGAATCTTGAACACATAGCTAAGTAGTGACCAAGCTCTCGGCACCCATTCGATCTTTGCATCAGAGACTTAGGACCTGTCCCTCTCTCACCCGTTTATAACCCCTACTACAAACTTTTCAGTGCTAATAATACGAGCAGCAGCCATGAACTGAACGTAGGGACATTCTGCCCAAACCAGTATAAACCTTGTGTCTTTTTAGCACACCATCCGGGCCAGACGCGCAATAATATAAATTTACTCGTTGATGTTTACTCGAAATACCGACACATACAATGCTATAGTTGGGTAGTGGCATAATTTATGTAAAATCCTATGGGATCAAAGCAAAAATCCACTTTCTATGTTAGCCTTACTAGCAAAAATGGTTTGGCTGCTATTTTGCTTTTCCAAATTAGGCTCATGTGAGCCTAAATTCATCAAACCTTAATTAACTATCAATTAATTAAGATGATCCGATTTTGTTGCAATTAGAATTAATTGCTGAAGACCAAAATCGACAAACTATGTATATTTAGGCATGAACAATTTTATGGTCTAAAAACAAAATAATGTATAGGAGTAAAACTCTACCATACAGTACTGTTAAAGTCTATGACTAAAACAGAAAATTATAAACACATAAAAAGATGTCTAGACATTAACATAGTAAATATCTACAATATAATAATATATCATGATGCAATTTCTAAGAACTTAGGTTTCGATAAATTGTCTATTTACACAAGGTAAATATTGTGCATCATAATCGTTTTTAACAATAGGTCTAAATGGAGCATTTATATAAGGTATAAATGCAATATATATTGCAGTAATATTTTCACATGCACAATTAATCTAGAAAGACAATTATGTAATGTATAGAAAGTACAGGGGCATTTTTGTAAACGATGCACAATCTTATCCTCTCAGGAGGAACGAACGTTTTCTCGATGGCGTCGCTTGGAACCGACGTCCCTTGGCCTAGTGGCCACGTGTACACCACCGTCGGTCAGCCGACCACCGCTGCCACGGGTCGGGCCCTCAGCCGTCGGGCCGAGGCCGCAGCTACGGGCGCCTTCACTGGCCGTCGAGAGGCAGGCCTGCCGGGCGGGGTGCCGGCCGCAGCGCAAGGCTGCTGGCACAGGTCGCTTGCCATGGGGAGTAGCCGGCCGACGCTACCCTGTCGCGGGCACCAGGCCGCGTGGGGCCACCCGCAGCGAGGATGAGGCTGTCGGCTGCAGGCACAAGACCGTGCAGGAGGCCGTCTATGGGCCACCGGCCGCGGTTCTAGGCTATGGCGCGGAGGTCGCTGGTCGTGGAGGCGCCGTAGCTGAGAGGCAAGGTGTTGGATCCACCCACTGCTATGGGAGACCAAGGGCCTGCTGCCTCCAACGACGGTGCACCAGGCACTGGAGTCGGCCACCGCCGTTGCCAGAGTGCACGCGGGCACCGTCGCCGCAGCGCCCGAGCGCAGGGATCCACAGCCGACCGAGCATGCGGGCTCCGCTGTCGATTGAGCACTGCCACCGCATGGCAGGGCACGCGAGCGCCATAGGCCAGAGGGGCACATAATTGATCCGTCCTTTGATTTCTTAGAGAGGTAAGAATCTTTGATTGAAAAATATATACCGTTCTTGGATCGAGGCTTGCAATCCTTTCATGTTCTTTTCCAATTAGCACACGTTCAACAAAGCCAAAGAGAAGGCCATCGGCCGTGCGGGAGGAGAACGAAGACTTGATCTCCGGCGAACTGCTTGTCGGCCTTTCTTCAGTTAAGAACAACGTGCGTGATAACGTGTTAGGAAGGAGAGAGCGAGAGACAAGCGAGTGATGTAAACGATTTTACGTGGTATTTCGATGAACAATGTGCACATATATACTTGCAGAGCCTGCGTGGACGGTTACTCTTGGGAAAGAGAGAGATGAAAAGACACCCTTTAGAATAATCTCTAATTAAATACTAAATTATAATTCTCAACAAAAAGGACTAGGAGTAGGCACTTCTTAACGGGAGTACATCCATCAAGGATATGCAGCCAATTGAGAGCTTTACATAAAAGAATACAACTATAGAATTTATACAAGTAAAATTGGCTTAACTTTATCAAATTTATAGTAAATAGTATTAATATTTATATCTCTAAGTAAATTGAACTATAAAAATATATTTTAGAATTAACTTTAATCGTACTTATCTTGTATATTATAAATGTTAGTATTTTTTATATAACTTCGATAAAATTTTAAAGAGATCTTTTACGATGGTCGGAAAAGTTCCTTGGTACTGTCGATGCGGGACCCACGGGATACTTCGCAAGGAAGAGAGAAGATCTAGTCTAACTAGGATTCTTCCCATGTAATCTTAGTAGTAGTATTATTCTGTAATCCTACTATGAACTCTCATTGTAAACCGACTAGGACTCTGGCCTCCTGACTATATAAAGGAGGGCGGGGTTCCTGGAGACGAGGGGGACTTTTCAGACAATCAATCCAACGCAAATGCTAACGCTGGCTGGACGTAGGGCTATTACTCGATCACGGTCGAGGGCCCGAACCAGGATAAATCGACTGTCTCTTGCGTTAACCGTCGAGTTCTGCATACGCTGAAGCCCGAACAAACTGCCCCAGGTACCCCCGTGGCAGGCTATCGATGGTGAAACATCGACAGCTGGCGCGGCAGGTAGGGGCTTTCAGCGAATTTGCATCCGAGAGCTCGACGGACCTCGACAATATAATCTTCTCGATAGGATCAACCTTCATCTTCGGTTCATGGATCTGCGAGGCAGGAGACAATGGCAAGCTCCAAAGCTGTCTCCTCGAAGATTCGGATCACCATGAAGACCTTTCTATTTCGGCGACTACGACAGATCAACTCGCCGAAAGATTCGCGCAGCTCGTGATGTCCGATCCAACTCAGATTTCGCGGCTTTGCGCATCCGATTCAAACTCAGGCTCCGCATCCGAGATGGAGTCTTATCCGAGTTCTTCCGAGAAACTGAGTTCTTTTCCGGTGGGACTCCAGAACGCGGCCTCGGCCTATCTAGAATACAACTCAGAGTACACTCAGAGTCTTTTCAAGAAGTTAGATCATTTAAAGTTCGGACTCCACAACATGGCAAAATCTTATCAGGCATGGCTCGAAGGGTCCCTCGATCCGGTGCTCAGAATGCCACTGAAAGGAGCTCAGAAAGGTCTCGTACTAACTATAACATCTCAAGACTGCATCGTCCACTGGCCAGGTTCTGTTCCTAAGGATAGCGGTACCCGACTAGTCGGCACGACAACAACAGCAATTCTACCTTACCAAGAAGGAGACTTGATCTGTGACCTTGAAGCCTCTACTAAAGTTATCAACAACTCCGACAGTGTGGAAACCAACGCCGATAACAGAACAATTCACGCACGAGAAGTATTCATGGTTCGCCGTCCTCGATCACCATTGGTCTCCCCAGAAGCACCCGACATTAGGTCATCGGATGAATCTTAGTCCAACATATCACCCTTCATCTAGGGGCATGATGGTGAGACCGAGAATCAGAAGCAAGCCAGAGAAAGAAGAAACAAATTGAAACAAGGACGCCAACGCCGTGCTAGGTAGCGCAAGGAAGCTTGGATCAGATATGAGTCAGATCTGACCAAGTACAATAGAAGAAAATCAGAATAAGAAGTCAAAGAAAGACGCGCGGCAAATACACCCTACAATAGGATCCGAGAAGCACTAGAAGAACTCGAAGCAACATCACATCCCAGCGAAAAACAGGAACAGCTCTGGGACCTTCTCCGGTCAGTAGCCCTAAGGACGCACGATGGAAGGACCCGCTCAAGACTACCTGCCATGTCAACATCTCATAGGAAGGAAGATCAAAATCAAAGGAAGTCTGCTTTCAAGAGACTTGGACCAAGTGGAAGTCACAACAGAGAAAGTAGAAGGGACCACAGTCAAAACTACCGAGTCGAACAACCAAGAAAGATCAGAAGCGAACCACCCGTTCAGACAGCCCCGCAGAACTACTCTCACCAAAACAACAGTTGGCTAGAAGGAGGTGCTGAATCAGAATACAAAGAAGCCAGAACGCACGATAGATTCCCCTGTTTTGCAAACAGACTTGCTTCAATACGACTACCTCACAAGTTCAAGCCATCCAACAACTCTAAATATGATGGCAAGACCGAACCAAGGCAGTGGCTCAGGATTTACTCGCAATAGATTGAACTAGCCGGAGGAGATGACGATATCAAGACCCTGTTCTTTCCCATGGCCCTAGAAACCATGCCCCTCCAATGGTTCAACAAATTAAATCTAGGGTCACTCAGAAATTGGGAGGACTTACAAAGAGTTTTCTGTGAAAATTTCGCGGGTATCATTACGCACCCCATCACCTATGTAGAATTAAAAGGACTCAAGCAGAAAGTGGGCGAAAGTCTCAGAAATTACTATCGACGATTTGGCGAACTACGTGCTCAAGTACATGACATCACCGAATGAGAAGTAATCGAGGCTTTCTCTCACGGAATCATGGCTAGGTGGCAATTTCAGGACTTCTGCAAAGAAAACCCGAGAAACAATGAAGAATTCAGACGCACAGTAGAAAAGATGATTACTACAGAGGAGAAGACACGAGAAAGGTTCCCGGATAGAAACAACCGAGACAACCCGGACAAGCAAAATCATCGAAACATCAGACATCAAGAAAGGAAACGTGGACCAGACAACACCATAGCGGTGGCTGACAAATCAAGGAAGTTTTCCAAACCCAGAAGGTATGATGGCATTGAAAACATGCATTGCATCTTGCACCCTAAAGGAAATCACACCATCGGAAATTGCTACACCTTCAATGATCGATACACAAGAAAAGATAGTAAGAGGAACACTAAAGAAGACAATCAGAAAAAAATGAAGACAACCACGAAGAGAAGGGATTCCAAAAATCTAGAGGGACAGTAGCAGTGATCTTCGTCGGGGCCCCAAATTCCAGAAGCAAACATCAAGAAAAGCTAGCTCTACGAACCATCATGGCAGCAGAACCGGCTACTCTAAGATATCTCAATTAGTCACAGTATCCAATCCAGTTTTCAAGAGAAGACCAATGGACTAGCGTAGGAAACGTAGGCCATTACCCACTAGTTCTAGATCCAACTATCACCGGTATGACTGTCACAAAAGTACTAATCGATGGGGGAGTCGGACTCAACATCATTTTTTCAGAAACCCTAAGGAAGATGGGACTACAACTCACCGGGATGATTACACCAGCGAGCATCCCTTTTTATGGGATAGTACCCGACAAGGCAGCCATTCCACTTGGACAAATCACTCTACCGGTTACTTTTGGGACTCCCTCAAACTACCGTACAGAGTTCATCAAGTTTGAAGTCGCAGACTTCGATTCATCATATCACGCAATCCTCGAGCGCCTAGCACTAGCAAAATTCATGGCGATACCGCATTACCCGTACCTATTGCTTAAGATACCAGGGCCTAACGGTGTCCTTTACCTTCAAGGTGATTTGAAGCGCGCTTTTGACTGCGATGTTCAGGCAGTCCAAATTGCAGCCAAAGCACAAGCCACCAATGGTAGAAAAGAAATAGCCACTATTGCCGCAGAAATGAGCCCAGAAGAACTAGAGATACCGGCTAAAAAGCCCAGCATCCTCGCACCACCAAAACAAACCGACGTCAAGCAAATCGACCTGGGCACTGGTGATCCCTCCAAAATGGCAACCATCAGCGCCCACCTCTCGGCAAAATAGGAACTCGCGCTCACCAATTTTCTTCGGGACAACAAAGATATCTTCGCTTGGAAGCCGGCCGACATGCCAGGTGTCCCAAGAGAGTTGGCAGAGCACAGAATCGATATCAATGAAGGCTCCAAGCCTGTGAAGCAACGGCTACGACGATTCTCACCCGACAATAAGGCAACAATTAAAAAAGAAATCACAAAGCTAATGGCAGCCGGATTCATCAGAGAAATCCTTCATCCAGATTGGCTAGCAAACCCAGTTCTAGTACAAAAAAAGAATAAGGATGAGTGGCGCATGTGCGTCGACTACACAGATCTCAACAAACACTGCCTGAAAGATCCATTCGGGCTACCACGCATTGATCAGATGGTTGATTCAACAGCAGGATTTGCCCTATTATCCTTTCTTGATTGCTATTCAGGATATCACCAGATCGCATTAAAGGAACAAGACCAGAGCAAGACATCTTTCATTACTCCGTTCGGTGCCTACTGCTATAAGACCATATCGTTTGGACTCAAGAATGCTGGTGCCACTTACCAAAGAGCTATCCAAACGTGCCTTGGTGAACAGATTGGTGAAAATGTAGAGGTATACGTGGATGATGTAGTAGTAAAAACAAAGAACCTGGACACACTAATTGAAGACTTAAAGCGAACCTTCGAAAACCTAAAAAGTGGAGATGGAAATTGAACCCAAACAAGTGTGTATTCGGAGTTCCTTCAGGACAACTACTCGGATTCTTGGTCAGTCATCGTGGAATCGAAGCCAGCGCCAAGCAAATTCGAGCCATAACAGAGATGGGCCCTCCTCGAAATATCAAAGATGTGCAGAAACTAACCGGCTACATGGCGGTCCTCAATCATTTCATATCAAGACTCGGCAAAAAGGGTTACCTTTCTTTAAACTACTAAAGAAGACAGAAAAGTTTGAGTGGACAGAAAAAGCCAACAAAGCTTTCAAAAGACTTAAGGCTTACCTCACTTCCTCACCTGTTCTCACACCTCCAAAGAAATACGAAGACATGATGTTGTACATTGCGGCAACTTCTGCTGTGATCAGCACAACGATAGTCGTAGAAAGAGAAGAAGAAGGGCGCGTATATAAAGTACAATGCCCCATATACTACATTAGCGAAGTACTATCAGATTCAAAAATCCAATACCCCCACGTGCAAAAACTACTCTACGCCCTCCTGATCACTTCACACAAGCTTCGCCACTATTTTGAAAGCCACAAGATTACCGTGTTGACAGATTTCCCACTCGAAGACATCCTACACAATAAAGATGCAACGGGATGCATATCTAAGTGGGCAGTTGATCTTGGTGCTCTCAATATCGATTTCACCCCACGGAAGGCAATTAAATCTCAAGCCCTTGTCGATTTTGTTGCCGAGTGGACAGAAATTCAACAACATATGTCAAATACCATCATTGACTATTGGAAGATGTACTTTGATAGATCACTCAAGCTAGGCGGAGCCAGTGCAGGTGTTCTCTTCATTTCTCCAGATGGAAAACAACTCAAATATGTCCTTCAGATATTATGGCAAACTACAAACAATGAAGCAGAATACGAAGCCCTCATCCACGGGCTCCGAGTAGCAATTACCCTCGGAATCAAGCGATTGCTCGTATACGGCGATTCGGCAGTAGTCATCAACCAAGTCAACAAAGACTGGGACTACACCAAAGAAAACATGGGCGCTTACTGTGCTGAAATACGAAAACTCGAAAAACATTTTCAAGGGTTAGAAATTCTACATGTCCTATGCGACTCTAATATTGCAGCAGACGTCCTCGCCAAGCTCGGATCGGACAGGGCAAAGGTCCCACCCGGCGTATTCATAGAGTAATTATCAGCTCCCTCTATCAAACAACCCGGTGAGATAACCCCTGAACTCTCAGCCAAAGGCACCCAGATTTTGGTAATCAACACCTCATGGACCTAGGTTTTTATTGATTATATCAAAGAGAATAAGTTGCCAGCAGATAAAGAGGAGGCTACCCGAGTTGTTCACAGAAGCAAAAACTATGTCCTAGTGGGGGACAAGCTTTACAGAAGAGCCTCATCATCTGGAGTACTCCTAAAATGTGTCTCATTTGAAAAAGGCAAAGAGATCTTAGACGAAATACACTCAGGTTGCTGTGGAAATCATGCCGCTTCAAGAACACTAGTCGGCAAAGCATTCCGCACCGGATTTTACTGGCCAACCGCTTTGAAAGACGCAGAAGAACTCGTCAGAAAATGCAAAGGTTGTCAAATGTTCGCAAGACAAGCTCATGTGCCAGCTCACAATCTCATCTGCATCCCACCCGCTTGGCCTTTCCCCTGCTGGGGGCTGGATCAAGTAGGACCTCTCAAGAAAGCAAAGGGCGGTTTCGAGTACATCTTTGTAGCAATTGACAAGTTCACCAAGTGGATTGAATACAAACCACTCGCAAAATACAGCGCAGCCAAAGCAGTCGAGTTCATCCAAGACATTATGCACCATTTCAGCATGCCCCATCGAATCATCACAGATTTGGGTTCTCTCTTCACAGCTATAGAATTCCAAAGTTGGGCACATGATTGTGGCTTCGGCATAGATTACGCATCAGTCGCACATCCAGAAGCCAACGGACAGGTAGAAAGGACTAATGGACTCATACTAGCCAGATTAAAACCAAGATTGTATGAAGAACTAGTGGACTATGGATCCAAATGGATTGAAGAATTACCCAAAGTAGTATGGGGGCTATGAACTCAAATAAGCAGAGCCACCGGATACTCACCTTTCTTCCTAGTTTACGGATCAGAAGCCGTACTACCTACCGACTTGATCTGGACGTCACCAAGGATAGAACAATATGACGAAGGAGAGGCAGAACACACCCGAAGGTTAGAACTCGACAGTACAGAAGAAGTCAGAGTAAACGCTACCCTTCAATCAGCCAGATACCTACAAGGTTTAAGACGCCACTACAACAAGAATACCCAGCCTTGATCACTCCAAATCAGAGACCTAGTACTAAAAGAATACAAAAAACTGATGGACACCATAAACTACTTAGTCCATGGGAAGGTCCTTTTATCGTCACAAAAGTCACCGGACCAGGCACGTACAAGTTAATAACTGAAGATGGAAAAGAAGTCAACAATACATGGCACATCAGCCAACTAAGAAGATTCTACGCATGAAAACAACTCAAGGAAGAATATATATATACAAGCCACAAGAGATCAACGTTCATGATCAATAAAGATGGTGTTCCTCGACAACATATGTATTATTATGGCTTATCAACATTCATGATCAATAAAGATGGTTTTTCTCCACAACATATGTCTTATTATGGTTTTCCCCGAGTTGTTTTCACATAGCTTACTGGCCGAGAGCAAAAGAGTTGAAAAGATGCTTGAGCTATCGCCAATGAGAGGTAGCTAATAAGCTAACACCCGAACCAAAAAGCAAAATAAGAGAAATTATGCTCGAGCATATCGGTCCAGAGAGCAAAAAGATTTGAAAAGATGCTTGAGCTCGCCGATGAGGGTAGCTAATAAGCTAACACCAACCAAAAAGCAAAATGGTGAAATTATGCCCGAGCATACCGACCGAGAGTAAAAGAGTGAAAAAGATGCTTGAGCTCGCCGATGAGGGTAGCTAATAAGCTAACACCAACCAAAAAAGCAAAATGGCTGAAATTATGCTCGAGCATACCGGCCGAGAGCAAAAGAGCTAAAAAGATGCTTGAGCTCAGCCGATGAGGGTAGCTAATAAGCTAACTAACCAGAACCAAAAAAAGCAAATGGCTGAAATTATGCCCGAGCATACCGACCGAGAGTAAAAGATTTGAAAAGATGCTTGAGCCGTCGATGAGGGTAGCTAATAAGCTAACACCAACCAAAAAAAAGCAAAATGGCTGAAATTATGCCGAGCATACCCACGAGAGCAAAAGAGTGAAAAGATGCTTGAGCTCCGCCGATGAGGGTAGCTAATAAGCTAACACCAACCAAAAAGCAAAATGCATTTGAAATTATGCCCGAGCATACCAAATGAGAGCAAAAGAGCTAAAAAATGCTTGAACCCGCCGATGAGGGTACCTAATAAGTTAACACCCGAACCAAAAAGCAAAATGGCTGAAATTATGCCTGAGCATACCGGCCGATAGCAAAAGAGCTAAAAAGATGCTTGAGCCTGCCGATGAGGGTAGCTGATAAGCCAACACTCGAACCGATCCTAAGATGTTTCTACAACTGTGGGAAAGAGCGGACATCTGGATACATCTCGAGTTAAGCAAAAAAGCTAAAAAGAAGAAGCTGAAGATACTTGAGATCGCTGGTCCTAAGTCTTTTTAGTTCTAACAAAGAACAAAAAGATTGTCAAGACAAAGATCTACTTACCCCGAGTTGTTTACACGGCGCAGATGAAAGCCAGACAAGCACTCGGCAAATCAAGAAAGTTTGTCAAAGACAATGATCTACATATACCGAAAGTTGTTTACACAAAGGCGCACGAAAGCCGGACAAACACTCGGCAAATCAATCAAGAAAGTTTGTCAACACAACGATCTACATATACCGAAAGTTGATTACACTAGCGAGAAAAAAGCCATACAAACGCTCGACCTATCAAGGAACGATCCTACAACGGATGAAACAACACGACCACCATAAACTGTGGATGCGCACCATGACCAACAAACGACTACTCGGAAAAAATTCTGATCACTTGGACAACTCATTGAAAGAATAAACAAGGCGAAAACATCCATGCAAAGAAAACATCAACAAAAATAAAGAATCTTCATTCAAAAAGAAGTTTAATATCCTATTACAGAGGCTGGAGTACAAAGGTCAATTACATCAAGCATTGTCATCAGGAGAAGAAATATCAATATTAAGATTATCCACAATCCTCCTAGCTAAATCTTCGACCTCAGGCTCCACCTTTTCAATGGCATCCATATATTCTTGACTCTCGGCTTCCTCTGCAATCTTGGACAAAGGGACCTCCGGAGCAAGAACCCAGACCTGGGCAAGAACATTTCTGGTACATAGTTGGGCACACCTCTTCACGAACTCCTAGAAACGGGTCGGAACTTGGGGAATAAATTGAGCCCAAGATTGACCATGATCTGTTGGAGTCCGGAGAAGGTCGACCACTAACTGAAATGATTTCCACAAAGCATTCCAGTTCTCAGTAGCCGTCATCAACTTACCAGTCAAGACTTCAACAGTTTTTTGGCCCTACACAAGATCCCTGTCAGCTCCACGCCTAATCAACTTAGCAAGCGCGAGTTCTTCTTCAGCACGAGTAATTACCTCCTCAGCCCTGTTGTGAATATTGCGAACAAGGATCTTCATTTCCTCAACACCCTCCGAGAGCTTTTGCTTTTCAACTCGAAGAGCTAGACCAGGCACCAAAAAATAAGTCAGCAGAAAGGGAAATTTAAATACAAAAAGAAACAAAAAAGAACCCGCAATACCATTGCACTCTTTCTTCATGGCCTCCACATTCTTCATGGCCTCCTGGACAGTAGCATCCCTCCACTCTTCTGCCTCAACCACCCGGGCATGGAGAGCCTGTTCCTCAGATGGACCCACCGCTGCGGCCACGGTCACCCTTGGAGCCAGCAAATCAGCAGCAACGTCATCACCAGGGAACCCTGTCTCCCTCACAGCCACCTCGCTGACCGTACATTCTGAGTCTCGAGACTCAGCACATAGGGGCACACCAGAGGACTGACAAGAGGTCGACTGAGGGTTAAGGGAAGGCGAGGGTCTACAAGATGATAAGGAAACTTGACGATAAGAATATGAATTAGAAAAAAGGAAAAACAGAAGCAAAGAAACATAACCAGGATTCACTCACTTAGCTATCTTCTTATTCATAAAATCCCCAAGACGAACAGAAGATCTTAGAGGGGGAACTATAGCAGCAAAAATATCACCACCACCCTGCGACAGGAGTGGCGTGGTCGATACCGGAGCCCCAGAAGAACTCAAGCTCGATGACCGCTTACTACAAGAGAACAAGTCCAAAGTTAGAACAAAAAGAGGTGTTCAACAACAGAAAAATAAGAAAACAACTCACCGACGCATGACAAGGGCCGCATCATCATCCTCATCTTTCTCATTCTCAAACATGGCAACCACAGCACCATCTGAAAAAGGAGGAAAGTACTCGGTTAAAGGGACAACCAAACAACAAGAAGACAAAGCGTATTAATATGCTCACCTAGGAGCATGCTACCTAAAACTTGAGTACCTAGACGAGTACTCGACTGGCAAGGCTTCCTGGTAGCAGACAAACTAGAAAAAGAACAATCCGCTCGCCCCCTTTTTCCGACACTACGAGGAGCTCGAGGAACTGGATGAGGAACATACTTTACATATACGTCAAAAACTATGGAAGAAACACCAAGAAACATCGTGGTGGTTTGAAACTTACTGGTTAAAGATGCCCCAACAAGACTCTCCCCAGTCTCCACAATGGCAGGGCAGTCATCAAGGGGGATCGGATCAACGAAGTTACGCCCCAATTCCTATAAAAGAGTAAAACAACCAGACAAGAAAGATTAAGCAAAAAGTAGAGACAGCAAAGGAAATACAAAAAGTACCCGCATAAGGAAAAATAACTCACAGTAGGAGGCGGGTTGTTAGCACAATACTCAAGGACAGCATGCGGAACGACGCTTACTCCTTTCAACATCTTCGAAAGTCGCTCGAGCACCTCCTCATCAGTCAACTCAAGGACAGGGACCATACGAGAAGGATCCTCCTCCCCAGAGTACTTAAAACCATAATTCTCTCGCTCCTTCAGAGGCTGAACACGGCGGCGAAGAAAACTGGAAACGATACCGAAGCCGGTCAAGCCCTGTTGTTTCAGAGTACATATCCTCTCAAGAAACGGCTTGATCGCCTGGAGCTCATCCATCGTCAGGGGATTCTTTTCCCATCGGTCATTAACCACGGGACCAGAACAAGAATAAACAGCAAGAGGAGGAATCAAATCGGCGGCATAAAACCAGTCAGCACGCCAATCCCTCACAGAATCAACCAAGTCATAATCAAAGAATTTACTCTTAAGACCCTGACGAAACTGAATCCCGCAACCACCAAGAACATGGGTGTCATCGCGGCGGGGTTGTGGCTTCAGATGGAAGAAGTAACGAAAGAGAGAAAAAGAATGAGGAATTCCAAGAAAAGTTTCATAAAGATGAACAAAAACAGAAAGATGAAGGACAGCATTGGGAGCAAGATGGTTCAAGCTAATCCCAAAATAACTGAGAAATCGATGAAGAAAAGCAGAAGCAGGAAGGTAGAGTCTAGCACAGATAAAGGAGACAAAAAAAAACAATCTCATCAGGACCTGGAGTTGGGACCCGATGCTGGCCTGGAGCTTTCCAATCAGCAAACTCCTTGCCCTGGATTAGACCATCACTGACAAGCTCGCGCAACTGATCCTCAGTCGTAGTCGGAGCCGGCCAGATCTTCTGAGCAGCCCTCATGGCCATTAATTCTTGATTTTCAATCACAGAAAGCGATGCCTCCTCGTCTATAAAGGTTACCTGGGACTTGCTCGCTGATTTCTTCCTACCCATATACTAGCGAAAGCAATAAAGCACTAAGAAACGATGAGGCTCAGACGGCGGCGCTCAGATGACGGTGACAATGACGGCGGCGGAGTTTTGAAGGCTAGAGTTTTCAAGGCAAAAGCAGGGCAGCAAAGAAAAAGAAGAAGAAAGGCCTTTAAATAGATTTTACAGCAATAAAAATGCGGCCCGTCAGGCCCGTTTAAACACGGCATGAGAACGCAACGATTCATTTCTCACAACAACTGACATAGCTGAAATGACGGATGGCACACTTCTACACAACGGTGCAGTTCAACGGGCAGATTTCAGACTTATCCATCCAGCACAACGACAGAGTTATCATATTGCTACAAAAAGAACTCATCAACCATGAAGCAACGAGGGGTTACCTCACAAGGAACACAAGAACCCGGTTCTTATAGAAAGAACTCGGGAATCTCATAAACAACCAGGACTTCAGCAGAAAAAAATAATAACTCAGAAGATAATATTCTTTCCATTATAAATGGCTTCAAAAAATACAAGATTACACATCTTACAAGACCCAACAAACTCGGTACTACAACAAGCAAGGTAGCAAAGAGTAACCCAGACACAACTAGGCTCTGGAATGACTACGTGTTCCAAATTGCTACTCAGTAGAATAAACCGCACTCGGCTACACTGTTTTCTTCAAAGGACGAACGCAGTACATCCAAGGCGGAAATCAGCAGCACAGCGGGACAACATGGACCGGGGGAGGCCGGCAGACATCTGTCTACCCAAGTTCGATGTGATGCTGGATATGGTGTTGATCTGCACCGGATAGTCTCAGGGTAGGCGACGAGGATCAACCCAGAACTGCTGGATGAAGGAACGTATCCCACATCACAAGACTTCCTCCAACTACCGCCACGTACTTCCCGGTACAATGCTGCTGCGGGATTAGTCTACCCCTAATCCTTATCACAAGACTCCCTCCAGCTACGACAAGATATACAACAACTACAAAATACGCCCGGGGGCTACTCTACTTCACAAACTATCATATTTATGACTACGGAGATTTCAGACCACGCAACAAAATGCTCGATGAATCAAAACAGCACACCAGGAGGGTATTTATAGACCAAAGAAGCGGTACACATGGACCGGAAGCACAAACGGAATAAACGTAACAAAGGACACAGTGAAAAGACAGAATTCAATGAAAGAGGACTCAGGCGTAAAGGAACAGTACTCAAGAACGAGCATATTCGGAAGAATATACCAACACTGTACAACTCGTGAACAAACAATATTTACTCTCAACCACCACCATACAACTACATCTGACAACAGTATACTACCAGAGAACATTCTAAGATCCTGTATTCGAGTTCTTTTTTAATAAAAGAACACAGGTATATGCTCGGGGGCTGCAGCAGGAGAGATTTTCAGTTCTTTGAACAACTCAAATTCAAGACCCTCCAACTCTTTGTTCCAAATAGCAAGAGGCTCAGGGGCTACACTCAGTGAGTGCAAATTTTTCTTAAAAAAAGCGCACGTCACTTAGAAGACTTCTTCAAGACAACAGTTTTCAAACAACATAAGATTCAAGACCCTCTAACTTTTTGTTCTAAATAGCAATAGGCTCGGGGGCTACACTCAGTAAGTGCACTTTTTTCTTCAAAAAAGCGCACGTCACCAAGAAAACTTCCTCAAGACAGACCACTTCAAGACCCCACGACAAAAAGAACCCGGACTGAAATATATCCGAGTTCTTGTTTATAAAGAACCTGGGTATATGCTCGAGAGCCATTCGACGAAGAATCAGAGCAATTTCAAGACAAGACCCTCCAGCTCCTTGTTCCAAAAAGCAAGAGGCTCGAGGGCTACACCCAGATGGGTATACTTTTTCTTCAAAAAAGCACAAACGACTCGAAGATCTCAAGAAGCGCTACACGGTTTTACTCAAGAAAGCTCTCGGACGACGCTTGTTCCTACTCGGCAAGACCTGAAGGAACAAGACGAGGCTTCCAGAGCTCAACCATGAAGTACTCAAGGGCTTGTCGATGTGGGACCCATAGGATACCCTGCAAGGAAGGGAGAAGATCTAGTTTAACTAGGATTCTTCCTATGTAATCCTAGTAGTAGTATTATTCTGTAATTCTACTAGGAACTTTCATTGTAAACCGACTAGAACTCTGGCCTTCTGACTATATAAAGGAGGGTGGGGTTCCTGGAGACGAGGGGGACTTTTCAGACAATCAATCCAACGCAAAGGCTAACGCTGACTGGAGTAGGGCTATTACTCGATCACGGTCGAGGACCCGAATCAGAATAAATCGACTGTCTCTTGCGTTAACCGTCGAGTTCTGCATACGCTGAAGCCCAAACAAACTGCCCCGGGTACCCCCACGGCAGGCTATCGGAGGTGAAACATCGACAGGTACCTCTGTCTATTTTTATTTTTCCTATTTTTTAGCTAACTAATTGAAAAACATTATTTATTAAATATAATTTGTAATACTGAGGGTATTTTCGTAACCGCCCAAGATCCCTGTCACACCCGTTCAGGCCTCCGAGCTCCTCTTCGACCTCGCCGGGTCCGCGCGCCGGCGAGACGCCGCCTTGCAGTGCGCCGAGGTGGTCACCAAGATAAAGGCCCTCACCAGGGATAGCGGACGGAACATGCGCTGCTTCGCGTCCATCGGCACGGGCCGCGTGCTCGCCACCGCGTTCGAGTCGCTCGCTGTTGCTGCTGGTGCTGATGCCGCACCGGCGGGGCGCGTCCTTGAGGACATCCTGGCGGCATTGGTCTGCATGACGCCGTTGGACGAGGAGGCCACCAGGACGTTGGGCTTGCCGAGCTCGCTGGGGTCTCTGGTCACCACTGCTGAGAACGGCACCTTGGCGGGAAGGCTGAACGCCGTGCTGGCGATCAAGGAGGTCGTCTCATGCGACGGGGCGTTCACTGAATGGATGGCCCATGTTTTTCGCTACTGCGGCGAGTTGATTAAGAGGATCGGCGTGCTGCTGGATCGAGCTTCGGTCTAGGACCTTCTGATGCCTGCTGAATCCGGCGAGGACGCGATGTATAATGTTGACATGGTGGCTGCGATACTGCCATACTGGAGGAGTTCATGCTGAGCACAAAATGAATGGAAGTGATGCAAAGCTGCAGGAAGATGATGACAACATGGATGTAGCGTGATCACTTCCTTCGAAGCTGGCGGCTGTCACAAAGCTGGTGGATGTTTAATTATCTCTCTGAGATCGCCAAGGACCCGTGCCTTCCTCTGGACAAGTTCATCGCCCTTGCCGAATTGACGACTGATTTACACTTATTCGAAAATAAAATACAAAAATAAAAAATAGATCTTGCTCCATACTAGCCCCCAACTAATTCGGTGTTATCCCCCACTTATTTGGTATCTCCGAGTACTTTCAGTTAGGTACCTTTTATTTTTCCACCGTTCAATTTCACCCAACGGACGGCCTCTGTTTTTCCCAACCATTCTAAATTTTCTCAACTTTAAATCATATGATTACTCGAAAAGTAAGAAATGCATTATTTTGTGGCCGGATCTGTTGCTAGCGGCATCAAACGAGGCCTTAGTAGTATACATGAACCTTGGTTTAGAAATCTTTTTCTCCGATTTAAAACTTGTTTGGATGTAATTGGATTCGTATCAATCCACATGGATTGGGGTGTATAGGAGTAAAACTTGAACTAAATTTCATCTAAAATCCACTTCGACACACATGGATTAAGGTGATTCCGACAATATCCGAACCAGGCTTCAATGCATTCGGTGAAAGGGCATATACGAGCGAGGGGGAGACATGAATGTGCACTGTGCACACATGCTGCGCGATGTGTTGGCAAACACTAGCAGGGCAGGACAGGTTGGGGGTTGAGATCTGAGAGACCTTTGTCTCTACGTCACTCGTTTTCCTTTGTTTCTTTCATTATCCGATCAGATCCATCCCTTTCTTATATTTCTTTATTTATCTGTATCTTATAGTGACACACATATATATATATAATATAATCAGTACCCGAACCAACCCAACCCACCGGCGGCACCGCTACCCGAGCCAATCCATCGGCCGATCGGCGCGCGCTCGCCCCGTCTACCGTCTCCCGCACCCACCTCCTGTTTTTAATGTTTATATTCTTTTTTCGGTTCCGATATTCATAGATCGTGGGAGATGCCGGTTTTTTCTATCCGCTATCGTCGCACGAACCCAGGTCGCCGCTGCCCTGCCATTCGAGCCCAGCTCCCCGCCATCCCCGCCCCCGCCGCACGGCCTTAGCTCGCCGCCGCCCCTGCTCCCTGGTTCGGCACTGGCGAGCTTGCTGCACTTGGGCCCGCTGCTGCTACCCATCACGTTGCCTCGAGCTGGCAGCAGTTCGTCTGCTCGTCTCCACCTCTTCACCTTCTTCCCAATCCCTATGCTAAGTGAATCCGCGGCGGCGGCCGCGCCTTGTCGGCGGCTACCTTGCCTGAGGGATTCGGAGGCGGCGGCGGCGGCGGCGGCGTCCTCGCCATACCTGCATTACCCGTTTACAACTGGCGGCATCGGTCCCTCCAGAGCCCCTTTGCGTGACTCGACAACGGCTGCGGCGGCCTCACCTTATCCGCAGCCTCAGAGGCGCTGCCCTCTTTCCTGTCGCGATGCCATCGGCATCCTCTTCTTCAGGCGCGCAACGCGACGACCGTACGAGGAGAATCGCTCACCCGAACCGTTCCCTGGTATGGTACCCATCTCCCGACTCACATTCGATACCCCAATTTTGGTCTCTTTTACTGTTGGGGATGTGGATTAATGATTGATTGGCAATATGACTTTCCCCTGTTGTGTGTAGATCCAAGACCCTAAAGTAGATTGTCTGATCCTGATCTTTTTGCTCATGGATCTGGAATCTATTTGCACGAAGATGCAAGTTGAGGTACTTTCAGGTCATGTGTTTTTGAAGTATATATGCACATAGAAACTTTTGTATTTAATTTCGTTC
This sequence comes from Miscanthus lutarioriparius, assembly GCA_904845875.1. Classification (NCBI taxonomy): domain Eukaryota; kingdom Viridiplantae; phylum Streptophyta; class Magnoliopsida; order Poales; family Poaceae; genus Miscanthus; species Miscanthus lutarioriparius. The sequence continues at coordinate 40,829,125 of CAJGYO010000001.1, forward strand.
TCTACATTGTTCTCGTGCAAAACAGTAGTACAGCACTGCTGCAGCAACAGGGCATGATCTCATCTGTCATTAAAATCGATCTATGATCGGCTCCCCTGGGTAATTTTCTTTCTTTTTCCTTGCTGCACGAAATGAGCCTGGAGGTTGTTTAGCTTACAAGATATAGCTTATTTGTGTATATCATTTATAGATTACTGCAAGGGACCTTTGTTTAGCTTACTAGATGTAGCTTATTTGTGTCTATCATTTACAGATTAGTGCAAGGGACCTTTTTTGCTTTATATTTTTCTGACCAGTTCAGTTATGCATCTTACTTGTTTTTTATTTTTATTAGTCAACATTTGTGAGACCTGTTCACCTGTCCAGTTCTCTAATCTTCTTTTGCTTGTTTACTTTAACAAGCTGCTAGTCTGCTATTCATATTGTTATCTTCTTCCTATCCTCATTTTCTTTTCTCGAGCTTTCTATTTTTAGAATAAAGAACCGTAGATACAATAGTTATTTGCTCTTTAATCTGTAATCCAGTTCACTAATCTTTCTTAAATAAGTAAACATCTCAGAGCCATGGATATATAATAATATCTCCCGCAGCATAAAATAGAAAATATTTTCTCCCTTGTTGTTCACTTCTTTCAATTTGCATGTACATAGAAAAGTAAAAATAATATTAAGACTCGCATCCAAATTGAGTACAAGAAAATTTAAAAAATTATAGCAATATGAAGCTTGCTAACTAAGCATTTGCATCGATTTTCAGTTTAGCAGAAATAGGATGACTCGTACATGATTTCATTTATATGAGTATATACATTTTTTGGTCAAATATGACTTTCTTTGGTAGTTGACCTAGTCTTACCTTTTTCTTTATGATGCTTCAGTTTTTACCTAGTCATCAGAGTACTCCTTGGGATGGAATCTATATTTGTGGTTTGATAAATGAACTTCTATGTTAAGAATAAATTTGGGCACAAGTATTTGTGGATTGAATTCACGAATCCATGTGATTTGAAAATTGAATTTATATGGTTAAGAATACATATGGTCACATGACCAGTGTGTGTATCCAAGACTCAGAACAATATTTGTTGTTTACTTGTTTGAACAAAGAGAATTTGTGGTTAGAAATAAATCTGGCCACAAGGTTTTATGTTGAACAAATGTTTCTTTATGACTCAAATAAAACAAAGTTTGTGATTTTTTGTTGCGAAGGATAAATTTGGTATATGGGAAAATGTGTTCAGATCAATATACTTTTCTCATCATTCCAAATGTTCTGGAACTCTGGACTTGGAAAAAAATATGGTTCATGGTACAAACTTTGTCTGAACATAATGCCTCATTTTTGCTCTCTATTTTGATTTCTGCCTAGGTAACAATTTGCCTTTTGAATTGAACAACTAAACTAGCTGCATTAGTAATGAAACATAGTCATATAGTGCACTCAAAAAAAGAAAGATTGCACCTGTATTCTACCTCTGAAAACAGCTCCACTTTCCAGAGCAGATTACTGGCTCTTTCTCCTTATGAAAATTAAGTCATTTCATTTCTATTTCTACCTAGGCAACAATTTCCCGTTTGAATTGAATTTGCACTATTTGTCTTATTTACCTAGAGAATATCTTGTAGGACTTATCTCCTTTATTTTAATGGTTTATGTATAGTATTGCTAATTTCTTCTTTTATTTTCTCCATCTTGCTAAAGGGCGGGCCTGGTGCAAGCGGTAGAATATTACCGTCTGTGACCGGAAGGTCCCGGGTTCGAGTCGCAGTCTCCTCGCATTGCATAGGCGAGGGTAAGGCTTGTCACTGACACCCTTCCCTAGACCCCGCACAGAGCGGGAGCTCTCTGCACTGGGTACGCCCTTTATTTTCTCCATCTTGCAGGTATGTGTCTGTCCGGACAAATTGGCTAAATGATGATTTTATCAAGGTTGCCAAGGATGATCATGCTGCTGGCTCAAGAACCATAGAAAAGTTCCAGTTAGCTATGTCGAATCTAAAAGCCAAAGTAAGTGATAATTGATTGTTAAGACTGTTGCTTTCGACTCATTAATAAATATATTATAACAAAGCATGCCAAATAGCTTCTGATTGCAGAGCTTATGTACCTTTGGTAGCTAAGCATCGTCGTTTCACACTCGTGGCTGATGTAATTTTGTTGCGTTTGGCTAAACTCATGGTAGGATTACCACAAATCCATATAAATATAACTCTCTAGGAACAAATTCCTTCGTGCATAGCCCTTCCAAAACCATTTGATATGCATCCCTCTAGAAATATTTTGAACTAGGAGCTCCATTTATGAAGCTTACTGAGTCAAATTTATATGGTGTGATTACTTCTAAAATATATTTTGTCTTTTCCCTGCTGTTGTTGCTTGTGCTTGTGTGGATTATAAATGGAAGCCCTTCTTCCTGACGAACATCTATTGGAAGTGCTTGTGCAAGCTTCTCCCTTTGATTGTGTGGAAAGTGTGTTTTGCTATTATCTTGTTTGTTTTCCTTGGGTGCAGGTTTTTTTGGTAATTTTTTAGGCTTAATATATAGATGAGCTTACATTTTGGTACTTTAGAATCCCCATTCTTTCAGTGTTATGCACATCTGATTTGAAGGTTCTTCAGGTTAATTAGTTCCCTACAACTGAACTGAATCTTCTTAGCTTAAGGAATATATAAGTATTTTTTTCATCTCAGGAGAGCTAAAATGTTTGTTGCTAAGACTTAATCAGCTACACAATGCAATATTCAAATGTCATATCATGAAAATTTTATATGATAATTTGCTTTCACGTGAACTCTCAGCTTATATAAATAATATTTGTCTGGATGTAATCTCAGATGGGAAGCTATATTGCAATATATATGTTGGAGTATGTGTGTATTAAGGCCCATATATGGCCCATGTATGACTCCCATATAGCTACCCTTCTAGGGTTAGCCCAAGAGTAAGGAATTACAATTCTATCAATATATTATTCTTCATGCGATGATTTTTTTAAAATTTCTTGTCTGAGTCCGGAGGCCAGGAGAAGTTGTTTTCTAATGGTAAACTTCGTCTGCTTACCATTTCCTTCTCAGCATGTTATTTTATTTGCCCGATGGGTGTCAAAGCATTTCATGTTCCTTTTGAGTGACACTTCAGAGTTCAGTCACACCCTAAAGTTTGATCAAGTGAAACTATTCCATTTTAAGCTAGCACTCTCTTTGCCTATTTACTAGCATAAGCAGGATAATGCAGTAGTGAAATGTGCAATCCAGGTATAATAGAGAGAAGCCCATCCTACTATTTTGATTTTGAGATAGATTAGTTCATTCGCAAGCTTAGTTTTCTAGATTGTAGACCATGGAACTACTGTTGTGTTCCTGCTTGACAAGGTGCAACAATGTTATTTAAATGAAATAATTTTGATTTCAGCTATCTTGAAATCATTCGAAGCTTAGTAATGGGACCGCTTGTTAGGCAAAGTAGTGATATTTTTGTTTTTGTTGGGGAAACATGATTGCCTGTTTTGGCATGGTTGGCCTATGGTGGTGTTTGGTCCAACTCTCTTCCTGGAGAATATGGACTAGTACGTGCCCAGTACTACCGAATTTGCCTGGGTGTTCTAGTTCTTTACTCGGCTTGGATCTTGTATTTGTTGGTTTTAACTCGCATAACTAAAATTGGTCATTTTTTTTCAAGAAAGGCCTGGAAGCTAGAAGTACCTAGTGTTTATAACAAAAATACTGATATTTACGGACACTGAAATTAGAAGCTTGTTTGTCTTATCTCCTCTCCTTATCATTCAAGGCAATGTTATCAAATTGTCTAATCTATCCTAGTGGCCACGGCACCGATCAGCCCAACTAACCGGGACTAATCATGACTAACTGTAGTGCATAGCTGATCGCCATGGCACCGATCAGTCTGACTAATCGCAACTAATCATGATTAGTCGGACGACTTGATAAACTTGATTCAAGGTGAGATTGATGTCTAGAGTTTAAGGATTAGCAGGCTCCTTATCTCCATCTTCTATCAGCCAGCTGAACTATTTATATTTGGATTTATTCTCTGAATTTTCATGAGTTCTAGCTTATGTGTCAATTTGATTTCTGCATCACATCACTTATTTGACCTTTTGCTGGTACAGTTTTCTCGAACTGATCTGTGATTTTGTTTCACTGAAACTATTTGTAAAAAAGAACTATGATATGAGACTGCTGCCAGTAGTAGCAGGCTAGCAGCTGATCCCCATGAAGTCCGGTTGTATTGGTGGCTTCTCCCACAACCACAGACGCATCCAGTCCTCCAAGTTGTTTTCGCTTTTGTTTTCTTTGCTTGGCTTGTTTGGACATGCTGTTGATTCATATTTTTATTTAGTTAGAGATTGTAGCATTAAATCAACTTCCTTTTTGTGTAGTCACATCTATGAATTCTACCTGCCTGTGATTTATGGTCAACGTATGGACAACGCGCCCATAACAATTTCTGTTGTTTGTGTGCATTATTTTGAATGCAATTCTGCTCTCTACAGTGCATAGTAAATCTAATAGGCAGGCACACAGATCCTAAGAAACTTTTCCTACTACTAGTCTGTTTTTATAATCAGGACTACCTCGCAGTGGCCATGGGCATTTTGTAATATGTTAAGGCTTCTTACAATTTGGTGACTTTTTGTAGCATCAGACTTTTTTCTCAGGACAGTTAATACCCACTTTCTCTGAACTTCCACTAGCCCTAGTCACATAAATGTATCCTGTTAAAGAGAATATATTAATCTCTTACTTAACTTGAACCAGGAGTTTTTGTTATTTGATCAGCAAACTCATGGTAACCCAATAGGCACTAGACCATTGTATGGACAAGTTCATCAAGAGATACTACCAGATTAATCCAATTTTGTTGTTCTTTCTATTTTTGTGTGTGTAGGGTGGGGGGAGGGGGATGAAAAAAGTCTACAGTTCTACGATTTTCAAGAACATGTCCGAGTGACCTTCGTTGTTCGATGTTCTCTTTGGTATTTGAAGCTACCTTTTGTGTCGTGGAGAATTTATTATTGGAAATTTGCCAGTTATTCCAAATTTGGTGTTACGAGACCTAATTTAGTTTGATTGTCTGTTGTCTGTATATATGTGACACTATATTTGGATCAATATACTATGCTATTCCAAATGTTCTTGACCTTTAGACATGAAATATTGTTGTTCACTATAGTAGGTTTCCGAAAGCCTTGTTTACATGCTTATGGAATGGTGGATTCTTGTGGTCGAATTCTTTTATATAAAGACCTATTGTTCATTGCTAATCAATACTGGTTCTCACAGGCGATGGTCCAGAGGAAGTGAAGGATGGCTGTGTCCATCTACTGACCTTTGTGATAGACATAGCAGTGTTGACACATCTGTGTGCTTCAAGGTGAGTATGCATTGGTAGCTGGCCGGCTTCGAATGTACTTAAACTTTACCTCTGAATTTTACGGCGCTCCTGCTGTTGGATCATGTTACATCTCTGTAGTCACAAAATCTTAATCCCTTAAATCACTTGTGACCATAGTGCTAGGTAGTTCATCAGCCATCCTTAAATTTCTTGTTCATCTACAGCTCTGATTCAATAAATCCCTTGTAATGGTGCTGTTAAAATCACCTGCATCATTCTTTCAATACAATTTTATATGTTCACATCAGTAATTGGGACGGGGCGTTTTCGGTGCTATTGAAGGATATTTCTATGGTTTTGTTGATTTAGTATGTCGAGATCATTCAAAATAAAATTTATTTTTGCAGCCACAAGCATAATTTCCTTTTTTTTTGCATAGGAAACTAACTCACTGGTCCCATCGATTTCATGTTTGATCTGAGCTTTCTTATCTCACAATTTTGTTGACAACCAAATGCTTAGTCCTTCAACTAAACATTACTTCAAATACCATATTTCCAATAATAATTGTCCCCAAAACTGAACCGTACATATTTATTTGTGAAACCACAAATTGTTTTATGAGTTGGACCTTCAATTTCTTTGTTCCTGTACCACATTTACTGCTACACCTATTAATGCTTATTGTTAAACTCAATCGTTTGTTAGTTGGAACCTATAAAAGTCTTGGTCACACCCATTTATTTAAAGAATGTGACCATAGAAAATAATTTCTTTTTTCATTCACGAGCAATTTCATTTGAACCATGCAATCTTATGAAGAATTTTTTATTGTTACAAATTGTTATTTGACTTCGAAACTGTCTTGATTTTCCTTTTTGATTTTCACATAAGCATATTCCATACATATTTCTTTCAATTCATAAATTGCCTTCACAAATGAAATTATTTATGGCCACCTTTGAGGTCTTTCTGTTCATGGGCCTTGTAATGTATCCTTGGCTTACTGAATTATTTATCCTAAGCGATAAAAGCTTTATTTTTACAGCCATGGTTATTTTTCTTTTTCTGATCCACAATGGCTTATCTCCAAAGTTATATGTAACCATAAACGTTCATTTGAAAACTACATCTATTGTTTCCTCTATAAGATCTGCAAATCTGTATGGCTTACTTTGTTATTAATCATGAATGTTATTTTTTTAATGTTTTCTTTTGTTCCCCTTCTTTTGATAGGTGAAGCAATTGGTGACCATTTCAGGCGCGAGAAAAGGGATAGGGATGTATTAGTTTTTTTTCCTTCAGGATGGTGTTGTTTTTTAGATAAAAAAAAAAGTAATGTGGCAAAGAGTTGTTGGAACCCTAGTATTTATGATCCCAATGAGGTCTTGTTTGGATGCATTCGTATCCACCTCAATCCATGTGTGTTAAAGTGGATTAGCGTGGAAAGTAGTTTAAGTTCCATCCCAATCCACTTCAACATATGTGGATTGAGGTGGATACGAGTACATCTAAACAAGCACTGAAGGTTATTTTAGCTGCCATATATCGTATGTGATTTTGTGGAATAGCTCAGATGTAGCCACAAACCTGTGTATTCAAACTGCAAAGTGTATTGCTATCTTCTTTCACTTTTTATTTACCTGAAAAAATATATATTTGGTGAAAAAGATTTATGGTTTAAAATACACTCTGATTTATTTACCGTTAAAATCAAAGTTTTATGATTAGTACCATCATAGATACATCAAATCCGTTGATGTTCCAGTTGGAGACTTTTGTTTTTGTTGCCTTGTACCTATATCTCAAAATATACTTCCTTCATTCTAAATTGTAAGACGTTTGACTTTTTTGGTCCCAAGGTTGACCACTCGTCTTATTCAAAAAATTTGTGTAAATATAGTCAAATTTAAGTCATTCTTGAAGAATTTTTATGAATAAACCAAACCACGACGAAAGAAGTGATATTTTACACAAATTTTTAAATAAAACGAGTGGTTAAACTTGATGTCAAAAAAGTCAAACGTCTTACAATTTAGGATGGATTAAGTAGAATCTACCTTCAAGACGTTCAAGCCTAGAACAAAGCAGAACACGAGACAAAAAATAAATAAATCGTCCGCAAGCCCAAACCACCATTTAAACAAAACCGACCACGAGATAAAAAAAAAAAGAAAAAACGAGCCAAAAACCACCGGCCTAAACAAGACCGAGCACGAGAAAAAAAAGCTGACCACGTCAAAGAAAAATAAAACGAGAAAAGGTTGTACCTGGAGCCCATCTTCCGTGCGGACGCGGGGATCCTCGGGCGGCCGTTGGGGGTAGCGCATGCATATATATATATATATATATATATATATATATATATATATATATATATATATATATATATATAGTATATTCAAGTAGCCAAAGCTATAAAATATGTTATTCTGTAGCCACCTCCATTTACGATAATTTTATATACTAATTTATGATAATGTCAATACATATTTACGATAGTTAGGTTACTCTAACATATGAGGATATTTAACATAACATTACAGTAAACCGGTGCCGCTGACACAGGAAGCCGCGGAGCTGAATGAGCCGATGTGCTGAGCCACACGGTTACGGTGGTCCACGCCTACAGTTACTGCCTGCCCATGATTACCGCTGGATTTAATTTCCTATCTAAAAAGCATGCATAGCTATTATATTATCTACACGTACGTGCATGCCAAGCAAGTACATGGTTACTAGAATACGTTAGCAAGGTCGTAGAATTACCACAGTTTGGTGTCAAGCAATTCCGAACTAAAATTTACCATACAATAATTTGGATATTTTAAATGGCTGGATACGGTAATCAGGATGGGTAGTTACTAGAATTTGGCGTCATGTCAGGAAATTCTGATAAACTTGTTGCTATCACAACAACACTAATTTACCATACTATATTTTTGATATTTATAATAAATTGAATTACGATAATGCAAGTGTACGTCGCGGCGTCCATGTGCAAAGGTACCGAAGTGTATACATGTACGTGTTACGATAATACAAAGTGCAGCTAGCTAGGAAGTATTTGGTTACTATAATAATAAGGCCCATGTGCCATGGTAATTTACGATAATTTGAATAGGGACATGTTGGACCAATGCTTGCAAACTATGGAATTATCATAATTCTTATTGCTCGGACTGCAATTTGAGTAGGAAGTTACCACAATTTTATGCCCTGATTATTTGATTACTATAATAATAAAACAAATCTGCCATGATAAATTTACGATAATTCAGGATTGAGGTTGCCGCAATTTATGGTCCTGAGTATGTTTCTGGTAACCATTTGCAGTAATATCAAGGCTAATAATTTACAAAAACACAAACAATAATCTGAATTGATCAGAATGATGATAATTAGATTGGGAAATTAACAAAAATTGGTGCCATGTGTTCAGATCCACATCCGGTTACTATAATAGTATAATGTCAAGACCACCATGAACTAATTGTCATTGTTGACTGCATTCATGGGACAATGCTAGAAGGAAAATCGAAATACGTATACAGTGATGCCATACTCAGATATATATAATATATTCTAAAGGAATAATCTGTGCTAATCCGATGGGAGTGGCCTCCAGGTTGAACGAGTACGATAATAGTTACCAGAACTTGTATAGTTGGTTACGATAATTAGAGAATGCCTTCAGTAATTACGAGAAACTATTTACGATAACCAAATCCGTGCCCAGGTCATACATCCGCCATGGTGGCCGTCAACACCACGACGGGATGCTCCGGACTGGCCGCCCCCTCCATGGGTTCGTCGTGGAACAGCCCTTGCTCCGATCTGCCATGGGAAGAGGGCTGGTGGTGGTACCGTAGGGAGAGCGCGTCGCAGGGCCGCCGGCGAGGTCTACGCGTTGGAGGTCCCCGTCGGTCACGCGGTGGAGGTCGACGCCGCAGGGAGCACGCTGCACGCTGGAGTAGCGCGCCACTATCGTCCACTTTGGCGGCGTGAAACGCGAAAGGGGCGGCCATGGCCAAGCTAAGCGGCACGATGGTCTCTCTTTGGGCTGCGATGTCTCTGGCGGGGTCACGTGGTGCCGAGCCTCCTCTGCGACGACGGAGAAGGAAGGCTGGCGGGGATGCGAGCTCGTGGGATCGTTGATCAATTGCTCCCTTAATTGGAAGGGTGCCGGGCGGAGAACCAAGCGAGATCCAAGTCCGAGTTACGATTGACGCTTTGCAAGCTACTAATCTCCCACGAGCAACAAACCAACCTGCACGGCCAGGCCCAATCAATGAAAGCAAGCCCATCCATCTCTTGTCATCGGCAAGAAGAAATCCTAATTAAATAACAAACCAATGGAAACCGATTGCTCAATCTTGTTGTCTCCAATACGCACTAAGCGGCGAGGGAAAAGCTAATCCGGTAATAGTAAAATCATATTGCGACACAAAAATCTTACCATGAGATTTTTATTTAGCACGTCCAACACTTGTGTGTGTGCGAAAGCGCCGCTGACCGAGATCCATCCCAAAGGCATCAACTCTAAGGCTACGACATATGAATTCCCAATTACTTGGTCGACTAGACCAAAAGGAACTCGCTCTTAATCCAAAAGCAATCTGCGCTCGAGATTGGATGAGTCATGCTGATTTTACAATGGCTTACTCGGAGATCCTATCTCGCTCACATCGATGGGGAGTGTTCACTGAAGATCCTCTCCCGGCTGGCATGGATGGCGAGTCCGATTTGAAGCTGCGATGTGGCGAGACGGACCTTCTCCGTGGAGCGTCTGGTGGCGAACGAAGGACACGATTATGATTTGGAGTTTGTGATGTCATGGCCTCACGAGTCGAGAAATTTTGGCGCTCCCCTATGGCTCGAGAGCGTGGATGACGGAGCCGAGCCGGGTTACTGGAGCTGTTGTGCGTGAGTAGGCTGGGTGGGAGCCGATCCAGCAGGATCGCGCCTATTGGCCTGTTACGTGGTGCCTGGTTGCGCCATGGCACGCGTTGGGTTGGACCTGCTACATGAATAAGTTATTCTGTAGCCGGCTACATAATATATATATATAATGTTTTGTAGCGGATCATAGAATAACTTATTCTGTGGTCACTTTGAGTTACGGTAATTATTATGCTAATTTATTAGATTATAATAACTCCTTACTAAATAATTTAGTATAACATTATGGTAAATATCACCGTGAGTTATAGTAACACGAGTATCATAAATGTATATTGATGTTATCGTAAATTGGTACAAACATTATGGTAAATCAAGGTGGTTATACAATAAGTTATTTTATTGCCAGTTGCAGAATAGCCTTACCATATATATATATATATATATATATATATATATATATATATATAGTGTATTTTATATACTTTCGGGAATAGTTACTCCCATAATCAATAAATCACGTTGCGTATGTGTACATACTCATTTATTAGTTTGAGTATGTTGACATACTAATATTAAGATACTCCAGATCTTTACTATGTGAAAAAAAAATTCAAAAGAGCACATATTTTTTAATATATTATATAATACTATGATAGTAACATATAAAATAAGTATAACCATATACTCTAAGAATATATACATACTTGTCATGTATAGTATCCTAGATTGTCTAGTATGATGATATACTCTATTTATATGCACTTCGTCAGGTCATATATGTCCTAAATCTAGAGATATACACATGGGAGTAACTACTCCCCGAAAATAGAAAATAATATATATGTGTGTGTGTGTCCGCACTACACATGACCACTGGGAGTCCCCTTCTTTGGGAGCTGGCCGGGGCCGTTGATCTCAAGAGGGGTGGTTCTGGCCGGGCACATCAACAAGCTCACGAACTACGAATCATTAGATCATGGTCGCCTTTCGACTTGCGCGTACTTCACCAGTTGCAAATGTAAGTATTTTGATGATTTGGAGAGGATGTGTGAGTGTGACATAAGAGACCATCCATGATTTCAGATGGAAGGAAAAAAACAACACCTAGCTTCTAGGTTAGTCTTTCTATTGGATGGAATTTTTCTTGTTTTTATGTTTAGTTAAAGGGCAAGGACGATTCCTACTTTTTGTTTGGTCAGAGCCTCGAGCATTTTATTGATCACATTGTGAGTGCTGGCACATACGGTTTTTCATGGTGTGTGATTCTCTCTTGTGTAGCAATATGGCTCCACCTCTTCACTTGTCAATTTAGTACTCCCTCTATTCTAAATTGTATATTATCTTGATTTTTAAGCACATAATTTAGTGTTGAGTGTGTCTTCTTTGGCCCCGTTCGCTTCGCTGAAAAAAAAAGCTGAAACACTGTTCCAGCTGATTTGTTGTGAGAGAAAAACATTGTTCCGGCTGAAAAAACAAGCTGAAAAGTACGGATTATAAGAGAAACGAACATGGCCGTTTTATGAGGGGAGGCAGTGGTATGGTTTGGTGGCGTGTTATTATTTTTGCTTGTTATTTTTGCTTGTTAGCTCTTAATTGTTTTTGTTGCTACTGTTCCTTTTAATATAATCGGCAAATTTTCCTGCCTGATTAATTTCACTTGTCCCTGTACACTCAAATAAGTCTAAAAATAAATCGTTCCTCGTGTCCAACTAAAATAAAAAGGCTTAAAATAGGATCATCATCCAATGAATCGGACACCAGATTCCTGTCGATGGATCAAGCATAGGTGCACCTCTGTTCGTTTTAGCTTTTGCAGCGCTACCAAAATATAACCATCTCCTCTGTGTCTATATGTTGGTCGTAAAAGAAGTTGCTTTACAGGTGGCGCTTCAGCTGGTGTTTAAATCTAATGGCTAAAATTTAGAGGTGTCATACGGGAGTGTTTGGATAGTAATAATAAAATAAATTATCGAAGTCCTTGTACTCCGCGAGACGAATTTATTAAGCCTAATTAATCCATCATTAGCACATGTTACTGTGGTACCGTATTGTCAAATCAGGGACTAATTAGTCTTAAAAAATTCGTCTCACAATGCAATTAGTTATTTTTTAATCTATATTTAATACTCTATGTGTGCATGTGTCTAAACATCCAATGAGATAGTAACTAAACGGGATGAATTTTAATTTAGGTCCCAGAAAGAAAGCGTGGAGCCTGGCAGCGGGGCAGCCTTGGACTTCGAATTCGACGAGTCGAGGTCCGAGGGATCAATAGCAGCGTCGGCTCCACTCCAAAGTCCAAACATGGTGCTAGTGCTCCGTATAGACCAGGGGGCACTGACAAGGTTTTTTTTTCACGGAGTTCCGAGAGGGGAGGAGGAGACGGAGATGGGAATCCATCGCGGATGTCAATGCAGCCATTCAGCCGGTTCGGTTGCCTGGTGGCTGGTTGGTTTATACAAGAGAAAAATACTATTGATTGGTTTATGTGAATAGTGTTTATGTAAGGGGTTGGTCAGCTCAGCTAGCCAGCCAGCCCTAGCCGAACACGCTGATTATGCATAGGGACAGCCAGGGTGACTGACGGGGATCCTCTTGGCCGCTGGGTACCCAACACCCGGCTTGGGGGAATTAAAAGCCGCATTTTGTTTTCAGAAATGCTATACAACACACATGTATTTTAGCAATAAAAAAACATGGATTTTACTCCATCGGATCGTTCCCTCGGCTTGCTGCGTCAGTCAGATCTGCAACCGTGGTCGTGTCAGGTATGCGCGTGGTGAGCGTCCAGATGACGGTGGTGCAGCCGAGGGTGATGATGACGGCGGCAGGTGGTGGTGCAGTCTTGTCCCAGTCTTGGCAGAGGCAGGGGTGGTGCAGTCTTGTCGGAGGCAGGTGGTGATCCGATTTGTCTTCTTGTCTTTGCATACAAAAAAAAATTGTTTCTTATAATATGTAGATCTGTGATCTTATGATTTATGATTGTCTGGAGATAGAAGAAGGCTAGAGGTAGAAGAAGGATGAAGGTTGTTGGATCTTAATTCTATGATGTAAAAAAATTCATGTGTTAAAACTGCATAAAACACATAGGGTAGCGCTCCTTGTTATCACCGCCTGCCTCCCCGACCCTACCCCGCGCGATGATGGCTCTGCGCCCGCAACCCCTCCTCCACAACGGTAACCGCCGGCAAACCGTGCCACCGACCACCGCCAAGCTTTGCTCAGCCTCCGTGCGGACCGTGCCATCGTCGACCGCGCCGGCTGGCCATGAATGCGTTAGCAAAGTGTGCATGGGCTCCTAACACACTAACACTCCTCTCACATCACATGATGTCCCTAAATCGAAAAAAAAATCACATGATGTCCCTACGTTGTTGCAACTGTACGTATATATATTTATTTTCCTATGGACATGGATCATATTCACATACGGTTACTACCTCCACATGTTTGCCCCAAAAATAAGTTTTTCACCTTTTGGTATGGCAAGATCAGCTTGCAACAAGATTGATCTGATAACCTTGCTTCTGAAGTTAAAGTACCTTGGATGGCATCATAAAAAAGAATAAAGTACATTTTTCAATCATCAAGTTTGACATCGGTTTGATTTCCAACTCTAAACTATAAAACCAGTAGTTGTCGAAACTAGATAAAATTAGTCCTCTAGCAGGTTTTTAACATTGTTTCTATTTTTCTAAATCTAAAAATAACAAAAGATATGGTTTTGATCTCTACAAATCAGAATAATTAATTTATTCAAAATTAAAAATGAAATCAGTTCTAGCTTTCTTCTAAAAATGTTTTATATTTGTTGGTGCTCTATTTAGAGTTATTTGAATCATATTTGTTTTTGGATAAATAATGAGCACGACCACGAGCAATAAATCAATATGGAAAAATAAACCAGTTTCAAATAACTATATGTACTCGTAGATCATAAACAAGTACTAGATAACATCTTTGGGGAAAAAATGACACTAATTTTATATTAGAAAACAGAAAGCTACCTATGAAATCGGCCAAATGACCAAATTTGTCTTGTTAACAGTTGGAGGGTGTCTGTTATCCAATCTCATAGTCCATGTTTAAATATTAGACTGACTTACAACTTGAATGTTGGAAAATATACTTTACTCTAAAAAAAATCAAAACTTAATACTAAACTTTGTATAAAACAAAGGGTTCATAAAAATGTAACACTATAATTTGGCGGCCATTTTGTTTGGACGGAGAGTAATTTCATAATCATGATTAGGGAATGCCCAGAAAAGTGGAATACATATATAGAAACAATGCAATAATTGTTGTTTTGATATGGTGTAGTGAATATATAAGAAACCTTGACAATGGTCACGTACGCAAAAATAATGTTGTTGTAATGGAGTACTCCTTCTATCTCTTTTTAAGTGTTGGTACGGTATTTGTATTGGTCAAACTTTCTAAAGTTTGACTAGGTTTGTAAAAAATATTAGCAATATTTATATCTCATATACGTTTATTTTGAAAATAGATTCAACGGTCTATCTAATGATACTAATTATGTATCATAAAATTAATATTTTTGTATATATTTAATCAAAGTTGAGTATATTTGATTTTTTGATAAGCGAGAACGATGATTAAAAAAGGGTGGAGGGAGTAGATCCTTGCAAAATCTTATACTATGAAATTTTAATTTTAAAAACAGTGTATGGTTACCTTAGTAGTCTTCAAATGGTCAGAAATAACCAAATCTACTATGAACTTATTAATTTTTTCCAAACGAATAATGTACCCTCTTTTCCAGAAGGCTTGGGGTTTAATTAAATGTAAGTTGGTACGAAAATTTGAGCGAAGCGGAAACACATCGGCGTCTGAGTGGGCCCAGTTCAAACGGCCAAAGGCCGATCCGGGCGGGACCCACGACCAAACCCCGTATAACACCCGATCCGCCACTGCCACTGCCCTTCCGCATCCGAACACCACTGCCCTCTGCCGTGCTCCGACGTCGCCGGCGACCCCGCAATGGTCGACGTCGACCGCCGGCCGTCGCTCACGCACGGCCTCCCGCGGCCGCCTTCCCACGCCGCCGGCCTGCGCCGCCTCTCCACCCGCGCCTCGGCTCCCAGCACCCCGCGCACCCCGGCGCCTCCGTCTCCCTCCACCGCCTCCGCGGGCCCCGCGCCCTCCCCATCCGCGCTTCTCGCCCACCTCGCCACGGCGGGGGTGACCGTCCTCCCGGGCCTCTCCGCCACCGAGCTCGCCCTCGCGGAGGCCGCGCTCGGCGGCGTCCAGCTCCCGCCCGACCTCCACGACCTCCTCGCGCTGGGCCTGCCGTCGGGGGACGGCTTCCCGGAGTACCGCTCCCCCGCGGGGCTGCGCCTCCTCCGCTTCGCCGCGCAGGAGGTCCCCGCGGCGGTCGTCGCCGCGACGCTGCCCCTCGCCCCGGG
The DNA here is from genome assembly GCA_904845875.1 of Miscanthus lutarioriparius. Lineage (NCBI taxonomy): Eukaryota > Viridiplantae > Streptophyta > Magnoliopsida > Poales > Poaceae > Miscanthus > Miscanthus lutarioriparius. The sequence continues at coordinate 40,844,816 of CAJGYO010000001.1, forward strand.
CCGGCCGCGCGCGGGGAGAGGCGCGCCGCCGCCCCCGCCCCTCGTCCCGCTGTGCGGCCGGCATTACGTGCCGGCGACGCCCTGCCTCGTGGGCAACCCGGTGTTCCACGTGTCCGACTCCGGCGTGGCGTTCGCGGGCGCCAACGTGGCCGACTTCCTCCTCCACGCCTTCGCCGCCGAGCCGCCCCCCGGCACGCCGCTCCGGCGCCAGCTCTCCGCGCCGGTCCCGCCGCCGTCGGCCGCCACGCCGCCGTCCACGGCGCGCCGGAGCCTGGACTCCGTCACCGGCAGGGCCCCGCGCTGGATCGAGTTCTGGACCGACGCCGCCGCGGCCGGGGACCGGTTCTTGGAGGTCCCCACGGGCGCCAGCGCCACGAGCGCCGCCGTGTCCGGCGCGGCGGCGCCGGAGTGGTTGCGGTCCAGCCTTGAGGAGGCGGCCTCCATGCTGAGGCGCGGCGGGTGGGGCGTCCGCGAGGTGGAGGAGATGATGAGGGGAGAGGGTCCCAGCGGCGTCGGCGAGGTCAATGTGGTGGCGTTGGCGTTGACGGTCGACCGGTGCTGCGGCGACCTGAAGAGGGGAGGGTGGGGCGCGGAGGAGGTGGTGGAGATGCTGGGGGCGCTGCTGGGGCCGAGGAAGCCGCGGCGGGCGGCGCCAGCGCTGCCGCCGAACGTGGCCGCACGGGTGGGGCGGCTCGCCGAGGCCGTGTCGCGGGCTGTCGGGTCCCATGCCAAAGCGAAACCTCCGAGGCCATCTTGAAAATCGGGGAAAGAAGGGTGAAAAAAAACATTCTCTGTTTCCAAACTTTTAGTCTAGGACTAGGAAAAAAAATCTCTGTTTTCCCTGTATCAGGTACGTGCGTGTGCGTGTACTTGTACGTGAACTAGTCGTGTACCTTGTATGGTTTTGGTAGATCTGTCATGTACATGTTAGAATGGATGAATAAATATAAGGAATTTGGCAAGCTGAAACATTGCCATTGCGCATGATCAGATCGCAAAAAGGTACTCCTCCATTACAAAATAATGCAATTCTCGTTTTTTCGAGAAATTAAACAGTTTAAAGTTTGATTAAATTTTTATAAAAAATATTAATATTTATAATATAAAACAAGTATTATTAGATTAGTTACCGAATATATTTTTATAATAAATTTATTTAGAGACATATATACTAATATTATTTTCTATATACTTGGTTAAACTTGTGCCAGTTTGACCGACGCGGATCTCATAATTGCATTCTTTACTGGATAGATGGAGTAACTTACGTTAATCAAGGCTCAACGAAAAATTCTTGTAAGCAGATTTACATATGCAAACCCGGATTATCAGCTTGTGGTCAGTGGTCACTGTGGTTAAAATACAAGATTTGCCTCTAGGGGATGCAATTTTGGTATTGGAATGTGTCAAGTTTATAGAAAAATATCATTAATATTTATGAATCTAAATAAATTGTTATGAAAATATATTTTATAATTACCCTTAATTTAATAATATTTATTGAGTATTATAATACTAGTTTTTTTTCAAAAAAATAATTAAATTTAAAATTGGTTGACTTCTTGAAAAGCAAGAATTGGCCCCGTTCGCTTCGCTGAAAAAACAAGCCGAAACATTGTCCCAGTTGATTTGTTGTGATAGAAAAACACTGTTTCGGCTAAAAAACAAGCTGAAAAGTACGGATTATAAGAGAAACGAACAGGTATCCTTTCTAGGATGAAGGGAGTATTTAGGATCATACTTTTTCCTTAAGAAGTAACACTAGTAAAAAAAACTTAGGCTACGGGGTAGACACCCCGAGCTATTTTAGCTTAAGGCAGAGAACTTCTCATCCAGCCCGAGAAAACTTCCGAACCCCATGCCCTGCCCGCACACAGGGGGCCTGTTACCCGGTAAGAGGGTCAGTCCATTTTGTTTGTGCTTTGGGAACGCGGGATAGACGAGGGGGGTTTTCGCACCGTCGACCAAAAATTTGTCTGACCAATAATTCGAACTCTGATCACAGGAGACGCCACCGGAAGACTTGACCAACTGGTCACTAGTATCATGGTACTGGAGGCTTTGTAAATCACTGAGGGCGACTGACATTGCGTTCCTGCTTCGTCTGCTCCGAGTCTCGGCCCAGCAACTCAACAAGCATCCAAATGCTTCCTAGTACTCTTTATCCATTGAGGGCCCATTTGAAACCTTTGTAGGAATCGGTTCTATTTCACATGAAAATCATAGTACAAAATAGATAAAAATTCACGCCTTCCAAGTTCCAAACAGTACAGCTGAGCTAAAGTTTGCGCTAGGAATATACCAGCGCCGTCGAAATACCCACAAGACAAGAGGAGGCCTTTGAGCGAAGCTCAAGCATCGGACGGCACGCTGGGCGGGAGAAGTCGCTTCCATCCGGGTTTCAGACTCCCAGTCAGCTACAGTGTTTTCAGCCAGGCGATCTCCCGAGTCCCGACAGGCACAACACTGAACTTTGCAACAGAGATGCCCAGTTCCCAAGGGAACCGTTCCCAAGCGACTGCCACACCCGGACGGCAACGCCGTGCACCCCAACAGTTCCAATGTACCTGGCCAATGCAAAGCAGAACCAAGCATGCATGCATCTGCTGCCACAGTCCCACCTGCTGCGATCTTCCCAGCCGGCAGCGTACATGGGCTGCCGCGACGTAGCAAAACTGGAGTACGACGAATGGGGGCACCCTCGACCATTCGGTTCTCGTAGTCTTCACCTGGACAAACACATGTATATACTGTATTACACATGGCTGTCCTGCTGTCTCGTAATGTGGGGGCAGGTATATCTATCTCCACGAAAAGCCCAACCAGAATGAAGAACGACCATTGGTGAACTTAGCAACTAGCACGGCATTCATGGTTTCGGAGCAACGTATGGCATGTATAATACCTTAATGCGGCCACAAGGAGCTGCTCTGCTTCCATGTGCCCTTACCATACCACGTTGTCACCCAACAGGAGAGGCGCCTGAGTTCAGCCTTGTGAAGTTGCCATCCTTGTGCTGCAGCAAAGGTTCCTTCAGAAAACGTCACACCAACAGGCGGCGGATAAGGCGGCGTGTGGAACCTGCAGGGAAAAGTTCACCACATGGCATTAGGAGGGTATCCGAGACCACGAGGTGATCGTCACCCAAGGGTCTACTCATTAACTCATGACCAACTCTCGCTGGCAGTTCCATATCGGCCTGACCAGGAGACAGATCCGCCCGACAATGCTATCTCGTCCTGGAGACACATGTATCAGGCCTGAAACAAAAGAATATTGGCTGGAATTTTGTAACCATAAAAGTGCAAACATAGAATGTACGAGTATCTCCAACACGAAGCTGACCAGCCTTTTTCTAATGTTCCCTCGGACACCGCTCACTGCTCAGCAGTGACCTTTCTCAGCTCTGCAAGCTTGACAATTCAATACTGTAAACAGTTGTGTGGAGTAGTACTGTAATCACGCCACACCAATCACCTGGCTCCCTTCCAGAAACAAAAGCTTCAGTCAGTTCAGTTTGCAACAGCAAATTAATTCAGCACAATCAGACAATATAAGGTGAGGCAGTGTTTTACAGATGTTGTATGCTATATGCATGTTCCCAAATAAGTTATGTTAGGAAGTTTACAAAATCAACTAAACCAGACAATGAATTAATTTAATGTAACTAAACGAGGTCAAACATAGTATCAGACAATGGTTTAAGTTATGTTTGACCTGGTTTAGTTCATTAACTAGCTTAATGTAACTAAACCAGACAATGAATTAAGTTATGTTTGACCTGGTTTAGTTCATTAAACCAGGTCAACTAAGTTATGTTGTATACTATATGCATGTTCCCAAATAAGTTATGTTCCCAAATAGTTACAATCAGACAATGAACTAGCTTAATGTAACTAAACCAGGTCAAACACAGTATCAGAGCCTAAAAAATCAACTGAAAAACACATGGTAGCTATAGGAGTAGCCAACATAAAGATCTACCATATCATTAACACTTCCTGCAAATAAAAACAATGCACCAACTTATACTGATGAAAAATACATCAGGCATTACGATTGTACATTATGGCTACGTGAACTCAGCCAATATCCATAAGTACATCATATGAGAAGTTTGTTATTAAACACACTTGCAATTTGCAAACATAAAGATTCTAATCAGATGACCTGATAAAAGATACTAAAGTTATTTTTCTTGGTATAATTGATATAAATATAAACAAGAGCATAGTGAAGGTTGGATATGACCATCTCTAGTTGTCCAAAAGAAAATAAATCATACTAGTTATTGGTATTCTCACTCTACAGAAAAATACATCACTAGATCTAGTAGTAAAGCAATCCATTTTCAAAGCCTTACAGTTTGGTAACAAGGATGTGGTACCCCAGCATTTTCTTGGAATAGTCACAGCACTAGGGAACTCCTGGAGAGCACTATACTTGCAGACAGCTAATGAAACAAACTGTTGCTATCAGGGCCATCTATTCTTAGACCCAGCAGCCATGTTGTATTGCAGAATAAACTACTGTTGAAAAAATACAATACAAGCAACAAACATCTAACATGGTTCTGATATATCACAATTCCAACACTCATGGCTAAGATCCATAAAAGATGAAAGTGGCAGCTAGCTCAAGCAGCAGTGCCCCATACTGTCATCAGTTCCTCAGTGCTACCCAGAAAGAAGCACCTCCATTTGGGTTTGTCTTCTGCCACCGCTAGAGCTCTCTATACCAGGTCACATTACCAAACTGTGCATAATAAGGCAGCAAGGTGGGCCCCAGCAACAGTTCACCATTTGGATGTCCTGCAATAATTCATAGGAGTTTATGGCATTAATGCAAAAGCCAGAAGGTACTTTATTTAGTAAATGATTCCTCAACCATTCCATGTTGGACATGTGGCAAACCTTCACCCAGTGTTACCTCATCCAAGTTTGACAGCTCCATTTACTCCATTTATTTCCCTCTTTTGCAACGGGTGTGATTGGACATGTACAGACATACAGTACTACACAATTTGGTTGCAGAGAACTGGGTGGTCATGCAAAAGGAAAAGGTTTTTCTGTCTGATGTATTGTAGATTGAGAGGAAGGGCGGGCCTGGTGCAAGCGGTAGAGTCTTACCGCCTGTGGGTCCCGGGTTCGAGTCGCAGTCTCCTCGCATTGCACAGGCGAGGGTAAGGCTTGCCACTGACACCCTTCCCCAGACCCCGCACAGAGCGGGAGCTCTCTGCACTGGGTACGCCCTTTTTTTATGTATTGTAGATTGAGAGCGTCATTATTTTGTCCATTATCAGTCTGGAGCAAAATAATGAGACAGTGACAGTTTGTAAACATGAAACTGTAAAGAAAGAACAGATTTAAGCGCGAAGCTCACAGACTTCAGAGACAATTTGTTTCTTTCCAGAACAGCGACCAGATTTACCAAAGTGTGTTTTCAAGTCTTTTGTCTCTCTTTTTCTAGAGTAGCGGTCTTCCAATTTTGGCAAGTACATCTCATGATTAAGTTTGTTAAGGTCTGCAGAAACTGTATAAGATACTTTACCAGAAATGTACCGTATGCAGAAGTACATATCGAATTTTACAGATGTTAGATGCTTCTATCCTCTAAAATCACCCAGGATGTTGTATTAAAATATGACAAAGTGCCAAAAGAACAAGGCAGGCAGCAGGGCAAAAACTGCACACTAGCATCAGACTATACAAAAACTACTCATTTTCTCAGGTTCAACACCAGAAGATCCAAGATAAAAAAAAGGCCTAACTCTGTTAAGAAAAACTGCAACACATTTTCAATCGAAGTTATTCACTACCAGATCAAGGATATATGGCAGCTGTATTGCAAGACAAAGCATTAAACCATTCTATCTTTTGGCATCAGCAAAATACTTCAGTTCAGTCCTAAACCTCATCAACACATCAAGTCACATTTCATGACCAGGCAAACTCAGGGAGAGAAAATGTTGTACAAGGGAAAATAATATATTATGTGTAACTGTTACCAAAAGTCTCCACAAGAGCAGTGCCCATCTTTAAAGTGGTGGAACCGGTTTGCATCCCGGACAATGATCTCTCTTTCAGCTATTTTTGATATATATTTGGTAGCATTGTGACAATCCCCACAGACCCGCAAATTCTTGTATATATGGAGCGGCGTTCTTGGAGGAGTATTTATAATGCCAAAGGCAATAGCTAATCTCTCACTATGTTTATTCAAGATCTGTTCCTTTTCATCATCCTCTACGTCCTGTAAGACAAAACTGTAGTCAGGAACATAGCCTGCACTTTTCATCTTGGCCAAAAGGTCCTGTAGCGCTCTCTGGATTTCTTCATGCTGAGGGTGGGGTTCTGTCTGTGTGCCACTGTAAAATACACTCACTGACCCTTTCACCTCCATTGAACTCCATCCAGGGGTCTTCTGCAAATTCTGGCGCCGAACCAAAGACCTTACTGCATCAACTCCATCCCATTTCCCAATCTTTGCATACATGTTCGACATCAGAACATAATATCCAACATTCTTGGGATCAAGTTCAAATAGGTTTTGTGAGGCCACTTTACCCATTTCAACATTCCCATGAATCCTACAGGCGCCAAGCAGTGCGCCCCAAACAGCAGAGTCAGGCTTAATTGGCATGCCTTGTATGAACTCAAAAGCTTTGTCCAACTGACCAGCTCTTCCAAGCATATCTACCATGCATGCATAGTGCTTTGCAATGGGCACAATACCATAAACAGTTTGCATCGAATCGAAGAAACTCCGACCTTGATCAACTAAGCCAGCGTGGCTACAGGCAGCCAATAATGAAACAAACGTGACATTATCAGGCTTAATTCCTTCTTGTTGCATTTGTGAGAAGAGATTGAGTGCCTTTGCACCATGCCCATGAACCCCAAGACCAGCTATGATGGCATTCCAAGGACCTGTGCTCCTTCTAGGCATATGCTCAAACAGAAGCATTGCTTCTACTAGCTTCCCACATTTAGCATACAAGTCTATCAGACAAGTACTGACATACACATCAAGATTTAATCCAGTCTTAATCGACAGCGCATGCATTCTCATTCCCTGCTGCAATGCACCAAGGTTCGAGTATGCGGGCAAAACGCTGACAAACGTCCCTTGAATCGGCTTCAGACCCTCATGATTCTGCATATCATTATATATCCTGATTGCCTCATTAGAAAGTCCATTCTGCATATACCCTGTAATCAATGTATTCCAAGACACAACATCTCGATCAGGCAAGTTATCAAATACCATCTGGGCAGCATCAATCTTTGACAGCTTAGCATACATATCAACCATCGCATTTCCGGCAATGATGTCACCCACATCCCAGCCCCGCCTCCTTACATAGCAATGCACCGCGTTCATCTCCACACTGAGCAATGGCAGATGCCAAGCTAACGAGTGTTAGCACATCAGGGGAAACCCCACTTTCCATCATACCATGGAACAGCTCGACCGCAGCAGCAGCCTTCCCACCTTGCTCATATGCTGAAATGATCGAATTCCACGTGACCAGATCCCGTAATGCCATTCCACCAAACACCCAACGAGCCTCCGCTAGCATCCCTAGCTTCCCGTACACATCAATCAAGGCATTGCACACAAATAGCTCGCCAGAGAGCCCGTGCTTCACCGCATACACGTGCATGACCAGAGCAAGCGCTCGATCCCCGAGCAGGACGCACATTGGCAGGAGGCTCGAGAGCGTCACGGCGTCCCCTGCGACCCCCTCGCCGACCATCCTCCCGAACAGCGCAACCGCGTCCGCGGCCCGGGCGTTGCGGCACAGCCCAGACAGCATTGCGTTCCACGCGGGCACGTCCCTATCGGGCATTTCGTCGAACACCCTGTACGCCTCCGCGACGCGGCCGAAACGCAGGTAGGCGTGGACGAGGGAGCCCGAGGCGAAGACGTTGGGGTGGAGGAGCCCCAGCCGGAGCGCGCAGGCGTGGAGCTGCGCGGCAGAGGCCGGACCGGGGGCGGCACGGACGAGCGGCGGGAAGGTGAAGGAGTCGGGGCGGAGCGGGTGCGCGCCTGCGAGGAGGCGGCGGAGGAGCGGGAGCGCGAGGCGCGGGAGGGCCGCGCGGGAGAAGGCGGCGATGAGGGAGTTGGCGAGGAGGAGAGGGGGGACCTGGAGGTGCGGATCGAGGTGGCGGAGGTGGCCTGAGGTGACGAGGACGGCGTGAGCGCCGCGCGGGAGTGCGGACGGTGGCATCGGTGGGCGCGGCATACTCGCCGCGGCGCGGGAGTGTGCTTTTTTGCGCAAATTTTGATTTGGGTTTTGGCAGTCTTTTTGCTCAGCCGCTGGAAATATCGCTGACAGTCAGTGATTTCCAACTGCAAATTTACAAGGATGGTGACTACCCTCTAAACACTGTCACCCCCCTCATCTGCACTGTCCATGACTAGCCTCGGCCGATCCCCGCTCAAGGAGCATGTGGCGTCCTGTGAACTAGTTAATCCGACTTGTTCTTATGCAACCTAGGTAAGACATCTTAAGGCTCACACAACTACTCACATGCATATGTATATTATCCATCACAATTTCATCTACACATCTCCACTATCCAGCATACTCAATACAACTCAGGGGTATAGCTTAAAACACACCAGAAATACTAGAGAGAGCGCCAAAAATGCAAATCCTTAAGGACAATCGACAATCAGAAACCTTCATCTCATGCATGTGTGACAACCAACCGGCAGATGGTCAGACGAAGGCTGCCGTGCAAATTACATGGCTTGAGGTCCTACTACATAACCATCACCTGCAAAATGCAGACAATAAATTGTGTTCCAGTTACGAATCCAATTACTCATCTAGTCCGTTAAGAACGATAAAATGACCTATTCTGAGAGAGAAAGTTTATGGCCAATATGAATCGCTGTTTAAATATTGATTGATAGAAGGGGAAAAAAAAGAGGGGAGGTAAATCAGTCGCCTACCTTGCATCCTTTCCCATCCGGCCTTTTCCATGTGATGTCATCATCAGAATTCAAGTCCATGGCATGCAGATGAAGCTCGTTGAGGGACGGAAGGTGAAGAAGCCCCTCCGGGAGCTTCTTGAGGTTCGGAAACGCACCAAGCATCAGGCATGAGAGCCTTGGCATTGCCTCACCCTCCATTCTCCACTCCACATTATACAAAAAAAGAAAGGTCCAACTCTTGCAGCCGAGGGAACCCTTGGGCAGAACAGAACATGGTGTGGCCTTGATACCCTGATAACATGAGCGCCACTAGGCAAGGAAGCTTCTCCAAGATCGGCATCGGGTCTTGTTCAATGGCGTCGCATATTAAACTGAGCTGTCGTAGGCCTTGTGGCAAAACCTGGCTCTTAGGCAACTTGTCGAGCGACCTGAACTTGTAAAGGAAAACGTCAACCAGAAAAGGCATGTTGGCCAGTATATGGATCATCTCTGCGGGCATAGGATCCACTTCCAAGGAAAGACTAGTTAATTGGGTCATTTGGCCCAAAAACGACACCATGTAATCACTCTGGAAAGTTTTGCTGTCCTCGCGAGGGATACGTAGATGTAAGGACTGAAGCTCTTTCTGTGGACGGTTCCTCGGTGCAGAAAATCCCCTCTCGAGGTAAACATGCCTTAGGGTAGGGATGTCCCATATAGAGTTATGGTACTACTGATTCCAAGTCTGTGCCCCACATATCTATAGTCCAATGGTAGAAGGGAGAGTGACCTCTGTACACTCTTTCAACCTGATATGCCTTTGGTGGATACACCCACTGACTGCCCTATGGAAATTCATTAGGTTCGATTTTTCTACATGGAGAACTCTTAAGAACTTCAACTTAGGCAAGGAGAATGATGAAAGTTCAAAGCCAACTAGAGCTCGGAGAAAGGTGTTGCTGGGAACACGTTACCATTACCATCATAGTAGTTTTGAAAAGATGAACGATAGGATACCACAGTATTGGATGATGATTCACCAACATGGAGTGCAATTTTTGGAGTACGAAACAGGTCAGTAAGGAGGCAGAACTTATCAAGTACTTTGGGTTAGCCCACAGGATCACCGGCATGGGTGAGCTGACCACTCACCAGCGTTGCCGACCACGACTATCGTTGTTCGACCACACACTATGGCTAGAGGTAGAAGAAGTGAGGGAGAACAGAGCACACACATCACAAGCACCAGCGTTGGCCGGAACTCTGCAGAGGAGATGGCAAACTGAACTCCCTCTTTACTGAGTTGTTGTGGCAAAATATATATACAACTCTACATATCTAATCATAGTACGCAGACATGTTAGACTGTTATGCTGCTATAATGACTATATGTGACAGCAGGGTTGACTTTGGTGCCTGCCCCTGCTGTGGCTACAGTGCGGCAGGAGAGCAGTTCGGCGCCTTCCCCTGCAGCGGCTACAGTGTGGCAGCAGGGAGCCTTTTCGACGCCGCCTTCCCCTACTGCGCATTCACACCAGGGAGCTATGCTGGTGAAGCCGCCAGCTCCCCCCGTGCTCGAACTGTTCTAGTCCTAGGCCGTCTTCTCGTCGAACAAGACATCACACGAGACAAGCACCTTGCCTCCGCGTGGGTCGTAGAGCCGGTACGCCTTGGTACCTTCCGCGTAGCCCAGGAACACCATCGATGTGCTCCTGTCCTCTAGCTTTGTGAGGACCGGCTTTGTCTTCCTGATGTGGCCGATGCAGCCGAATGTTCGGAGGAAGGACACGCTCGGCTTGCGCCCATACCAAGCTTCGAACATCGTCTTGCCCTTTTAGGGCCTCGGTGGGCGCAGAGTTGAGGATGAACACCGCCATGGTCACTGCCTCACCTAGAACCTTGCCGGCATGCCCTTGGTCTTCATCATGGATCGAGCCATGTCGACCACCGTCTGGTTCCGCCTCTCCGACACCACACCACACCGAGCCGTAGTGGAGAGTACGGCGCGGTGTGGTATCGCACCATACCCTGATCCACGCAGTACGCAGCGAACTCCACTGAAGTGAATTCGCCGCCCTGATCAATCCGTAGCATGCGCAGCTTCTTGCTGCTCTCCGCCTCCACGCGCGCCTTGAACATCTTGATCGCCGTCGCCGCCACATCCTTGCTCGTCAAGAGTTGCAGCCACATATAGCGACTGCAATCATACACGAGAAGGAGAAAGTACTGCCGACCACCGTTTTGTGGCTGGCGTGATTAGCCCGCAGAGATCGCCATGGACGAGCTCGAGAGCGTCCGCCGCGCGATACTTGGCCGCCTTTGAAAATTGCAGCCTCCTCTGCTTCCTGGCCAGGCAGCTGTCACATAGCTCGCCTCTGTGCTTGATGTGGGGCAGCCCTCGGACCATCTTCTCCAGCCGACCAGGTGCGTCGAAGCTGAGATGGTCGAACCGAGCATGCCACAGCCACGGCTTCTTGGTGTGCCGTGCTGCCAGGCACACCGGCTGCTCCACCTTCAAGTTGAGCAGGTACAGCCGGTTCTGGGACCTCTTCACCTTGGTAAGAAGGTGTTGCTCCTGGTCCCTGATCCTGAGAATGTCGTCCTTGATCAGTACCTCGTTACCGCTCTCATCCAGCTGGCCAATGCTGATGATGTTTGAACGCAACTGCGGGATGTAATATACATCCGTTAGCGCGCGGTGCTCACTGTTCTGACACCTAAAGATGATGGTGCCGTGCCCTCGGATAGCCACCCTTGAGCCATCACCGAACTTCACCGTGCTAGTCACGTTATCGTCGAGCTCGGAGAAGGCTTCCTTGGAGCCCGTCATGTGGTTGCTGGCGCCGGAGTCTAGGTACTACCGCTGCTCCTATCTGTTGTCCACACGTCCGAGGTGGACTTGGGCGCGCGGTTTGTCGAGGTGGACAGCCTTGTCGTGCTCGGCCACCGCCGTCACCTTTTCCTTCTCCTTGGCCTCAACGTCGTGCAGTGCACATAACATTGTCATCAGGAGAGTGGCCTCATCATAAACAGCCTACGCCAGATGAGCATCAGCCTTCTTCTCCTGCTTGTGATTTGGGCATTTCCTTGCCCAATGGCCCATCTTCCCGCAGCGCCGGCAGGCGTTGGAGTTGACCTTTTTCTTCTTCTCCATAGAAGCCTTGCCGCGGTGCTTGCCATCGCCACCGCGGCTGGGGGGGGGCTTCCCCGGAGTTTCTCCGGGCAGCCCACTCTTTCTCTGTCAGCAGCAGCTTGCCGTTGTCCTTCGTTGTTGTGGCTTGCTCTATGCGCTCGTCCACCACCCACAAATAGCATGTCACATTCTCAATAGTGAGGGTCGACAAGTCCAGCAGCGTCTCTATAGAAAAGAGCGATCTGGATGTACTTCATCGGCACGGAGTGGAGGTACTTAGAGACCGCCTCTTCTTCGTCGATGGTGACGCCGTGGCTCTTCAGCTTGCTGATGAGCATCTGCAGGCGCGGAGAAGTCCTCCACTGATTCACCATCATTGAACTTGAGATTGACGTACTCCTACTTCAGAAGCTGGGTCGTCGCCTTCTTTGCGCGGTCGGAACCGATACGCATCGCCGCAATGGCGTCCCATGCCTCCTTAGCAGAGTTCTTCGCCCCCAACGGCTCCCTGTACTCCGCTAGTACAGCAGCGAGGATAGCCTCCAACGCTGACATGTCGTCTTCTTTTTCGTCGGTGCCTTTGTCAACAGCATTCTAGAGCCGTCGGTCTCTGAGCCCTTGATCTTCATGGTCACCGACCACTCGTCATAGTTGGTGCGAGTCAGCGTCGGCCAACTGGTGCCGCTGACGTCCCGCACCGTGAGCACAATGACCTCATATCGTGGTTGGGCAGCCACAGCAGCTTCGCTGCTGTCGTCCATCTCCAAACCGTCAGTCATCGCCAGCGGTTAGTCCGGCGACGATGCTTGTACGGGCTTGATACCACTCGTTAGCCCACAAGATCACCGGTACGGGTGAGCCGACCACTCACCAGCGTTGTCGACCACGACTATCGTTGTTCGACCACACACTATGGCTAGAGGTAGAAGAAGGGTGGGAGAACAGAGCACACACACAACACAAGCACCAGCGTTGGCCGGAATTCTATAGATGAGATGGCAAACTGAACTAACTCTTTACTGAGTTGCAGTGACAAACTATATATATAACTCTACGCATCTAATCATAGTACACAGACATGTCAAGCTGTCATGTTGCTATAGTGACTAGATGTGACAACAGGGTTGACTTTGGCGTCTGCTCCTGCTGTGTCTACAGTGCGGCAAGAAAGCCGTTCGACGCTTGCTCCTGCATCGGCTACAGTGTCACAGCGGAAAGCCTTTTCAATGCATCTTTCCTTACTACACGTTCACACCAGGGAGCAACAGATTACTTAACGTTTTCAAATGATACAGAACTATATAAAAAAGAATGGAGCGGAAGCTTAACCTGTAGTGCTGTCGATGACATCAATGAAACCAACATATCTTGCTTCTTCTACACACCAATCACGCAAAAGTATCATGAATCCACAGACCTTGCTTTGACTAACAACTTGAACCAAGCTTCTTTGAGCTAGCTCAGTTACGTACCTGCGTGTTGTTTCTTCCATTTTGTGCTTTGGTGTACTTTCAATGAAGCCTTCTGCTATCCACAACTCGATAAGATCTGAAACGGATATGGAGTAATCCTCAGGGAAGATCGCAAGATAGAGGAAGCAAGATTTTATATAGTGATTTGGCAAGTCATTGTAACTTCGAGCAAGTACGTCTCTCATTATGTGTCCATCTATAGCAAATGTCCAAAAGCTTTCTCCCTAGTTCTTCGAACTCGTCCATGTTATGTATCAAGGACTTTTTATATGGTGGTAAAGCTTTGCTGCTAAAAAGTTCCCAGCTTCTTTCATCATCCAAGAGGTTCAGTTTGTGAACACAGGTTGGCATTTCAATATGACGTGCAACATCAATCTTCGTGGTGGTTAGCATCACTCTACTACCATTGTTTACATCTGGAAATACTGCAACGATTCTATTTATTTGGTTCCATGTATCTGTTGTCCACACATCATCGAGCACAACTAAATATCGTTTCTCTGTAAGAAAGTCTCGTATCTTCTTTCCCAGTTCATACTCTTGCATCTCGCCAATTTCTCTGCCCATGTATGTACCCTCCATGATTTGTTTCATAACATCCTTCAATAAATTGACACCCTTAAACTTCTGAGATACAGTCACCCAAGCAATTCTATCGAAGTGTTGTTTGATTTTATCTGAAGTGCAGACTTTTCTGGCGAGTGTAGTTTTTCCTGCTCCACCCATTCCAACTATGGAGACGGCACTAAGCTTGTTATCCATTTCAATTAAATTTTCAACAACTTCGTTCTGCTCATCCTCGAAGCCGACAACAGTAACGTCATGTGCATTTTGAGGTATAAACCGTAATCTTGTGGAGACCCGCCACCCACCACGTAGCAAGACTGTCTCCAACCCCAAAATACAAGACCCACTTGTTCTTTGGGTAACGCTACAGGTAAAGTATTCAATACATATTTTGGATTTTCTGCAACAACAAGATTCAAAAGATAACCTTCTGCAAATGAGTCTTCAAAAAAAATAATGCTTAGGCCCCGTTTAGCAGAGCTTCACTATACTAGTGAAGTCATTTTTTTTTTGTTTCAGCTCCACAAACAGCTCCACCAATAGAGTTGAAGCGGTTTTGGTAAACCATTTGGTAAAATGGCTTCCCTGTGAGAGCATGTTTTTAGAGGCCTGGAGGAGGAGCCGGGAGAAGCCACTATTTTTAGCTCCTTTCCACCCCAAAGCTCTGTGAGAGCACGTTTTTAGGGGTTTCATCGGTGGAGCCATTTTATTTTAACCCGTTTGGCAGAAAACGGCTCCAAGCGACTCCTGAAGCCGCTAGAGAAGCCCTACCAAACGGGGCTTTAGATTTGGGTTATACCTCTCCTGACACTCAAAATGGACTCAAAATAGTACTCTATTGGAGACTATAGATATTGTGTTGAGTTGGAGATCTTTTAGATTTGGATTGGGCGGTAACCCTTGCAGTTGTATCCTACCTCGGCGTTACCCAAATCAAGAATTCTCAAACGGTTCGCACTTTCAGATCTCTCTCTGATCTTCCTTCTTATGCGTGGAATCTGAGTACCAACTCTGTGGAAGGTAATCAGGTCACTTGGTAAGCCAGCGTACCTTGAAACGGCACCGGCGAAGCCCTTCCGGATCCTGTTCGGCTGTTCCTCTTCTCCATGTAGTCCAAGACTTGGATGACGTTCTCGGCTTCGTACGCGGCGTCTCTGATCTGGCTAACCCAGACAGCGGCACTCTGATTCCCGGATCTCTGCTTGGTGTCGGCGTCTTTGAGGAAGCACTGCAGCCGCTGCAGCTCATCTTTCAAGAACCCGGCTTCGAGGGTGACTCCGCAGAGAAGCGTAGTTTCCTGAGCAGCAAGGTTGCTGATGCTCCTGACCACCGCGGAAACGGCAGGCTCAACCATCGCGCCTTCTCCCTCCCTCCCTCCCTCTGCTCTCAGAGCCCGAATGCTCTGGTTGAATTAATTAGCGTAATGCTTTTGTTTTGGAATGCTTGGAAAGACGGGCATCCCCGTCACCATCACTGGCATTGCAATCACGAAGGCTTTTGTTTTGGAATGAGCATCCGCGCAACTGCTCCGATAGTTGTTTAGGCAGGCGATGTCGTCGCCTAGTGAGTGAAGGAAAAAGATTCCTATTCACTCGTCGCGGCATCTGTGCCTCGGCGTGGGGGTCCGCCGGAACGAGCGGCGGTGCCCAACTGCCAACCCTGGCCTGGCCTGCTTCGAATTCCCCGTCGGCGGTGCTCATTTGCGGTGTGGCAGTGGTACGCCGTGGCCCGTGGCAAGTGGCATATCCAGATATCCTGGCGGCGGAACTGACCGAGAGCATGATGGAGAGCGATGGGGCCATTGGGTTAGCCTGGCCCAGAAGAAACTCCGATAGGCCTTCATCAGTTAGCCTGGCCCAGGGTTATCTTTCTCTCTCTCTTTTTTTTTTTGAGCAACTGCCCAGGGTTAGCTAGGAATGCCGCCCGGTCCACGGGGTCACTCCGGCCTGGAAGCGATCCCAGGCTCCCAGCCCATGAATGCTGGTGGGTTCTAATCCAGCCTACCCAGCCTTTCCTCCACACCCTACGGGCTAGTTTGGCAGCAGGGGCAAATGCAGCGGGAAGACAGCCACGGGTTTGCTCGGGTGTGACTCCCCTGTTTGCTCGGGCGGCGCCGCCGTTTTTCCGCACGCGATGCCGGCGACGACGGAGGACTCCCCGGCGATACGGAAGCTGGGGCAGCTCTTCCGGCTTACCGAAGTATACCTCTGGTAAGTCTCCTGTCTCCCCTACCCGCTTCTCAGCGTAGGGTTTGCCGTCTCCTCAAACTGCTCTCTCCCTGCAGGGACGATTCGTATGGCGCTGGACCTCACCATGGCCAGAAGAACTGGCGCTCGGCGGAGGGTGCTCTCGTGGTACGGTCTCTGATCCGCTTTGGTGTAGCTCACTCTTTAAGCTTTCTGATGAGTTGGGGGGCGCTTGTGCTTCCACTAGTATCTGGCTAACCTCGTCGGGCTACTGCTTGTTAGATTTCAATTTGAGTGTATTCGTCAGATCGGGATACTTAGCATATTAGCATAGTAGTAATAGATGTTTGGGATCACAGAGAGACAGAGAGGAAGGGGTGATAGGTTGCAAACCGTCAAATGCCGTAGTTGTCGAAGCTCCGGCCAGGGTTTCGTTGACGGACGCCATCTGCGCGCCGGCAGCGACGGTCGGTGGAGAGGGAGTCGGCGTTGTGACGTCCTCGGTGGCGGCGTGCACGTCGGGTGGCGTTGCCGGCGTCGGTGGTGCTTCCCGTCGCTGGCAGCGCCCCTTCTCAAGATCGGGTCTAGGGATAGGATATCGGTGGGGTGACTGGCGGCGCGGTGAACCTCGTACTGCGAGTCCCGGCCCCCACCTTTCCTTTATAGCGCTGTGCGATGGGGGCCCACCAACCATGTAGGGTTGGGCGCCCCCGATCAGGGCGCGAGGACAAGGCCCGTTGAGCCTAACTGGTGGGAGATCAATCCTAACATTCACCCTCTTGATCTCTCATCTATTCTTCGTTATTTAATTTCATACTCAAAACTTTCAATTCATATTTTTTTGCTTCCATCCTATTTCATCATAGATTAGTGCATAGAACTGTCCCATCGTCACAGCAATTAGTGCCGTTAGACTAACAGCCACAATACACTTCTCCGTTTTGAAATGTAAACTTTCTTTGGGCCCTTCGTATGTTCGAAAATCATAGGCTTTCCTTAAAACCCCATAAAGGCACGTGTTCTCTGAACACGTTGGGTGGTAAGCCCTTTGTGAGCGGATCATGAGCATTTTCTCTATACTTATATGCTCAAGATTTATTATATGATCCCGAACTTTATCTTTCACAACATAGTACTTTATGTCAATGTGTTTGGCAAGCACCACTTGACCTATTGTTGTGAGCATCTTGCATCATTGGATTGTTATCACAATACAATCTCAATGGTTCATTTATATCATCAATCACTTTCAATCGGGTGTGAATTTCTTCAACCAATTCACCCGCCTGTTGCCTCATAGCATGCTACAAACTCGGCATACATTGTCGAGGATGTAGTCACAGTTTGTTTGGAGCTTTTTCCACGATATAGCCCCTCCTGCGAGAGTAAATACATATCCCTGACGTGGATTTTCTTTCATCTCCCGCATAATCGAATCTGAATACCCCTCTATCTGCAGGGAATCGGATCTTCTATCGTAAGCATGAGGCCTTTCGTACCCTCGCAAATAACGCAGGACTTTCTTCACTAATTTCCAATGTTCAATTCACGGATTCTTTTGATGTCCGCCAAGTAACCCGGTAACAAAAGCTAAGTCGTATGCGTGTACACACTTGAGCATATTGTAAACTTCCAACAAATTGAAGCATACGGTACCGCTTTCATTCGGTCAATTTCATATTGGATCTTGGGACATTGATGTTCCCCAAATCTATCGCCCTTGACTATAGGAGCGGTGAAGGATCGCATGCGCATGCATACTAAATTTCCTCGGGACCTTTTCTATGTATGCCTTTTGCGATAATCCTAGAACCCCTTTTTCTCTGTCTCGGTGAATCTATATTCCCAAAAGCGAAGCGAGGCATCACCGAGATCTTTCATATCAAAGTTTGAGGACAAGAATTTCTTCGTTTCCATTAGCAGATTGATATCACTACTAGCAAGCAAGATATCATCCACATACAAAATTAGGAATATATACTTTCCATTCCTGAACTTTGCATAAACGCAATTGTCCTCAACATTTTCTTCAAACCCAAAACCTTTTATCGTTCTATCAAACTTCAAATACCACTGTCTTGAAGCTTGCTTCAATCCGTAGATTGATTTCTTTAGGCGGCATCCCATATTTTCCTTTCCTTTTATGACAAAACCTTTCGGTTATGCCATATAAACATTTTCTTCCAAATCCCCATTTAGGAAAGCCGTCTTTACATCCATTTGATGTAACTCCAAATCATAGTAGGCTACAAGTGCCATTATAATTCTGAAGGAATCTTTACATGAGACTGGAGAAAACGTCTCATTGTAATCAATCCCTTCTCTTTGCGTGAAGCCTTTCGCCACAAGTCGCGCTTTAAATATTTCTATATTCCTTGGGAGTCATATTTCGTTTTGTAGACCCATTTACTGACCCTCTTTGTTTTGCCTCCTTTAGGAATATTTTCTAAGTCCCAAACTTTATTGGTACTCATTGATTTCAATTCATCTTCCATGGCCTTAAGCCACTTTGATGAGTGGTCGCTTCTCATGGCTTCTTTAAATGAGGTGGGATCATCCCCCATTTGACATTCTTCTGTTTCATAAACTTCATAGTCATCAGTAATAGCTGATCTTCTTATTCTTTGAGACCTTCTAGGTGCCTCCGACACTTATTCCATATTTGGCTGTTGTTGTTCTTCCTCATGTGCAACATTTGGTTCTATAGGTTCCTCAAGGACAGGTTTCTCATGTTCATTCATTGTCGCCACGGAGAACTTGCAGCTGTGTGTTGGCACTATGTTGTCCTGCCGCATCGTCGATGCACAGTTAGAGGTAGCGTGAAGAATGGTTCTTCAACCATCGGAGTGGGTACATGTACCCGCTTCTTCTCCAGAGGGTGATTTCTCGTGCTACCATGCTCTCCCCGATCATGTTATCCTCCAAGAAACACACGGCGTGTCTTGTTTCTACAATCTTCGTATGTCATCGGGACAATAGAAAGCGATATCCTTCGATCTTTTACGGATAGCCAATAAAATGGCAAATGTTGTTGTCTTGGAGTCTAACTTTCCTATGTTTGGGTTAAACACTTTTGCCTCATTTGGACAGACACACACATAAATGGTTGAGTGAGGTTTCCTTTTCATCCATAATTCATACGGTGTTTTAGACACCGATTTACTTGGTACTCGATTAAGTATGTGAATGGCGGTTTCGGTGCCTCCATCCATAAACTAATTGGTAACGTGGAGTAACTCATCATGCTTCTTACCATATCCATTAAGGTGCAGTTCGTCTTTGACCACTCCATTCTTTGAGGCTCCCGGTGTGGAGTCTTGAGCAACTATGCCATTTTTTCTGTAGGAACCTTGCGAATGGTCCGAGAATTTGGCCATATGGGTATATATCGCTCATAGTACTCTCCACCTCGGTCCCGATCGTACTATCTTGATTTTCTTATTGTGTTGATTTTCAACTTGACTTTAAATATTTTGAATTTATCCAATGCTTCCGATCTTTCTTTAATTGGATAAATATTGCCATAACGAGAGTAGTAAATCGTGAATGTTATAAGCGAGTCATAACCATCCACACTTTTCACGGAAAAGGACCCATATGTGTCTGTGTGGATTATTTCTAAAATTCACGTGTAGCCGTTTGGCATATTTCTTAATTTTCTTGACATATTTTCCTTTGATGCAATCAATACATTGTTCTAAATCTGAAAATTCTAAGTGCGGAGAATTGATTCCTTAACCAATCGTTCCATTCTCCCCCTCGAAATATGGCCCAAGCGACAATGCCATAATTTCAAGAGGCGATATCAATTCTCTTCCGCTTCTTAGTTACATCCGTAGATGGGGAATCATTCACATTCTCATCACATACATTGTTAGCATTCTCAAAGAAGAGATAATAAATAAAGCTTGTCTTGTCGGAAGGTAAGACCAACACATTTATTATTAACCAAAGTATCTTACACTTGTCATCACAAAATGGCAATCAATTCCATCATCATCAAGTTTGAAACACTTATCAAATTTCTACGCAAAGAGGGAACATAAAGTACTTCTTTAAGTCTAGGTACAAAACCATTATTCAATTCTAAAGAAAAATCTCCAATGGCTTCAACATTGGCTTGCACTCCATTTGCAACTTTAATCGTTCTTTCTCCTCTTTGCAAGGTTCTCGTCCCACTTAACCCCTCAGAAAGAATTTGCAACATGAGTAGTTGCTCTGAATCAACCCACCAAGTGGATTTATCATAACATAAATCTGAGGATTCATCTACAAATGTAATAAATTCATCACCTTTCTTTAGCAGAGATTTCAAGAAGTCTGGACAATCCCTCTTGTAGTGTCCCTTCTTGAAGCAGTGCTTGCACTGATCCTTTTCAGCTCCACCATACTGCTGATTCTCAGAATCCTGGGGTTTCTTTCCCTGTGAATTGGAGGAAGATGCCTTATCCCACTTAGGTTTCCCTTGTGGTTTAGAATTCTTGTCATTAAAGTTCTTTCTTTTGTTATCCTTCACAAAATGAGCAGATTCACCTTGTGAGGACTTTATCCTCTCCTCTTCTTGAGCACACATTGAGATGAGTCTTTTTATGCCCCATCTTTCAGGCTACATATTGTAGTTCACAATAAAGGTGTCATATTCTTTTGGCAAAGAAGCAAAAATCAAATGAATCAGGAAATCCTCCTCCTTCAAATTCATTTCTTTTAGCTTAGATGCCGTAGTGTTCATCTTCAAAATGTGCTCTCTTATGCTACCACCAGTGAATTTCTCATTCACAAGCTTCTTAATCAGTGAACTTGCTGTGGCCTTGGTAGACCCGAAGAACCGACTCTTGATTTTCTCAAGATATTCTTTGGCAAGTAGCACATTCGTGGATTGAGCCCTTATACATTTCTTCTATGGTGGCTTTTTGCTACCAATGAGACACTGCTTGGTTGGAGAGTCCATTGCCTATGTTCAAGGTCATATTTCATTCTTATTTCAAAGCATGATCACGCTTTGAAAGCAAAATCGGCGTCGATTTCATTGTCACCTCTCTCACGGGTCCTCTCGGCTCAAGAGGGACACGGTGAGGTGATGGCAAAATCGACCTCTCCCAACGCAAGTTCCAATTCATACTTCTCCGCCACACACGGTGATTGGTTCAGTTGAGTGTCGGGATGTTGGCAATATTCACAATGCATTTGCCTCCTGAAATCACACCGAGTAAGTAAGAAACATTTATACATAAAATTCCATGCTTTAACTCAACGTTGGTCAAATTAAAACTTATAATTCATCCATGCAAACATTTTACATCACCGTTAGTGTAAGTAAAATTAATGCACAATTTCTCATGGATCAAAAATTATAATATTGTTATTAACAACGTTATCGAAAAATAACAATATCATAATTGCGTCAAAATTATCAGAAATTCATTTCTCTTAAAATTAAATTATCCCGTTGGTTCAAATTTAATCAAAGAGAACAATAATTATCATGCACAATGAAACATTAATAATCTTTTCATATTATTATTTTCCAGAAGCACTAAAAAATTCACTGTTTTCTGAGCAAAATATCGTTGGATAAATTTGCACAGAAAAATTGTATCAAAATCATTCAAATTCATCAAAATAGCATTGAAATTACTCCTGGAAAATAATAACAAAATTTCATTCTTTCATTTCAGCCCAAATGACCCAAGACGACAAAAACCAATTGTTGATCCTCCTTCTTGGCGAAGAGCCGCGCCCGAGCATGCAGAACGGGCGGCTGACGGCCCGAGCATCCGTGGCCGTTGGTTCTGATCGGACGGTCGCGCGCCGTCTTCGATCGAACAAAAACGGCGTCTGGCCGCGTCCTCCCGAACCCTAGAGCCATTCGCTCGCTGCTCTCTCTCTCTCTTCTTCTTCGCGACTCTCTCTCTCTTCTCAACAAGAATAAGAGCAAGCAGAGCGGCCCAGGCGGTGGAAGCGAGCCTTAAGCGTCCTTCGCCCGGCCCCCTTGCGGGCGTGCTGTTCTAACAGGTGAGCACGCCATTGCGTCAGCAACTTTTGGCAAGCGCTCTCAGCAGCATGCCCGTGAGCCAGCGCCCGGCTCGGCTTCTTCTCCGCGCCGGTGAAAGTTCATCAACGCGCACCTAACCCTAGCCCTACTTTCCCTTTCTTTCTTTTGAGTTGTTCTTTTCGGGTTTATCCGAATGGGGAAAAAAACTAGGGTTAGGTTTAGGGGTTTGTTCTTGCCGATTCGGGTTAGGGTTTGTTCTTGCCGATTCGTTTTCTTTGCTTTTTATTTCTTTCTTTTCGTTCATCCTAATGGAAAAACTGGGATTAGGGTTAGGGTTCGATTTTCTATTTTCTTTCCCGATCCGCATCGGATCGGTTGATTCACTTCCCGATCGATTTCTTGTCGAACCTCGGCTCCGATGCCATTGTTAGATTTCAATTTGAGTGTATTCATCGGATCGGGATACTTAGCATAGTAGTAATAGATGTTGGGATCACAGAGAGACAGAGAGGAAGGGTGATAGGTTGCAAACCGTCAAATGCCGTAGTTGTCGAAGCTCGCCGGGGTTTCGTTGATTCGGACGCCATCTGCGGCACGGCGGCGACGGTCGGTGGAGAGGAGTCGGCTACGGATGGCGTCCTCGGTGGCGGCGTCTTGGCGTCGGGTGGCGTTCTTGCGTGCGTCGGTGGTGCTTCCGTGTTGGCGGGCGCCTTCTCAAGATCGGGTCTAGGGATAGGATATCGATTGGGGTGATTTGGCGGTAGCGGTGAACCTCAGATCTTGCGAGCCCTGCCCCCACCTTTCCTTTATATACTGTATGACGGGGCCCACCAACCATGTAGGGTTGGGCGCCCCCGATCAGGGCGCGAGGACAAGGCCCAGTTAGGCCGTTGGGCCTAACTGGTGGAAGATCAATCCTAACACTGCTAACTTCTTGGCATCTGTATTATTGAGCAAGAAGGCCCAACACATAATTTCAGGCTTGCCCAAGAGTCTAGTTAACACAAGGAATTCGTTTTGTGTTGTGGTTTGTGCATTGCGCACAAACAGTAGCCTGTACAAAATGTTAATGGTCGCATGCACTTTAAACAAAGTTCTTATATGATATGACAAAATACCCTGGGCACATCTATGACAGACTACTGATAAGTGCATAACTATTTCTCCTAGTTCTACCAGGAAATAATCCTGGACCTCGAAATGATTCAGCCTGGTCAGGTTAGAGAACCATACTAAACATTTCGAGTGACCGCTCTTCGAGTATCATTTTTCTTGAAGCACATTGTTGACATGGAAGCTTGCTACATAACACTTCCTTGTAGTGCTTTATTTAATTATTTACCGATGATCTTTTTGGAAAATTAAGTTGTCTTAAACAATTGTGGCTTCAGTGATGATTGCTGAACTAAGCATTAATCCGCTGCACTTCTCTTCTTGATTCTGATATGTCAGTTATTTGTTGATCAAACTGATGAATGGTTTGCTTTACACTTCGATCTCCTTTGAGAGGAAAACCTGTGAAGGTGTGGGCTAGATCATGTATAGACCAACGGCATTATCTTATTAAAACATTTTTAAATTAATTTAGTGATTTCAGAATCATTTTTACTCTTCTGAGGAATTCATTTTGCTGTGAAAGAGTCAATAAACTTAGCTGCTTAGCAGACTATATCAAGTTTGTTACTTCTATGCTGTGTCCAACAAATTCCTATGAGGTCTATAAGGTACATAGCAATTTGACGACCTTCAACTTTTCAGGACTCTCATACAGATAAAACATGCAATGAAGCATCCAATGGCACTGACAAAGGTTAGATGCATTTTCCTTGTATTGTAGTATCTTCTTTGGTCAATTTTCTATACAGAGGATGTTACAATGTATGTTACTTTTTTGTGGAAACAACCCATTAGGGAAAAAAAATCATTTCATTTGAAAAATCTTAAGAATCTGAATCTCGGCATGCTTCCACACCACCAGTTTTCAGGCCACTGTCTCTTCGTTGGATTAAATGATGCTTCTTCTTTTTTTCTTTTTTTTTTTTTTGGGGGGGTCCTGTTTATAATTGAATCAAGAGATTTTATTGGTCACCTTATTTCTGTTGCCTGACGTGGGACCTGGATAGACTTCAGGTCTGCCTTAGTTGATAAGTTCACTGGCGCTAGTGAAAGAAAAGTAGATGTATTCTTATGAACAGGCAACCACTCAGCATCCAATAGAGAAGGGTCAAATCTTTAACTAAAGTCACAATATACCTTTAGTACTATTACAGGGGCTGACCCCTTCCTGTCTACTGCTTGTGAGATCATAGGAGATGGGGCGTGGTGGCTAAGATTGTGGATCACATTCGCCAAGCTTCCAGGGTCAATGTGATCTAGGGACATGGTATGCTACTTGTGAAAGGGTCCGAAAAGGCCGGGATGACATTGTTCCTGCATTCCTGGAATGGGGATGACACCCCCAGGGCAAGGAACGTGGCACAGTTCCACATTCCTGGTGACATGTTGTGGATCAAATGGGAGGCCAATTCACCACGGGATTACTGTAGGAAGGGAAAGCTGGCGTTGACAATTTGAGTCATTGTTGCAACATCTGTTCATGGCTCCATGCTCATTTTATGTCATATTGCCCACACATAACATTGTAATAGTAAAATCAGTAGCAGTTATTTTTCCTTTTCCCTTATGTGTCAACCAATTTCTTACTGTGTATATGATCTGTCTATCAGTAGGTCATTCGTTTGTTGAAGATTTGGAATTGGCCAACCTCATGGGTTCTTTGGGGCTTCCTGTTTCATTCAGCACAAGTAAAGTGGTCAGTGCTCACATAATGTGACGCCATGTTACTGTTCCCCTACCTGTTCCATTGCTTAATTCCTTTATGCATTGCAGAACAAGAACACAGTCAACAAGGGAAAGAAAAAAGGAAGACAAGCACCGCTCAAAGCAGCAAACACTCAAATCAATGATGCTGGGAGGATATGTGCCAATACTGAAGATAGAGAAAGTACTGTTGAATCATTGGATGTTATGGAGCACATGCACTCATGCAATTTATCTGGGACTCCGCTGGGTCACAATGAACCCTGCATTGATGACACTGACAAGATGCATAGGGAAGACAGTCCTTGTGTTGAAGAACAAGAAGAGTCTGGCTGTAGCACCATCTACTCTGCTGACAAAGCCCCTGGCTGTGATGCTAAAAATCAGTTCACTGAACTTGGGACTTTTGAGCTGTCTGATAACTTGGGCAACCCAGCAAAAGAAGAATATTCAATTCAAGAAAATCAGGCTTCTGACAGCGTGTTGCTAGATTCTGAAGAGATGTCAAGGCATGACTGTGTTGGTGGTGAATCTACACATTCCTGTGTCGGCATTTATCAGGAAGAAATAGTGTCCACAAGGGAAGATCAAACATCTGAAGAAACTCTGTCAGTACCCCATGATAATAATGGTGTTGGCCGAGAAGCTAGTCTAAGTTTGGCAGAGCCATCTTCTATTGATGAGCATGCACAAAATTCTGCCAACAACTTTTACTATGACTATGGTGAATGGAGGGTTGTCTGGGATTCATTCTATAGTCGGTATTATTTTTACAACATCCAGACACAAGAGTCCACATGGTATCCTCCTGAAGGATTGGAGGATTTTGCATCATATTGTAGCCCAGATACCACTAAAGAGCTAGTTGAACTGGGATCTCAGTGTACAAGCATAGCACTGCAAGAGAACAGTAAGAACCCTAGAATTTTTGGATTATCACTTTGAGTCTTGTCCTTTGCAGTTAACATTACGAATAGTTATATGCACTATGATAAAACTTTCTACAATATGTTACACTTGAGCATGTAGCAATGGATTGTGAACATTTAATAATAAGGTAGTGAAATCCATTACACACGGTATTGAGTTTTTTCACTACAAATGCTGAAGGAGAAAGACATATCTTATTGCATACCTGCAGTATTGGGCCATTTGGTTGTGCCCCACACAGCTTTGCCTAGCGCCGTCCTCGCTCCCATGCATCCAATTTGGGGTGCCTGGCACCCACGCTGCCTGCAAGGCCGCGATCCAAACATGGCCATATATATTTTGGGAATTTGGTGTTCTCAAAATCACAGTAACCTTAATTGTCAATGCCTTTATTGTGACATTAATTATTACCATTGATTTCCTGTCTGTAGGTGCAAACAAATATATACCTGAACATGAATGTACTTCTTGGGACCATTTTGTAGGGGTTTTGTCATTTACCTCTGTTATGACCGGCGTCACATATACCAGGCGGAGGCCCATTAGTGGCTGAGCTTGTGCGCCGGCATTAGGGGGCTAGCAGCCCATATTATCTATTATTTAGCCTATTTATTAGATATATCTCTTATTTGTGAAAGCTATATATATGGCTTGTAAGACATTTGGATAATTAAGCAGAAACAATCTATTGTTTCCGGCTTCCCCTGGGAGCCGGGAGTTCCTAACCCTAGCCGCATCTACTGTTCACGCGTGAACAGTGTCGCCGTTCCTGTAGCTACGCGAGGGTTAGGGCTACAGCCGCAGCTGCCCATCCTCCACCACGGCGTCCAGCCGCCGGCAGCGAGGTTCCCAGCCTGCTCCACCTCCGTCTCATCCCTACAGACTCCGTGATCTACGCGGTAGGATCCGTAATCCTATCAACCTCTGTCTCCAATTTACTCATATGCTAGCTTCTTGTTTGGGACTAAAGGCTTTGTTGTTGTTGTTTTAGTATGTCACGCATTTCTTTAATCTCATCATCACAGATCTGGCTAGTGATGACAATCATTTAGAAACACAGGAACAAGATCACTGCATTCATGATTTATCTGACATTCCTGTTGAAAAGCCAATATATCAAAGGTAGGGAAGATCAAACTATACAATGTTTACCAAGTTATTGTTGTTTTTTTTTGTTAATTCTGTTCATCTATGCAGTATGATAACTACCTCTGACAAAGCACAGCACACTGAAAATAAGTACAGCGATTCAACAACTATTGTGTTAGAGATGAACCAGGAAGTTGCTAGCACCAAAAAGAAAAAGAGAGTAAGGAGATCTCAATCGTGTAAGGCGATAATATATGGCATCTGCTTTCTAGGAGTTTGTTCCTGTTACAATTTTAGGTTGCACTTTTACATAATAGTTTCTTGGTTTCTTTGAGCAAATGCATCTTTGCATGACTGCTATGTATTGCCTACTTATGTCTAGGTAACTTTTTTTCTGCCAAGTTATGTCTAGGTAACTAGGTCTTCTAGAACACTACCTTGTTAGCTATGTCTTAGTGAGATTTGCCTAATATTTATTTTCTTGTGTTCCGTTCTTGTGCTCTTTCTACATATTTGCCAACAGCCATTTTAATTGTTCTACAGATCATTCATGCCAAGACATGGCAGGGGACATCTCCAGTGACATCATCAAATACTGGACTCAGCGGTACTCACTTTTCTCACTTTTTGATAGCGGTATAAAGATGGATGAAGAAGGGTGGTTTTCAGTTACGCCAGAGCCAATTGCAAAGCATCATGCATCTCGTGTTGGCGCGGGAGTAATGATTGATTGTTTCACAGGAGTTGGTGGAAATGCCATCCAGTTTGCCACAAAGTACGTCACTGTTATCTTGTAATCGAATCATATGATGGTCAACTGTATCATTTGCTTGAACACTTCCTATTTCATAGCAACTGTTATTTTGCTTATGTTACGAGAATGCAGTGGCTTTATGCCTATATCACCTTAAGTAGTATGCTATGTCCACTGCCCAGTTTAACTAAGGCATCTGCTTCCAGTAATATGGCAAGGCTCTTCCTAGTTCTGCTGTTATCTATCTATCTATCTATAAGAGACTATAAATTTGAGGCCTATCACATCGGATCGCTGTTCATCCGGCGCGCACACAGACTCAGATCACTGTAGGTAAACCGTAACGGATCACAATGAACAGTATCCGACCCGATAAGGAACAGTCCTTTTTTTTTTTTGCCCTCAATGCGTCCACTGTTGCCGGCGCGAAGCGCGGGGTTACCTGCTAGTTTAATATATGGAGGTGTCCTTTTAGAAGAAGGAATAGACTATTACTTAATATGGAGGTGTTATTGTGGACATTTGGAGCATGCTCATCATGTCACTTGAGTTAGTAGAGCTAGCCTTAGTTGTTTGCAGTGTAGCTAAAGGTGGATTTATTTTATGTTATCAATGTTTCTTTTACAGTACTAAAACTTTATTGTTCCACATTAACTATGTCAATTCCTTTTCCAGGTGCAAGCATGTAATTGCAGTTGATATTGATCCACAAAAGATTGATTGCGCACATAATAATGCATCCATTTATGGAGTAAATGATCGCATAGATTTCATTGTAGGTGATTTTGTACATATAGCTCCTCATCTGAAGGTAATGCCTTTTTCTTGGAATTATTTCTTTTAAGTTTGTCAACATGTCGGCATGTCGCTTCCATCAGCTACATGTCTTTGTAGCTGTTTGCGAGAGTGAATTTATTGTTGACCTTGGTTGCATTTGCCCACCCATTTTAGGATAGGGGCTTGTACTACAAATATCTTGATACTTCAAGTCCTACAAAAATCATATTTTTCCATTTGAACATCGAGATTTTATGGTCCCATGGAGTTGTGCCTATTTTTCTATGCTGCCCATCTTTTGGCAGTACCTTCTTTGTGTACATAATAAATGGGAGGAAGGTTGAGGAAGATCTCCTGGTGTCATTTATTTGTGGGGCTAATTGGTTATGCTTAAGCAAACTATTTTCTGTAGGGAGAAACTGCTTTCATGTCGCCTCCTTGGGGTGGACCTGACTATGCCAAAGTTGATGTTTATGATATGAAAAGCATGCTTATGCCTTGTGATGGGTTAGTTCCTTGTTTCTAGTTTTAAGAGAGTATTTTCTTTCAGTTTGTGCTCATTGATGTTTACTTATTTTTTCGTTGATCGACTATACTCATTGTTGAACTCTTTAGGTACTCTCTTTTTAAACTTGGTACTATGATAGCTTCAAGAGTAGTGATGTTTCTTCCTCGCAACATTGACCTAAACCAATTGGCTGACATGCCCTTGTCTGTGGATCCCCCATGGGCGGTTGAGGTAAGTCCATTTTGCTGATTTTGTGCCAAGCCGACTTTTCCTATAGATGTCGCAATGGTCTCTCTCTGCAGGTCGAGAAGAACTTCCTCAATGGAAAGCTGAAAGCCATAACTGCATACTTTGAAGAACAGGACGGTTGAGTCATGCATCGGCACTGGTGATACAAATTATCTTGTTAACTTAGGACTTACTAGCAATTTTGGAGGGACCTTGAGTATAGGAATTAGGACATGTCCCTCTCCAATGGATACAATGAAGGGGTCTTAGGTCTTTTCACCAAAGGACATGTCCCTTTGCCTTCGGTGAAGACAGTATTTGCTAATTGATCACTAACTGTTGTCTAATTCTAACAATTTGCTCGGAGCGCATGATGAAATAGAACCTTGTGTTCGGAGACCAAAAAAAAAAGAAGAGCGGTTTATCATCTTCACCGAGGATAGATAATTTGTTGTCAGAGATGAGTCAATAGAATGGCCAACCTTCATTGGTATCATACAAAACTAGCTCAGCTTATCTCAATTCTCAGCAAGTGAAACTGAGAAAGGAAAATTACAAGGCTGACAGTCGAAAGCGTGGGAGTTAGATAGTTTAATTTTGCCCTATGGTAAGCAAGCATGCTTCCTGGTTTATTTCATACATCTACTTGTGGTTTCAGCTGCAATAGTTGTGTGTTCGTGTGCGTGTAGTTTGTGACATATCTGGTCCTGCGGGTATGTGAGTGATGCAAATGTATGCATGTGTCGTCCATGTAAATGTAATTTTTCGGGGAAAAAAAACGAGACGGCATCAAGGTTCCAACATGAAAAGTTGCTGTGTGGATTTCCCTCTAAGAACATACGTATCCCTGTAATGATCATACACTAACATATTTGAAGACAGCGTAGTACCTTATTGGACTGCTCTAGATGGATGCAAAAAAAAAAAAAATCCTAACTTCAAAATAGCCAAACCGTGAAAATAGGGAAAACGTACTCTGTTTCTATCTATCGCTAACGTTGATTTGCATAAAGAAGGGTGTTTCGATTCACATACAAATGCCTGTATGTTGTACATAATCTCTTATCAAGGGTGCATATGATAGGGATCTAAATTCTTATAGAAATGTTTTGAATCTAGATTCTCTCAATGATGATAAATCAGTCGTTAAACCATTTGACTCTAGATTCTAATTCAATAACAAAATATTTTTGCATAAAGAAATTCATATAAATGAAAATACGTTTCAAAAAATTATCAGAACTTTTTGTGTGTATAGAGCAACTTAAATATAATCCACTTTAACTTGTTGCACTCTTAAAAGGGTTAACTAAAAGATATGACTGTTAAGTACAGAGGAAAGGCAACAAAGAGAATCACGTGAAATTGGGTTTTGTGCGTTTCACCTGCGCAGGCAAAACTAGTAAATTAGTTCCAGCCGATTTCGGGCAACAAACAAAACTGCAACCACTGTTTGGCGCAAATTTTAGTGTTCATGTGAGAAACCCAAATGATTCGTACATCCGAACACACCCTAAATACTGATATTTAGGACAAGCATATTATTCAGAAATATATATAGTGTATACTCCCTCTGTCCCTGAATAATAGATTCCTAGAGTTGTTTTAAGTCAATCTTTTTAAAATTTGACTGAATTTCTAGAAAAAAAACATTAAAATATATGAAATTAAATTAGTATTATTAGATTTATCATAAAATATATTTTCGTAAGATGCTCATTTTATGTTATATATTTTGTTTCTCTTTTCTATAAAGTTAGTCAAACTTAAGTTTGACTGGCACGGATTGTAGAAAATTCTTTCAGGGATAAAATGTAGAAGTTCATCTTAATTAAGATATGCCAATAATCATCGTTATCTCCAAATAAAGTAGAGTTGTCTCTAAGTATGCATAAGCATATAAATGAATGAAAAATGGTGAAGTGTTAGAGCCTGGCCCTTGTCGGCTTTTGGCAAAGGTATCCGATTTCGTCTTGCGGATTGTATAATAAAGTCAATGGGTTCCACTTCGTCAGTTGCAAACAAAACAATTTTGGCACCTAAAATTCAAGGCATTCATATATCTAGGTACCATATTGAATGTTATCTGTTCATTCTTCGGGATCGTGTGGTAGTGCATTCTCAATGTCTATCCTACACATTGTGTGCCTCCCCACCTTGTTCCGCTTGCTCTTTTGCTTACAGCTATTTAGACCTAATCAAACCACATGTTTCATCGAGTTTGGGTCAGGCCAAAAAAAAAAAAAAGAATCAGGTAAAAAAATCTTTGGCCGAGCCTAACCCAAAGCATTGGCGGGTCGGGTTGGGTTGGGTCAGATTATTTCTCAAGTTTTCTTACTATGGGTTGGTTTTTTTTTAGGTTGGATCTGGTCAGTTTTATTCAAAGGCATGACGTTGGGTTGGTCGTGTTGGGTGGCACATGATCTGTAACACCCTCGGTGTTACCGGTTAAACAACTTGCTAAACTATGTCATGAGCATCGTGTTTATGTGTCAATGTATGTGATAAAATGTGTAGATCAATTTCCGTAACTCAAAACGATCCACGAAAATACTAAACATAAGTTGATTCAATAGTCATGTTATATCACTTAGGGTTTAAAACCAATTTTTATTAAGCAAAAATACTATAAAACATATATGTGACACTTAAATAAAGTTGGAAGTACAAACTTGGTAAATGACAAAGCAACTTTAACTTTTGAAAAATAGATGTTGTTAACTAATGTTTTGGGAGCTCTAAAATCAAACTTGACGTTAAGATAAGCTCTTTTCGTTAAGTCGACAAACACTTGAATTTATGTTTAAAGTACCATTTTGGCGAATTATATTGAGCAAAATAGTTAAATAGTGCTTAAATATCTTGCTCCTACGGGTTGGTATAAAGTATGGACTATTGCGTAAAGTAGGTGTTGGTTAAGGTTAATAAAGTTTAGACCTTTTAAAAATTATGACAAAAGTGCCAGTGGTTGTTAGTTCTAACCAAGCCTTTAAATTTTCTAAGTCTAAAATGGCCTTAGGCAATGCCATTTTAGCATTTGAATTCCGACAAAAATGGTTAAGCACTAAAATTATGTTCTTGTATCATTGGTTGCTTCTAACTTAGCACTTGGGTGAGGTGTAGGTCGTAGTTGAGTTGGATGTCAACTTGAACCCTTAAAAATTTCCCAAAACTCCTTAGAACGTGCGGTGAATCACGTTCCAGTGCCATGTTCGTGAACTAGAGTTCGGCATGATGAGCCCATGCTGGCATGCAGCCATCTCCTCCTTGAGTTGCTCCTTGACCTTGGTGATTGCTTCGCCTGGTAGTTGATACTACTGGCTTTAGGTTAGGGAAATTAGTCGAACTGCATCCGGAGTCGTTAGCGGTTTTTGTGACACTTTAAAAAGCATGTTCGTCACCGTTTCGGCAATTGGCTTCCGTGGCCGCGGTCACCACGCGCGTAGGCACTGTGGGTGTCGAGCTCGCGCAGCGGCTAGAGCGGCGGTCATGGGCCAGTCTAGGCTGGTTGCAGCTAGTCTCGTTGTTGCATGTGCGTCGTCCCGTTTGGCTGGCCGCCTGGGCACGGCCGCTGCTGTGGGTGGTGCGGGCGTGCTGCTAGCCGTCGGTCCGCGCCGTGGTTGCGGCTGCAATGCGTGGTCGACGTGGTGCTCGCTCTGCCCCTCATTCTACCTATCACGCAGTCCATGTGTTGGAGCCCTGCCGCCGTGTCGAATCAGTGGCTCGACCGCAGAAGCGATGGGACGCTCCCCTGCCCTGCCTTGTCCCGCTAGCTGCCATGGAGAGCCCGGCTCGGGTCCGGTCACTCCGAGTTAAGTGCGTCGCACCAATGCCTCATGTTCGCCAGTCGCGTGCACGTGCTCATGTCGCAGCAGGAGATCTGAGTTGGCTGTCTTAAGCCGTCCGCCCGCGTGCGGGTGCTTCTCCATGACATGGCACGGCCAGAGCTCGTCTAGCCGCCCTCTAATCCGCTTAAGCTCCGGTCCTCTACGACCCGATTCTTTGTGCCAGGAGGTGGCTCCGGAAGCCCATTAAGCGCTCTGTCTTTCCCATCCCCGGCCAAGGGCTATCGATGGCCAATTGAGCATTTTACCGTCACGGGCCATGGTCGTCGCCTTGACCGGGAACTGGGAAGAGAGGTAGGATTGGAGCGATATAAGTTCGATTGTTTGAGACCATAAACTCGCATTGACCCCCTCCACTTGGTGCTCATGCTTTTTTGTCCAGGAGGCTCACCATCGGCGCGGTGACGCGCCGGTGCCACGCTCGGCACGCCGCCGTGAGGTGCGGGCGCACATGGCCAGCACTGCGGGGGCCATCTTTGACTTAACCATCACCTCGATCATGTTCGTTGTAAGCTGCTAATGCTCAATCACCGCCCTTTTTGTCCGTTAGTGGCTCTAGCTCGCTAGAACTCTCACGTCGTGGTGGTGGTTGGTTCGCCGTCGTGAGCAGCACGATGGAAATCGTCGTTAGGATCCCAACCGTCACCTAGGAATGCACGCTTAGCGGTAGGCAGAGGTCGGCTCCTTTATCCCCGTCGTAGCGAGCTTCGTGTGCTCAGCGTAGCCGCCCATGCCGCTTGTCGCTGTGTCGGCGAACGCGGGGTAGAGCAAGGGTCTCCCCATGGTGAAGGCGACATTTTCTAGGGTCTTTAGTGCAACGCTCTTCTCTGGTGTAATAGTGTTCCGTAACGTCGCGCGATATTCTATGAAGCTGGGGGTTTTTCTACAAAGGTGCGGGTGCGCGCACGGGTTTCCCGTCGCGGGCCGCTTGTTGGCCCGGTCTGCTACATGCACGACCATTTCCGCACGAGCTGCCTGGGCTGTTGGACCGAATCGGTTGCCGCCGGTCCTTTTCGATTTCTAAAGCATTTTCTAATTTAGCTTCTAAGGTAAATTTTTAAATTTAATATAAAATTGTGTAGTTAACCAAAAATTGTGAAATTAATTTTGTTAGGTTCCTAAAATCATGATTTATCTGCTAGTATATTTTGTTCATATAGTTTTATAATATTCTTAGGAGCTATATAATTAATTTGAGATACTTAATATTGTCAAAATATAAATTTGGAGGAATTGTTGTGATAAATTGGTGATAGTGTTGGCTCTGGAACTTTCACAGTAAATCTCTAACATTATTAGGTGCTCACTGTAATTTTTGTAGCTCTATAATAATTAGTTTGCTAAGGTAGCTAAATGAACCCTAGTTCAAAAATATATATTTAATCAATTAAATGCCAAAACACCTTGGGATTTTAGAACTAAAACATTTTTCTAGAGACAAAGCCTTACTTGACGACGTGGATACGTAGACCAGCACATTAGTCATTAAAGCTAGCTCGTTAGCTTGCGAAGCGTAATTGTATATTTAAGAGTTGCGGTTACCGTTGATTAATTGTGTCTCTATGTTGCATCCACGTATATCATAATAGAAACAACGATGGATCATGGAGTCGACCGAGGTAGCGGAAAAGATGGTGCCTTGATGATCGTGTCACCTTGATGGAATGCTAACTTTTGGTTATATCTTACCCAGGCAAGCCCCGGTGCATAACCTCTATTATTCTGCACTTTATTTTATGCTTGTGTATTAAGTTTAAGGAGTTGAATGAAACTCACTTGCATATATATATATATATATACATATATATATATACATATATATATATATCCTTATCCTATGAGTTTTACTAGTATGACAGGATCGTGTAGATTGCTATGCTATAGGACTTCGGTAGAAGTCGAGTGATTGTCTGTCACTCGCGAGAGATAGGAAAGATATTATTGTTGTTATTATATTACTATCACCTAGAATATATATATATATGAATGATAATTAGAGATCGGGTGGAATGGTACTTTGGATCTGGATTTGGTTTGGCATTCGAGCGAGGCTCGGATTACACTTGTTCCGCCTGTGTCGATTGAGGACCGTCCGTTGCATTGGATTCTAGTCAGGTCACAGACTTACTATCCTGAGCACATACTTGCTTATGGGAGCGCGAATGCTCGTTGCTCTCTTATCGTGGGTTCCCGCTTTTTCTGGACCGACTGATTGGAGACGGGGATGATGGAGGTCTAAGCACCACACTGAGTCCGGAACTCAGGTGTGGGGGCTTGGAGTCCAAGTTTAGACGGAGACCTAGACCTCTTGACAAGAGAGTGGTGGGTTGGTCCTGCTTGTGCCTGGGGTACAAGCGGGGCGTGTGTTTTGGGGTACCCAGCTGGGATACATTGGTTCACGAATCGCCGTGTGATACGGTACGACTTGGCTACGATCTAGCACCGTAGTAAGAACTGAAATATGAAAGATGATTAAATTATTCTGATTGCTTACCACCTGCTTGAAAGTAGCATAGGTGCTTACATAGAATGATTAGCTAATGAACTAATGATGATTGCTAACAAAATTGACTATAAGAACGCACGTTTAGTAATGCTCCTGCAGATGTAATAAATCCACAAGCCAGATAGCCTTGTATATCCTTAGAGTCTTTTCTTTCCTCCTGACAGGTAAGTCTTGCGGAGTACAATTGAGTACTCATGGTTTGTTCTACCCTGTTGCAGGTGACAGGTGGATGGTAGAGCTGATACTTGTGTGTGGAAACCTTCTGGTGGGCTCAGCGAGGATTTCCTTAACGTTGCGGACATAGAGTTTATGTGAAACTTCCAACCAAAATGTTTTACAATAGAAAAACTTATAACCTGTTATGATATATATAACAGATCATCATGTTAGTGTTTAACTTATCATTAAATAATTTTATTTCCGCTGAAACTCTGATAACATCATTATATCCCGCTGTTATAAACAATAAATATTATGCTCTGATGTTGCATGGAAAGTGATGTAAGAAATGGCTAAAATATTATAAGCTTTATTCTCCCATTTATGATCCTGTTGAAAAATGTGGATTTTGGGATTCTCCCATGGGGTGTGCTCGACAGAACTGCCTGATGTAGCTCACCTTCGAGGTGCTTAGTATCTAGTGGAAGACAAGCTTCTCTGTAAATGTGTTATTTTGGGTGGTTCTGCCACATGATCAGTCTACCGTTGTTGGCTCTAAGGCCTCACACCTGCATGCATGGAGTGATGGAAAATATTTTGGCCATGTTTTCTAAGGGTCCGTTTGGATGTAGATATTGGAGATGCTGGAATTGAATTGGTAACAATACCAAATCAGAGTTATATTGGAAATAGATACCAATATATTGGAAATGGATACCAATATCAAAGTGGCTGTTTGGATGTAGATAGAATTGTTGGTTGAAATCAAATGCATTGCCGAATACAGATTCTTGTTTGGAGTTGCATATCATGGAATTGGGAATTGACCCATCTTCTTCCCCATCTCACACACGACATAGCCCCTGTCGGGCATGGCGTTGCACCTTGCCAGAGTGGGAGAAGACGAGGTCTCCGGCGAGGGCGCCGCACCTTGCCCCTCGAATCCCCCGTTCCCCTCGAACTCAAACCTTCCCGAATCCATGGAGGCCAGCCCCCGAACCTTTTAGAGCCTCCCTCCCCGTCTGACTCGAGCCGCCGCGAGCCCGCCGCCTCCCCCTTCCGCGAACTCTCGAACTCAAACCTTCCCCCTTCCCCGTTCCCCTCGAACTCAAACCTTCTCGAATCCATGGAGGGACTCGCAACGGCGCCCCGACCCCGACGCCCCTCGGTGCGAGCGCCTGTGAGGTCGAGCGGTCGCACCACCGCCCGCCCGCCCTACGCGAGCTCGCACCGCCGCTCGCCACCGTCCTCATCGCTGGGGAGTGGGCAGAGGCGGCGCCGGGCATGGCGCCTCACCATGCCGGAGTGGGAGAAGTTGAGTTCTTCGGCGAGGGGGTGGAGGGGCTCGTGCGCGAGAGGAAGGACGTCTCCGGTGAGAGGGCAGAGGGCTGGTGCACAAGGGGCGAAGGCCTCCGGCGAGGGGGCAGAGGATCTGGCGGACGAGGAGAGCGGCGACTCCTTTTTTTCGTCTGGGGAAGAAACGGTTCGATCGATTCTGTCGAATATAGAGGGTGAAGCCTCGGTATTGTGGGGTGGGTCGTGCAGGCCTAGCGAATGCTGTGCGGTATTGGAGCCCGTTTCCACTTGTAAATGCCAAGACCATCCAAACAACGGAATTGGGGGTATCCAATGCTAATGCCAAATTCTAGGCCTGAATACCGACATCCAAACGGGCTATAAGAGCTTTCTTGAGAAGCTACACAAATGGAAGAAAAAGCGCGGTTAGGACAAGTTGATCGGGTCTAGTTTCTACGTTTAGTACTACCACCGTCTCAAAAAGAATACAACCATGGGTTGCATGACACGTAAAGTGGTTCACGTTTGACAAAATTTCTAGCAAATAGTATTCATATTTATGGTTCCAAATTAAATTAATTTATTATAAAAATACATTTCGCAATTAATCTAATGGTATTTATTGGGTACCATAAATATTGATAATTTTTATCTATAATTGGTCAAACTTAAGGTACTAAAACGTAATACTGTGCTAGAATTACATTGTTTATGTGATGGAAAGAGTATAAATAAGGTCTGTGGGTGAAGCGTGATAAAAATGTCATCGAAAAGCACATTGTTTGGCTTCTAATTTTAGTTTACTTTAGCCTAAAAGTTATAACAAAAAAACCCCTTATTTACTCTCCTTCATACATCTGCTCAATCTCCGGCAACAAGAAGATAATGAGCAGAGAATGAAATGGAAGTAACAGGCGTGTCGACACGTGGATATGTCCTTACTTAGCAAGGAAGAGCTACCAGTAAGACCCAAGAAGGATGCTATACAAAATTTTGGCAACATAGATGTTAACCTCCACTTAAGATGTCTACTCTGCTAGTTTAAATATGGATCTAATTTTGCTGGGGATGGAGACCATCCCGCTTCCTCTCGTCGCTAGCGAGATAGCCGAAGAAGGAGGTGCTAGAAGCTAGGCTTCTAGTTTCATTGATATTCCAGAGATTCCATGTTGAAGTTTTGAGCTAGTTATGAAAATCCGTTATGTCTTAAAATGGCACGTGTATATGGGTGGATAGATTGGCGAGATTCTGACTCCTTTTTTTTATATATAAAAATAAGTCGTTTTGATTTTTTTAAGTACGTATCTTTTGTTATATATCTAGGAAAACAAAATAACTTATAACTTGAAATAGAAGGAGTATTTTTATGTCAATTTCAATTTTCCCACGCAAAGAAAAAGTTCCATGTTCTGATGTTTTCAGTGAAGTTTCATTTGGCACTAGACACCCACACAGTCACACTCGACTCGAACGCCCTGGATCTGATTGATTCCACGTTGACGGCGGTAGCCTCAACTCGCCCGGCGCTGACCGTCGACCCGACCCTGGCTCGCCTCCTCCGCGCCGCGCGCGATCAGTCGAGTCAGGCGGATTGGAATGGATCAGTAGATCCCACTCCGCCAAAACCTTTGCTTGCACTGCATTCAACTCCCCCGGCGACACGCCACTCCAACCGCCGGGATCCAGCCGCTGCACGCGGCCACCCGCCGTGCCGGCCGGGCGGAGGGGCTGAGTGCGGGCGAGGCGGAGATGCAGAGCGCCACGCGGCTGACGCTGCTGCTGTGCGCGGCGTGGGCGGCCGCGCTGCTGTACGGCGAGATGGGCGCCTACTGGGCCTCCTACCTCGCATGCTCGTGGCCCTCGTCGTCGTCCTCCTCCTCGCCGCCGGTGAGTACGTGGCTACGCTCATTTGTGCGGCGGTGCGGCCGTGCGGGGGTTTTCGGCACGGCGGCCACGCTGATTCTAAATCCTTGTTCTGGATCCAAAAATCAGCACTGCGTCGATTAAGCTAGGGTTGCGTAGCAGTTGCTCATCCTTTGCTTAGGCACGCATTTCGATCTCACCGAGGTAAAAAGGTTGTCTGGTGCATCGTCAAGAATGGATTCTCACGTATTAAAGCTGTGCAGTGCAGCAATACGGTTTTGTGGGCGCCTTAAATTTGATATAAGGCATTGCTTACCCGTGTTTTGTTGGCTTTGTCACAAATCATGCTGCACTCTTTATAGCTAGTCCTATGCAATTCATTGGGCACACAGTAGGTCAGTATTAAGAGAGGTTGGGGATGATAGTTTTCAGTGGACTAGTAACTCGCGAATTTTGCATGAAAACTTTGTTACACGAGCATATTATTTCCTTAAAATTGAATTTCAGTCGACTATCAAGTAACGATTTTGCACGATGTCATTGTTCTTACAATCATATTTCTCCCTTCAACTTTTCTTGGACAGAATAACCATGTAAAGGTTGCTGTTGTTGCTGACCCACAGGTGACTCCCCCTTCTAGCATTATTTTGGGCAATTCTGCCGTTAAACCAGAACCAGTAATAGTATGCAGAAATTGTTTTGAATACGTTGCTCCTTCCTGAAAAAGATTTTCCTTTGCATGCAGCTTATGGACAGCACCTCTCTTGGTCTTCCATCAAGCTCAGTTGCTCTCCAAGCTGCTGAGTTTTACACGGATTTGAACATGAGAAGGTCCTTCCAGTCTACCATACTGCCATTCAAACCTGATGTGGTCTTATTTCTTGGTGATCACTTTGATGGAGGCCCTTACATGTCCGATGAAGAGTAAGGCACGGATACTGATTTCTAATTCATCTTTTAATTGGTACACGAATTGCACTTATCAACATTCCAACTTGTCCTGTGATGAATGGGCACTATTGTGTGTGCTTGAAAGGAAGATGGTACAATTTGAATTGGAATGTGTAGTACTTAATCAATTAGAATGCAAAAGATATACACACAACCTTTTTGGCGGATGCAATTTATCCTTACAACAGTTCCATATTACCTTTATTGTGTAACCACCTATCCATAATGATCAAATTGTTCGGCATTTAGCTTTGTATTCTTTCCCTAATCTGTGTTCCAAACCTTTCAGGTGGCAGGAGTCATTGTTTCGATTTAAACATATATTCAGCCTGAATGAACAAAGAACAAAGCCACAGATCCCTGTTTACTACCTTTCAGGAAATCATGATATTGGTTACTCAGCATTTCATTCAGTTCATCCTGAGGTGATTAACTACAGTTGCCCCCCTCCTCTGCGAGCTTTCCATTTACTACTTTCTGTAATCTCATGCGATTATTTATTTCCAAAGATATTTTATTTTAGCAGCCATACACTTCTAGACAAAGCTAGGCTTCCTTTCCATTAAGATTCTAAGTAGTTTCTTCTCATCTAGTGACTACCCAGACTTGGTCCCTGTTGCTGAAACTCTGGGTGACACCCCTTCCATGATTTGTACTTTTTCACCAAGTGCAGCCAGAACTGAAGTTTGCAACGCATTTTGAACCTAGATCATTGCTTTGCTGATTGCTGCAAGTGGCCCCTCTTGGTGTGTTTTCAA
The DNA here is from genome assembly GCA_904845875.1 of Miscanthus lutarioriparius. Classification (NCBI taxonomy): domain Eukaryota; kingdom Viridiplantae; phylum Streptophyta; class Magnoliopsida; order Poales; family Poaceae; genus Miscanthus; species Miscanthus lutarioriparius. The sequence continues at coordinate 40,885,575 of CAJGYO010000001.1, forward strand.
CCTTTGCAAAGAGATGTTTGTAGCACCCTGCTGAACCCTATCACTGTTTTTTTCTCTCAGCTGGTTGGTCCTTCATGGCTTTGCCATATTACAAAGAGGCTATTTCGACATATAACAAACTTCTCATTGTAATCTGAAGTTTAACAATTTACCGAATTTAAGTTTACAGACCATAAAGTGTACACCTTAGCCAAATCAATGCATATATCTAAATTCTAGTTATGATTTGTGCATTTCTATAACTATGTAGTGTTCAGAAGACAAATATTTACATATTACATTGTATAATATTTATTTATTTTTCATGTAGGTGCTCAGTCGGTATGAAAAAGAATTTGGACCAAGAAATTATCAATTTTCTGCTGGGAAGGTGGACTTTGTTGTTGTTGATGCCCAAACACTTGATGGTATGTTTCTTCACCTCCACCTGTGCATTACAGCATTAAAGAAATCAACAATCCTAGTACAAACATTGGATTCATACTTTAGATTTAGAATCTAAGATTTGGTTGTTTTTCTTGATGACTAATGATCTCAAGTTGTCCACGATTTTCCTGCGATGCATCTGCTTTCTGCAGCTAAAAACTCTTACCAACCTACCATCTTTCTAGCAGGAGCTAAAAAAAGCAAAGAAAGGTCCTCCTCTTGGGAGTTCATTAAAACTCTATCTCCAGGTATGGCCTTATACAGATGATCACACATTATCTACAGATGCTATCAGTCTATCACTTACTCTCAGTCTTAACTATTTTTTTCTTCTCTTTAAGGTAATGCATCAAACCCAAAGGTTCTACTAACGCATATTCCACTATACCGACCTGATAACTCTCCTTGTGGCCCACATCGTTCTTCACCTATTATAAATCAGGTATTCTTTTCTTGTTACCAAAAGGTATTCTTTTCTTGTTACCAAAAACGTGTTTATTCTATGCTATGAAAAGTAATTCATCAAACTTGCATATGCGCATTTCGGCCATAAGGGCAGACACTGTACCATGGATTTTTTTTGGCCAGAATTATTCTTTTTTTCATATGTAGCATCATTCCTCCACTTTATTTGTTTTTAATATTCTACAAGTTCTGACATAAGCAATTCAGTCAATCACATGAATAGTATGCTGATTGTTTTTATTCTGTTCCAGAGGGTATCTTATGCTGCCTTAGACCAAGGAATCGCGTATGTTCTTCCTCACACTCTACTGCTTTGCTACTTTCATGTTTCAACTAATTTTGTATTTACACATAATTATCATTTGACTTGGAAAACAATGATTGTTGCTTTGACTTGTGATTTTATTTTGCACTCAACTTGTCTATCCTGTTCTGTTTTGAAGAATTGCCTATGTGATTAGTGGTATCTCAATTTTTTACAGTCTGGTTTCCTCCGATGTATTTTCTGTAAAGTCACTTCTGATCAATGGTCATACCAGTTCAAAAACCATTGTTGGCAAAGCCATATGGACTGACATAAGGCAACCGTTTTGTTGCAGCTACCAAAATTATCTAACTAAAGAGACTTCTGACCTTTTGCTAAGCTTGTTGAAGCCGGTAAGCTTCTGTTTGAAGAAATTTAGATTAACTTGTTATGCGTGTCTTTTAATCCAGCTAATCCCTCTGTAGGTCCTTGTGCTCTCAGGCCATGATCATGACCAATGCACAGTCGTCCACTCCACTCCTTTTGGGCCAGTTACAGAGGTAAAGAATTGCAGCTTTCGGTTGCCACATGTTCCAAGTTGTGCATCTAATGGAACTTTTAATGCCACAGTACGCTGGGGACAATAAGTTGGCAGCAAGGAAATCTCTATCCATCTTTTATGCTGCTATCTGCTGGACCCAAGGTGTCACAAAATTCAACTGATCTGGAACATGAGGTTGTGACAAACCTTTGTTTTCTGCCTAAACAAACCCATATTTATGTCTGGTAATGGTTACAACACATTCTGCCTGTTCTATTTATTTAGTGATAAGATTTACAGTTGAACTATCCATCATTGTTGCTTGAACTGTTTGTACAGGTATATCTGCCAGTTTGTAGTGACCATCCTTCTCCTAGTATTTTGGCCAACAAATGGTCTCAGTTCTCTTCCATACATGAACACATTCGTGAGCTTCATGAGGTCGGTGGGTGCCGAACTGCTTTCAAGAACCAAGGAAAAAGATGATGAGGAAGATGGTGAATATGATATGATTTTTGATGCGGAAGGGTCCATGCACCTCGTTAAAAAGGTAGTGGCAAAGACCCCAAGTGCTAGCTCAGACTCCAGACCTACAGGGCGGTATGTGCTTTTTCTTGGATTATGGTTATAATAGATACTTCACACAACTGAATGAATGATTTCGTTCCTTTTAATTGTAATAATTGTATGATGATACGATTTTGCAACGTCATTGCAGTGGAAGTGTTGTTGCAAGGGCAACAGCAGGAAAACACCAATTGGAGCCTGATTCCTCATCTATTCATGTCGACATGGGTTCTGAGATGACATCAGAAGATGGAGGGAAGTTGGCCCGTGGTAGCAAATCGAGAGTAAGGAAGGTGCTCCAACGGCTGTTCCGTGTCATTCAGTCGATTGTTGTCATTGCTGCTCTGAATGTCCCCCTGTACATGATGCTTCTGTTCAAGGATTGGATTGATCGTTGAAGTATGTGAGAATCTATTGCTTTTGAGTAGTTCAGTAGATTGATATATCTATATGAACAACTGGCAACTGCACATGCAGAAAATAAAGTTGGTTTTTAATTTGCTGAGGCATCAAGTAGTATAGTGCAGTATCTCTATTTAACCTGGGCAATCGTTGCAAACGTACAACACTACCTTTGAGTTGATGTCAAAAAAATAAAATTACCTTTGAGGGGTGATGATGGAAGGATTTCTGGATTTGCTTCACATGAATCATTCCCTGCCTGGATACCAAAGACGGTTCATTAGGAATTTCTTTTCTTGTCATACTTGTGGGGAACTTGGCGTGCCAAAAGGATGAATCGAATGTATGCAACTGTGTTGGGAACATGCCACAAGTTTTAAGGACCCTGATTAACCAGAACTCCCAGCGAACAAAATAAGCCGTAAAGAATCCTCCAATTCACTGAGCGCGGAGCGCCCCTATACCAAAGAGCAGTAGTATGTCTGTAGCTAATCCGAATCCAATCCAAACTTCCGAATCCAATCCAAACTTCCAATATCGCATCGTACCTGCGCACCGGCACTGTCATGTGCTCCTAAATCCTTCGTGGCCAGCAAAGCCAGCCACCTGTTTCTGCGTGTGTCCAACAAAGTCCATTGGACATTCACCCCTGTTTCGCTTATACGAAATTTAATTTTACATCTTTCTTTGTTTATCTTTGAAATGTTTTGAGAGAAAAACATAATTTTATATTTGAAAAGTAGTTTCGAATAAGTTCAAACGAACAGGGCTTTGGATCTTGCGGTGCTGGATAACCAAATCCTAACAAGATTGTGGCTAGTGCAGCTAGGTGTGCTTGCTGCCGGCGCGGGTTCGATTCCCTGAATCGAACTCATGTCTCTCACTTTAAGAAGCTGCAGCCTCTCTCACGTGGAGCCCAGAGAATTGCATGTCTATGGAACCATGGATAATCCGGGTGATCTCTAACAAGACGCGGTCTTTTTATGTGTGTAGTTGTATGTCTAGCTTGTACACATGTAGTGTGTAGCGTGGCGTGTGTAAGTGTATGAACGGATACCCAGACGGGAGGCTTAAAAAAATTACAAGATCCATTTCCAGGTCTAGACACAGCCAGCCCCGCATTCCTCCTGGGCTCCTGGCCCAACTCTCGCGTCTTCGCCGTGGCCCAAGCACCCCCACCACTCCCACACACACACACTTCGGACCCTATCTATCCCTATCCTGACGGAGGCGCGAAGATCGGAGCGTGGCGGCGGCGCATCTCGGTGCGGGCGTGCGGCTGGCCGCCAGTGCGCGGCGCGGCGCTATCTCCTCTGCGGCTCTGCGCAGTCGTGGCGGTGCGGCGGCGTGTGTCCCTGCTGTGCTGTGACCTACCCAATATCGGCGTGCACAGTGCCCTCGGACGTGATTCCTCGTCAGAGAAGCCGGTTCCAAGTTTGTTTCAGCGTTTCCGAATCAGCAGTAGCACTACAACGCCAGCCGTCGTCCGTCGAGCACTTGTAATCCTGTAACCTTCGCCATGGCGCACGCGGCAGCCGCCGCCGCCGTGCCGCTACGTCGTCCGCTCCTCTTCCTCAAGGAGGCCCGCCTCCTGTCCTCACTCGCGGCCCCCTTACCTGGCCTCCGCCACCCTCGCGCCCTCCGTCCCGCAGGCCGCCCCTTGCCCTCCGATGCCGAGGACACCGACGATCCAGACGCCGGCGGCGGCGCCGGCGCCGCCGCCGTGTCCTTCAATAAGAGCCGCAACGAGCTGAAGCGGGAGGCCCGCCGCGCCGTGAAGTGGGGAATGGACCTCGCCAACTTCTCCCCGCCTCAGATCAAGCGCATCCTCAGTGCCGCGTCGCTGGAGCGCGAGGTGTTCGATGCGCTCATGCTCGTGAAGGTTCGTACATCCGTTCGTTCGTTTCCTCGACGACATTGTGGTGTGGTGCATCACCGGATTGGGGACATTCACGTGTAATTCTTGCTTCTCAGAAATTTGGGCCGGATGTGCGGGAAGGAAAGAGGAGACAGTTCAACTACATCGGTCCGTCTGTTTCTCTGATCGATCATGTACTACCAGCATTTTCTTATGCCGAATTATTGTGTTCTTCAAGGGGGTTGCTTGGTTCAGTAATGGAATTTGTTGATCCATGACATTTAGAGATTGATTTATAAGTGTTTTTAAGCTCTTCAATGACAATATGGTTGCGGTATTTACAATTATATATAACATAATTTACCTAATATGTGTTGGTACATGGATGCAAAAGTACTAAAGAAGTAAGGTTTTCAGAAATAGATAGAGAGACAGTAAAGAATTGTTGAGCTATATTCGTCGTATATTACCTTTTCATTTTATGTTATATCCATCCATTTTGACCAGGAAGACTTCTGCTGCGCAATGCACAACCAGAATTGATGGATACTCTAATACAGGCTTCCAAGGATGGAGATGAGAGCAAGTTACATACCTTACTTAGTGAAGGTACATTGTTGGTGGAAGAGGAGGAAGTGGAGGACCTACCTGACGAAGAAGAGGTAGCCTTTTTGGTTAACATAACTAGAATGATAAAGACCTAGCAAACACTGAACTAACCGTTCAGCATTTCTACAGGACAATCAAGAGTATATGAAAATTGCAGATAGATGGTTTGATGGCCTCCTTTGCAAAGACATTTCGGTTACTAATGAAGTTTACTCTATCCATAGTGTTGAATTCGATCGTCAGGTATTGTCTGCACTTACATTTGATATTTGATTTGAAAATTTGATCAGAATGTTCATCCATGCATTGAATCGGCAGAGAAGAGATTAATAATGGGCGAATTGATACATTAATAATAATGGCTGACTTGTTTTTCATAGCACCGTTTTTTCTGGGCTGCAGCTTAATTGATCTTGTGGCATCCTTTCTTAATTTTGTCTTCTAAGGTCTTGAAAAGCTTTTACTGGAAGTAATTATTTGAGCCCCAGGTCAGGACAGCTATAACCTAACTAATAGGCAGGCACACTCAAATTAAAGTTATAAAACATTTTCCAAACATGTTTCTCTAATTGTTCCTAGCACCACTTTTCTATGCCTCTTATTGACCCATTCTTTGCTGGTAGTCTAGTATGGTTTGTCCAAAATACATGACTGAAATTAGTTTAAGAAGCCAGAATCCAACCTTTTCTTGTGCAAAAGCAGTTTAAGAAACAGACTATTGATCATTTTCTCTTGAATGAAATGGTAAAATTACTGTGGTCTTGTTGAAGTAGAGAGATAAAGTATAGTATTACAGGCAGATTCTGGTTAAAAAATGAGAAAATATTGAGTACACTCTGGAAATCAGGAATTACGTAGTTTCTTCCTGCTCAAAGAGCAGGAGTCTAAGGAGTCCTTACCTGTTTTTCATTTCTTGCATGAATTTTGTTCAGGTCTTCAGGTCCTCAGTTATATTGGTCTGTTCATCCTTTCACGCAAAAACGCATCACGGAAAATTGATAACTGAAATGAAATTGACCTTTATCCAAACAGAAAGCTATTGCTGAAACAAAGAAAATAGGTGATTCAAATGCTGGTTCACATTGGGGTAACTTTGGTGCAAAAGGTAGCCAGATCGTATGGATGGAAAGATCTTCAGTAATGTTTCTAGAGAGCGGTAGACTTACACTGGGATGGGAGATTTAATTATTTCTTGATTGCTTTATGGAAGTATAATGCATGTTACTTTAAAGGGAAGGTTCATCTTAACTGACACAAAGATCTCAACTAAGGATCTAAACAATAAAGTACTCAATCTCTAAAGGACTCAGACTTATAATATATTTTCTGATCATGAAAGCTAATCTGGAACCATGAAGCCTCATTTGGTACTGTTTTTCCCAATAAGGGTCCACGAGAATAATCCATGTTAAGCTTGTTTAATTGCCTGATTGATTGTTTTGTCCTTATTGGCTATTGCCAAATAGCCTAATAAGTAAATGCATGCTACCTGTGCCACAAATTTCAAACCTTGATGAGCAATCTAAATTTCGAGCCTTGTTGTATGCCTATCTAAAAGTCTTTTTTTGTTATTTAACCAAAGTTTGCATCTCTATTACGTTGGTGCATGTCACTGACATTATTGGCATGTGTGTTATCATTTGTAATAGAGTCATGCATGATTCAATGTAGCAAGTGTAACTATAAATTGTGACTAACAACCTCAGTCACTGAGCAAAACTGATGTTAGGTCTATATAAACAGTTAAGGAACAAGTGTATATCCTAGTTCAGGTTAAGTATGATAATTGTAAGAAAGTAAATTACTGAAACATGAATGTTGTTATTTCATACTATATTCTTGATGATTGCTATGTTTTCAGGATGTTTAAGAACACGATTCTTATTCTGATGTAACATCTCAGTTCTCAGAACTTAAAGCAACAATAAACCTTTTGCTCACCCCCTTGATCCCTTCGGATTATGCAACATGGTTACTATGATCCCATATGGCCATATGGGAAGCATGGTTAGTAGCATTGTGATCTTTAACATTGTTCTGCATGAATCCAGTAATAATAGTGTTTGTGTTGCAATGTAGTATTAATTAAACTACGTGTAATGCCGGCTGTATATTTCTTGTTGCTGTGGTAAGTGAGACCATAGACTTGTGTTCTTTTCTTCTTGAGCCTTCTTATTGGCTGTGCTTTGAGTATGTCAAAGATGAACACTTCTAGTGCTGAAGCTTAATACATCCAACATGTAAGACTGGTGTTTGCATCGAACTCTAAAACTAAACTTTCTCATGAATACCTATTGAGGCATTTGGGATGCTCTTGCACACCTAAACTTACTAAAACAACTGAGTCAACTGCATTTGTTCTGGCTCAATGTTTGAGGTTCTTCAGTTGCTCTAACATTTTGTCAATAGGAACTGCGAAAGCTTGTGAAGAGAGCTCACATGGTCCAAGAAAACACGCACAATAAAGATGGGGAAGATTCTAATGTGAAGCTTTCTGGAGCAAAGAAGCCACTTATGAGGTTCCTTCGTTCCCTAGCAAAGGAGGCTTATGCTGCTGCATAGGTGAGCTACAAGTTATCCTTGATAACTTCTTGTATCCTTATGTGTGAAATTGTAAAAATTACCTCTATATTGTTGCACAAATACTACTTTGGAGAAGTACTACCCAAATAGCTGCCAATAGCAAAACGGCCTAGCAATTTTTCTGCAACTAACCTGTCCTGACATAGCGGAGGCCCTAGGTTGATTCTCTACTCCTAAAAAGAGTAAACTGGACCTGTTCACAGACCGTGGTGAAGCCGCTGTGCGATAGGCTCCCTCCGATTTCCTGTTTGCGCCAACATGTTGGCCAGCCTCACGTCGCCTGGCACTTCCCTACGGCCCTCTGCAACCACCACCTCCTCTCCATCCGTCGCCGCCCACCTAGCGCCCGCTGTGCCGTTCCCAGATGGCATGCCCCGGCGTCCCGCCGCGCTGCTCCTAGCCGTGGTTAGGAAACCTGTTTGCTCCTCCGGCCTCCCTCTATGGATCCCTTTTCACCCTCTGCCCATGTGTCGAATGTCGACGTCGTTCCCCTCCTGTGACCATCTCGCGCCGCCGCAGATCGGCCCCAGGGTTGGGAGGGGAGAGGGGGAGAGTCCTCTTCCCAAGCCCGTCCTGCGCACCACCGTCCTCCTCCCGTGCCAATGTCACACCACTGTAGATCGGACCAGTGTGGGGGCGAGAGACCTCATCCTGTGCCCGCCCCACACCACCGTAGATCTGGCCGAGGGTGGGGCGAGAGGTGCTTGTTCAACGATGTGGACGCCGTGTGGTTCTCCGCGACCTGGCGGACACACTCGGCTGCAACAATCGGCGGCTCAGGCATTGCTTGGGCGCGGGAACAGCGCGTAGGGTTCGTCTGCCTTCCTTTCCGTTCGTGTTGCCCAGCCTCCTCCTAGCCCTCAGGCGTGGCTGTCGGCGTAATGGCAGTAGGCCTACTTTCATTGTATGCCACCCTCGTGCCTTAGCGGCAACAACAAGATTGTGAGATTGGTGTGGACATGGCACAGGCAAGTCAATTATTCAGCTGATCCAGTTGATGATTTCTGTCCCGTCCCAGACTCCCAGTGCCTCATTCACCAGGTATGCAGGCCTTGTGCTTGATGATTTGCCTCTCTGAACTCATGTGGCGATCACCGTGTGCTTGATGATTTGCCCATGTGAACTCGTGGTGTTCCAATGCATATTTTAATTACTGGCCAAGTAACCACACCTAGGTTCAAATAAGGACAAATTTTGGATCCAAATCTGGAAGAAGGGAATGTGTAGGTGTCTGGTAACCAGGTCAATCAAACATAGGAGTATGAACAAAGAGCTGGAGTGCTGCAGCGATGGACAAGAAGAGCGAGAATAAAGAGCTGGAGTGCTGCAGTGATGGACAAGGAGAGCGAGAGATACGTCTGTCCTGTGTGCTTGCAAGTCTACTGAAATGAGGTTATATATACAATTAAATAGGATTAGCTATCTAAAGTTCTGTACTTACCTGTCAGATATATTACCACTGAGAGGTTCCTTCTGATGAAAAGTAATAAAGAATTCTTCATTGCATTAAGTTTCGAAAAGTGTAGAATGGCATTAGAATTAATTCTAATTAGGACTTTTTCCCCAGTTGTGCATTCACATTTAATTTGTTCATCTGATTTTTCTATATGCTGGAGATTACATATGTTATAAGCAACAGTTACAACTCTGCAACATTTGATATACTACTAGATGGTGGTGGTTGGAACATTCCTTTTTTTTTTCTGAGAACTGAAACAAAGGGCACACATTTCTGCCAATGATATATGGTTCATAATTTATGGCCTTTCTTGGCATTTCTCCTTGCTTAATCTTACAATGTATCAACTAAAACTGATTAAATAAAATCAGTAATTCAACAAGAATTGAAACAAGGGACACATCTTTTTGTCAGCATTTCATAGTTAATAATTTATGGTATTGCTTAGCAATTAGCATTCCACTTAGATGACCTTACAATTCATGAAATAAAAAAAGGGCGTACCCAGTGCAGAGAGCTCCCGCTCTGTGCGGGGTCTGGGGAAGGGTATTAGTGGCAAGCCTTACCCTCGCCTGTGCAATGCAAGGAGACCGCGACTCGAACCCAGAACCTTCCGGTCACAGGCGGTAAGACTCTACTGCTTGCACCAGGCCCGCCCTTCACAATTCATGAAATAAAACTAATCAAATATTTTCCTGTGCCAATTATGTCATAGCTGAAAGTGGGCATCATCGTGTGTGCACAGTAACTGTCAGTAATAAGCTGACATGTATCGGTTTTCTATTTTCAGGTTCAAAATAGTTGTGCCGCAGTAAATGAATGCACACTTGAAACTGACAATTGGGCTGAATTAGTTGCAAGCTCTGATGATAAAGCTACCAAAGCGTTATGGACTTATGGTTTGAATGTTATTTTCCTATGGTTACAACGCTCCTGGTTTCTAATAGCTCATTTGTTCTGTCACCGATAAACTTTGCTCAAAATTCAATAAGCAGAGTTTGAACCCTCCAAAAGTTTCCCTATATGCCTCTAGCCTAGCGTTCCACAAGAAGCAGCAAGCTTGGTTTCATGAACTTGAATGCTTTTTAAGTCATAGCTAATCTTAAGTTAATGCAATGATGTAATCACTTTGCAATGGAACATTGAGGAAGACATGCCATGAGGTGGAAGAGGGTGAGTGTGCATGGCGCTGGATGCCTTGAGGTTGTTTCCTACTTATTCCTATGTCTCTTTTCTTATACGATTCTGAATGTAATTAATCACATTAGGGAAAGTAACAAGCTTGTAATGCATAGCTAACTTTCATTTTCCACAGCTCCACTTGTGGATTCAAATGCATCACTCTTAAATGGATTATTATTTTTCTTACTTCCCTTATGCTAAAAGTTACGCAGCTCCAGTTAATTATACATGGGAACTGGTTTGTAGTTTTCTTTTTGAAAATGATTTGTAGATTTTTACTATGGTTAGGATCCATTTTTTAGTTTCCCTCATTTTTAACTTGTATCTTTAAGTGAACTTTTACTACTCAACTGGCTGTGGAAGAAAAATGAAATACACACATTTGCACAGGTGCGATGATTTAATAAATTGTTGAGTTGATTCTTTAATATTATTCCATCCATTCTAAATTATAAGACATTTGATATATAGTTTTAGTTAGGCATTTCAATATACACTATGTTTAGATACATAGTAAAAGCAATGTATTAGAAAAACTAAAATATTTATAATTTAGATAGAGGAAGTACTATTTAGATAAATCGCTACTCCATTTGAAATTAAAAGGTGTGAGATAATGGATAATGGCAAAAGGAGAAATCTAGTCTAGGATGGGACATTGTCAAGCCAGTTTCTCAATGAAAGTTTGGTACATGCCAAATCGGGTTTGTCAACTACAACTACAAGGAACGTTGCTGCCAAAGAGAACTCCTAGAATGCAAGTTCATTGTTGGAATTGGAGTTTATTTATTATAGATGTTGCTTCATCCACGCAATTAGAAAGCTTTGGCAAGGTAGATGCTGGTACGAGTTTCGGTAGGGGCAGGGCCGACGAGAGTGTCTCATCGCTAATCTTATATGTTTTTGTTAGAAGTGAAGGTAAATGAATAAGATTTAGAAGAACTGTTGCCTTCATTGATCTCTGAAATATATTTATATAAGTGAAGGGGTGTCACGAAGGGACACGACTATTTTCAAAAGACATGCCCATTGAGACTAAAACTAACCGTCTAATCATATCCATTAATCTTGTGATGGATGAGATCACTCGTGAAGAGACGCATGTTCGTCTGTTGACGTCCGTTCGGGTATAGGTGTCGTTTCACAACACTTTCCCTTGATCGAATCTTCCTTAAGATCAATACAACTGTAAGCTGAAATTTCTCGAAAAACCCTTTGAAAAAAATCTGAGGAATATATAGATATGCCATAAAAACTTATTTAAATCTTATTGGAAAATAAGGAGAAAATAACTTATTTGTTTGTGTGATTTAAATAAACCACTATGTCATTGGCATCCCATTAAAAATCCAAGTGTGAAAAAAAAATTGGAGATACGACATAAAGATAACTCCTCCAAAAACCTTTTAGGAAAAAAAATATGAGGAGCAATATAAAGTGATATGCCGCTAAAAGTCCTATAAAAACCCAGTGGGAAAATTAGGAGAAAATATGACGATATATTATTGGCATTGCCTCTTGGGTAACTCACATGAAAAAACTTTTCAGAGAAAAACCATGGATGAGTTGTGAGGGCAATATGTGTCTTTGATATTTCTCACAAAAACCCCGATGGAGAAAATAGAAAATATGACACATGCTTATGTTAATATTACCTCATTAAAAACTTTAACAAGAAATCTTGTGAATAAAACTTGTGAAAGAAAAGAGTATAATATGATACTGGTACATGTTAGCATCTAAGAGATGTCTCCCCTTGATCCTTGCAAAATTCGAAGTCGTCGCATACCAATCTTGTGTACAAATTTTGAAACATAGATGTTGGTAAGGACTTAGTAAATAGGTCAACGAGATTATCGCATGACTTGATTTGCAAGATGTTTATCTCCCCTGCTTTCTCATAATTCATGGAGATAAACCAGCTTAGGGGCTATATGCTTAGTGACATTAATCTTATGTAACCTGTTTGTATCTATGTAACATAAGCGAAATTATCTTTATAGATAATTATAGGTTATTCAATCAAACCATTACCACATGACTGTTATATATGCTTAATCATTCTGCGAAGTCATACATATTCATGTGATGCCTCGTATATAGCAATAATTTCAGAATGATTAGTAGAGGTCGCCGTCAGAGTCTGTTTAGAAGACTTCATGAAATAGTGTGCCTCCATGTAAGAATACAAATCCTGTTTGAGATTCGTAATTATGGGGACCAGATAAGTAACCAACATCTGTGTATCCAATAATATTGGGATCATGATTTCTCTTAAAGAATAAACCAAGATCCTTTGTGCCACTAAGATATCTGAGGATATGCTTCGCTCCCGTCTAATGACGGTGAGTTGGATTTGCACTATGTGTAACTAGTATGTTCATTGCAAATGCGATATCAAGCCTGGTGCAATATGCAAGATACATAAGTGCTCTAATGACACTAAGATATGAAACCTCGGTCCCAATATCTTTTCTCCAATATCCCGTGGTTCAAATGGATCTTTCTCTATTTCTAAAGAAGGAACAACCATCAAAGTTTTGTTATGATATGATTTGTCCATATTGAATTTCTCTAATATTTTTTAGATATAGGCTGATTGATGCACTAAAATCCTTGAATGACGGTGCTCAAGCTGTAAGCCTAGGCAATATTTGGTCTTACCCAAATCCTCCATCTCAAATCTACGTGATGAAAATTGTATCTCAAATGATTGCATAATTATTTCTGTATCATGATGATATCAAAATAATCAGTATACGCAATCATGCTTAGTTATACACAATGTATGTTGCGATTTGTATTTGGATTCATAATGTAAAATCCATTAGGACTTATACGTCTGAATCTATCAAATTCATTTGATCTGCCAATTATTGAATTTGGAAACATAATTTTCACACATACCATGGGGTATGTTATGCTAGGTCTCTGTGTGAAACCATATGCTACAAGCTCTCATTGTTCACCACCTTGCTTCTGAAAAGAAACTATGTGAGAGAAGACATTACTATGGTAATACTTCTCATCATTGAACAAGAGCAATTCTCCTTAATTACCACCTTTTAGTTTGACCAAATTGGAGTGTGAAGATACCCTGCCTAGGACTTTTGGTCTAGATCCAGTAAGGTGAAGAGCAATCTTTGAGGAGTTTATGTCACGACAATTTGTAGTCTTTAAATGATTGATTCATTGCTTGGAATCAATATAGCATGTGAAAATATTAACCCTTTTGAACTCCATGTCATTTCCCATACGGAGTCAGGATGTTTTGATGTCCCAGGATCAGAATTTGGGTGCACCATTGATCTGGGTGGATTTTGATCTGGGTTTTAGATGCTCATCCATTTGGGTGTCTACCAACTTGAAGTTGGCTTAGATTTACTAATACGTAGGATCTTGTCCTCGGTATCCTCGGACGTTTACTTGGAGCATTATTCTTAGGAGCGACTATACTTCTTCCCCTCTTCTTTGGAAGTGGGAGTTGAATGGTTTTAATTGGTACCTCCATTGTTTCAGGCATATTATGAGCAGGATAAGAGGATTTTGTGACACCTTATTATGTAAATGCTTTTGACATATTCTTTGCAATATGATGCAAATATGAGATGTTTTGAACAATTAGGTTTAGATTCTTTGGTACGTGAATGTGAGGATTGCTCTTTTAATTCCTGGCATTCTTTGTGTGGTATAAATCTCCCCCTAATGCCTGGAACTATCCTCAAATTGTGATCAGCATACAGGCAATGTATAAATCCCCTGTAGAGTTACCTCATTGAGATCCCTAATGTCCATTGGTATGCTTGGGTGGTGATATCGGTATGTGCAAACATACTCGATGCACAGATGGGAAATGTTTGGTTGTGGCCAAAGTTCCACATACGTACCGCAATGGAGGGAGTTGTATAAGTGTTGTTTGATGAACTTGAATTAATGATGCGGTGTGTAAGGCCGCATGAAAACAACTTAGTGCTGATAAATTACAATTCTATTTTAATAAGTCATGCAGTTTGATTCTCAATAAGAGACTCAATCAAATCATTATTGATATGGACATAAGGTACTTGATATATAGTACTCAAAAACCAAACAGTTTCATATAAAATAGATTTGATCCCGCGTACAGGATAATTTGCTCTAAATTGAAGATTTCAAGCAATGAGCTTGGTATAGTGATGGTTCTCATGACTAAGAGACACACCTGGGACTATATTATGGATGCATAAATGTGCCATACATAGTACCTTTATGGTCCATAAAATGGTAAATAGAGTCACATGTATGTTTTTAAATTTCTTCAAAAAATTTAGTGGCTCATATTGATGCTATGACCAATAGAATTGACAATAATTTTTACGTTATCTTTTTTTAGTTAAATAACCAAGACAAATGTGACAAGTCTTGTCGACATCAAGAGAGAGAATTATTTGTACGCAACATTGGATACAAGTTATGTATGTGTAGTCAAATCCAACTGAGGATGTTTTGTTTAAGTATTGCCATATCCGTTGTTAAGAGAAAATACTCCTCTTAGTTGTCATCTTGGGGTTTCCATATGAAAACCACATTGATGGATATCTCTATAATTTTAATTGGGTACATTATGGAATCGGAATACAAGAATGGATCCGTGATTATTATTTGAGTACTAATAGGGAGTATGATAGTAGATGACCAAAGCCCACTATCATGACATCGCGTCAAGCGATTAACAAAATATTTCCTTGTCTCTATGTAAGAGTTTAGAAATATTTTGCTTCCCTATGTATAGTTTGTGGTGCAACTATCCACTAGGCAAAATTTATCTTTGCATTTGGATTGACTCCCATATAAGTTTATATATAGCATGAAGAATATAATGACATTCTTTGTAGATATATATATTACATACAAGCTAATCAATGGAATATCAAATGTGGTGGCACATTATTGTGATATTCAATTGAAATTGATGACAACATTTTATATTACAACACTAAAATGGGATGTAGATACTAGGTATCTTTGTAAATGGGAGACTTTTTTTGTCTTCCAAATGGATCAAGCGAAGTAAATTCGATGATCGTCTTATCTATGCTCATAAGACCCACTTATTGATTAAGTGTTTGGTTGCTAGTTGGTTTCTTCATGAAACTTATTGTGAACAATTGGCCTTTCTGGTGGTGTCAGGTTGAAGATTGAAGCATGCTTCATATCTTTATTTTTTTCTGGAATACGTAGGAGAGCTGCGTATCATTGCATTAAGAAAGGGGATAAAAGGCTTATATAGCCATAACTTCATATCTTTATTATTGAGTCAGATATATATGTCCAATGGATTTCTAATATTGATCAACTAAATGTCTCAAGGCATGACATTTTCAAGTTGTGTGGCTTTAATATCCACAATTGGGACAAAGTATGACTTTGTTATGTTGGGGAAATGCTTTGACCCTAAGAAATGCATGGGGCTGTGACTTCTTGTTGCGTTAAATCTTACCATTAAAGTTCTTTGGATAACATTATTACATGGCATCGAACTTGTTATGATTCTGAAAATTCAATGTACTTGAGGTAATAGAGCATCACTATGATGCTAATGATGATTACTCAATTAGAGTTTATCATACATTTGGACCTGAAGTATTGTAGAAATTAATCTATAATTCGTATGGTAAGTTGGGAGCAATCACAAAAACGCAATATTGAGGATATTTGGAGAACAACATAATTCTATTCTCAAGTTGACATAAAGTCCAAGAGATAAATTTGTGACCAATCATAGTTGGCATTTGGGCAAAATTATTGCCATATGTTATTCATATCATTGTGTCAGAGCTAGCCATATAGTGCATCGATTTATATCCATTGAGATACACATTTTGTGATCTAGATGTGTATGGTGCTTTATTTAAATAAAACTCCATATTTAAATTGATCATAAGCGATGATGCTCTCTTATGAGGAGCATCAAATATTGCTATAAATCCATAGAACATCAAGTTTAACACTACGTCCATTGATCATGTTGGATAATGGTGACCCTCAAGAGCGAGAGATCAAACTCTTTCCTGGCTATTATTCCAACAAGGTTTAAACCATAGATTTTCTGAATTTACTCTAAGGGTAAATTTAAAATTGCTATGATATAGTGTTGTATTAATTAATACAAAATAAATTTTGAAAGAAGATGAGTCTTGTATTGCTAATGGTGTGAACCTCATATTTATGCTAACACTTTAGAGGTAGTCATCATAAAGATGTAGACCTCTAATAACATGGACATCATTGTATGTAAGTGGATGCCAAATAGTGTATATAATTTTGTGTAAACACATTTTAAGGTAATCATAAAAAAAGTTGATGTAGACCTTAGTTAATCCGTAAACTAATTGGGTATGCACGTTGAGGATAGTCACTAAGTTGTGGACTTAGTGTAGATCCTACAGTAGTAACTTGGTACTACCTTGTGTATGGCTAATAGGAATGTGATTTAATGGTAGTCATCTTTGTGAAAGATTTAGACCATATGTTCCAATTTGTGATGTTGGATACGCACGTTGAGGATAGTCACTAAGAACTTAGTGTAGATCCTACAGCAGCAACTATGGTGCTACTTTGTGTATGGCCGACATACAATGTGAAACCTTTGTGTTATATATAAATAATGAGGTAATACACTTAATGGATTTTGCATTAAAAATATAAGCACTATGAGCTTTAAATAATAAAGCATAAAAGGGCTTAACATGAAATGAAAATTGCAAATAACAAAGTAATTACAATAATAAGGTCATGATAGTAATACTACATGTTTATTGGGTTTGCTATTTTGGACAAACACTTTGAACAATGTAATAATTATACTACATGTTTATTGGGTTTGCCAATTTAGACAAACACTTTGAACATGCAATGTTAATAGCACATGTTTATTGGGTTTGCTAATTTGGACAAACACTTTAAAGAGTACTAAAAATTCCAGAAAACATAGGATCTGGAAAGCGAATTTATAGTGGTAAATTCATCTGCAGCAGTACATGTCATGATGCAATTCTTGATGACACATGGGTCTCAAAAATACTTATTTACAGGAGGTAAATATTATGCATCATAATGCATTTTAAATCTAAGGTGTAAAATGAGCATTTACGTGGGGTAAATATAGTACACCGCGGTATGTTAAAACCTGATGGCTTAAACATAAATCTGGAATACATCAATAATCTATTAGGATTATCATATAATTCATAGGAGAAAGAAGGATTTTTATGCAGAAACGCAATAGTCCGTACACGATGAAGGAATCGAAGGACAGTACATGCTAGCCTGTGTTGATCGATCTTCTGTCCTTCCGAGATTTGTTCTCATGCAAAACATTGGTGTCGGAGAAGATAACGCCGGCATCACTTGCAACAAAGGACGTCGACTTCATCTCCGGTATCGAGTTCGGTGATGGTACATGCGTGGCTCTGTCGTTCTCCTCCTTGATCACGTAGAGCAAAGTGCCGGTAACGTGTCAGAAGTGAAGGTAAATGAACAAGATTTGAAAGAATTGTTGCTTTGATCGATCTCTAAAATATATTTATATAAGTGAAAGGGTGTCACAAAAGGATATGATTGTTTCTGAAAGACATGCTTTTTGGGAGTAAAACTAATTGTTTAATCCTATCCACTAATCTTGTGCTTGATGGATGAGATCACTCGTGAAGAAACATTTGTTTGTCCGTAGGCGTCCGTTCACGTATACGCGTTGTTTCCACAACAGTTTTCGAGGAAAAGAAACAGTATATACCTAGTTTTATCTAGGTAAAATCTCTCTTCTCTCCATCTTTATAACTTAAAAAAATGCCCGTATGATCATTTTTGCTTATATCACACTTCATTTGATAAAATTAAACCGTATTTTGAAAGAAACAACCTTTAATTTTTAGAGTATCTTATTTTCAAACAAGACCTGAAGGTGTGTGTATCATCAACAATCATAGATCCATGATTTTTTCCATATAATTTTAGAAAACAAGTATTTTTGCGAATTACACATTGGAGACATTCACCTATGAATGCACGTGTACATATATCGTACCTTCAAAATCTTGTGTAACACCCTCGGTGTTACTGCTTAAACAACTTGCTAAACTAGGTCATGAGCATCATGTTTATATGTCACTGCATGTGATAAAGTGTGTAGATCAATTTAAGTAACTCAAAACGATCAACAAAAATGCTAAACAAAAGTTGATTCAATAGTCATGTTATATCACTTAGGGTTTAAAACCAATTTTTAATAAGCAAAAATACTATAGAACATGTATGTGACACTTAAATAAAGTTGGAAGTACAAACTTGGTAGATAACAATGCAACTTTAATTTTTGGAAAATAGATGTTGCTAACTAGTGTTTTGGGAGCTCTAAAATCAAACTTGATGTTAAGATAAGCTCTTTTCGTTAAGTCGGCAAACACTTGAATTTATGTTTAAAGTACCATTTTGGCGAATTATATTGAGCAAAATAGTTAAATGGTGCTTAAATATCTTGCTCCTCCGGGTTGGTATAAAGTATGGACTATTGCGTGAAGTAGGTGTTGGTTGAGGTTAATAAAGTTTAGACCTTTTAAAAAATCATGACAAGAGTGCTAGTGGTTGCTAGTTCTAACCAAGCCTTTAAATTTTTTAAGTCTGAAATGACCATAGGCAATGCCATTTTGGCATTGAATTCTGACAAAATTGGTTAAGCGACACACCTATGTTTTTGCATGATTGGGTGCATCGAGGTGTGAACTTGAGCGTGGTGAAGGTTGTGGTTGCGTTTGAGTTGCGATATTCACGCAAGTAGTGTCTGAACTATGTCAGGACGCGTTTTAGCTATGCTGTTGCCGCTCTATTCGTGAACTGTTGTTCGGCGCGACAAACCTACCTTGGCGCCTGTCCAACTTCCTCTTGGGGCATCTAGTGGCGACGACAATTGCTTCGTTAGCAAGTCGATAGTGCCAATTTGGGGTTCATGGACTTGGTCGAGTTTTTGTCGAGCTAGTAAGTGAACTTTGGGCTGCTTTAAGAAGCGTGCAAGACGCCGTTGTAGGCTTTCGGCCCGAGTACCCGGGTCACCATGCGAGCACATCATCATGGGCTAGCCGCTTCTGGCCATAGTCGCTGCTCCGCTGGCCTCCCTCGCTGGCTTTGGCTGCATGCCGTGCCATGGGCTATTGCTATTGCTGCCGCTCTCGGTGTTGTGTCGTGTCCATGCCTGAGCCATGCGCACCGGGTCATGCTGCTACACTGTGGTGCCACTGCACGTGCGCTGCCGCACGCGAGGCCGATGGCCACTACCAGCCAAGAGCCAATACTTTAGCTAACGTGGCGTTCATCTCGACCACTCGATCCACCTACTGTCGAGCCGCTACCTGTCTCCGCTGTCCTGTCACGTTGCTATCTTTGTCATGGAGCCGCAGCCCGCCTGCCATCACCACCGACGGAACCGCACCGCTCCATGAGTTAAATTCACGCTCCATGGGACATCGCACCTTGATTCAATGCCCCAGTAGCTAGGTGTGGAAGCTAGCTAACAGCCCGTCCCGTACCAGGGCATAGCCAAGCTTTATTGCCAGCCAATTTCGAGTTTTGCTCGTCGCCGGTCCGTTTCACCGTCGTGTCTTGGTTTGATTTACGGAGAGTCTCTTATCATCGTTGTAGTTCATTTGATGGCCGTACAAACTCACCATTGACCCCTCTATCTGGTGCTCGCCTCGGTTTGGCTAGAACCTTCACCGGTGATGGGCGAAAGCGTTGATGCCGTGCCCAGAGCGCCACCGCGAGGTGCGGGTGCACGTGGCCTAGTCACCTCGTCACTTACCCGTCTTATCCATCACCGTAGCTAGCCTCGGGGTAAGATACTATTTCTCTTGCCCGATTCGTTATACTCGTCGTAGCCCTAGTTCGTCGGAGAAGGTGCACCACTGTGGAGGTTTGCCCACCTGTGTGGGCAGCACATTGGGGTCGTCGTTTAGCTTCAAATCACCGCTCTAGGTTTTGTCTTGGCCCTGCGATGCTCATAGGCTTGCTCGTAGGGCGGGTGCTTCGCTCTGATGGCCGGCGAGGGCGCGCTGCGACGGGCGGAGCCACGCCGCCGTGCGCAGGGGGAGGGTATCGAGGACCAGCTTGTTACGAAGATAGGTTTGTTGGGGTCTGCTCTCTGTAAAGGGTTTCCTTAGTGGAATAGTACTCGGAGGCGCCGCATAATATTCAGGTAGACTAGGGGCAATTTTACAAAAAGCACGGCACGGGCGCTAGCTTCCCCGCCTTGGGCCGCTGCTGGGCCAGCTGCCGCGCGCGCCGCGTCCGCTAGGGCCGATATGGTTGCTGTCGGCCTGTTTTTTCTTTTCTAGGCATTTTCTAATTTAGTTTCTAAGGCAAATTATAAATTCAATATAAATTTTTGTAGTGGACCAAAAATTGTGAAACCAATTTTGTTAGGTTCTTAAAATCATTACCTATTTGCTAATGTATTTTGTTCACTTAGTTTCATAGAATTTTCAAGAGTAGACTAATTAATTTGAAGCAATTAAAATGGGTAAAACATGAACTTATAGGAATTGTTGTGATAAATTAGTGATCGTGTTGGCTCTGAAACTTTCACAGTGAATCTCTAACATTATTAGGTGCTCACTGTAATTTTTGTAGCTCCATAATAATTAGTTTGCTAAGGTAGCTAAATGAGCCCTAGTTCAAAAATATATATTTAATCAGTTAAATACCAAAACACCTTGGGATTTTAGAACTAAAACATTTTTCTGGAGACAAAGCCTTACTTGACGACGTGGACACGTAGACCAGCACGTTAGTCAGTAAAGCTAGCTTGTTAGGTTGTGGAGCATAATCGTATATTCAAGAGTTGCGGTTATCGTTGATTAATTGTGTCTCTGCATTGCATCCACGTATACCATAATAGGAACAACGATGGATCATGGAGTCGACCAAGGTAACAGAAAAGATGGTGCCTTGATGATCGTGTCACCTTGATGAAATGCTAACTTTTGTCTATATCTTACCCAGGCAAGCCCCGGTGGATAACCCCTGTTATTCTGCACTTTATCTTATGCTTGTGCATTAAGTCTTAAGGAGTTGAATGAAAACCACTTGCATATATATATCCTTATCCTATGAGTCTTCCTAGTATGACAGGCTCGTGTAGATTGCTATGCTATAGGACTCCGGTAGAAGTCAAGTGATTGACTGTCACTCGCGAGAGATAGGAAATATATTATTGTTACCATTATCATGTTACTATCATAGGGAATATATGTGGATAATAATTGGAGATCGGATGAAATGGTACTTTGGATCTGAACTTGGTTAGGCATTCGAGCGAGGCTTGGATTGTATTTGTTCCGCCTATGTCGATTAAGGACTGCCCATTGCATTGGATTCTAGTCAGGTCACAGACTTATTATCCTGAGCAGATACTTGTTTATGGGAGCGGGAAGGCTCGTTGCTCTCTTATTGTGGGTTCTAGCTCTTTCCGGACTGACTGATTTGAGGCGGGGATGGTGGAGGTCTAAGTGTCACACTGAGTCCGAGACTCAGGAGTGGGGGCTTGAAGTCCAAGTTTGGACGGGGACCTGGACCCCTTGATAGGAGAGTGGTGGGTTGGTCTTGCTTGTGCCTGGGGTACAAGCGGGGCGTGTGTTTTGGGGTACCCAGCTGTGATACATTGGTTCGTGAATCGCCGTGTAATACGGTACGACTTGTCTACGATCTAGCACCGTAGTAAGAACTGGAATATGAAAGATGATAAGATGGTTCTCATTGCTTACCACCTGCTTGAAAGTAGCATAGGTGCTTACATAGAATGGTTAGTTAATGAACTAATGATGACTGCTAATAAAATTGAATATAAGGACGCACGTTTAGTAATGCTCCTGCAGATGCAATAAATCCACAAGCCAGATAGTCTTACATATCCTTGGAGTCTTTTTTTCTCCTGATGGGTTAGTCTTGCGGAGTACAATTGAGTACTCAGGGTTTGTTCTATCCTATTACATGTGATAGGTGGATGCTAGAGCTGACACTTGTGTGTGAAAACCTCCTGGTGGGCTCAGCGAGGATTTTCTTAACGTTACGGACATAGAATTTATTTGAAACTTCCACCCAAAATATTTTACAAGGGAAAAACTTATAACATGTTGTGATGTACATAACGGATCATCATGTTAATGTTTGACTTGTCATTAAATGATTTTATTTCCGCTGAAACTCTGATAACATGGTTATATTCTGCTATTACAAATAATAAATATTATACTCTGATGTTGCACGGAAAGTGATGTAAGAAATGGCTAAAATGTTGTAAGCTTTATTCTCCCATTTATGATCCTGTTGAAAAATATGGATTTTTGGGTTCTCCCATGGGGTGTGCTCAACAGAACTGTTTAAATTAGCTCACTCTTGGGGTGTTTAGTGTTTAATGAAAGACAAGCACCTCCGAAAGTAAGTTATTTTTTACGGTTCTACCGCATCTTGAGCCGACAAATCTTGAGATATAGACACCTTTGTCGCACTCGGTTTTCTGAAGAATACCAAGCGCTAACAATATGTGTGCCTAGGATGTCCACACGAGACATATAGCGACAAATATGGAGAATATCAAGAACAATGCTTTATTATATATCAAACATAATTACAATAGAACTTACAACTATTACAGAAGCATAGCAGAAACTATTCTTAATCTTCTCTTTGGGACTCCATACTCTACAGGGACGGTTGACTGGGGGAAACACTCACCTGGTACTCATGGACTCCACAAGAAACTCTTCACTTGATCCACCATCTGGTACCCATCCGGGATTTTTGTTGATTGTAAAGCAAGTGTGAGCGCACCATACTCAACAAGTATAACATGAGGGGATGCAAGGCTCAAAAAGCTAGACACGGTTGAACTATGGTAAGCACTTTTAGTTGGTCATATTTTATTTGTTAAACCTATGTTGCTAGGTTATGCTTAAGCTCCCAAGGTGAAAGTATATTTAACATCAAGGTTGATCATATCCCAAACCATCCATACAACCATCTATCTCGAAAAGGATCCAGGCCGCTCGTATCTATGAGCATGGCTGTTATATCAGTTTTATACTCTGCAGAGTTTGTACACTTTCACCACGAGTCGTGATTGCCCTTTGCCCGAGGTGATCAGCCTCTTGACTCACTTTCAAGATAAGTCGGCAGGGATCACTATAAAGCTTTTCACCAGTCGTTCTAATAAGTAGCAGGCGCTAAGGTTTCAGCCGTCTAGCCGTATGCAGCCCTCCTCTAGGAGTGGCACTCATGGTCGTGGCATGGTACACACCCTGATAGAAAAAGAAACATACCAACTAGTGTCCCCCTCTTGCCCTTTCGGTAAGCTGCTGACGAACTAGAACAAATCAAGATACTAGGCTAAGACCAGAGCCATGTAGTTCTCGCGGCTGTACGGTAAGTCCTGGTTTACCGCTTTAAGATTCAGTCCTTACGGAGGGCAGACTAGAGCACCTAGAAAGGCCCAATGCTCTAGCCCCCTTCTGTCTATGTTGCTAAAAAGCATCTTTTAATACCATGTTGCATATATCTTTAATTGTATTCTTTAGTCAATATTAGTTGGAGCAAACTGAGCATACTACCCACATGCAAAATCCATAGGTAAATCAAGGACAGGATAATCAATATCAAGGTAAATAGACTCCAAGCGATTCATTAACATATGCATATGAATTGAGATTGCATTAAAGTGAATAGGTAACAAGGAGCCTCATATTATACTGGCCTTAAATTTGCTTTTTGCCCAAAACAACTTGCTTAGAGAATCTTCAGACTTCATCTTTCAATATTGCAGCTTCTGGCACTTAACTTCTGGTCTCCAACGCTTACGTATGGTTCACTTCTACTCATAAAAAACACCAAGCACAAAGAGACATACAAACAGACAAAGCAAAAACAACTAAGAACAATACACCAATTATAACCAAAAGCTATAAAACAATATACTAAAAGAGAGGGATCGTCGCTACAATCACGGAAACGCAAGAATCACCGATATCGGAACTATCATTAAAAAGAAACGACTATCAGGATTTTATATTATAAAAGAGAGAAAAAGCCTATATGCTTGATTTATTTTAATTGAGCAAAACTATATGAAGCATATTAATTTAGATTACATAAAATCACATTTTATTTTAAAAGCCGAGTTGAACTAGTCATATTTTATACATAAACATGCATGTATCATTAAATCATATTAAACTTTAATTTTGCAAGAGAAAAATGCATGTGAAAGCATCTTAACCGACTTTATATAAAGCATGTTTAAACTAAGCAAATTATAATTAATAAATACATATTTAAATTGACATTAATTAACAAGTAATTATAAAAGGTGGATACTGTCCTAGGTTGCTGTTATTTAGAAACAGGTTTACGTAATCATTAATCAAATTAATATTTAAATTATAATATTATGAACATGTGACATGATAAACGTTGCTACTAACGCGTACCTTATATTGACACGATTTAACACGACAAGAACGAAGTTAACCCTATGTAGTTGCTTTTAATTAAAAGCTATTGAATAAATATAAATTAAATTAATACCTTATATTAAAATTCAGAAACACTTGTTATATTGGATGACGCTACTAACACGTATCACTCATTGTGATGAAACTCACGCAATCGAATCGAAATCAAAAACCTAAATCGATTTTTCTTAAACAACGATTAATTAACTATAACATAATTAATATTTTAATACAATAAATTCATAAACATGTGACATATAAACTAGTAAATCTACTACGTAGATCTCGACGACATGAAACTAACGTAACTGGAACGAACTGAAACGGAGCTAAAACGATTAAACGGCGGGATTAACAGCAGGATGGCAAAATCGTAATTAGAGAATCTTCTACCTTCCTCTTCTTCTTCTTGTCTGTCTGCTCCCTGCGTACGTACACAGTAGCAACCACAGTGGGGATTCGACTGACTGCTGCTGCCGTGCAGGGAAGGGAAGGCCCTGGCCGGGCGGCGCTCGGTCGGCTGAGGGGCTCTCGGCTAGATAGCCAGCCGGCGGCGGCGCGGTACCAGGTGCGGTGGCGCGGTCTGGTGGAGCGGCGGCGGCTGCTGGCCTGGGTGCGGGGTCGTGGGCTCAGGATGCACGCCGCACCAGGGGGCGGCAGCGCCGTGGTCCGGGTGGCGTGCGCTGGTGGAGGCCGGAGAGGAGGGCGTGGGTCCTACCCCCAGAGACAGAAGGTGTTGTCTCATCCATGGAGGTTCGTCGGAGACGTCGCCGAAGAAAGAAAAACGAACGGGAAACGGTCAAACAGTGATGGATTCGATAAAATGGATACACTATAGTGTATAGAACAACGATATCTACCTTGTGGTGGTGGAGGTTGATGCCGGAACACGACGGTTTGGCCGAAAAAGCTCACCGAAGAGTTCATCGGAAACATAGTTGTTCCAAACTTCGGCGTCCGATGTGCGGGGCTACGAGTGGCGGCTCGAAAAACGGGTTGTACTTCTAGAATCCTCGCGTCGAGGCGAACACTGGCATATATATATGTAGGGTTTGGAGATTTTGGAAAGTGGAGATATTTTAGAAATTATTGATTTTCGGAATTAAAATAATTACAGAAAATCAGGAATTACTATTTAGACTCCGAAAAATATCTCTGAGCTCCGAAAATACTAGAAATTTTTCTGGGGATAGATGGAAGGGTAAGGAACACAACCAAAGTGGTTTTAGCTTCCGGAAAAGACTTTTGGATTGATCGAGGAAAAAGGCAAAGCTCCAAGAAATAGGAATTTAAGCCCGAAAAAGGTCGAAAAGATTCCCGGAAGGAGAGGCATCGTTCTAACGCGTCTTAAAACTTTTCCCAAGCCTTTGGATTTTGAAATCAAAGCATCTTATCTAACTTTTGTTTTTGCAAGTTTTCAAATTCTTTTAAACCCACTACTTGAAAATAATATTTTGAAGATTGAGATTTTAATTTATTTTCCAAACCACTCATCACAAAAGTACCAATGCAACGGCATGTATGCGCAAACATGTTGCTACCCTTATGTTGGATTTTAATTTAAAGAAAATTTTCTTTTACCTATGTTTTTATGAGCACAAAACAATAACAGGACATCATTTTACTCTTTTTAGAAAGTAGCTAATTTTAGGGTGTTACAATTCTACCCCTTTAAGATGAATCTCATCCCCGAGATTCAGAGAAGAAAAGCAAAGAAGAGAGGGATACTTCAACTTGAGATCTTCTTCACTTCCTTGAGCAATATCATCTTGATACTCACCTTGTGTTGTATGAGAATTCATCACGTGGCCACTCTTGTAGATTCTTGTTCCATCTTATTCCAAATCTGATCATGTTGCTTCTCTTAATTCGTTCCAGTGAATCTTATTATCCATATGTTAAGCTTCCAAAAGATCTTGCTTAGCTTGAATCAGAACTTTGAATTCTATGGTTCATTTTTTTATGCATTTTGAAATGTTCTACTTTTCAAAAGGAAGAGTTTAAATAAAAACCGAACAAGTTTTCTTTTTCAACTCCGTTTGAAATAGCTTTCAAAATATGTTTTATGTTTAGAACTCAAGAAAATATTTCAACCATGTTTTGAAACTCTTTTGAATAAATGTTTTTAAGGTTTTGAAATAAACCCAACCATTTTCAAATCATTGGAAACTTAGGAAAACATACTAAGCTTTGTTTTTCAAACTCTTTTGAAAACTCGACTTTATAATCAAATCTCAGATAAAGAGCAGACAAATCAACTCAGGTTCTTTTGAAATCTGTTTCGAACAAGGGATTTTCCAGATTTTATAAAACAAGTGAAACATTCGAACTTCATTTTCAAATCATTTTAAATGAACTCTTTTGGGATTTCTGAAATCAAACCAAATCAATTTCAAAACTACTTTACAAATGAAGAGAGTAAGTTTTCAATTCCCATTTTCTTTTGTAGTCAAACAAAAGACTTAATACACATATTCAAGTTCTTTCTGGAATAAGACTTTTGGGAGATCAAATCAAATCAAATAATTTTCAACCCTTTTGAACCAAATCTTTCAAACTTTTGTAAAATATCTTCAAAGCATTTTGAACACCTTTAAAATAAAATTTGAAATAAGACAACTGAAATTGTTTTTTTTTCAATCGGTCTTTTCCAAACAACCCATTTTAAAAACACTTTTGAACCATTTTCAAAGTGTGTTAGAATAACACTTTGAATAGTAAACGAATACATTTTACTCTTTTTGAAATTTAGTTCAAAGCAGGGTTGGTTTTGAAATCCCAATTTACTTCTAACTTTTGAAGTTTTAGAAATAAGATACTTTCAAACTTTTTATGAATATCTAATTTTAAACTAAAACCTTGAGTGAAGCAGTTCAAATAAAATTGTTTTCTTTTGAATGAGCAAAAGAGTCTTTCAAAATTCCAATCAAAACTTTTGAAATGTCTCAATTATATCTTTTTGCCATTTCTTTTTGAAATTCTTTGTTACTTAAATACTCTTTTCAAATCAAATCTCATTCTTTGGCGAAACACTTTTGAAATTAAGTTTCGAATACCAACTCTTGAAAATGAGAAAACAAACTTAAACCCTTTTTGAACTTGGTTCAAATCAACTTTTGAAAAAGTTTTTCAAAGTTCTTGAATCAACGGGTTGTTAATTCATTTTCCAACATCTTTTGAAGATTTTATTTCAAGGAAAGAGCTTTAAGTAAAAATCAAAACCAATCCAATTATTTTCAAGAGTTAATCTTAGTCTTGAGCATTCTTGCAACTCTTTTTATACGTCTATATCCTAGGTACATGAAGATCGAACTTCCAACCATAGCTAGCTCGAAGATCAATCTTGACGTAGATCTGAACTCCTTGTAGTTTACCAACTCGCAACACTATTAGCTTGGCTACCTGAAAGGTCTTAATATGGCTAGAGGGGGGTGAATAGCCTATTTAAAAATCTATAAATCAACTAGAGCAATTTGATTAGTATGACAAATAGCGTAATGCAAACTTGCTCTAGCTCTACAAGGGTTGCAAGCCACCTATCCAACAATTCTAGTTGCAATGAATACTTAGGCACACAAACTAGCTATGTAATTACTCACTAAGAGCTCTCAACCTTGCTACTCTAAAGAGCTCAACTAGATGGATGTAAATAATAAAGCAAGCTCTCAATTCTAATTACACTAAAGAGCTTGTATCAACTAGTTTACAAGAATGTAAATGAGTGAGTAGAGTGATTATACCGACGTGTAGGGGATGAACCAATCACAAGATGAATATATAGCCAATCACCGAGAGAATGACAAAGAAGAGAGACAATCGATTTTCTTCCGAGGTTCACGTGCTTGCCAACACGCTTACGTCCCCCGTTAGTGTCGACCAACACTTGGTGGTTGGCTGGCTAAGAGGTGTTTCACAAACCCTCGCCCACACGATTGGACACCGCAAGAACCGACCCACAAGTGAGGTAACTCAATGACACGAGCAATTTACTAGAGTTACCTTTCGGCACTCCACCGGGGAAGGTACAACTCCCCTCACAATCACCGAAGGCGGCCACGAACAATCACCAACTCGTGCCGATCCTTCACCGCTGCTCCAACCGTCTAGGTGGTGGCAACCACCAAGAGAAACAAGCGAAATCCAGAATATAACACGAATACCAAGTGCCACTAGATGCAATCACTCAAGCAATGCACTTGGATTCTCACTCAATCTCACAATGATGATGGATCAATGATGAAGATGAGTGGGAGGGCTTTGGCTAAGCTCGCAAGGTTGCTATGTCCATGAAAATGTGCAAGAGTTTTCCTTGAGCGGCCATGGGGCTATAAATAGAGCCCCCATCAAATAGAGCCGTTGTACCCCTTCACCTTTGGGCAAA
Organism: Miscanthus lutarioriparius; assembly: GCA_904845875.1. NCBI lineage: Eukaryota > Viridiplantae > Streptophyta > Magnoliopsida > Poales > Poaceae > Miscanthus > Miscanthus lutarioriparius. The sequence continues at coordinate 40,914,826 of CAJGYO010000001.1, forward strand.
ACACGCGCTCGGCCGGACGCTCGGTCATATCGACCGGACGGCCGCCCTCGCCGTCTGTCTCCCGATGGACGCCACGCGTCACCGGCTTCAAACGCCTGTTTCGTCGATTTCAACGGCTACTGGTGACGACCGGACGCTCCGGTCAAAAGCGACCGGACGACTGAAGCCCCCAATATTCGTCGCGTTTCGAGAAGCTCCCCGAGGCATGTTTTTTCGACGGACGCGTCCGGTCCACCTTGACCGGACCGAGATCCGGCGTCCGGTGCTCAACCCTACCATCAGTCGTCGTCGATCGGCCCGAACGCAGTTTTTCAGTCCGTCCGGTCATTGAGTGACCAGTCGTCCGGTCGAAGAGACCGACGCCAAAGATCATTTCGACCAACTCCATTTCAACTCTAACTTCTTCACCCTTGCTCAAATGTGCCAACCACCAAGAATTTTACATCCGGCGCAATAGAAAATAGACATTTCATCTTTCCAAAAGCGCCGAACCCATCTCAACCCTGCAAACGCCTTGTGCACATGTGTTAGCATATTTTCACAAATATTTTCAAGGGGGTTAGCACTCCACTAGATCCTAAATGCATATGCAATGAGTTAGAGCATCTAGTGGCACTTTGATAACCGCATTTCGATACGAGTTACACTCCTCTTAATAGTACGGCTATCTATCCTAAATGTGATCACACTCACTAAGTGTCTTGATCACTAAAACAAAATGGCTCCTACATTTTATACCTTTGCCTTGAGCCTTTTGTTTTTCTCTTTCTTCTTTTCCAAGTTCAAGCATTTGATCATCACCATGCTATCACCATTGTCATGATCTTCGTCATTGCTTCATCACTTGGAGTAGTGCTACCTATCTCATAATCATCTTGATAAACTAGGTTAGCACTTAGGGTTTCATCAATTAACCAAAACCAAACTAGAGCTTTCACTACCCCCTTAAGAAGAGATGGGATAGGGGCACCAACATCCAACATGTAACTTTCTTCAAGGTGTATTATCATCCCCTAGCATCCCTGAGAGCTTGTGGACATAGATAAGAATAAGAAAAATTTATCCTTCCCGTAGATAGAAAATAGCAGCGCAGAAAAACATCCATATCTCGAGTTCCATTTATCCAATGAAGTTGCATCTTAAACCGTTGGAAAGCTTATAAAATTCCCCGCAACTTTCTTTTAGACCACTTCTTCAGATTCTGCAGTTAACTTGGTCAAAATCTTTGCTCAACAGAAACTATTCTAGATTCTAGACAGCGCAGATGTATCACCTTGTGATTTTCATATCTACCAAACCAGAAATGCTATCAAGGTGACTCTTTGTGGGAAAATAAATATCTTGAAGTATACTTTCACCCCAAATTTTCTCAGAATTTTTGCTTGCACAGAGGTTGCAGACATAGGCCGTAGAAGACAGACTGCTCTAGAAGACCGAAAGGAGGAGACAAGAGAAAAAGAACCCAACTATTTATTTCCTTATCCTTTATATTTTAAACCTTTAATGAAATTATGAGCATAACCCATAAATTCATTGCACTCATTACAAAGATCCAACTCAACCATGATCATTAGGACAAACCACTCAAACACGAAATACAAGCTCATTGCTAATTGTTCCTTCTAGCTAGTTGGTAGGCATTTTTAGGGGAAAACTTCTTAACATGGCTTTGGAAATTTGAATAGAGGTGAGACTAGAAAGTTTTGCAAGAGATCAAGAATAACAACTCAAGGAGATAAGAAAGTATAGCTCAAAGGGAGCTATCAAGGAGAGGAGACAATAGGACAAGGATTGGAAATATTCGATTCAATGCGTCAAGGAGGTGGAAATTAATTTTATAGTAAAATAGGTTTTAGAAATGACCAGTGATAACTAGGCTTGCGTCCTACAGTCAACACTGCTCTGATACCATTCTATCGCACCCGGTTTTCTGAAGAATACCAAGCGCTAACTATATTTGTGCCCAAGATGTCTACACGACACATATAGCGACAAATATGGTGAATATCAAGAACAATGCTTTATTATATATCAAACATAATTACAACAGAACTTACAACTATTACAGAAGCATAGCAGAAACTATTCTTAATCTTCTCATTGGGACTCCATACTCCACAGGGACGGTTGACTGGGGGAAACACTCGCCTAGTACTCATGGACTCCACAAGAAACTCTTCACTTGATCCACCATCTGGTACCCATCCGGGATTTTTGTTGATTGTAAAGCAAGTGTGAGCGCACCATACTCAACAAGTATAACATGAGGGGATGTAAGTCTCAAAAGGCTAGACACGGTTGAACCGTGCTAAGCACCTTTAGTTGGTCATATTTTATTTGTTAAACCTGTGTTGCTAGGTTAAGCTTAAGCTTCTAAGGTGAAAGTATATTTAACATCAAGGTTGATCATATCCCAAACCATCCATAAAACCATCTATCTCGAAAAGGATCCAGGCCGCTCATATCCGTGAGCACGGCTGATATATCAGTTTTATACTCTGCAGAGTTTGTATACTTTCACCACGAGTCGTGATTGCCCTTTGCCCGAGGTGATCAACCTCTTGACTCACTTCCAAGATAAGTCGGCAGGGATCACTACGAAGCTTTTCACCAGTCGTTCTAATAAGTAGCAGCCGCTAAGGTTTTAGCCGTCTAGCCGTATGCAGCCCTCCTCCAGGAGTGGCACTCATGGCCGCGGCATGGTACACACCCTGATAGAAAAAGAAACATACCAACTAGTGCCCCCTCTTGCCCTTTCGGTAAGCTGCTGACGAACTAGAACATATCAAGATACTAGGCTAAGACCAGAGCCATGTAGTTCTCGTGGCTGTACGGTAAGTCCTAGTTTGCGGCTTTAAGATTTAGTCCTTACGGAGGGCAGACTAGAGCACCTAAAAAGGCCCAATGCTCTAGCCCCCTTCTGTCCATGTTGCTAAAAAGTATCTTTTAATACCGTGTTGCATATATCTTTAATTGCATTCTTTAGTCAATATTAGTTAGAGCAAACTGAGTATACTACCCACATGCAAAACCCATAGGTAAATCAAGGACATGATAATCAATATCAAGGTAAATAGACTCCAAACAGTTCATTAACATATGCATATGAATTGATATTGTATTAAAGTGAATAGGTAACAAGGAGCCTCATATTATACTTGCCTTAAACTTGCTTTTTGCCCAAAACAACTTGCTTAGAGAATCTTCAAACTTCATCTTTCAATATTGCAGCTTCTGGCACTTAACTTCTGGTCTCCAACGCTTACATATGGTTCACTTCTACTCGTAACAAACACCAAGCACAAAGAGACATACAAACAGACAAAGGAAAAACAACTAAGAACAATACACCAATCATAACCAAAAGATTTAAAACAATATACTAAAAGAGAGGGATCGTCGCTACAATCACGAAAACGCAAGAATCACCGATAACGGAACTATCGTTAAAAAGAAACGACTATCGGGATTTTATATTACAAAAGAGAGAAAAAGCCTATATACTTGATTTATTTTAATTGAGCAAAACTATATGAAGCATATTAATTTAGATTACATAAAATCACATTTTATTTTAAAAGCCGAGTTGAACTAGTCATATTTTATACATAAACATGCACGTACCATTTAATCAAATTAAACTTTAACTTTGCAACAGAAAAATGCATGCGAAAGGATCTTAACCGACTTTATATAAATCATGTTTAAACTAATCAAATTATAATTAATAAATACATATTTAAATTGACATTAATTAACAAGTAATTATAAAAGGTGGATATTGTCCTAGGTTGACGTTATTTAGAAACATGTTTACATAATCATTAATCAAATTAATATTTAAATTATAATATTATGAACATGTGACGTAATAAACGTTGCTACTAACGCGTACCTTACATTGGCCCGATTTAACTCCACAAGAACGAAGTTAACCCTATGTAGTTGCTTTTAATTAAAAACTATTGAATAAATATAAAATAAATTAATACCTTATATTATAATTTAGAAACATTTGTTATATTGGATGATATTGCTAACACGTATCACTTATTGTGATGAAACTCGCGCAATCGAATCGAAATCAAAAACATAAATCGATTTTTCTTAAACAACGATTAATTAATTATAACACAATTAATATTTTAATAAAATAAATTCATAAACATGTGACATATAAACTAGTAACTCTACTGCATAGATCTCGATGACACGAAACTAACGTAACTGGAAGAAACGGAGCTAAAACGATTAAACGGCGGGATTAACAGCAGGATGGCAAAATCGTAATTAGAGCATCTTCTACCTTCCTCTTCTTCTTCCTGTCTGTCTGCTTCTTGCGTACGTACACAGTAGCAACCACGGTGGGGATTCGGCTGACTGCTACTGCCGTGCAGGGAAGGGAAGGCCCTGGCCGGGCGGCGCTCGGCCGGCTGAGGGGCTCTCGGCTAGACAGCCAGTCGGCGGCGGCGCGGTCTGGTGGAGCAGCGGCGGCTGCTGGCCTAGGCGCGGGGCCGTGGGCTCAGGACGCACGGCGCACCAGGGGGCGGCGGCGCCGTGGGCCGAGTGGCGTGCGCTGGTGGAGGCCGGACAGGAGGGCGCGGGTCCTGCCCCCGGAGACAGAAGGTGCTGTCTCATTCATGGACGTTCGTCGGAGACGTCGCCGGAGAAAGAAAAACGAACGGGAAACGGTCAAACGGTGATGGATTCGATAAAATGGACACACTACGGTGTATAGAACGATGATATCTACCTTGTGGTGGTGGTGGTTGATGCCGGAACGCGACGGTTTTGTCGGAAAAGCTCGCGGAAGAGTTCGCCGGAAATCTAGTTGTTCCGAACTTCGACGTCCGATCTGCGGGGCTACGAGTGTCGGCTCGAAAAACGGGCTGTACTTCTGGAATCCTCGCGTCGAGGCGAACACCGGCATATATATATATATATATATAGGGTTTGGAGATTTTGTAAAGTGAAGAAATTTTAGGAATTATTGATTTTCGGAATTAAAATAATTACAGAAAATCGGGAATTACTATTTAGGCTCTGAAAAATATCTCTGAGCTCCGAAAAATACTAGAAAATTTTCTGGGAATAGATGGAAGGATAAGGAACACAACCAAATTGGTTTTAGCTCCCGAAAAAGACTTTTGAATTGATCAAGGAAAAAGACAAAGCTCCAAAAAATAGAAATTTAAGCCCGAAAAAGGTCGAAAAGATTCCTGGAAGGAGAGGCATCGTTCTAACGCGTCTTAAAACTTTTTCCAAGCCTTTGGATTTTAAAAACAAAGCATCTTCTCTAACTTTTGTTTTTGCAGGTTTTCAAATTCTTTTAAAACCACTACTTGAAAATAATATTTTGAAGATTGAAATTTTAATTTATTTTTCAAACCACTCATTACAAAAGTACCAATGCAACGGCATGTATGCGCAAACATGTTGCTACCCTTATATTGGATTTTAATTTAAAGAAAAATTTCTTTTACCTATGTTTTTATGAGCACAAAATAATTAACAGACATCATTTTACTCTTTTTAAAAAGTAGCTAATTTTAGGATGTTACAACCTTGCTGTCTGTGGGCACGTCAGGTAGCGCTAAAAGCATCGTTAAATTCTGAAATTATTTCAGGAAAAATGGAGCATTCGCCCCATCAAGTTTAGAAAAGCAAGAAAATGGAAATTGATTGTTTTGTAATCACATACAAACTTAGATTAACGCTACGTGATTTTTACTCCTTTTGCAATGGTTAAATAATATATTAAAATTAGAAAAAATTGGCTTAGGATAAAATTAAATTAAACTATAATCTAGGAACAAGGGACTATATAATATATAATATAAAATATATAATATTGGGGCTTTTTTCTTGTGGCGAGCTGTCGGGGACCTAATACCGGGGTAACCAAAAAGGTGGAACTAATAACCATCGAACGTTAAAAGCTCCCGACGGACAAGAGCACGGCTGCACTTCTTGCCCGAACGACGGGAGTTTTGTTCCGCCTCGCCCGAACGCTCGTGGACCCGCTCCACCTTGCCCGACGGCTGGAGGACGACTCCGCCTCGCCCGACGGCTGGAGGACGACTCACCCGACCCCCAAGGGATACACTCCGCCTCGTCCGACCCCCGAGGGTTGGGCTCGGCCTCGCCCAAACGCCCGAGGGCCGCCTTTACCTCATCCAAACGACCGATGACGGATCTCGCCTCACCCGATATTCGGAGGCTGACTCCGTCTCACCTAACAAACCGTGTCCAACGAACCCTCATGATGACGGCTATAGGGTAAGACAAGACGTTCGGGTCAACCACAGCGTCAGACGCCATGCCCTGCACCACAGCGTCAGACGCCATGCCCTGCACCCCTGCAAGGAAGTACCGTCAGGATGTGACAGGACAAGCGCTGGGATCTCCCCCCAGGCGTGGCAGAGCCTGAACAGTGTTGCGGGCGCCTGCTCTCCGCCCTACAGTATCATAGGCGCCGCCCTCGGCCTCCGGACGAAGGACCCGACACGGACATACGACAACCACGACGTCCCAAGGGCCAACCAACAATCATCACGCCGTCCGACCCCCACGGGGTCGGGGCTCGACAATTCTATCCGACCCGCCGCCCGCGGGGGCGGGATGGGACGCCCCACTTGCTAAAAAAGGCTAGGGCATGGCCTACGAAGATCGACGGATACGCTACTTCTGACACAGTCTGCCGTGATTGGCAGGGCAGCCGTGGGGAAGAAGGAAGACTCGGGTCTCTCAAAGGACCTTCTACGCTCTTAGTATTTTCTCTTTTTCCCCATCTGTAAACGCCTGCGCCCCCCCTTGTCTATAAAAGAGAGGGCGGGGCTCCCCACTAAAGAGGGGGGCTAGCACGCGCACACGCACCATACAACCTAGCAGCAACAGAGCTCTTGGCGTTCTTTCGACTACTCCATCAGGGACTTGGGATCTCTCCCTCTCCCAACCGTTTGTACCCCCTACTACGAACCTCATTCGTTGCTAATAACACGAGCAGCAACAGACTTGACGTAGGGACATTCGGCCCGAACCAGTATAAAACTTGTGTCCATTAGTGCACCATCCGTGCCTAACGCGCATCAAGTATAAATTTAGTGGCCAGTGTTTGTTCGAAACATCGACACGAGCATATACTCGGTTAACGACGTTATTAATGTTAAGAAAACCTAGGTTTCGGGAAAAGAAAAACAGGTTGCGGAAGAGTGCAAGACCAATTGCTTTTGCGGAAGGAAGAGAAGGGAATCACTATATATCCACGTGTGGATGAGACTACAGTACACCACAGAAGAACGAGACTGAGAGAGAGAAGGGGGGGAATGAGAGGACTCCTCATGAGCCTGCTACCTCTCGGCCCAACTTCAACTTGGCCCGCTTAGAAGTGACCGATGATGTGCCTATGCCTGCAGGGACCTCGGGCTTCCCAAAAATTAGTTCCAAAACCATTGAGTTTTCTAAGTTGCCAAAAAAGGATTGGGAGCACCATTTTCAACTGTTTCCAAAATCCTGCTCCTAAAAGATAGAAGATAATTTTACATCAGTAATTCCAAACTATTTATAAATCACTCTAACAACTTTTATACTTTATTTGTCTCTTGTACATTTATATCAGCAACCATGTTCTACTTCTTATTTTTTATCTAGACTGGCACGATGCATACGCACGCACATTTATCCACGCGATGGGGTTGAATTTTCCAAGTGCCAAAAGATTGGGAGGTGGCGGTTGAGAGTTGTTGGAGATGCATTTTTTCAATCTTGCCAAAAAAAATCATGGATTGGGAAATTGTTTTGAGAACTCTTGGAGATGCTAAATAAGTTTATTGTAAAAATATATTTTATAATTAATCTAGTAATATCTATTAGGTATAATAAATTATAGTATTTTTTCATATGGATTTGATCAAATTTATAAGAAACCAGTGTACTCCGTTTGTTTTGAGGGACGAGGTGAGTATATCACAGTCCGGGTTCTCACTCTGCCAAAAGGGTGAAAAAAAAAGAAGGAAAAAAAATAGCCTCGTGGTACGGCGGGATGGAAGCCTGGAGCTCTGCCATTTGGAACCGTGCAGTACATCTTGCTCCGATGCTGAGCTAATTTCCGAGGCATTGTTTGCTGAGACAAATAAAAGGAGTATACAAGTTGATGAGAGACCATATGCTATGCATTAGTAACCACTTGCGAGTTGTTTGTACGGTCAAATGCAGTGCAGCAGTAGCGCGACATACGACGCGAGCATTGCCCCTGGATGCCTGGATCTATTCATTCATCTATCCATCTCTTTTGTTTTTCTTGGGATGTGCTTGCTTGGATCTATCCTTGTTATCGTCGTCCGTAGACTGTTACGAGTTGCAAGTACTAGTGTACTTATATCATTGTCTGTCAGTCACCATCGTCATAGATACTCTCTCCGTAAAAAAAAATGATCATGTGGTTTAAATCTTGTCTCATAAAACATGTAAATCTAGATTAAAGATCAGTTTTATGGTAGGACCCATCAATAAAAAAATACACATGCAACTGAAAAATCATCTTACTCGCATGACCCTATCCATCCATCTATATTAACTATGCACTTTTAGTGAAGATTCTACATGGTTCTTTTGAGTTCTAAGCGTGTGTTGAGAATGAGACAGCAGGGGTACATACGTAATTTTACATCTTTACTAGTGTGATCTTGAAAAGCGAAATTTACATGTTTTATGGGAGGGAGTAGATTTCAACAAACCTTTTTACCCCCGTCTTCTTTACTTTTTCCCAGGGGCCAGGGCAGAGGGCATCGTCAATCATGTGCACTAGTGTGACATCCCCATGTGATGACCCCTGCCCATCATCAATCAATCCTCTCGCTTAAATAACTAAAGTAGTAATGGCATTGTTCAATTCAGCCTGAGTCATGGATCATTTTAGACATCTAACTCTGAGTGTGGGCCACTAATAATATTTTGATATACAGCATATGTGTGGAACTCAGGGTCTGATTGGTTGGATACCAATTTTTATCCAATCAAAATTATGGTATGCCAAAACTTAGGTTTGCCAAAATCAAGGCTACCAAAGTTAGGGCAAAAAACATAGGCGTGCATTTGGTTGGCTACCAAAATCAAGGCTTGCCAATTTTCTCTTTTATATGCACTTTAAGAACTTTCTAGAGACTTGTCAAAACTTTGGTTATAAATATTGGTGTGCCAATTCTTTGGCAATGAACCAATTGATGACTACAAATTTTGGCATGCCATGGTTTTGGCTGGGCAAGAATTCGGAAGCCTTATGGACGGTGGGTGCTCTTGGTGACAAATCTACTCATTGGTCAGCTTCACACTACATGTCTAAGGACTCGTTTGACTTCTTTGGAGGAGTTGGAGCACTTAGACTGTCTCCAATAGCCCCAACCTAAATACGAGACATTCAATCATTTGGGTCACGGACAACAAAAGGGTGTGTGGCCCAAAACTTTCCTTTTCCAACAGCGGACGCATCCTCCATCGCGAGCCCCGACTTCTGACTCTCATCTGCCCAGGCGGCACTCCCATGGAGCTCCCCCCCATCCCAATGTCTGGTGAGTCTGCCGCCCTAGGCGCCCCGGCCTCGGTCGCTCCCATCCTCGTGCCCGCCTCTGCCCTTGCGCCGGCGACCCCGCATCCAGCTCCGGCGGATCGACAGCCCCGTGGTCCTCCGCCCCCGCGCTGGCTCGAGCTTCGGCAGCCCCATGGTAGTGACGGCGGTCGCCCCTCCACCTCCCCTCGCGGATCCACCGCAAGGCCCGTCCCCTTCGTCACCGAAGGCGGCGCCAGTCCTCCTTCAATCACAATGGCGCCACCGCCATGGCTACGCCTCCTCTCCCAGCGACGATGGGAGCCTCCAGAAGTAACCCTGGGCAAATTACCCGCTACCCAATACCCGAACCCGAACTACCCGAACCCGTACCCGAACTATTTGAACCCGATCTACCCGGTTACAATTTCGGATCCAGATACCCAAAATTAGTTCGGGAAATTCGGGTAAGACCGCCTGGTACCCAATTTACCCATATTACCCGATATTTTTAGAGCCCATGGACTAATGTCATCAACAATTCAACATCTAGATTGAGTTTAAGCCCACTAATCCACTATGGCACTATGCGGCATTGGCGCATTGCAATTATTTGTGTCTTTACACTTTATAGTGTCCAATATGCAATTATTCACCGCTTGATGGTTGAATTCCAT